>CM069087.1:8510000-9710000 GCA_035578085.1 Solanum pinnatisectum
GACGGAATTTATAAACTCCAATCGCAATTTTAAGATTTCAATATGAATACGATCACTTCTGATAATGTGATTGAGCTTTTAAAGGAAATTACTGATAGTAAGCTTTGTGAAAAGATTATTAATTGGCTATTTCTAATGAGGCTAGTTCGAGTTCTTCCAAACCTTTTGAAAACAAGAAGAACGATTTAAATGATTTTGAATATTCAGCTCCCTACTCTTTAAAAGAGGTTGATGATCATCTTTTAAAAAGAAACACTTTCCCAGAAAAAGATTCTTATTTTGACGATTTAAAAGTTGAAGTTGAGAATTTAAAAAGAGAGATTAAAACTTTTAAGTAAAATTAGTTGATTTGTGATCACTGGATTACTCAGATTGAGATTAACAATTCGAAAGAGCGGTTTTCAAAAATCGAAGGAAATCAAATTGAAAATGAACCTGTTAATCCTGACCATAAACAAGATATGTTTTTAAGGATGATGCAGATTGTGACTGCTCATAAATGGTATATTAAATGTACTATTTTGATTGATAATAGCTTTTCGATTACTAACATTGCCATGATTGATAGCGGTGTAAATGTTAGCTGTATTCAGGAAGGTTTTGTGTTTACAAAATATTTTCAAAAAACAACTCATTTGGTCAAGTCTGCATCAGGATATGCTTTAGATATAAAGTATAAATTTCCCAATGTAAAAATTTGTCAGAATTAAGTCTGCATCCCTCATTTCTTCTTTTTGATTAAAAATTAATTGAATCCTCCAATCATACTTGAACTCTGTTCATTAATGCAATTTATCCTTTCACAGGTATTGACTCAAAAGGGTTTTACGCCACGTATAAAGATAATGAGATAACATATTCTTTTGTTACAGATTCGGTAACCAGGGATATTAATGCTTTGATTAATATGAAGCAGAATCATATGGATTCCTTACAAATGGAATTGTTCAGCATGAATATTTTTGATTCTCTGAAATCTGCTAAAGTGAAGGAAAAAATTAAGTTGATTTCCGAGCAGATTGCCGTTGATATTTGTGTAGATCACCCAAGTGCTTTTTGGAACAAAAGAAGCACATCGTGACTCTTCCGTATGAGGAAGGTTTTTCTGAGGATGATATCCCTACTAAATCTTGGCCCTGTCAAATGAACGCTGAGTTAGTAGAATTCTGCAAAACAGAGATTGATAATCTCCTACAAAAAGGTTTGATTAAACCTTCCATGTCTCCTTGGTCTTGCACAACCTTATATGTTAATAACGCGGCTGAGAGGGAACAAGGAGTTTCAAGATTGGTTATTAACTACAAACCTTTAAATAAATATTTGAAGTGGATTCGGTATCCTATTCCAAACAAAAAGGATTTATTATCAAGATTATACGATGCCAATATATTTTTAAAATTTGATTTAAAATCAGGATATTGGCAAATTTAAATCTTCAAGGAGCATTCTTATAGAACTGCTTTTAATGCCCCGTTTGGACAATATGAATGGAATGTCATGCCTTTTGGTTTGAAAAAAGCCCATTCTGAATTTCAAAAAATTATGAATGATATTTTCAACACATATATGGATTTTATTATTGTCTATATTGATGACATTCTCGTATTTTCAAAAATATTTGAGATGCATATCAAGCATCTTGACATTTTCAAAAAAGTTGTGATACAAAATGGTTTAGTTATTTTAAAACCCAAAATGAGTTTGTTCCAAACCGATGTTCGTTTTCTAGGACATTAACTTTGTCAGGGGAAGATTACCCCCATCCAAAGAGCTATTGATTTTGCTGACAAGTTTCTTGATGTTATTACAGATAAGATTCAGTTGCAAAGATTTTTGGAAAGTTTGAACTGTATTTCCCCGTTCTATAAAAATCTTTCTCGAGATTTGGCCTCATTATATGAAAGGTTGAAGAAGGATCATAAGTTGCCTTGGACTGATAGTCATACTAACCTAGTGAAAGGAATCAAGTTACGTGTACAATCTTTACCGTGCTTGGCCCTTGCCTGCTTGGCAAAAGATTATTGAAACGAATGCGTCTAACATCGGATATGGTGGGATTTTATAGCAAATCAATCCCCATGATAAGAATGAATAATTAATCAGGTTTCATTCGGGAAAATGGAATGAGGCCCAAAAGAAATACACGACGGTAGCCCATGAAATGCTAATTATCGTTAAATGTGTTTTGAAGTTTCAGGACTATTTATACAATCAGAAGTTTTTAATAAAAATTGATGCGCAATCGGTCAAATTTATGTTTGACAAAGATTTCAAGCACGATGCTTCTAAACTTATATTCGCTAGGTGGCAAGTGCAATTGGCCCTTTTCGATTTTGAAATTCGGTATAAAAAGGGAGTTGATAACTGGATTTCTTATCCAGAGAATATATTCAATAATCATATTTTTTCAGACTTTTCTTGATAATGAAACTCTCGTTGCAATATTGAGGGTTCTCTTACCGTTACCCAGAGATATGAAAATTCATATCATTACAAAAATTGTTGATAAAATCTTACATGAATATTTACCTCATATTATTATTGAATATTATTCAGATGATTATTTGACAGATTATTAATAATGAAATGGTGCTACGTTTGCAGGATGGATCCACCTTGGATTTACATCAAAGGAAGAGGAAGGGGAAGAACAACCCCGAACAGAGGCAATTATGGTAATTTGCCATACGGAGCCATGGCCAGGTCATCGCAAGGATTGTCAAACAGGTCCAAATCAAATTCCCCAGTTATACATACGGGAAAAAGAACTTTGATCAACAAAAAGACTATTTCCCAAGAAGGGTCTTCATCTAGTTCGCAGCAATTGGTCAATTTGAAAGATATCCCAAAAGACAGTCCATTGTATGCTCATATGCAGGCCAACTTGGAGGGCAACAAGTAAAATGATACTTTTGTTTCTGTTGCAAGAGAAGATTTTGATGATATCAAATCCTATGAAAAATTGTAGAAAAAATAAATGATATTTCTTTTAGAAAATTCTGATCTTCAGCGAAAGGACGAACCTTGGAAGATATTCCAATGATACCTCATAAATGGACTATATTATCCAGGAGAGTCATATAAGACTCGATCCTATTATGAAGAAATCTTAATAAGTTCAGGAAGTGCAGAATTTCAACACCTTTTCGGCATGAGTCATAACCCACATGAGAAGAGTTATAACTTTTCTAAAATCATTATTAAGTAGATCATATATGTTGAATATTGGGGTATGTCTGCCATGAAGGAGAGACAGATAAGTCTTAATAACACCCGAATGAATTTTACTTATTAGGATTAAATCCGAGCATTTGATAAAGTGCTTTATTACAACAATGATAAGCATAAACACACTTGGTTCATAAAAGTGTGCGCAAAGATCTTTGAGGAGCCAATTTCGAATTGGTTCATAAACTGGTGGTCCGATCGTTCAAATTCTAGAACCATTCTTAAACTTATATAAAGAATGGACTAAAGTATCACCGGATTTAAATAGATTATATCTTGAAGATCATGTGTGCTGGTTTGAAAGAATAGATCAAATCTATTTTTTCATTAAATTCTCGATCCCGTGGATACACAAATGGACGCCTGAAGTAGGGTTCACCGAGGAAAATATTTCTTGCCTCTACAGAACCTATTACAATAATTTCTGGGACAAGCTTATGAAACTAGATTCCAAGACCAAGCAATTAATTGGTCAAGAACTTCTGAATTCAATTAAAGAAAAAATTGACGATTATAATATAATCCATCCAACAAAAATTATTGACAATAACTCCGTACGACATATTGCCAGGAGAATCTCCTTTCAAGAAGGAGATAAAGAAAAGATGATTCAGGACTATCCAGAAGAAGTAAGAAAAAATTTACTTCAAACGATAACTCAGATAGATAAATCAGACACTTCAATGCAGAGTGAAACTAGCAATGACATAGAAGAATCATAGCATGTCGAGTCAGATAATATGTTGTTGGCCACATAATTGCAAGATGCAGAAGATTTCCTGCAATAAATGAAAACCTTCGATAAAGGCAAAGACACGACATAAAGATGGGAACATAACCTTGTGAAGGCAAGCCCACTCAACAGGAGATACACTGTTGCAATCCCACTTAACAGTAGATACGCTGTTCAGGGACACAGATGTGGGACCCTCTTTTACTATACATAGATTCCTTATGCTTTTTTTTTTCTATATAAACCTTAGCCTTTCGGTAGAGAAGGGCATCAGAAAAATTTGTAATGGCTCGATCTTCAAATAAATAAATCGGTCAGTTCTTAAGAGGTTTTTGTGTTGCTGACGACCGTCCTTATAAGGTACTTTATTTTTTTTTCTTTTCTTTTAGCTTTGTCTCTCTTAGCCAAGACTATGCCCGGCTAATGATCTCATATTTATGTCGAATAACTAACTTCTCTTCTATATAGACCATGAACGGATCTAAGTTTTATTTAAATATAGAGAAATTTTAGTATGACTTCTCGACTTGGTTATGAGATCGAGGTACAGTCGGATCTAGTACTACTTTTATTGGCTTTGCCTTAGTGGCTATGTCTGGTCAACCATAGTTTGCAGCCCGAAAAAGGAGTTTTAGAGCGCCTCATACCCGGTTAGAACCACGAGACACATGAGCTCAATAAGATATATGTATTAGATTCCTGACAGACCCTTTGCTCAGGTAAAAGTAGCACCATGCAGTCCGAGAAACTATGCCAAAATTCTTGTGTATTTCGATTCTTTTGCAGGCGGACCACCACTAGCTTAAGGATGTTGAGTTTGCTAGATCTCCGACTATAAAGGACCCTTATAGTAAGCTGGGCTATCCATTTTTGATGGTATCAGAGCCATGGAGTCATAATAATTATAGGTAATATAGTTCAACACATCAACATCATTTATTATGAATATCATGAAGAAGAAATCTACTGTTAAAAATAGTAGAAAAGAAGAATATGATATACCTCAACATCTAGATTTACTTAATAAGTGGACTATTCCTAAGATTTCCCCTAGAATTATATATCAAATGGGAACTTTTAAGAAACTTGGTCTCAAACAAGTGGTTAAAACCACTGAAGAAACTATTACTATTGATAGTGATCATCAGACTTTTAGACTTATATATGAAAATGATCTGGCCCCTTATAGGGATATTGATAGATTTATGCATATTGGCTTAATACAGGTGGCATTCAAGCCTCTTTACGTGGTTTACCTGAAAGTTTTATAGCAGCTTTACGTGATGGTAGAAATCAGAATTGGAAAAAATCTCTTGTAGGGACTATTCAAACTAGTTTAGCCTATGGACCAGTTTATTTTAATGCTTATCCTAATTTGCAGATTTCTTTGCAGGATGAGAATTCATTAAGTTCTCTTATATTAAATGTTAAACTTCATGGTTATGATTATATGTCTGGCACTGAAGTTGTTTGTATTTGCTATAGAATTTACTATAAATTGTTGCATACTTTGATCCTTATGTGTAAAGTAATTGATTTAAAAAATGAAACCATTTTAATAGAAACTAATTTTGGAAAATCTAGAGTAGTTACTCGCAGACCCATTAAGTGGGAAGAAATTGATTTTCCACAAGAATGGGTTATTGAGGGAGCAACTCTTCCAAAAAATAATATTAATGAAGAGATTTCAGAAATTGAACAGTTAAATGATGGAATTGTTAAAATCAACTTTTCTGATAGGGCAAACAATAGAATTGATTATACCAGCATATCTTCTAGAATTACTAGATCTAATTTTTCTTATATCTCTCCCTTAGATTATATTGTACAGGTGCTGTCAAGAGTTTCTACTTCTCAAATTCGAGAAAATTATAGATGTGATAATATTAAAATTGACAAAAATAATATTGCTAGACCTAGCTCAGATTTAGATATAACTGAATCTGAAATGAACTTCCCAGATGGGTTAACTACATAGATTTGTTTTATGATGTTTAACAAACCTATTGATTTTAGCCCTGGTTCACAGGCAAGAGCAAAGATTGTTGAAGAATTTAAAAAATTCAGATGAAAACCTTTTAGAAAATGGGTTTTTAGAAATTTTGAAAAAAAAGATCAAATTAATTTTCAAGAGGAATTTTATATAGACCTTATTGCATCAAGACAAAATGTTTTAATAGCTTTTTCCCCTGGTTTATGAGTAAGTATGTTTATAATTATATTTCTGTAATAGAAAAAGATTTTACTTTAAGTAATTGTGAGATTACTTAATCCGTATTTCCCCCATTACAATTTTTTCAAATTAATAAAGATGATAAAATTGTGCATTTTAATGCTTTTTCAAAACTATTTGAAGATAATACTGCTTTAGTTACAACTCAGCATATTAATGTCATAATAAAGCAACATAATTATACAAATATTTATATGAGTATGTTAGGCGATCATATTGTCTCTCTTCATGATAAAGTTGATAAACTGTTTTCTCTATTAAATTCTGATGTTAAAGGGAAATATAAGGTTGCTTAGCCGAGTATTCAACCTCCCCTAGAAATTAAAGATTTCAAGCTAAAGGATTTTTCCGATTTGGAAAATTTCTTAGAAAAGACTTTCAAAGGTAATAACCTTAAACCTCTCAAGATTAATAATCTAGGAGAAGAGAGTAGTCATGGTAATAAGGAATTTTCGGCTGAGATTAATAAGATTTTTGAAAAGTACGCTAGGAAGCCTATTCAGAAGATGTATTACTATCCTAGGCCAACTCCCCAAAATGTTTTATTGGAAGAACATGAATATATTGTCATGAATAGTTACAATGGAAAGGAAATCTATGAATGAAACATAGACGGGTATACTGATAGACAAATTTATACAACTGTGTATAGAATGTTAATGTACAGTACTATATGTAAGACAAATAAGAATAGTGAGAAGAAATCTGCAAATTAGGATAAGCATTAAAATAAATT
Source organism: Solanum pinnatisectum (assembly GCA_035578085.1). Lineage (NCBI taxonomy): Eukaryota > Viridiplantae > Streptophyta > Magnoliopsida > Solanales > Solanaceae > Solanum > Solanum pinnatisectum. Next base: position 8,516,931 of record CM069087.1, read on the forward strand.
AGTCTACAGGCTGGACTAGTTTGAATAGTCCCTATAAGGGATTTTTTCCAATTCTGATTTCTGCCATCAGGTAAAGCTGCTATAAAACTTTCAGGTAAACCACGTAAAGTAAGAGGCTTGAATGCCACATGTACTAAGCCAATATGCATAAATCTATAAATATCCCTATAAGGGGACAAATCATTTTCAGATATAAGTCTAAAAGTCTGATGATCACTATCAATAGTAATAGTTTTTTCAGTGGTTTTAACCACTTGTTTGAGACCAAGTTTCTCAAAAGTTCTAATTTGATATATAATTCTAGGGAAAATCTTAGGAATAGTCCACTTATTAAGTAAATCTAGATGTTGAGGTATATCATATTCTTCTTTTCTACTATTTTTAATAGTAGATTTCTTCTTCATGATATTCATAATAAATGATGTTGATGTGTTGAACTATATTACCTATAATTATTATGACTCCATGGCTCTGATACCATCAAAAACGGATTGCCCAGCTTACTATAAGGGTCCTTTATAAATTCAAGTAATTTTCAGCATAATAATAAAAACTTCCACCGTATCTGGGTCCGCCCCTAGGGTAATCCAACGGTCTTTATCGGGTCCGCCCACAACTCAGGGTAATCCAATAGATACATTCGGGTCTGCCCTTTACAGGGTAATCCAACGGATCAACGTAATAGTCTTTTACTAGCATGCTTGAATTACTCCTATTAGACCTTAATTCCAGCTGTTTAAACCATCTTTTACAATTTCAATGCCATTTAATCATAATAATTTAGTATAATACAATTCAACACTAAGAATCTAGCCTATAATTTAGGCTATCACTAAGAAGGAATGAATAAAAGAGAGTAATACTTGTGACCGGTCTTCAAAATCCACATTAATTTTAGCCAAAATGCAAATTTTATTTAATACTTTTAAAATTTTACAAGAGAATATTGAGAGATAGAGAGAAGGGGGTTTTCAAAAACCTTCCCTCTAACACCAATATACAACCTCTTATATAGAGGGAAATAAAACACAAAGTATAAAAAGCTGGCCCACACACTTTACAATGGTCAATTACCAAACGATTAGGCTGACATACCCCTATGGCCTCCACACTAATTACATGTGGCCAACATAATTTTTCTGACCACTATGTCATCTTTTCAAAGATGCCATCTTTTATAGAAGTAGACTCTTTCTTTATAAAAAGGTTTTGTCCATTACCCCTTTGTGATTGTGGTGGGGTTGATTCCTATGCTTTTGCTTTTCCCTTGCATGTGATCTTGTTGGAGGACTCCTCCACTTGTTCTTGAAATTTCTTGAAGAAAGCATCAATATCAATCTCTTCCGTGCTATCACTTTGTCCTTCTCCTGCTAGGCGTACTTCATCATCCTGGTTGGTGTGACTTGCCGATGCCATTGTTATATCATCTTCAATCTCTACATCAAGATTTCTCATTAAATCTTTCTTGACTTCCTCCATGTATAATGCTATCGTCTCCAACTTGGATATGATCCCTTTCTTCATATGAAGTTTTCGAACAATTTGTTTAAAAGGACTAGTAATCTTCTCTTGAGGAGTAGATATCTCCTGGGAGTGATACTTATCGATAGTTTGATTTGTTAATCTAAGATCTCCAGTCCATGCATTTTTCCTTTAAGATCTTTATTAACTAATTTACTCCAGAACTTTGTATAAAAAGTTCTCATTAAACAAGGAAATCCCTCAGATGTAGTATGAACTTCAACATTCCATTTCATTATCCATGGAATAGAAAATTCTATAAAACAGAACATAACTGACATTCCCTCGAAAAAGATATTATCTTGTTCTATGCTTATAAGCTTGGGGGATATGTCTAGCCATTCTAAGTATAATTTCTTATATTGTTCTGGCAAAATTTTTATTGATGGTCCATATAACATCCACTGTTTCCAAAACCAGTTAGGAATATTTTGTGTATAAACATGCGAACAAATCTTTATAAACCATGAATGCTTTTTATTAGCATTCTCATATAATAACGCTTTATTAAAGCTATCAACATAATCCCAGTAATTATATTTTATTGCAATCTTTTATTCAGGATGGATATAATCCTTTTCCTTTAGAGGTCTCATTCCCCATTCTTTCGGAGAAATAATTCCCTTTATAATAATTTAGAAAAGTTATTAACTTTCTTTGTATTAACAGGGTAAAAATGTTGAAATTCTACTGACCCTGTGGCTGAGAGTGTCATCTCATAATGCATTCGGTATTTATATGTAGTAGTGGTATAACATACTGTATCTAAATACCTATTCATCAACTGCCACAGATCATTCTTCCATTTGAGATCGATTGAAGACATAAGGAAGGAAAGAGGGACAAAAGATTTTATACATCTAAATACAGCTATGATAAGTCAGATACTTGCCACAAATGTGGAAGGTTTGGTCATTATGTGAAGGATTGTAGAGTTATAAACCTTGATATAGACGATAATATCAAAAACTCTTTATACAAGATTATGCTCAACTCTGATTCAGGAAGATCAGAATCAGAGTATAGCAGTTAAGGAGAATCATCTACAGGTGAAGATCTGAAAGCTCTCCATCAAGAAGATTATATGTCTTTAGAAGAAGAATGTTTACCTTGTCAGTATGGTTTGGAATGTGACATGGAAAATGATGAAGATGATCTTTATAAGATCTATTCTCAGTTTAAAGAACTGTGTATTAATGTCACTGATAATGACAAAATTATAGAATTTTTACAAACAATTAAAGATATAGAGATAAGAGCCCAAATCATTGATAAAATTAGTCATACATCATCTACCTCTAAAGATTATACTCTAGACCAACTAAAGAAGATTCATATACCATGGAGGAAGTTAAAAATCTTCTGTTAGAAAGGAGAAAACTTATAAGTTCTCCTACTACCATTCATGATTTAAAAATAGAGATTAATAATCTCAAGGATGATATCCGACATCTTAAAGAAAATAATGTTATCATCGAAGCTCGTCTTGACAGCTTTGAACTTAGACATAATTTTAGTAATAACTCCATATCTTCTTCAGATGAAGGAGAGGCTAATAATCTTGATTTTCTTAAAAAATTAAATTTTGGTGATAGTAAAGGAGATTTCTTACAAAGTTTAAAAGCTTTTACTTCTCAAAAATTTTATACAAAAATTACTCTTCTTATTGATTATAATTATAAAAAAGAATTTATTGCCCTTATAGATAGTGCCGCAGATTTAAATTGCATTCAAGAAGGACTTATTCCTTCAAGATATTCTCATAAAACAACTCATAGTTTAAGATCTATAAATGGGAGTAAGATGGAAATTGAGTTTAAATTACCTAAAACTTTTATTTGTAAAGGAAAAAATTGTGTTCCTCAAAGCTTTGTTTTGGTTAAAGATATTACTAACCAAATTATTTTAGGAGTCACGTTCATAAATGATATTTTCCCTCTTACCTATTGGGATAATGAGAAAATTATAGGAACATGGAATAATAAACCTTTTATATTAGAATTTATCACTAAACCTTTTACAAGAATGCTAAATGAATTAACTTCAAAAATGATTTTAAAAAATAATCAAATGAGTTTTCTCAAAGGTGAGGTTAATAGCATTGAAATTGATACTATTTTGCAAAATTCTAAATTACAGGAAAGAATTACTATTTTAAAAACCCAATTCTCTATTGATATTTGTGGAGATCATCCCAATGCTTTTTGGAATAGAAAAGAAACATGTTGTCAGTCATCCTTATGAGGATGATTTTTTGGAGGATAATATCCCTATTAAAGCATGGCCATGCAAGATGAATTCTGAATATTTGGAATTGTGTAAAAAAGATATTGAATCTCTACTTTAAAAAGGCCTTATAAGGCATTCAAAGTCTCCATGGTCTTGTACAACTTTTTATGTGAATAAACATGTTGAACAAGAAAGAGGTGCCCCCAGATTGGTGAATAATTATAAGCCACTTACTAAAGCTTTGAGATGGATCAGGTATCCTATTCCTAATAAAAAAGATTTATTAGATAGTTTTTATGATGCTATCATATTTTCTAAATTTGATTTAAAGTCAGGATATTGATAGATTCAAATAAGAGAATCGGATAGGTTCAAAACTGCTTTTAATGTGAACGTGATGCCTTTTGGATTAAAAAACGCTCCATCTTAATTTCAAAAAATCATGAATGATATTTTCATACCTTATAGTAATTTTATAATTGTATACACAGATGATATTCTTGTATTTTAAAAAAATATAGAAACTCATTTTAAACATCTTGAATTATTCAAAAAAATTATTATACAAAATGGTTTGGTTATATCTGCACCAAAAATGACTTTATTTCAAACTAAAGTAAGATTTTTAGGTCATAATATCGAAAAAGGTAATATTAGTCCTATTAATAGAAGTATCGAATTTGCTTCTAAATTTTCTGATGAAATCACTAATAAAACTTAATTGCAGAGATTCCTTGGTAGTCTCAACTATGTGGCACCCTTTATTAAGGATTTAGTTCTGGATACAACTATCTTATATGACTAGCTTAAGAAAAATCCAAAAGCTTGGTTAACTGATCATACTGAAGCTGTGAAAAGAATTAAGACAAAGGTTAAAAACCTTCCATGTCTTACTTATGCAAACCCAAATTGGGAGAAAACAGTTGAGGCAGAAACCTCAGAAATAGAATTTGGTGGTGTTTTTACACAATACTGTCCTGATGATAAACAACATTATATCATTTAATTTTATTCTGGGAAGTGGAATCCATCTCAGAAAAATTATGCTACGGTAGCTAAAGAAATCTTAGCTATTGTGAAAAGTGTTTTAAAATTTCAAGGAGATCTTTATAATCAGAAGTTCGTGATAAAAACCGATTGCCAAACAGCTAAGTTTATGTTTAATAAAGATTGTAAACATGATATTTCTAAACAAATGTTTGCTAGATGGCAGGCTTTATTAGCACCTTTTGATTTAAAGGGGTGAAGATAATAGTCTTCCTGATTTTCTCAGTAGAGAATATTTAGACTAATTGTAAATGTCTTTGTTTTTAGGCATGAGGCCATGATGGCCCCCTTCAAGGGGAAGAGGACGAGGAAATACAGGAAGAGGAGGTCATATCCTCGCTTAACTGGGAAGTAAGCAATTAGTCCCAGCATCTAGCCAGTCGACAAATACAGAAGGTTTTAATACAAACCATCCAATGTATAAGAAATTTATGGATTTTATGAAATCCAAACAGAATCAGGATAATCCTCCTCCAACGTATTCCACAATATTAGTGGATGAAAAAAATACTGAGGTATTTGATATGAATGAGAAAAAAGAGGTTATACTTTTTTTAGAAAATCCATATCCAAGTCGGAGATGATAGCATTATACATGGAGGAATTCAAGAAAGATTTAATGAGAAATCTTGATGTAGAGATTAAAGATGATATATCAATGGCATCGGCAAGTCACACCAACCCGGATGATGAAGTGTGTCTAGCAAGAGAAGGACAAAGTGATAGCACGGAAGAGATTGAAATAATAATAGTAATAATAATAATAATAATAATAATAATAATAATAATAATAATAATAATAATAATAATAATATGCAATATGTTATTGGCTTTGCCTAGCCAGTCGTGGTTCTAAGCCTGATAATGAGTTGAGAAAAAGGACGCCCTATACCCGGTTAGAACTGCTAGATACATGGGCTTAATAACAATACATATTCAGATCTTGACAGACCCTTTGCTTGGGTAAAAGGACTTAGTCCTTCCATATAGTCATAAAACGATATAAAAATTTGTATGTATTTTGATTTAGATTTCTTTCTTGAATTCGGATGTTGACAAGTTGACTGCAGATGACCGCGCGGACTACGGCCTATCTTCTGAGATCCTGGTTTCATTGGTATCAGAGCCTAGAAACTTTCATAGTACATATGAAAATGATGTGAAGTATACGACATAGATATGATCTTTTATCTTCATGGATCTTGGAGATACTAGTACCAAAAGTACTAGATTGAAAGAGGTAAATATACCTCAAAACCTTAATTTGTTAAACAAATAGACAATTCCAAAAATTAATATAAAAAACCTTTATGATTATGATTGGTTTGATAAAATCTCTAATAAACAATTGATTAAAACTACTGAACAATCTTTGGCATTAAATTCATCCGAACAGACTATTTGTTTGTTAAATAAATGAGCTATTGACTTGTATAAATTACTGTATAATTTCTTGCATATTGGCATGATACAAATTGCTTTTAAGCCTTTGACTCTTAAAGGGTTACCAGAGACATTTTTAGCTGCTTTATGAGATGCTAGAAATTTGAATTTTTGATAATCTTTAATGGGTTCGATTGAATCTACTATGGCATATGGTCCCATTTATTTTAATACTCAGCTGAATTTACAGTTATCTTTAACTGATGCGAATATTCTTGATGCCTTAACTTTGAATGTTAAAACGCATGATTTTAATTATGCACCTGGTTCTGAATTAATTTGCTTGTCTTATAGAATCTATTTCAAATTGCTTTCTACGTTAAATCCGCAATGTAAGTTATATGATATATCTGCTGAAACAATTTTAGTAGAAACTAATTTTGTGAGATCTAAGGACACTACTAGACGACCTATAAAATGGGAAGAAATTAATTTTTTGACTACTTGGACTTTAGAATCAGTAGTTCCTATAAATTAGATGGCGGATGCAGTCACTAATTCTGAGTATTCTCATATAACTCAAAATTCGGATGGTAGGATTTGTATGCAGTTCAATGATATTCCTTTTAGCAGACATTCATTTTCTTCTGCTAGAAGATTGCCTGCTATGCATCATATTTCCCCTATTGAGCCTATATATGGTCCAGCTCGTAATCATGCTGCTTCGTTACATACTTTACCATCTGTTATATCTACTGATCAAAATGATATATTTCTTAATAAAATTAAAATTAATCCTCGTCTTAATATTGTTCAAGCAAATGATGTTGCTTTTGATATTTTTGATAAGGATATTCCTTCACAGTCTGAAATGGATTTTGACCTTAAAAATACTTAATAATGAATACACATCAAATAGATTTTAGTCCAGGTTCCCTGGCAAGAAAATACATTCAGAATGAATATTTAAGTAATAAATGAAATCAATTTAAAACTTTGTTTTTTGATACTTATAGTTCCGATGATTTGAATAATATTTCTCAAGAGTTTTATGAAACTTGTGCTTTGCACAATCAAATTATGTATTTTGTGCCATGACTTATAACCACTTATTTACCTTTGTTTATCAACGTTCTTGAACGATCGTATAAATATGGAAATGGTAATATTATCAAGGTTGTTTATCCACCACAGTCATCCTTTGTTTTACCTAATAATACAGGTATTACTTTTACTGCCTTCCAAAAATTTGTTGAAGAAGATGTTGCGGCAGTCAGCATCAACGAAATTAATAATTTGATTTCTCAAAATAATTATTTGGGACGTTATGTTAAAGTTTTGGGTGAACATATTGATTCTCTTGATAAAAATTTAGATGAACTAACTGCTTTGATAATATAAATAAAAAATGATTTTAAAACTTTTAATAAAGCTTCTACTTCTAAAAATAATAAGAAAACTCTTATTATGTCTACTCCTGTGCAGAGACCTCCTGAGATTTCAGAATTTAAATTTAAAACGACTTATGAATTAGAAGAACTTCTTAATAAAAAGTTTTCAGCATTTAAAGCAGTCCTATGGATTTGTTTGAAAGTTTTACGGATGAGATGGAAAACACTTTTGATTTTAAAAATCATGTTGACTTACAGTTTAATAAACTTAAGGGTTATCCCAAAAAGAATAATGATAATACTAAATTTGCTTATAAACCAAGTATGCAAACTTATTATTAACCCAGACCTACTCCTCAAGATGTACTTGTAGAGGAATGAGACTGGAATCGGACTAATACCTCTTATAGCTGTTCTGAAATTTATGAATGGAATCTTGATGGCTTAACTGATAGACAACTTTCAATTCTTGTGCATAGAATGCTTATATATGCAACTATCTGTAAAAATGTTAAAAACACAGATAGAAATATTTGCAAAATGATTATTGCAGATTTTACGGGCCAACTTCAAGGTTGGTGGGATAATTATATGACTGTCGAGCAAAAGGTTGCAGTGATTAATGTTGTTTCTAATAATGAAGGTATTGATAATCTTGGTATGGCTCTTGTTGCTGATAGAGAAGACACGCTTTATACCTTAGTCTTAACCATTTTAGAATATTTTAATGGTAGATTTACCAATCATTTTAAAACGGTTTGTACCCTGTTAAACGGCTTACGATGTAGAACCCTGGGAGAATTCAGATGGTATAAAGATACTTATATGAGTAGGGTGATGGAACTACCAGAAAATAAGTATGAGCATTGAAAAGCTAAGTTCATAGATGGCTTTCCCCCATTATTTGCACTAAGGGTTAAAAAATCCTTAGAAATGAGCATGGAGATATTCCTTATGGTGATTATACGTATGGTAGGTTGATAGGAGTTTGCACTCAAGAAGGGATAAACTTGTGCAACGAATTAAAACTTTCTAGACAACTTAAGATAGATTAGCTTAAGGAAAGATCCCAGCTAGGAGATTTTTGTTCTCAGTTTGGTTTACCTAATACTTCAGCTAATAGCAAGAAGACAACCAAACATAGAGATTCTAGAGGTTCTAATCCAGATGACTATTATAGAAAATGAAGGCCTAGGCATAGACGTAGATCCAAAGAAGAAAGAAATGAGCGAAAAACTTATCGTAAATCTAATAGATATGCCAAAAATAGGTCTAAGCGGGAACTCACAAAAATTAAGTGTTATAGGTGTGGCAATTTTGGACATATAACACCCAATTGCAAGCTTGAAAAGCTAAAAACCTTAGAACTTGATAAAGAAATTCATGATAAGGTTTATAGTTTCCTTTATACTTTCGGTTCAGAGTCCGATTTGAGTTCTGAAGAAATATTGATTTGCTTGAATTATCTGATAGTAATGAGCATGTTAATAATAATGCATGTGATACTTACAAACTTGGTCACGGTGACATTTGTTCCTGTGAAAATGATGATTTTTATAAATTGCAATCTCAATTTGAAGATTTAAATCTTAACACTATTACTTCTGATAATGTGATAGAACTTTTAAAAGAAGTTACTAATAATAATCTTCATGAAAAAATTATTCAATTAGCAGTTCATAACAAAGCTAGTTCTTCAAAAAACTCGAAAAAAACTTATTTTGAATATGAATATTCTGCTCCCTATTCTCTATCTGAAGTTCATAACCGACTCAATAAACAAATTATTTCTTCAAGAAATTCCTCGTTTGAAGATTTAAAAGGAGAAATTGAAAATTTAAAAAATGAGATTAAATCTCTCAAGCAAAATCAAATGATTTGTGATCACCGTATTACTCAGATAGAAACTGCTAATAGCAAAGGGAAAACTATTGCTGAAGAAGTTACTCCTAAAAAATCTGTTTGTTTCGATCCTAGACAAAGTATGTTTCTAGGAATAATGCAAATTGTAACTGCTCATAAATGGTATGTTAAATGTACTATATTAATTGATAATAGTTTTTCTATAACTAATGTTGCTATGATTGATAGTGGAGCTGATGTGAGTTGCATTCAGGAAGGTCTTGTACCTACCAAATACTTTGAAAAGACAACTCATATGGTTAAATCTGCATCAAGACATGCTTTAGATATAAAATATAAATTACCCAATACTTGTATTTGCCAAAATAAAGCTTGCATTCCGCATTTCTCTTTCTTGGTTAAAAATTAGTTATACCCTCCGATTACACATGGAACCCCTTTTATAAATGCTATCTACCATTTACTAGCATAAATGCTAAAGGTTTTTCAACCACGTATAATAATCACAATATAAGTTATACTTTTATCACTGAACCAATTTCTCGTGATATTAATGTTTTAATTGCTATGAAATAGAAGCATGTTGATTCTTTACAACTTGAACTGTTTAGTATGAACATATTTGATACTTTGAAAGTACAAGAAAAACTTAAATTAATTTCTGAACAAATGACCATTGATATTTGTGATGATCTTCCTAGTGCCTTTTGGAATCGGAAAAAGCATATTGTTACTCTTCCATATGAAGAAAATTTCTCTGAGGATAATATTCCTACTAAGTCTCATCCTTGCCAAATGAACGTCGAATTGGTGGAATTCTGTAAAAAAGAAATTGATAGTTTGTTACAACAGGGTTTGATCAAACCGTATAAATCACCTTGGTCTTGTACTGCATTTTATGTTAATAATGCTGCTGAAAAGGAATGAGGTATCCCCAGATTGGTGATAAATTATAAACCATTAAATAAATATTTAAAATGGATTAGGTATCCTATTCCGAAATAAAAAGATTTACTATCAAGATTATATGATGCTAATATCTTTTCTAAGTTCGATTTAAAATCAGGTTATTGGCAGATTCAGATATTTAAAGAGCATTCTTATAAAACTGCTTTTAATGTCCCATTAGGCAAAATGAGTGGAATGTTATGCCATTTGGTTTGAAAAACGTCCCTTCTGAATTTCAGAAAATAATGAATGATATTTTCAGCCCATATTTAGATTTCATTATTGTTTATATTGATGATATTTTGGTTTATTCAAAGACTCTTGAAATGCATATTAAACATTTATATATTTTCAAGAAAATTGTCATACGAAATGGTTTGGTAATTTCTAAACCAAAAATGAGTTTATTTCAGACTAATGTCAGATTTCTCGGACATCTTATCTGTCAGGGGAAGGTAACCCCAATTCAACGATCAATTGACTTTGCCTCTAATTTTCCCGACGTTATTACAGATCGGACAGAATTACAAAGATTTTTGGAAAGTTTAAATTATATATCTCCCTTTTATAAAAATTTTATCTAGAGATTTGATCCCTTTATATGATAGGTTAAAAAAGGACCATAAATCGCCTTGGACTGATAGTCATACCACTTTGGTAAAAAATATCAAACTCATGTTCAATCTTTACCTTGCTTAACTCTTGCTAACCCGACTTGGCAAAAAATTATTGAAATCGATGCATCTAATATTGGTTATGGTGGGATTTTAAAATAGATTAATCCTCACGATAAAACTGAATATTTGATTAGATTTCATTCAGAAAAATGGAGCGATGCTCAGAAAAAATATGATACGGTAGCCCATGAAATGCTAACTATTGTTAAATGTGTATTGAAATTTCAAGATAATTTATACAATCAAAAGTTTTTGATAAAAACTGATGCTCAATTCGTGAAATATTTATTTAATAAATATTTCAAACATGATGCTTCAAAATTAATGTTTGCTAGGAGGCAGGCCCAGTTAGCTCATTTTGATTTTGATATTCATTATAAAAAGGGGAGTGATAACTCTCTTCCGAATTTTTTATCCAGAGAATACCTATCGTCTTAATGAGATTTTTATCTCCTTTACTTTCAGATAAAATGTTGATTACTATCATAAAGGTTGTACCTCTTAATAGAGAAGTACAAGAAATAATTATATACAAAACTATAGATGCTATGATGAGAGACATCATTTCAGAAATCTGTTTTTGTGAAGAGCTCATTGATTTTTATAGTGATTATTATGACACCAAATAAAACTAAGGGTGACCAAGGTCAGAGGAAAAGGCAGTTATACCAGAGAAAGAGGAAGATCATCCTCAGTCTCATCAGGATTGTCATACGGATCCTCGTCATCTAATCCTCCAATTATATAAAGAGGAGGAATGAGTTCGGTAAATTTAAGTTCCCAAAGAGAAGCTTCTTCTATACATCTGAAAGATATTCCAGAAAATAATCCATTATATGCACAATTGCAGGAGTATCTCTCCCAAAAGAAAGGTGATACCTTTGCTTCTATCGCTAAAGATGATATTTATGATATTAAGTCATACGAAAAGGTAGAAAAGAAAGAAATAATATTTCTTTTGGAAAACTCTGAGATACAGAGAAAAGAGGAACCTTGGAAGACATTCCAACGATATTTAATTAATGGATTATATTTCCCGGGTGAGTCATAGAAAATCCATTCATACTATGAGACTATTCTAATGAACATTGGTAGTGTGGACTTTCAGCACTTCTCAGGGCATAATACCAATGAGAATGTTTATAACTTTTCCAAGATGACTATCAAACAGATTATATCTATCGAAGATTGGGGTATTTCCTTAATTAAAGATAGGCAGATAAGCCTAAACAAGATCCCTACAAATTTTCCTTATTGGGATTATATCAATGCTTTTAGTAAAGTCCTCTACTACAATAATAAGAGGCATAAACATACTTGGTTTATTAAGATTTGTGCAAAGATAGTTGCCGGACCAATCCCTAATTGGTTCATAAATTGGTGGTCATACCATGGTCCAACGGTAAAAAATTTTCCCGAACCATTTTTAAAATTATACAAAGAATGGGTTAAGGTTTTGCCAGACCTTAATAATTTATATCACGCAGATCATATCTGCTATATGGAAAAAAGTGAACAAATCTATTTCTTTATAGAATTATCTATTCCATGGATTCACAAGTGAACTCTGGAAGTAGGTTTTACCGAAGAACAGATTCCATGTTTATATTGCACATATTATAACAACTTTTGGGACAAATTGATGAAAAAGGATCCCAAAACTAAAATTGTTTCAGCAGATGTATCATATAACTTACATCGGGGATTTAACGTAGAAAGTAATTTGAAATAGATTCTATAAGACAAGCAAATTAATTCAAAACCAGGTGCATAATTATAACCATGTGTTTTAACATTCAAAGTTAAGGCATCAAAACTATTAACATCAGTTAAAGATAACTGTAAATTCGGCTGAGTATTAAAATAAACTAGACCATATGCCACAGTAGATTCAATCGAACCCATTAAAGATTGTCTAAAATTCAAATTTCTAGCATCTCGTAAAGCAGCTAAAAATGTCTCTGGTAACCCTTTAAGAGTCAAAGGCTTAAAAGCAATTTGTATCATGTCAATATGCAAGAAATTATACTGTAATTTATACAAGTCAATATCTCATTTATTTAACAAACGAATAGTCTGTTCGGATGAATTTAACGCCAAAGATTGTTCAGTAGTTTTAATCAATTGTTTATTAGAGATTTTATCAAACCAACCATAATCATAAATGATTTTTATATTAATTTTTGAAATTGTCCATTTGTTTAACAAATCAAGGTTTTGAGGTATATCTACCTCTTTCAATCTAGTACTTTTGGTACTAGTATCTCCAAGATCCATGAAGACAAAAGATCATATCAATGTCGTATACTTTACATCATTTTCATATGTATCATGAAAGTTCCTAATAATAATAATAATATTAATAATAATAATAATAATATGAAAGAGAGACATATAAGTCTCAACAATATTAGGATGAATTTTACTTATTGGGATTATATTCAATCATTCGGGAAAGTGTTATACTACAATAATGATAAACACAAACACACTTGGTTTGTAAAGGTTTGTTCAAAGATTTTTGCTGAACCTTTACCAAATTGGTTTATTAATTGGTGGTCATACCACGGTCCAACCATTCAAATTTTGCCAGAACCATTCTAAGAGTTATATAAAGAATGGACAAAAGTGTCACCAGATTTGAACAGATTATATCGAGAAGAGCATGTATGTTGGATTGAAAAGATAGATCAAATCTATTTTTTCATTGAATTCTCAATACCTTGGATACACAAACGGACACCGAAAGTAGGGTTTAATGAGGAAAATATTCCTTGTCTTTATAGAACCTATTATAATAATTTATGGGATAAATTGTTAAAACAAGATCCTAAGACCCAACAGTTGATTGGTCAAGAACTCATAGATTCAATTAAAGAAAAGAATGTGGATTATAAAACAATTCGTCCGGCTAAAATCATTGAGGATAACTCAGTTCGCCATATTGCTAGAAGAATCTCCTTTCAAGAAGGAGATAAAGAATAGATGATTCAAGACTATCTTGAAGAAGTAAGAAAAAATCTACTTCAGACTATAACTCAGATAGATAAGTCAGATACTTCAATGCGAAGTGAAACTAGCAATGATATTGAAGATTCACAACGTGCCGAATCAGACCATATGCTGTCGGCCACTGAGATGCAAGATGCAGAAGACTTTTTACAACAAATGAAAGCCTTAGATAAAGGCAAGATTACGACAAAAGAAACATAGCCATGTGAAGACCATGTGAAGACAGTGATGACAGGCCTACTCCACAGTTAATACACTGTGAATGGGGAAATATAATTTAAACATCCCATAAATCTCTGTAACTGAGTCCTGTCAGTAATTTCATTAGGAAATTTATCAGTAAAATCAATAGCTCTTTGAATTGGAGTAATCTTTCCTTGACAAATTTGATGCCCTAAAAAGCGAACATCTATTTGAAATAAACTCATTTTTGGCTTTAAAATAAGCAAACCATTTTGTATAACAACCCTTTTAAAGATATCAAGATGTTTAACATGCATTTCAAAAGTTTTAGAAAACACCAAAATGTCATCAATATAGACAATAATAAAATCCATATATGAATTAAAAATATCATTCATGATTTTCTGAAATTCAGAAGGTGCGTTTTTCAAACCAAAAGGCATGACATTCCACTCATATTGTCCAAATGGGATATTAAAAGCAGTTCTATAAGAATGTTCTTTGAAAATCTGAATTTGCCAATATCCTGATTTTAAATCAAATTTAGAAAATATATTGGCATCATATAATCTTGATAAAAGATCTCTTTTATTAGGGATAGGATATCTAATCCACGTTAAGTGTTTATTCAGAGGTTTATAGTTAATGACCAATCTTGGAACACCTCGTTCCCTTTCAGCCGCGTTATTAACATGAAAGGATGTGCAAGACCAAGGAGACTTGGATGGTTTTATCAAACCATTTTGTAAGAGATTATCAATCTCAGTTTTACAAAATTCTACTAACTCAGCATTTATCTGACAAGGCCGAGATTTAGTAGGGATATCATCCTCTACAAATCCTTCTTCATAAGGAAGAGTCACAATATGCTTTTGGCGATTCCAAAAAGTGCTGGGATGATCTGCACAAATGTCCACAACAATCTGCTTTGAAATCAATTTGATTTTTTCCTTAACCTTAGCAGATTTCAGGGAGTCTAAAATATTCATACTGAACAACTCCAGCTACAAAGAGTTCATATGAGTCTGCTTCATATCAATTAAAACGTTAATATCCCTGGTTACTGGATCTATAACAAAAGAATAAGTTATCTCGTTATCCTTATATCTTGCTGAGAAACCTTTCGCATCTATTCCTGTGAAAGGATAAATCACATTTATAAAAGGAGTTCCAAGAATAATTGGAGGGTTTAACTGATTCTTCACCAAAAAGAAGAAATGTGGAATGCAGACTTTATTCTGGCAAATCTTCACATTGGGCAACTTATAACTCTATATCTACAGCATGACCAGAAGTGGATTTCACCAAGTGAGTAGTTTTGTGAAAATATTTTGTTGGTACTAAGCCTTTTTGAATACAGCTAACATCTGCACTGCTATCAATCATTGCAATGTTAGTGATTGAAAAACTGAAGGAGATAAAGAACAGATGATTCAAGACTATCTTGAAGAAGTAAGAAAAAATTTACTTCAGACTATAACTCAGATAGATAAGTAAGATACTTCAATGCGAAGTGAAATTAGCAATGATATTGAAGATTCACAATGTGCCGAATCAGACTATAGGTTGTCGGCCACTGAGATGCAAGATGCAGAAGACTTTTTACAACAAATGAAAGCATTAGATAAAGGCAAGCTTACGACAAAAGAAACATAGCCATGTGAAGACCATGTGAAGACAGGTGACGACAGGCCTACTCCACAGTTAATACACTGTGTAAGGACCCAGATGAGGGCCCATTTGTACTGTATATAGATTCTCTTTGTTTTTCTTTTGGCCTATATAAGGCACTAGTTTGTTTGAGAAAGAGCATCAGAAAAAATAAAGATTGCTCTCTCTTTTGTTTCTCTCTTCGTTTAAGCTTTTGTAAATATCTCTTTTGAGCACTATTCCGATATTCATATAAATAAACCGGTCAGTTTATCATAGTTTTGGATCTTGAAAACAACATCCTTTATAAGGTAATTGTTCTTTTGAGTTTTTAAATTTAGTATGCTTCTCCTAGCCAGGACTATGTCCGGCTAAAGATTATTTATGTCGAATAACTAACTTCTCTCATATAGACTATGAACGGATCTAGGCTTTATTTAAATATAAAAAAATTTTAGTATGGCTTTTCGACTTAGTTTCGAGATCGAGGTATAGTCGAATCTAGTACTACACTCATTGGCTTTGTCTTAGTGACTCCGTCTGGCCAGTTGTGATTTTTAGCCCGAAAAGGAGTTTTGATAAGTAGGGCACTTCATAACCGGTTAGAACTGCCAAGACACATGGGCTCAATAAGTTGTATGTACTATATTTTGACAGGCCCTTTGCTAGAGTAAAAGGTTACCATACAGTCTGTTAAGCTATACCAAAATTCTTGCATAAAAAATCCTGTAAAGAGTTATCAACTCCCTTTTTATATTGGATCTCGAAATCGAAAGGGGCCAATTGCGTTTGCCACCTAGCGAATATTAATTTCTAAGCATCGTGCTTGAAGTCTTTGTCAAACATAAATTTGACAGATTGAGCGTCAGTTTTTATCCAAAACTTTTGGTTGTATAAATCGTCTTGAAATTTTAGAATGCACTTAACGATAGTTAACATTTCATGTGCTACCATCGCGTATTTCTTCTGGGCTTCATTCCATTTACCAATCCTTCTTCTGTACAAATTCTAATAATCTTACCATAACTGAAATTGGCGTAAGGTATATCAACCTGATTTCCTCTTAAAGTTTTTCTAAATCTTTCAGCAAAGAGGGGGGGAAGTCCGTCTATAAATTTGGCCTTCCAATCACCCTATTAAGATAGGTATTGATCTTGTTTTAACAATTTATCCCAGAAATTATTATAATAGGTTCTATAAAGACAAGGAATATTTTCCTCACTAAACCCTACTTCCGGTGTCCATTTGTGTATACAAGGTATTGATGAAACTTGTGCTTTACATAATCAAATTATGTATTTCGTTCCTTTGTTTATAACCACTTATTTACCGTTATATATTAACGTTATTGAAAGAACTTATAAAGATGGGAGTGATAATCTTTTAAAAGTTGTATACCCTCCTCAGTCATTATTTGTTTTACCAAACAATAATGGTATTACTTTCTCAGCTTTTCAAAAATTTATTGAGGAAGATATTGCTTCAATCAGTATTGCTGAAATTAATAAACTTATTATGCAAAATAATTATTTAAGTCAAACTATTATAAATTAAAATAGTACATTTAATATACCATTTATGAGTCGTAACAATATGCATCATTCCCAAAAACATATCTTGTTTAGGATCAGGATCAATAGATTGAAGTTGATTACTACTTTCAGCACTTTCCCTTCAACTTGCTTACCTTTGTTTTTCAAAACTATTTCTTCAGTATTCTCAATCTGAGTAATACGATGGTCACAAATCAGTTGTTTTTGTTTAAGAAATTTAATTTCTTTTTTCAAATTCTCAACCTCTATTTTCAAATCATCAAAAGAAGAATCTTTTTTTAAAAAATTATGTTTATTTGAAATACGATCTTCTACCTCCTTTAAACAATAAGGGCTTTCATATTTAAAATCATTTAAATCATTTTTCTTTTCACGAAATTTTGAAGTACTAACTTCATTTGAGGTAGCTAAATCAATAATTTTTTCGCAAAGCTTACTATCAGTAACTTCCTTTAAAAGTTCAATCACATTTTCAAATGTAATAGTATTCATATTAAAATCTTGAAATTGTGATTGAAGTTTATAGATTTCATCCTCCTCGCAATTGCAATCAGGACCCTGGCAAGTATCATAGGCATTAGCACAATTATTATCAGAATCAGAGGAATCAAAAAACCTAGAGATGTCAAGACGAATGTCTGTTGGACATGTGGTAAAACTGGCCACAAAGACAATGAATGTCGATCACATACTAAGAAGAAAAAGATTAATTTTCTTGCATAGATAATGAAACCAAAGTTAAGCTTTTAGCTATACTTGATGAACCTTTTCCTGAATCTTCAGGTACATTTGATGAATACAGCGATGACGAAGACATTGATCTCAACTATGAATCAGACAAAAGCCAATAAGGAAAAAATTGCAACTGTACTGAGGCATTCTGTACTTGTGATAGTACTCATACTATCATGGTTCTTTCAGATCATTCAAAAGAAGCTCTCTTCGATGTTATTCAGCACATTGCTGATGATGAGGCTAGGAATTGTTTCCTCCTATAACTCAAAAACATCATTCTCAACACGGATAAACCTAAATTCTGTCCAATTGTTGAACCCTTCAGCATGAAGCAGATCATGAATCGTTCTGAAAAACAAGCTGAACCAACTATTTCAGATCTCCGTCACGAGGTATCTAATCTCAAAGAAGAGATTAAAGATATCAAATCTCGACTAGGTAAAATCAAAATAGATGTTCTTACCGAACAGGTTCACAAGAAGACCCGTTTACAGGAGCAGGATTCAGGACATGAATCTACTCGAGAAGATGACACTAAGTCCATCAACAATGACCATATGGTTGAACCATTTGTCGCTAATACTGGTAATAATCCTTCTGCTTCAATAGCACCAGGAGTAATGGTAATATCTTCAATAAGACCTCAGAGTCATCATATTCCAGTTAAGATTGTACTTAGTAAACATTTTGTTATTAATAAAATTGTTTTGCTTGACAGTGGTGCAAATCGCAAATGCATGGTAAAAGGTATAGTCCCTATGAAGCATTTGCAAAAAAGTACTTCAAAATTATACTCCACTACAAGAGAACTTTTGAAAATTAATTACAAGCTATCTAAAGCTCATATTTGCAATAATGGAATTTGTTTCACAAATGATTTCATAATTACTAAAGATATCAATGAAGATATTATTCTTGGAATACCTTTTATCACTCAGATAAAACCTTTTTATACTGATTTAAATGGTATTAATACTACTATTTTAGGAAAAGATTTACATTTTCCTTTTGTTAAAATCCTTTCACAAGATGAAAGTGATTTCATAAGAGAAAACACAGTTTTTCGTATTAATAATTTATCACAACATATTACCTTTTTAAAGGATGAAATTCATGTTAAGAAAATCGAACAGATTTTGAAAACCCCGGAGATAGTTACTAAGATAGCCAAACTTCGAGAGAATTTTGAAAAAGAAATATGTTCTGATTTTCCTAATACATTTTGGGAAAGTAAAAAACATATCATTTCCTACCATACATTGATGGATTCAATGAACAGGCTATTACAACTAAAGCTAGGCTTATTCAAATGAATCATGAAATGATGGAATTTTGCAAGAAAGAAATTGACATTTTTTTATAAAATAAGATCATCAGGGTTTCTAAGTGGCCTTGGAGCTGTTCTGCTTTCTACGTTAACAATAACGCAAAGAAAGAAAGAGGAGGACCAAGACTGGTGATCAACTATAAACCTCTTAACTCCGTTCTAAAATGGATTCGGTATCCTATACCTAATAAACAAGATCTTTTGAAAAGAACTTTTAAAGGTAATGTTTATAGCAAATTTGATATGAAATCAGGATTTTGAAGCTATGCAATAAATATCAGTTCTTTTCAAAATTCTGATTTCATATCAAATTTGCTATAAACATTAGCTTTAAAAGTTCTTTTCAAAAGATCTCGTTTGTTGGGTATAGGATACCAAATCCATTTTAGAACGGAGTTAAGAGGTTTATAGTTGATCACCAGTCTTGGTGCTCCTATTTCTTTCTCAGGGTTATTATTAACGTAGAAAGCAGAACAGCTCCAAGGAGATTTAGAAACCCTGATGATCTTGTTTTTCAAAAGAGAGTCAATCTCTTTCTTGCAAAATTCCATCATTTCATGATTCATTTGAATAGGCCTTGATTTAGTAGAAATAGCCTGTTCATTAAATCCATCAACATATGGCACGAAAACGATATGTTTCTTGCATTCCCAAAATGCATTAGGAAAATCAGAACATATTTCTTTTTCAAAATTTTTGCGAAGTTTGGCTATCTTAGTAACCATCTCCGGGGTTTTTAAAATATGTTCGATTTTCTTAACATGAATTTCATCTTTTAAAAAGGTGAGATGCTGTGATAAATTATTAATACGAAAAACAGTTTTTTCTTTGATGAAATTGCTTTCATCTAGTGAAAGAGTTTTAACAAAAGGAAAATGCAAATCTTTTCCAAGTATGGTAGTATTAATACCATTTAAATTAGTAAAATAAGGTTTTATCTGAGTGACAAAAGGTATTTCAAGAATGATATCTTCATTGATATTCTGTAATTACGAAATCATTTGTTAAACAAATGTCATTGTTGCAAATATGAGCTTTAGAAAACTTGTAATTTATTTTCAAAAGTTCTCCAGTAGCAGAGTACAATTTTGAAGTACTTTTTTGCAAATATTTTGTAGGAACTATACCTTTCACTATGCAGTTGCGATCTGCACCACTGTTAAGCAAAACAATTTTGTTAATAACAAAATATTTGTTAACTACAATTTTAACTGGAATATGATGACTCTGAGGTCTAATTGAAGAGATTACTGTTACTCCTAGTGCTACCGAGGTAGAAGGATTATTACCGGTATTGGTTATGATAGGCTCAACTAAATGATCATTGTTAATAGACTCAATGTCATCATCGTGTGTAGATTCATGTCCTGAATTTAGCTCCTGTAGATTGGTCTTCTTGAGAACCTGCTCCGTAAGGACATCCATTTCGACTTTTCCTAGTTGAGATCTGATTTCTTTAATCTCTTCTTTGAGATTTGATACTTCATGTCGAAGATCTGAAATAGAAGGTTCAAGATTGTTTTCTGAGCGATTCATAATCTGCTTCATGCTGAAAGGTTCAACTACAGGACGAGATTTAGGCTTGTCTATGTTGAGAATGATGTTTTTGAGTTCTAGGAGAAATCGATTCCTAGCCTTATTATCAGCTATGTGCTGAATAACATCAAAGAGAGCTTCCTTTGAATGATCCGAATTATAATTATAAATGAATAAATAAACAATAGAAATATAGTAAAAACTGCCATATATGAGAAAATAAATAAATATGGTCATTGGCTAAATAGAGGTGTCACATAACTTTTTGTTTATTTAGCTTTATATATATATATATGAGAATTAACTATGTCTCAGGTGTTTTCTTTCATCATTGATTAATTAGATAATATTCGTTAGGGCTTTCTACAACACCTTTAAAATTCATGATTTAAGACATTTGTTCCTTAAGGATATTATTCCTTAAGGATTATGAATTTTTTTCATGACTTTCTTTGACTTCAACTACGTAAGCTATGTTAATGTCGTATATATTAAAGGATTTGAAATCTCACTACTCAACAAGTCCTTATTTGCTTCACATCAACTCTTTCATATTTAATGCAGTAGTTTAATCACCAGAAAAATAAATCTACAAGAATGTGTCATTCACATCTCTTGACCTACTTAGATTACATTGCAATACACTTCTCCATTAGCATCGCCAAATCGACGCCAAATTTCTTCTTAAATGCAATCACCCCTTTTAGTGTTTGTGTCTTTTATCTTCATGATCTCTTATGATCCTAAGTTTGATAAATTTGTAACTCAAACACGAAATCTTCCATTTCTTTGTCCTAACTTTGGAAAAATTGTAACTCTCTTTTCCCTAACTCGACGATCCTAAATAGTTGAGGAAGCATTAGCAAAATATTGTTTGATCACATACCATTGCTCCCGTTCTATTATCTCCTAAGCAATCCTATCATAGTAAATCATTTGGTACTAATCCATGAAAAATTGTTGTTGATACTTCATCTCTTTCTTGTTTTGCTTACATTGCATCTTTGTTTTTACCCTAACGATCAAGCTTTGTTCCAATGTCTAATGGTTCTTTTCTCTCACTAGACAAAAAGTCTCTTCAAGAGTATTAGCTTTCTATTGATTCTTAGTGGCATAGTTCAAAAACCACAAGGGTTGTTGATTATTATTTGACATCTTCATCGCTGGGTTCCAAACAATTTCATTAATTTATATGACTTCATCTAAGACTTCAACCATGATTCTCATGTGAATTGCTTGTTGAATTTTTTCATGTCTCTTATTTCTTTAATGTAACCATAAATCTTACGTTTCCCCATGATAAAAGCGAATGGGATTATATCCAGATATCTTTATCTCTTTCTTTCTTAGAAAACTACTCAATGAGAAGTAGAGCATCCATGTATCCCACGACAGTGGCCTCAAAAACCAATACACTGATGGCACGATGGAGATGTGGTCATTTTGAATGTTGATAATCCTTGAAAGCAGTATAAAAATTGATATTGTCATGCAACTCCTAATATCCCATCCAATCCACTTATCATTATCATCTTTCTCAATAATCACCATTGGGAGCCACACTATTTCCTTATCTTTGAATTCAATGTCATCCCATCTTTCATACACCTCACCTAGAGCTATAATAGAAGTTCAGAAGATAGCATGACATCAAATTTAAGATTAGAAAGTAGTGTGGCCCTCAGATGTGATTGTCATGAACTCGACACTTGATAAAAAATGATAATGACTAGTGGTATGGATGGGAAATCAGGAGTTGCATGACTATTTCAGCTCTTATGTTGCTGTCAAGGATGGTTGACATTCATATGGTCTACCACACCATCATAACGTTAGTATATCAGTTATTGAGTCCACTATCAAGGGATATATGGAGTCTTTACTTCTCCATGAGTAGTTTTCTAATAAATGAACTGATAGAGTTACGTGAGAACACAATCCCATTCACTTTTTCCTGGGAAAACGTAAACTTTATTGTTACATTTCAGAAACAAGAGACATGGACAACTTCAACAAGCATTCACATAGAAAGTAGTATGGCTCTTGATGGTGATTTTCATGAACTTGACGCTTTACAAAAATGATAATGACTATTTCATCTCTTATGTTGCTTTCAAGGATGTTTGTCATTCATATGGTCTACCACACCATATTAACATTAGCTTATTGGTTAATGAGTCCACTATCATGGGATATATCGAGGCTTTGCTTCTCTGTGAGCAGTTTTCTAATAAATGAACTGATAGAGTTGTGTGGGAACACAATCCCATTCAATTTTATCTTGGGAAAATGTAAGCTTTATTGTTACATTTCAGAAACAAGATACATGGATGACTTTAACAAGCGTTCACATGAGAAATCAAGGGTGAATTGGAAATGAGGTTGTATAATGGTTCTTTTCTCTCACTAGACAAAAAGTCTCTTCAAGAGTACTAGCTTTCTATTGATTCTTAGCGGCTTAGTTTGAAAACCACAGGGGTTGTTGATTATTATTTGACATCTTCATCGTTGGATTCCGAACAATTTGTTTAGTTTATATGACTTCATCTAAGACTTCAACCTTGATTCTCATGTGAATTGCTTGTTGAATTTTTTCATATCTCTTATTTCTTTAATGTAACCATAAAACCTACGTTTCCCTAAGATAAAAGAGAATGAGATTGTATCCACATATCTTTATCTCTTTCTTTCTTAGAAAACTACTCAATGAGAAGTAGAGCATCCATGTATCCCACAACAGTGGCCTCAAAAACCAATACACTGATGCCATGATGGAGATGGTCATTTTGAATGCTGATAATTATTGAAAGCAGTATAAGAACTCCTATTTTCATACAACTCCTAATATCCAATCCAATCCACTTATCATTATCATCTTTCTCAATAATAACCATTGGGAGCCACAATATTTCTTTATCATTGAATATTATGTCGTCCCATCTTTCATACACCTCACCTAGAGGTATAATAGAAGTTCGGAATATAACATGGCATCAAATTCTAAGATTACAAAGTAGTATGGCTCTCGATGGTGATTTTCATGAACTTAACGCTTTACAAAAATGATAATGACTAGTGAAATGGATGGGAAATCAGGAGTTGCATGACTATTTCATCTCTTATGTTGCTTTCAAGGATGTTTGTCATTCATATGGTCTACCACACCGTCTTAACATTAGCATATTGGTTATTGAGTCCACTATCATGGGATATATGGAGGCTTTGCTTCTCTGTGAGCAGTTTTCTGATAAATGAATTGATAGTGTTGCGTAGGAACACAATCCATTCACTTTTATCCTCGGAAAACGTAAGCTTTATTGTTACATTTCAGAAACAAACGACGTGGACAACTTCAACAAGCATTCACATGAGAAATCAAGGTTGAAGTATGAAATGAGGTTGTATAAATAAACTTTTTAAAATCTAGCAATGCAGATCTTAGAAGAGAATCAACATCTCATGTGATTCAAGTACAAGATAGTAAGAATCAAAACAAAGCTAATACTCTTGAGAAGACTCTTTGTATAGAGAGTGGAACACACGGTGAGACAATAAAGATAAAAAGGTTGTTTAGGTTGAAAATAAATATTCACTATGAGAAGAACGAGAAAGAAATGGAGTATCAAGAGCATTTTTTCAACTGTTAGTTCAAACTGATTTACAATGCTAGGAGTGTTGAGGAGTACAACAAGAGAAACACAAGGTGATCAAATAATCTTTTTCCAATTCTTCCTCAATTGTTAAGGATCATTGAGTCAAGGATGAGAAAGTTTGAAAAATTATCAAACATCAAGACATGGAAATCAAAAAGTTTTTGGAAGAGAGGGAGACTATGATCATATGAGATCTTATGAATTTATTCTCCCTCTCTTCAACAAACTCTTCCATTTCTTTGTCCTAAGTTTGATAAATTTGCAACTTTCTCTGCCTGACTTGATGATCCTCAATAGTTGAAGAAGCATTTGCAAAAGATTGTTTGATCACAGTCAATTTCTCCTACTCAATTATCTCCTAAGAAGTCTTATCATAGTAAATTATTAAGAACTAATCCTTGAAAAAATTCCCTTGATACCTCATCTCTTCCTTGTTTTACTTATAATGCATCGTTAGTTTTACCCTGATGATCTTGTTCTCTTCCACTGTCTGATTGTACTTTTCGTTCACCAGATAAAAAGTTTCTTCAAAAGTACTATCTTTCTTTTGATTCTTAGCAGCTTAATTCTAAAACCACATGAGTTGTTGATTATTCTTTGACATCTGCATCGCTGGATTCCAAATAGTTTATTTATATGACTTTATCTCAAACTTCGACCCTGATTTCTCATGTAAATGTTTGTTGAAGTTTTCCATTTCTCTTATTTCTTTTATGTAACCATAAAACTTATGTTTCCCCCAGGATAAAAGCGAATGTGATAATATTCCCATATATCTCTATCTCTTTCTAATTTAGAAAACTACTCAATGAGAAGTAGAGTCTCCATGTATCTCACGGCACTGGCCTCAAAAACCAATATCCAGATGCAACGATAACTTCATGGTCATTTTGAATGACAAAATCCTTGAAAGCAGTATAAGAATTAAAAAATTTCATGCAACTCCAGATATCCCATCCAATCCACTTGTCATTATCATCTTTCTCAAGAGTCATGTTCATAATAATCAATATTGGGGGTCACATTATTTTCTTATCTCTGAATTTGATGCCATCCCATCTTTCATACACCTCACCTAGAGCTATAATAGAAGTTCAGAAGATAGCATGACATCAAATTTAAGATTAGAAAGTAGTGTGGCCCTCAGATGTGATTGTCATGAACTCGATACTTGATAAAAAATGATAATGACTAGTGGTATGGATGGGAAATTAGGAGTTGCATGACTATTTCAGCTCTTATGTTGCTGTCAAGGATGGTTGACATTCATATGGTCTACCACACCATCATAACGTTAGTATATCAGTTATTGAGTCCACTATCAAGGGATATATGGAGTCTTTACTTCTCCATGAGTAGTTTTCTAATAAATAAACTGATAGAGTTGTGTGGAAACATAATCCCATTAACTTTTATCCTAGGGAAATGTAAGCTTTATTGTAATATTTCATAAACAAGAGCCATGGACAACTTCAACAAGCAATCACATGAGAAATCAAGGTTGAAGTTGGAGATAATGTCGTATAAAGAAACTCTTTAGAATCTAGCAATGCAGATCTTATCAGATAATCAACATCGTATGTGATTATAGAACAAGACATTAAGAATCAAAAGAACAAAGGTTCACTATGAAAAGAATAAGAAAGAAATGGAGGATTAAGAGCATTTTTTAAAGGTTCAGTTCAAAATGATTTATAATGATAGGAGTGTTAAGGAGGACAAAATACAATAGGAGCAACACGGGGTGATCAAATAATATTTTATAAATTCTTCCTCAATTGTTAAGAATTATCGAGTCAACGCTAAGAAAATTGAAAAAATTATCAAAAATCAAGACAAGGAAATGGAAGAGTTTTTGGAAGAGAGGTAGACTATGATCATATGAGCTCTTACAAATTTATTCTCCCTCTCTTCCACAAACATTTCCATTTCTTTGTCCTGAAGTTTGATAAATTTATAGATTTCTCTACCCTAACTCAATGATCCTCAATAGTTGATAAAGAATTTGCAAAAGATTGTTTGATCACATCAATTTGCTCCTATTCTATTATCTCCTAAGCAGTCATGTCATAGTGAATCATTAAGAACTAATCTTTGAAATATTGTCCTTGATACTTCATCTCTTCTTTATTTTGCTTATAACGCATCGTTAATTTTACCCTGACAATCTTGTTCTCTGCCGCTATATGATGGTGCTTTTCGTTCACCAGACAAAAAGTTTCTTCAAAAGTATTAGTGATTCTTAGCGGCTTAACTCTAAAACCACATGAGTTGTTAATTATTCTTTGACATCTACATCACTGCATTCCAAACGATTTCTTTATGTGTTTCATTTCAAACTTCAACCTTGATTTATCATGTGAATGCTAGTTGAAGTTTTCTATGTCTCTTTTTTCTGTTATCTAACCATAAAACTGACGTTTCCCCCAGATAAAAGTGAATGTGATAATATTTCCACATATCTCTATTTTTCCTTTTTAGAAAACTGCTCAATAAGAAGCAGAGCCTCCATGTATCCCACAACAGTGGCCTCACAAACCAATAATATCCTGATGCCACGATGGCGTCATGGTCATTTTAATGTCAAAAATCCTTGGGAGAAGTATAAGAATTAAAAATTGTTAGGACCGAATTAAGCAGGTGTAATACGAAAGCTAGGAAAGGAAACCTCGAAAGACCATGAGTAAGAAGACAAATGAGAAATATACCAAACGACACAAAGATTTGACATGGTTCGGTCAATCAACCTACATCAACAAACGAGATGAGAAATTCACTATATAAATATGAGAGTACAAAATATAGAGAGAAATAACCTCAACCAATTCACTCAGAATACATGGGAGGTTCATACAAGCGATAACATATCAAACTTGTGTCCTACAAATTCTCCCCCTAACCAAAACTCTCAAAGCTCCTAAGACTACATTGTGAATGATGAGTAAGTTAAAAGGAACAAGCCTCTTTCTATATAGTCCCAAACCTTTTCCTACAAGAAAAGAACTAGCACTCCTAAAACTTTTCCTACAAGGAAAACCTATTTATGGTAAGAAACTCAGGGCAAATAAAACCCAACAAATCTCCCCATTAGACTAAATTTCTGACAAAATAAATTTGTCCACCTTCTTCACATAATCACCAACAGATTACATCTCTTCTCCATAATTTCCTCCATCAAATCTATGTATCGACATAGAGAACCTCTCTGAAAAAAATTCTCCAACAAAACTTTTCATTACTGTCGAAAAGGTTGCGGCTAGAACTACACCCGCTAAGATGAACACCTATCTCTAACCTGGTTCCATCATTAAACCATTGGACCTGGCTCTATCATTGAACTATCCAACTTGGCTACATCATTGAACCTGACTCCATCAATGAACCTGTGGGACTTAGCTTTGATACCATTTGTTAGGATCGTAAATAATTAGCGATCATGCGGAAATTAGCAAAGCAAGCCTCGAAACACCATGAGTAAGAAGACAAACGAGAAATATACCAAAAGACACAAAGATTTAACATGGTTCGGTCAATCAGCTTACATCCACAAAGGAGATGAGTAATCCACTATATAAATATGAGAGTAAAAAATATAGGGAGAAATAACCTCAACCAATTCACTCGAAACACATGAGAGGTTCACACAAGCAATAACATATCAAACTTGTGTCCCACAAATTCTCCCCCTAACCAAGACTCTCAAACCCCCTAAGACTACATTGTGAATGTTGATTAAGTTAGGAGGAACAAGCCTCTTTTTATAGAGTCCCAAACATTTTCCTACCAGAAAAGGACTAGCCAGTGCTAAACCTTTTCCTAAAAGGAAAACCTATTTATGGAAGAAACTCAAGGCAAATAAAACCCAACAAAAATGTCATACAACTCGGGATATCCCATCCAATTCACATGTCATTATCATCTTTTTCAAGAGTCGTGTTCATAATAATCACCATTGGGGGCCACATTATTTTCTTATCTTTGAATTTGATGTCATCCCATCTTTCATACACCTCACTTAGAGGTATAATAGAATTTTGAAAGATATCATGACATCAAATTCTAAGATTAGAAAGTAGTGTGGCCCTCGATGGTGATTATCATGAACTCAACGCTTGACAAAAATGATAATGATCAATGGTATGGATGGGAAATCGAGATTCTCATGACTTTTCATCTCTTATGTTGCCTTCTAGGATGTTTGGCATTCATATGGTCCATCACACCATCTTGGAATTAGTGTATTGGTTATTGAGGCCACTATCATGAGATGTATGGAGGTTTTGCTTTCCTCTGAGCATTTTTCTTATAATGAACTTGTAGAATTGTGTGGGAACACAATCTCGCTCACTTTTATCCTGGGTAAATGTAAGCTTTATTGTTACATCTGTGAAAGAAGGGACATGGACAACTTTAACAAGCATTCACATGAGAAATAAAAGTTGAAGTTCGAGATGAGGTCATATAAAGAAACTTTTTGGAATCTAGCGATGCAGATCTTAGAATATAATCAACATCTCATGTGATTCAAGAACAAGACAATAGGAGTCAAAAAAAAAGCTAAAAATCTTGAAGATACTCTTTGTATAAAGAATGGAGCACACTATTGGAAGAGAACAAGATTGTTAAGTAAAAAAACACAATGTCTTCCACGAACTCTTTCATTTCTTTGTCTGTTTGATAAATTTGCAACTTTCTTTGCCCTCGCTAGATGATCCTCAATATTTGAGAAAGCATTTGCAATAGATTTATTGATAGAATCCAATTGATCCTGTTCTATTATCCCCCAAGCAGTCATGTCATTGTAAATCATTAAGAACTAATCCTGAAAAATTACTTTTGATACTTCATCTCTTCCTTGTTTAGCTTATAATGCATCTTTGTTTTTACCCTGACGATCATGTTCTCTTACACTTTCTAATGGTGTTTCTCGCTCACAAGACAAAAAGTCTCTTCAAGAATATTCTCTTTCTTTTGATTCTTAAAAGCTTAGTTCTAAAACCACATAAGTTGTTGATTATTCTTTGGCATCTGCATCCGTGAATTCCAAACAATTTCTTTATATGACATCATCTCAAACTTCAACCTTGATTTCTTATGTGAAAGCTTGTTGAAGTTTTCCATGTCTCTTATTTCTGCCATGTAACCATAAAACTTATGTTTCCCTAGGATAAAAGTGAATGAGATTATACTCCCACATATCTCTATCTCTTCCTTTCTTACAAAGCTACTCAATGAAAAGTAGAGCCTCCATGTATCCACAAAAACCAATGCACTGATACCACAATGGTGTCATGGTCATTTTGAATGTCAAAAATCTTTGGAAGTAACAGAAGAACTGAAATTTTCATGCAACTCCTGATAGCCCATCCAATCCACTTGTCATTATCATCTTTCTCAAGAGTCGTGTTCATAATAATCACCATTAGGGGTCACACTATTTCCTTATCTTTGAATTCGATGTATGTCATCTTCCATACACCTCACCTTGAGGTATACTAGAAGTGCAGAAGATAGTATAGCATCAAATTCTAAGAAAAGAAAGTAGTGTGGCCCCCGATGGTGATTATCATGAACTCAATGCTTAATAAAAATGATAATGACAAGTGGTATGGATATTAAATAAGGAGTTGCATGACTATTTCAGCTCTTATGTTTCTTTCAAGGATGTTTGACATTCATATGGTCCACCACACAATCTTGGCATTAGTGTATTGGTTATTGAGGTCACTATTATGGGATATATGGAAGTTTTGCTTCTCCGTGAGTAGTTTTCTCATAAATGAACTGATAGACATGTGTGGGAATACAACCACATTCACTTTTATTCTTGTGAAATGTAAACATTATTGTTACATTTTAGAAACAAGAGACATGGACAACCTAACCAAGCATTAGCATGATAAATCAAGGTTGAAGTTCTAGATGAGGTTATTTAAATAAAATCTTTGGAATCTAGCAATGCAGATCTTAGAAGATAATCAACAGCTCATGTGATTCAAGAACAAGACAGTAAGAATCAAAAGAAAGCTAATACTTTGGAAGAGACTCTTTGTAAAGAGAGTGGAACGCATGGTGAGATAGTGGAAAGAACAAGATTGTTAGGTTGAAAACAAAGATTCACTATGAGAAGAACAAGAAAGAGATGGAGTATCACGAGTATTTTACAATGATAAGAGTGTTGACATCTGCATCTCAAATTTCAACCTTGATTTCTCATGTGAGAGTTTGTTGAAGTTTTCCATGTCTCTTATTTCTGCCATGTAATCATAAAACTTATGTTCCCCCCAGCATAAAAGTGAATGTGATTGTACTCCCATATATCCCTATCTCTTCCTTTCTTAGAAAACTACTTGATAAGAAGTAAAGCCTCCATGTATCCTTAAAAACCAATACACTGATGCCACAATGGCGTCATAGTCATTTTGAATGTCAAAAATCATTGTGAGTAACAGAAGAACTGAAATTTTCATGCAACTTCTGATATCCCTTCCTATTCACTTTTCATTATCATATTTACCAAGAGTCGTGGTCATAATAATTACCATTGGAAGTCACACTATTTCCTTATCTTTGAATTTGATGTATACCATCTTCTATACACCTCACCTAGAGGTATACTAGCAGTTCGGAAGATAGCATGACATCAAATTCTAAGAAGAGAAAATAGTGTGGCCACTTATGGTGATTATCATGAACTCGGGGTTTGACAAAAATAATAATGACGAGTTGTATAGATGGGAAATCAGGAGTTGCATGACTATATCAGTATGTTTCTTTCAATGATGTTTGACATTCATATGGTCCACCACACCATCTTGGCATTAGTGTATCGGTTATTGAGACCACTATCATGGGATATATGGAGGCTCTTCTTTGGTATGGGAAGTTTTCTAATAAATGAATCGATATAGTTGCGTGGGAACACAATTGCATTCACTTTTATTCTTGGGATACAAAAGCTTTACTGTTAAATTTCAAAAACAAGAGACATGGACAACCTCAACAAGCATTTGCATGATAAATCAAGGTTGAAGTTTGATATGAGGTCGTATAAAGGAACTCTTTAAAATCTAGCGATGAAGGTCTTAGAAGATAATCAAAATCTGACGTGAATCAAGAACAATACATTAAGAATCGAAAGAAAGCTAATACTATTGAAGAGAGTCTTTGTGTAGAGAATGGAACGCACTATTGGAAGAGAACAAGATTATTAGGTTGAAAACAAAGATTCACCATAAGAAGAACAAGAAACAGATGGAGTAAAAAGAGTATTTTTCAAGGATCAGTTCAAAATGATTTATGATGATAGAGTGTTGAGGAGGACAAAATATAGGAGGAGAAACAAAAGGTGATCAAATGATCTTTTGCAAATGCTTCCTCAATTGTTGAGAATAATCGATTAAAGGTAGAGAAAGTTTCAAAATTTATCAAACTTCAAGACAAGGACATGGAAGAGTTTTTGGAAGAGAGGGAGACTATGATCATATGAGCTCTTTAGATCATATTCTCCCTCTCTTCCATAAACTCTTCCATTTCTTTGTCCTGAAGTTTGATAAATTTACAACTTTCTTTGCTTGACTCGATGATCCTCAATAGTTGAGGAAGCATTTGCAAAGATTGTTGATCACATTCGATTGCTCATGTTCTATTATATCCTAAGCAGTCTTGTCATAGTAAATTATTAATAACTAATAATTGAAAAATTACACTTGATACTTCATCTCTTCCTTATTTTTCTTATAATGCATCTTTGTTTTTAACGCGACGATCTTCTTCTCTTCTACTGTCTAATGGTGCTTTACGCTCATCAGACAAAAAGTCTCTTCAAGAGTATTAGTTTTCTTATGATTCTTAACGCCTTAGTTTTAAACCCACACAAGTTGTTGATTATTTTTTGACATCTGCATCGCTGGATTCCAAACAATTTCTATATATGACTTTATCTCAAACTTCAACCTTGATTTCCCATGTGTAGGCTTGTTGAAGTTTTCCATGTCGCTTATTTCTACCATGTAACCGTTAAACTTATGTTTCCCCTAGGATAAAAGCGAATGGGATTATACTCCCATATTTATCTATCGCTTCCTTTCTTAGAAAACTACTCAATGAGAAGTAGAGCCTCCATGTATCCTCAAAAACCAATACACTGAAGCCACAATGGCGTCATAGTCCTTTTGAATGTCAAAAATCCTTGAAAGCAACATACGAACTGAAACTTTCATGCATCTCCTGATATCCCATCCAATCCACTTGTCATGATCATATTTCTCAAGAGTCGTGTTCAAAATAATCACCATTGGGGGTTACACTATTTTCTTATCTTTGAATTTGATGTGTGCCAAC
This sequence comes from Solanum pinnatisectum, assembly GCA_035578085.1. Lineage (NCBI taxonomy): Eukaryota > Viridiplantae > Streptophyta > Magnoliopsida > Solanales > Solanaceae > Solanum > Solanum pinnatisectum. The sequence continues at coordinate 8,549,982 of CM069087.1, forward strand.
TTCCATACATCTCACATAGAGGTATAATATAAGTTTGGAATATAGAATGACATCAAATTCTAAGGTTAGAAAGTAGCGTGGCCCCTGATGGTGATTGTCATGAACTCGACACTTGATAAAAATGATAATGACAAGTGATATGGATGGGAAATAAGGAGTTGCATGACTATTTCAGGTCTTATGTTTCTTTCAAAGATGTTTGACATTCATATGGCCCGCCACTTCATCTTTGCATTAGTGTATTGGTTATTGAGGCCACTATCATGGGATATATGGTGGCTTTGCTTCTTTGTGAGAAGCTTTTTAATAAATGAACTGATAGAGTTGTCTGGGAACACAATCACGTTAACTTTTATTCTGGGGATACATAAGCTTTATTGTTACATTTTAGGAACAAGAGACATGGACAACCTCAACAAGCATTCGCATGATAAATGAAGGTTGAAGTTTGAGATGAGGTCGTCTAAAGAAACTCTTTGGAATCTAGTGATGCAGATGATAGAAGATAATCAAAATTTCATGTGATTCAAGAACAAGATATTAAGATTCAAAAGAAAGATAATACTCTTGAAGAGACTCTTTGTATGGTGAGTGGAACACACCGTCAGACAGTGGAAGAAAACAAGATCGTTAGGTGGAAAGCAAAGACTCACTATGAGAAGAACAAGAAAGAGATGGAGCATCAAGAGAATTTTTTCGGAATCAATACAAAATGATTTACAATGATTAGAGTGTTGAGGAAAACAAAGTACAGCAAGAGCAATGCGACATGATCAAATATTTTTTTGCAAAAGCTTCCTCAATTGTTGAGGATCATCGAATCAAGGCAGAGAAAGATGCAAAATTTATCAAACTTCAAGACAAAAGAATTGAAGAGTTTTTGGAAGACAGGGAGAATACGATCATAGGAGCTCATGAAGATAGGAGATCAAGATGCAAACACTGGAAAGAGGAGATTGCACTTGATAAGAAATTTGACATCAAACTGGCGAAGCTAATGGAGAAGTACTTCACAAAGTAATCTGAGCAGGTTGTGAATGCCACATTCTTGTAGCTTTAAATTTTTTATGTCCTTGCTTCTTTTACCTTGTATTCTAGCTATTTCCCTTTTGGTTCCGAGTTGATTTGAATGTCCCTTGTGATTCCATATTGGCAAACATATTAATTTAAGCATATGTATATGGTTGAGATAGGAGACTAATCATATCACTAAACAACACTAGTAAACACGAAAAGGGCTCTGAAGCAAACAAGGACATAAGGCATAATATCTAATGATGAAATAAAACACTGAAGGCATTCTAATTTCTAATATAAGTATAGTATGGAGGGTAACATGTATCTAGCAGCTTAACATGCCTCCAAATTTCTTAAAGAAAACATCGAGTCTAAACATAGCTATGTCGAATCATGGAATCAAATTTTGGCATGTTAAAATCAGTTGGTACTTAATAGGCTTTTCACATCAAAATGAAATCAGGGAAATAAAAAAAAAATCTCATATGGACTTTTCCATTACTCAAGGGGTCTAAGGCAGGAAGAACCTTTATCCCCTCAATTTGTCGTTGCAGCAGAATTTATATCCCATGAAGTACCGGTTGCAAACTAAAGAGATTTCTACGCAATGTACCTGATAGGGGTTGTACAGAACGCTATGATTGTAAATATAGAGATCTGGCTGCATTAGAAGGAAGTAAAATACATAACTAGAAAGAGTTGCACAATGATTTCTTTGTTACATGTGAAGAAAAAGGGAAATGGAAGGATCAGTTAGAGTTAATTAGTGCATTATTAATCTGCAGGTTGTTGATTGATAAAGATCAGAATGGAGCGTGTCGCCCTCTCTTAGTTTTGTAAACTACATTGCTTCTCATCCGACAGGTAACATTCTTTCACACATTCTTCTTAGATTGTAAAATTGATTATATTAGATGGTGTCAAATTTACAGGGATCATCATCGCGGAAAGATATTCCAGAAGCCAATCCTAGATCATGACCAAGGTATCGATCTAAGGTTGAATTCTTCTGTAGGTAATAAGTTCTATTCAACATGAGGCTGTAGGATCAATTTAATATATGTCAGATTAGGTCTCGAAGTCCAACAATAGTACCATTTCTTGGACACCATACAAGTTCAAGTCGCCTTTTTCACGTTGAGGCTAGTGTTGCACAAGATGTGATGAATGATATGCACCGGCAATTCTAATATTATATCCTCTCTACAAACTCTTGTTGCCATCTTAAGCAAATTGTGCTCTCTTTAATTTGCATTTATTGTAGCAGGCAAGCTACCTTAACTCTCATTGTTACTAATCCCACGTTCCACTCCATCTTCTTTTCTTTCACAATATTATGCAACATTTGCATTCAGTGTCACTGTTGTCATGAAAGGGAATCATGAAGAGGACATGGTGTAAGACGTCACCATTATATCAAGATCAATGATTTAAAGTCGGTGAATTTAGAATGATAACATTATTTTAAACAATGGGTAAAGTTTATTAATCGCACGTATAATTAACTCAAGATGGATGTATGTATATTTCACGCAATTCATGGATTCACCATGGTTGACATCTAAAAACGATTGCACGTTTTGAATGTACAAAAATACCCAGGCATCCAACAACTTGATTGTATGATCCGAACATGGTCTTGCACCACGAAGTCTCTAACTTAAGTTGATAGAAAATCGAAGAATAATTAGGGCAATCATCAAGAAGAAACGAAAAGCAGAGTAGTTAAGATTTTAATTCAGTGAATACGAAATTCTCAATCACAAATGGTGCAGGAAAAATATACATATAATTGAATTTCTTATACTGTCACTATACATATATATATATGAGAGAGTGTGCCCGCCCCCGTGCACATACACTGCATCCTCCTAGGTGAAAAAAGCATAGTGTTATATCGAATAATATTTTCATAAAATTTACACGAATTCATTTGGAGTGAAAACACCAAGAAATTTAACTTACTCTGCTGATCTCCACAAGACATTTGCTTATCCAGTTACAATTTCTTTGAAACAGGGAGCTCATGCTTATAAATTTTCAATATTCAATGGTTTGCTTAGCCCTCACTCAATTTTCCATGCATACAAGAAGAGACAAAATGGTGATGCTTTAGAGTAGCTTAACGTTGAATAATACTTGCTTTGGTCACTGCAATCGCTACCACCACCCACGCTACTCCCTTCCTTGTCACTATCATCCTCAGACGCCCCCGGCTTGAAAATAAACAGGCCATGACCTGACCCTGGTGAACAGAACAACCAAGCGTACACGTCCCAAAAGACTTGCACGGGTTGTTTGTTCACTAAGACGGTTTCATTTCCCCTGAATTTCCATTGCAAGTTTTTTATGTGAATCAAAACAATCCCGTCTATGCTTATCCACATTTCGGGATCTCTAGGTCCTGTCGTTGAGCTCTCAACCACGATATCACTTTCTTGTTTCCTTTGATCAAATTTAGCTCTTGTTGAGAAACTCTTCTTACCAAAAACATGTTCTTTTTTGTAAAACAACAGGGCATCGACCAAGGCTGGCCTTGATTTAGTTTTCTTATAAGCTTTTTTCTTGTAATCACCTAACAACAACACAACCTCTTCCTCGGATACTAAAGCAACATAAAAATCCGAACATGGTTCAGGACTTCCTGAAAACTTTGCTGATCTTAGATCCCAATAAGCCTCCAATTGATTACCATCAACCTCAAATGTCTTGTATCCTTTTTTAGCCCAAAAATGCCAAGGTTTAAGATCAATCTTACATGTTTGATGATAATCACTTTCCACGCTATCAACCGTTAAGGTCACCGAATGATTCATTAGATTCTTGCTCCATATAACAGTCACATTACGCCAATATCCCCCGATATGTGACTGATAAACACACGTAACGCTACTTTGAGCATTCTTGGGGTTTACAGGATCATCCGTTAGTTTTTGGACGATAGGCGATTGAGAAGATGATGATTGTGACCTATTTGTAACATGATAAGACATGTTTTACAATATCCTTCTCAATTCATCAATTGAATAAACACAAACTTTAAAGGTGATGGAACTCATGGGATGCAATTTAATTTTCATACATCCAACGTCGAATAATCGTACCCTTTTATCAGATCTCCACAGGAATTGGGAACAACATATGCATGTTACATTAAGAGAGAAATTTTCTTTCAATTACATCAAGATAGAAAAATGTAACTATTATGCCCTTTTCTGACGAACGTATAGTTTTACGATTTTATTATATGCCATTTGCAGGCATGTTAATGCCTAGCTTGAAACGTGGTTGCCAATAACAATATTAAAATTGAGAATTGCAAACCTGGGAGTCTGAAAGAAATTAATTGGCTTAGGACTGGGAATTTTGGAGAAAAATTGCAAGGAAAAAAAGGTAGGTAGTTTTATTTGGTGCAAGAAAGAAGGAAGTTTAGACATCAATTTTTTTATTTTTTATTTTTGTTTAGTATTTGTCTATTTTATTTTATTTTTGTGTGGAGAAAATAGCTCTTGCTAGAGGCTATGGGTAAAAGGCTTCCGGGAAGGAAGGCCACAAGGTGAGAAAAATATTTCTACAAAAGCCTACGCAACATCGAGTGTGAGTAATTATCATTATTAGTACTTAACTTATATTTCTATTTAATTTTGTTAGATATAGTAGTAGTTCTTATTACTTAAATTTTACTTGTACTTACTTTTGTCGAGCTAACAACAACAACATAGCCAGTGAAATCCTACAAAGTGGGGTTTGGGGAGGGTAGAGTCTACGTAGTCCTTATTACTACCTCTTAGAGGTAGAGAGACTGTTTTTGAAAGACCCTCGGCTCAAGAAAATAAAAGCAGTAATAAAATGAAAAAACAGGTGGAGATGCATGACAATGAATAGCAAAGTAGTAACAACTATATATGCAAGGAACCGTAACAACACCAAATACAGTAAACCTCAAATGATAACGAATACCAAAAGCTAAAGACTATACTTGAATAGGCTAATACTACAATCGACACAGAGATCTATACTACTCACAAACCAAATACATACATAAGCTAGTATAGGATAACTCTTAACTATCTACTAACCTTCTACCCTTATCTGGGATTCCCATACACTCATATCTAAGATTATGTCATTGGTAAGTTAAAGATGTGTCATGTCGTGTCTAATCACCTCCCCAAATATTTCTTCGGCCTACCTCTATCTCTCCTCGATCCCACTATATTCAACCTATTGCACCTCCTCACTAGGGCATCCACACATCTCCTCTTTACATGTCCAAACCATTTCAGTCTCTCTTCCCTCAACTTGTCCACCACGAAGGCACTCTCACTTTATCTCAGATATCCTCATTTCTAATCTTATCACTCCTAGTATGCCCACACATCTATCTCAACATCTTCATTTCTGTCACTTGCATCTTTTGAACCTAAGAGTTCTTGACTGGCCAACAATTCGCCCCATACAATAAAGTTAGTCTAACCATCACTCGATAGAACTTACCTTTGAATTTGCAATATGGTACTTTCTTGCCACGCAAGACACCAGATACAAGCCCACACTTCATTGAAGGAGCTTTATTTTTTCCTTTATTTTCTCTATAAAAGGTTAGCGTATATATAATGCCATTGTAGTTAACAGTACCATTATAGTTGTTTGCCTTATTTCTAGATTATAGAGCACCATTAAATAATCTTTATATGTTATAGCATGTAACATGTCTTATTTTCTAAATTATGAATCTCATAATTTTAGAGGGCTTACTTATATTATGTATATATTCTGGTGGGTGTCCTATTAGTATACAAAATTCTTTATATTAATGGTGTATATAATCTAATTTTTCACGAATTTGAATTTCTTGTGGATTGGTATTAGAAAATATCTCTAGCAGTCGCAGAGTTAGGATTTTTAATGCTGAAGTTAAAAAAAACTTGAGCCGGAATCGACCACTCAAACATGAGAAGTTCTACACCCCTCAATTGTTGTGCTAACTCTTTACTTTGTGTCAAGAGGTGTCAACATTAATATATGTAGGTATAAAATCAAAATTTAATCTATCTATATAATGTAATTTTCTGACAAATAGGTGTCACTTTACACCTCTTGGATAAGGGTAGCTATGCCCCTGATCTCTAGTGTGACATGCAAAAACAACAACACATACCCAGTATAATACCACAATTGCTTGTTCATCTTGCAAAAGAAATTGAAAGGTAACACAGTGTAGACGCAAGAAGTGGCTCAGTGTGTGGTTGGGATAATACTTACCCGCATCGAGTGTTTACACCTATAAACCAATAAAGTAGCAGTTGAATTCATTTGAATTTTATTTCACTTAGATCCCATTTGTTCCTGATAAATATCTTACAACATGATGCCTACTTGTTCAATATTATACTTTCAATATTATTCAGAAAGAAGTAATTTATCGACACTTTTTTTGTTTGAATAGAGCTGGAGAACAAATACCCTAAAATTGCAGTCATAGTAAAAATTAGGTTATATTTTAATTATCAAGGACTCCTAAACACATGAGTTTTTTACAAATAAAAATATGAATTTACAATAAAAAAACTCATGTTCGTTATGACCTACCTCATCTCGAGTTTCAAACTTATTTATATTGAGTTATTGCAGGATCTCAATGCCCTTTGGTTGTCCAAATAATTATTTTCTTTCTTTTAGAAACCTTCTTAAAACTATTTTTTTCTAAAAATATATAAAAATGATAACTTGTGGCTGTCACATTCATTTTTGATTTAATGTTGTCTCCATAAACTAAACCAAGAGATTTTATGAGCAGAACTCATGTGTTATTTTTCTTTGTGATATATGTGGCTATTAACATTAGTAACAAAAAAGAAGGACCTAACCCTAGTTTATTCTCCTTCTATCTGAAAATAAGTGTTACTTTAATAAGAAAAAAATTGTCAAAAAATAAGTATCTCCTTAGAATTCAAGATAAAAATAGTAATTATTTTTAACTATATCCTTATATTAAAAAAGAATTACTTCTTGTAGTCTAAATTTCTCAATAAACATCTTATAAATATGGTAACTTATAAATTAAATTTTACATTTATTTTTATTTTTAAGGAGTTAAAATGATACTTATTATTTAGAGATGAAGAGAGTATCAAAATCTAATAAAAATATGTTAACATTGTCATTTAAGGATGTGCTTGATTTCTAGCTAAGAGCAAGAACCTTTATAAAGTCTCACTCCCCAAACAAGACATTAAAGTACTTTTGGCTATACTAGTCGTAGAATTGTTACAAAGAGTTTAATTTATATATGCAGACAATATGATATAAATTTCAAATTATGAGATTAATTTTTGAAAAAATCCAGCAAAACTTTCACAAAAGAGTGATAATAATAATTCAAAAATAGAACAAGTACTTGATAGAACAACAACAATAACAAAAAGAACTGATAATATAAAAATTATTTACATTATCGATAAACATTAATTAAATTCCATTGCCTTTTATTGTCCCAGTCCAACCTATTTGCTTTCCAAACAGATAAACTGGTATCAAATTAGCAGCAGCAGCATCTTGATCAATCATTTCTTCTTGATGATCCATTGGCAAAACTTCAATATTCTTCACCACATCAATTACAAAGGTATTGCAATTATTCACTTTTGTTCCATTCTTGAATTCACACAAGTTAAAAATAATCGTATTTTTTGCTCTTAAACCTTTATCTTTGACAAAGTTAAGCCAACCCCTTGTGAAAAGAAAACTTCGACTTCTTTTACAATAACGATACTTAAACTTCCATAATGTTCTTGACGTATCATAAATGATCATCTCCTCATCTTGGATTTGAGGAAAATAAGTTGTTAGCATATTTTTTAGGGATCACAAGTCTACTATTCCTTCCAACATCGGTTGGAGTTAGCTCCTTTCAAAAAAGTTCATTGTACGAGAATTCAGCATTATCCTGTATGTAACATTGAAAATATGAATTTTAACAAGAGGATTTTTAAAAATTACACAAAATGCTATATAGGCTTGTGACCCCTTACTAATATTGGAATCTCATATTTTTAAAATGCTTACATGTAATTTGTAGATATTCTTGTGGGTGATCCGATAGTATACAAAAAAAATTATACTAATGATGTATATAAATTAAATTCTTATGAATTTGAACTTCTTGTGGATCGTTATGAGAAAATATCTCTAGTGTGACATGAAACAACAACAAAAAATGAAATTCAATGAGAATAGTGTGTACACATACCTTAGTGCAATGACCACTATGTTCTCCCACAACTCCTTTTAATTTTGAACCAGAAATGCAAGTGGTTTCTATATTGAATCCTGAGAAAACATTGAACAAATACTTAAAGAAAATTTATAAGAATATAAGATATTGATAGATACAAGTTCAAATGCTTAAATTTGGTGTTCAGACACAAAGATCAAAAAAATGAAAATAATAATATTACCAATGAACAAAAAAAACTTAGATGGGCTCACTCAACTAATATTTGTCATCTCCAAAACAGCTTTCCTGTTGATTCAATTCTTTTCAACAAAAAAATGACTTTTTGAGATGGTATTTAATTATTAGTTCAGTAACCAGGTGAGAAATCAATTCAACTTTTGTCTAAATGCTTACCTTTTTTCTTTTCAAATTTCACAAATTTTATGTTCAAATGCCCACGAAAACAAAAGACTTTCTTATCAAAGCGCACTAAGGCTCTCATTTTTTACAATCAAAAGAACAAAAAAAAAAAGTTTTTCACATAAAGATTTAAATTAGAATAGATTTTTTTTTTTTTTTTGCAAAACAAATAAAAAAAATTTCATGTAAAAAACTTATTAGAAGAATGAACCAAAAACAAACCTAATTATCTCAAGTATTAACAATAAAAGCTACGTGATTTTCACCAAGACCAGAAAAGTATTATTATTATGATATACCCATAAGAACAATGTATATATAAGTGCTTCCATATAATTGTAACATATAGATTGTAGTTGATAATGGATAATTGATTAATTCAAAAGATTTCTTCGAAAATTGATGTAACTTCCAAATTTGCACATGATAAGTTCTTTTTGTTAGTGTTTAGACAAATAGTTTTGACTTGGAACACCTTTTATGGAGCATTAATTAGTAGAATGTCGATTTGACTATATTACTATTTGAGTATAATAAATTTAATATTTTGAAAAATGCATTATAAAATGACTATAGTTAATAATAAAGACAAATTAGAAATTTAATTATAAATTATCCTTTGATGTATTAATTTGACAAGTAAAAATAGACGTAGGAGTTCAAGAATATATATAGCATGACGTGGCATTGAGGATGAATATCATTTCAATTGGCTTTAGCAGCATAAGTTTATTTTTAAGGGTGTTTCATCAAGTTCTTTCCATTAGTATTTGTTGAAAAGTTGAATTAAATTCAAAGTTTTAAAATATATTTAATTATAATTATACTTTTACCAAACAAGACTCCTATTTTGAAAAGGTAAAAAAATTAATATTTCATTTTTGGATATTTTAATCTGTAGAATCATAGTACCTTTATCAAATTAAACATCTCTCTGGTATTTTTAAAAATATTTTTAGTCATTTGTTTTAATTAGTGATCGTAGTTATAAACATTATACAAAAAAATTCAATGAATAGAAAACTATGGTTTAAGTAGCAATTAGTGAACTAGATTTACAAATTACATACTTGGCAATACTAGTAGCTGAATTGTTAAAAGTGTTTTAACTTATATACACCGATAATATTTATATAAATTTCTCAGTATGAGATTAATTTTTGTAAAATTCAGCAATAACCTTCACAAGAAAAGTAAGCTTTATAATCTCACAAGAAAAGTAAGCTTTATAATCTTAAAAATAAAATAGGTACTTGATACAACAACTAACTTTATAATCTCACAAAAAAAGTAAGTTTTATAATCTTATAAATAAAACAAGTACTTGATACAACAATAATAACAAAAAGAACAGATAATATAAAAATTATTTATATTGTCAATGAACATTAATGAAACTCCATTGCCTCTTTTTGTCTCAGTCCAACATATTTGCTTCATAAATAAACAAACTGGTACCAAACTGCTCAATGAACATCATGATCATGGTTGTGCCCTCATGAATTCATTTGTCTCCACTTGATGATGACGATTGAGTGCTAAATTGGCAAAACTTCAATATTCTTCACCACATCAATGACAAAGTCTAATAGTGCAATATTGCAATTCTCTTTTGTTCCATTCTTAAATTCACACAAATGGAAAACGATTGTATCTTTTGTTCTTAAATCGTTATCTTTCACAAACTTTCGCCAACCCTTTGTGAAAACAAAAGTTCCACTTTTTTTTTAATATAGCAATACCTAAGCTTCCATGGAGTCCTGGATGTATCATAAAAAATCATCTCCTCATCTTGAACTTGAGGAAAATACTTTGCTGCATATCTCTTTGGGATCACAAGCCTATTATGCTTTCCAACATCACTCAGAGTTAGCTCCTTTTGGAAAAGTTGCTTGTATGGGAATTCAGCTTTGCCCTGTATTATGTAACGTTAGAATCATTAATTCCAACGAGAGGATTTTATAAAATAACACAAAATACGGAGTATATATAAAAAGGCTTATTTGTAGTCTACATATATCTTTGTGGGTGATCTGATAGTATACAAAATTATTTACACTGATGGTATATATAAAACAAACTCTTACCAATTTGAACTTTATGTGAATCATTATGAGAAAAAAATTCTAGTGTGACATGCAACAACAACAACTACATGTAGGGGAGTGCGATAAAAGTAGTCTATACACATACCTTACCGCAATAACCACTATGTTCGCCCGCAAAACCTTTTAATTTCGAACCAAAAATGCAAATGGTTTATTCACGTGCATCAATCTTCTGTTTTTTTGGGCTCGAGCTTGAATCACAATCATCAATCATTAGGTATGTGGTCATGCTTGATACTAAGTTCCTTTCTTTTTCCATGTTGAATCCTGAGAAAATTCGAAAAAAATATTATAAGAAAATTAATGAAAATATAAGAGATTGAAAGGTACAATTAAATACTTAAATTTATAGTTCGGACACAAAGATCGAAAAATGTAAGTAATAATATCAACAATGAACAACAACAAGAACATAGATGGTCTCTCTGAATATCTCCAAAAGTCATCTTCTTGTTGGTTTTAATTTTTTTTCAACCAAACAAATGACTTTTTGAGAAACCAAATAATTGAGTGACTATCTGAGAGATCAACTCAATATTTTTCTTTAAGTTACTTTTTTTTCCTGTTCAGATTTCACAAATTTTATGTCCAAACGCCTATCGAAACAAAAGACTTTCTGCCGACGTTGTTCAGATGACTTAGCTCCTTGTAGACTGGAATAGCAGATTTGAGTCTGATAGTTGAGCCTTAGATTAGGTGTTATCGCTGCTTGCTGCACTTCTATATCTTCTCCCTCTAATTTTGCGGTTTCAACGCGTTCTCGAAGGTTCGGTGCATCACTAGGGGCATGGGATTGAGATAGTATAGGCTTGGAGCCTTTTCTATGATTTCTTAGAGTAGACGGCTTTCTATGGTGGTTGTTGTTGGATTGGATCATATTGGATATATCATCACCCCCGCGATCGTTCTTTCTAGCTAGGCTGGGAGCGTATCGCTGGCAGGGTAGACTCAATAATTTCGGCAATCGCCCCCGGGCCTCTCTTTCTAGTTGGGCTGGGAGTGTGCTGCTGGCTGGGTGTCCCCAGGTTGCTCGTTCTAGCTGGGCTGGGAGCTGACTGCATGGTAGGACGACTCGCAATATCAACATTACCCTCAGGTCCCTCTTTCTAGCTGGGCTAGAAGTGGACTGTTTGGTAGGGTGCCCTATAGGGCCACTCTTTCTAGCTGGGCTGGGAGTGCACTGCTGGCTGGGTGGAGTCTGATAGGTTATCTTAGTTACTTTGGGCTGGGAGCCTGATTTTCTTTTTTCTCAGTAGACTTAGCTTTTCTGTGTACCTGTCGGGCTTATGGGGGTCCGTTCAAGTTTTATTTAAACTTGCGCACGAGTGTAACTTCTGGGCTTATAGGGGTCCAGTTAGGTTTAGTTTAGTTGTACTTAGTTTATTTCTGGTATGCTCGTGTGCTTCCTTTTCTTATCCGCTTTGACCTTTCTGTGTCTAGATTCTATCCTTTCTTATTGTTTTTTTTTTTTACCATTTTTGCTCAGTCGGCCTTTGATGCCTACTGAGTACCTGTTGTTTTGGTACTCACGCTACGCTCTGCATCTATTTCGTGATGCAGGTCCCAGTACCAGTTACCAGCAGTGAGTAGTTCAGCCTTCTTTTACAGCTGTGATTCGGAGACGAGGGTGAGCCTTAGCGTTTTGGGTTTGTCTTGTCTCCTTCTTTTGTTTTAGTTAGTCTTGTTGCCTTTGAGACACGCTTTGTTGTGGTCCACTTTTGGGACTTGTGCTCTTTATTAGATAGCCCTGTACTAGTGACTTCCAGGTTCTGTGAGGGATTCTGTATATATTTATTTTGGTTTGCTTCCGTCTTGTTGTCCTTGTTTATATTATTATTTTCGCTAGTTTCTGCCTTTATGCTCATTGCTTGATGTTCTGGGTTACGGGTTGGCTTACCTACTGGTAGGGTATAGTAGGTGCCATCATGACTCGAGAAATCGGGTCGTGACACCTCATTTAGGAGATCACTGATTGAGATCGAATTCAAGGGTGAGTCAACTCTTCCAAGCTGCCATGAGATCTCTATGTTTTAGTCCACTCTTTTTGGACTCAAACTTTCAAGTTAGATATTCATTTGTTTAGTTTCGGGGTTGCTCCCCCTTTGCTTAGAATTGTGGAACTTTAGAGTTTTGGTGCATTGACTTTCAGGTTCTAAGGGTTGTTCTTCCACATTAGTTTGGTTTATTTTATTTAAACCTTTGGAGTTTATAGGAACTCTATTTGATTCTGCATTTAAATTTGCTTCCTTATCTTTAAATGTTTAGTTTTTGGGTTAGCTGATTAGTATTAATGGTTCTCCGGTTAGTGTGGGTGTCAATCACGATTGTAGGGGTTGTGACAAGTAGCGATGATGGGATCTGACCCTAGAAAATACTATTTCTTTTAATTTTTCTCCCACTTTTAATTGGTAAAATAGACTAGGGTTACTCCAAAAAAAACCTAGGCTACTCCAAGCTTGGGAGCAATAGATAAGAGGGATTTCAACGTAAGGAGGGCTAAAGCCCATAAAATTTTGGCCTATATCCTTTAGAATTCTCCCTCATAGAGCCAGAAGTTCATGTTTAGAGTTCTTCAGCAGTTGTTTGGCGTCTAGATAAGCTATACTTAACCGAGTAGTTAGCCATGTCTTTAATTGCATAATACATTATAAATTATCGGGAGGTTGCATACATAGGCTACCGGGCATGGAGTCTAGACAAATGAATATGTTGATTATAGTTGTTTAGGATGGTAATGGACTTGTTTAGCTAATATTGATCTTATGAGTATTTTCGAGTTTTATCCTAGGGGTGTTAACCTATGGGTTATCGGATTATGAATTGGAAACCGTCTGAGAAGAATTATTTGGAGTAGCTAATGGTTATTTTATTTCCCCTTTATGTTATATGTGCTTACTAACTACTTCGTTAGTATTGTTGTGCATGGTTAGGGAGATGAAATGAGTGAAAATTGAAATGTTGGCTTGTTGTTGATCTCATGCAATGAATGTGTTAACTTGGGTTTAAAAATGTGATTGTATTCATTGTGATTGTGATTATAATACGTAATTGTTGGCTGGCTCAGGTACCACGGCTGGTACATACTAACGATTGGCTCGGGGTACCACATTTGATATATACTAATGGTTGGCTCGGGTACCACATCTAGTACATGATATCTCCTTATTGACTCAGGTACCACATGTAGTATATGATATCTCCTTATTAGCTCGGGTATCACGTCTGATATATATATCAATTAGCTCGGATACCACATCTGGTACATGATATCTATTTGGTTAGCTCGAGTATCATGCCTAATATATAATATTTATTTGGTTGGCTCGAGTACTACACCTGGTATAAGTTATTAGATGATTGGCTTGGGTACCACACCTGGTACATGTTTGATTGTTCATCCTATGTTGCTTCAATGAGTGAATCAAGTTTTATTCTTATTAATGTAATTGTTAAACGCTATAGGTGATGATTGAGAATTTCTGGAGGTTCGGGTTATTTTTATAATGGTGGTTAGAATTGTTCATATATGTTTTCTAAGTTGTAGCTACTTGTTCACATGGCGTATAATTGGAGTGTGTAAGGTAAGGAGTGGAAAATTTAGTTGTCTAGTGTTCGGGGAAATAATTTGTGGTTAGAAGGGTTAGGCTATGATCTGATGTGAGTAGAGTTGGCAGCGGAAGGAATAAGGCGTATTGAGTTTTTAGGTGAAGACACTTGTAGCTAGGGTGGTGAATGGGTGGATCGGGGCCTTAATTTTATGTTCAAGGTCCATGTTTCCTTAGATATTTTGCATGATAATATGTGGTGGGTTTAGGTTGACCAATGATGCCTATCAGTACGTACATGTTGTTTGTACTGATACTAATTTTGCTATGTCACTTGCCGTATTATGGTTGCACGATTCAATGATGTTTCATAGGTGAAGATGATGATGATCAACGACAGTTTCTACTCCTTTTTCTTCATGATGAGAGTTGTATCATATTTTCTTTTATGTCTTGTGTCTTTTTAATAGTTCTTGTACCTGTTTAGACTAGTTTCTTATGTGAAATTTTGTTGTACTTCCAAAAAGCTTTTTTTGTTGAAATTAAGTTTGAAATTCAGTATTTCATTTTAATAAGGTAATATATCATGTTTCGAGTTACTTCCCCATTTTCAGTTTTAAATTGGGTGATAAGGGTTCTCCTATCTAGGTGTTAAAGTAGATGCCTACACGACCTTGTGGGTTGGATCATGACAACTTATTTTAGGTAGCTTTCAATTTTTAAACTCTTTTTTGCAAATGGATGTTCCCGGCTTATGATTTTTAGCTTATAATCTACTTAAGAAAAAGTCAATCTGAATACCCCTAAGAAAGCACATGCTTTTGTTTTTAGAATATTCAATTTTTTAGAATTAATTCTTAATGATTTTTAGACTTCAATTGGATAAATTTTGATTGTTTTTACAATTTGTAGGTTTTTCATGTTTATTAGAAAAAACTACAACTTAGAAAATTCAAATTACATATTCATACAAAACTTCAACTTCAAATCTGCAACGACCTAATCCATTGTTACTAAAGAAAATCTCGTGTAGAGTCTCAGAAGTCCAGAAGTGTAGTGCAAGAATTTTTAAAATTCGAGTGTACGACGATTTTTTACTTAAAATTGATTTTCTTAGCAAGGCTGACGTAAGCCCTCATAAAGGGACGCTATCCCACTATGGCAGTGTCGCTATAGCGGGACGTAAAAATTTGCAACCTAAATAATGCATCGTCTTTTATTTTCCTCTCACTTTGGAAAGAAGAAAATAGACGAGGGCAACTTCAAAAACTCTTCAAAGGCATCCGGGACAAGGGATGAATGAGGGGGAAGACTTACCATGAAAGAAAGGTGAAAGTCTAAGGATTTTTCAATGCTCGTTCATCAAAAATTATTTTCTTAGAGTCAAATTCATGGGTAAGGTTCATCAATTGTTGTTTGGTGCCCATGTAGGCTAGGTTTCTTTTAATTGAAAGTTAGACATGCTTTTACCACATAATATATGGTATATGTTCGGAGATTACATGTATAGGTCTTCGAGCACAAGGTTTAAATGGTTAGAGATTGCTGATTTGTGAGTTAGGGCAGAGATAAAGTAATGACTCGGAGGTGGTTCTCTACTTCTTGATTTTCTTGTTAGGTAATGGTGTATGTTTTCAATTTATGTATGTATGCATGTGTATGACTTGTAGTATCATAGCTCAATGCATGGTAAGAAATACATAAAGAGTATATATAGTGACAATATGTTGATGATCTCATGCAATGAACTGGTTATGTGACTTGTGATTTTAAAGTTATTGTTCATGATGTTTGTGATTGTGAATGTTTGTGTTTGATGGTTGGATTGGGTACCACACATGGTACATGATATTTTCACAGTTGGCTCGGATACCATGCCTGATATATATTAACGGTTGACCCGGGCACCACGCCTGATATGGGGATATCCATATACGGTTGGCTCGGGTACCATACAGGTACACTAACTAAAGATGACTCATGTATCATGCCAGTACACTAACAATTTGAGTTTGAGTTTCTTCAGAGGATCAAATATGTATTTATGGTTCCATGAGTGAACCTTATTTATTTATTTATATTGTAATTGTTGCATGTTGGATCCTAGAGTGGTCTGAGGTACTTGAAATACGAGTTGATTGAGGTCTGACTTGTGATCATGTGAGACATGGCTCATGTTACGGTAAGTCACTGTAAGGATTTGAAGTCCGGTTTATGCACTACTTGCGATGGTGGAGGTATATTAAGTGGTTATTGATAACTAAATTCTTACGAGTTATTCTATATAATTGTATGACTGTTGGGTTGAGTTTATGTGGGAACTTAATTCTTAAATTGTTTAAATTGTGTTTCTCTTAGTCATGATGAACTTGATTTTGTAATGGATTCTGGATTTAGTTTTGCTAAGGATGAGTTGGTCTAAGGCGCCAATTTCATTTACTGTTCCAAAAAGGGCAGGAAGTTGGTATGAGTAGTGTAAATGATAACAGGTTAGTTAATAGGACTACAAATGGTTATTGTGGATATTAATGTGATAGAAGAGTTAGACTACGACTGTACCTTGTTGTGATGTCACATGTAGGCTTGAAAAGTCTTAGGGTGACGTAATTATCGGACACGGGAATTAAGGTGCATAGTCATGACATTTACCTGAGAAAGGTGTGAGTATGTGAATAGAGAAGTGGGGTGGTGTAACTTTCATTTTGCATGATTTTTCTGAATAGCTACATTATATTGTGTGGTAGGGTTGGATCGATCGATAATATGTACCAGTACGTGTGTTTTCTTGATACTATTCCTGCTATGCCACTTGACATAGTCTAATTGCAGGGTTAGTGATATGTCATATATGAAGACGAAGATGATCTGCATCAACTTTCATTTTTCCTTCCTAATGGTGGGAGCTGTGTTGTATTTTCTTGATAAATTGTACTGCTTTCGTCGCTCATATACTTGTTTAGACTAATTCCTTGGGGGGGAATTTTTTTCGATTAATTATAAAAAGCTTTTATTAAAGATTGATGTTCTCATGAATATTTTCAATATTAAAAAGGTTTCCTGTTCTGCATGTTTTAACCTATTTGGGTGGTTAAAGTTCTTCTATCTACGTGTTAGATAGGTGCCCGCAAAGTTTGATGTATTAGATCATGATAAATCATGATTTTATATCACTTAGAACTTCAAATTTTGTTGCAAGTTTATCATTCAAATTAGTAATGTATAACATTTAGCGATCGAAGAAGCCTGGGATAACATTCCTTTTGCACAAATAATAAGAGGTAACATGTGAATAACTCAATCAATTCTTTTCAGGAGAGCTTTTGCAAAACCCCCCTTTGCCTCTGTGTCTAGGGATTCCTGGGGCATGAGTTAAGCATATAGTTGATTGCTCTTTCTTTCGATTGATCATTAGTACTTTTGGAGTCTCTCTCTGGAGGCGTGCAAGATGAAGAATAATATAATTTATTTAAATATTATACTCATTTAAACCATACCACTATACATTGAAATTGAAAATGCATTTAGTTACGCTCATCAGTGAATAAGCCAGTTGACTGTTAAAACAAGCCAACGCCGGAGATGACGACGACACCGACGATGCCGCCGATGGGGAACGCAAACTTTGACGGCGGTGCACCGGCCTTACCGCCGCAACCCGGGACTGACATGACGGGAATATGTTTCAGGGACCAGTTATGGCTGAATACGTATCCACTGGACAGAAACCTAGTATTTGACTATTTTGCTCTCTCTCCATTCTACGACTGGACTTGCAACAATGAACAACTACGAGCACAATCCATTCACCCACTCGATATTTGTCATCTCTCGTATGATTTTTAATCTTTGAATTCCTCTGCATTTGTTCAATTTGATTCCTTTTTTACTTTCATATCATCGTTTTCCCCAAACTAGGGTCCTGTTCACCTAAGCATAGAATTATTGAAGGAAAAGAAAATAGTTTGTTAAATTGCCCCATGAGATTTGCTGAAAGTTTGAATATTGAGCGGTTTCCTGTTATTAGAAAGAGACATTGAAAAAACTAGCTCATGAGGTGTAGATAGACCAATTACACATCCCACAACTCATGTGGAACAACTTAACTCCGGGTGAATGGTTGAAATTGTGTTTTTCCTATTTGTGGATAAATATGGTTGATGTAACTACCGGTGTCTATGCGAGGTTCACATAGCCAGATGAGTATATAATAGAAGCTAATGGGCGGATTGGATATAGGGTATTTACATAGGCGGAGTAGTGATTATTTGATATGGTAGAAGTAGTATTGAGTTTAAGACATTCTCTAGCCTTTTATCTTCCTTTTTACTCTTTCCTTTTGCAAGGGGTGGGAGGAGGGAAGAGGGGAGAAGGTGTGTTGGATGAGATAAATATGTGTAAATGTACAAGTTGGTGGCAATAAATTCTCGGGGGAAAAACTATAGTTTCTTTATTTTGTGTTCTTTTATATATATTGTGCAACAAGCTTTAATTGTTTCATAAAATACATTTGATACTGTTTTAGCCCTTTCTGATTGCTGAGGCTAAAGTTTCACTATGTGATTTTCTTGTCTTTGGTTCTAGATATATGCACAACTAACTGTGTGATTGACTGATTATTTCCTAATTGCTCTGCAGGAAAATGACAGGCAGTGAATATATGCTGAGTGAAGTTATGGAACCTCATCTCTTCGTCATCCGTAAGCAAAAGAGGGATGGCCCCGAGAAGGTCACACCGATGCTGACTTATTATATCTTAGATGGTTCAATATACCAAGCTCCACAGCTCTGCAATGTGTTTGCAGGTCGACTGGTTAGTAATCTCTTCTTATCGCACCTTGGTACATGGTTTATATTAATAGGTAATATTTTTTCACTGTTTGTATCTGCGTTCTTGTTAATCATCATTATAATGTTCGATTAATAAGAATTTATTTAAGACATATTATATAAGTGCATGTAGTATATCAACCAATAGGGAGGTCCCTTGATCAGTATTTTGTCATCTAGACCCCGAAGCTTACCTGAATAGATAATGGTGGATAGAGATTTTCTTATTTTTTGATAACCAGAAATCTCCGAGGGGCAATGGTTCAAATACAAGGCTTTTTGGCTGTAGCAGGATACAAACTTGTGATTAGGGATGAAAATGGGGTAGAGCGGTTGTGGGGCGGGGCGGTTATAGTGTTTGCGGTGCAGTGCGGTACAGCGGTAGAGCTTTTGCGGGGGCTGGGCGGATACAAAATATGCTTTTTTTAAATCATGCGGGGTGGGGCGGGTATGTGGGTTGTGAATTTTTCTTTTGAACTTAAATTAAAGGAAAGGGTAAAGCCCAAAATACTACAACAAAACTACATCAAACGTTAATAGAGAATGGTATTTTTCTTTTTTTTTTTTAATGTAGTTTATGCAAAAAGTTGGGGTCTTTTGGTGCTATAGCTACTGTATCAAGGATCTATAGATAGTTGACAGTTCTTATGCAGTTGAATTTTGCACAACTTGATTCAAAATGAAAGTTGAATTTTGCTTGTCCAATTCCAATTTTTTTTAAAGTAAATTTGTTATTGACATTTGAATTTGTTTCTTCATGAAGTTGCAATTGTTAATTCAACATTAGCAGTAGATTGACAGCTGGTATATTTTTTTTATTTAAATAATAATAAATTATGTGGGGTGGGCTTATGCTGGTCAGGGCGAAATTATTTGCGGTTTATGTGGGTTTTCCCCTCCCCGACCCATTTGCCATCCCTACTTGTGATGTGTGCCTAACCCACATCACATCATGTGCTCTTACCGCTAGACCAAAGCCATGTGAACATGAAAATCTGTGATTTGGTTGTATATGTATTCCAGCAGAGGTCACTCAATATTTTGTATCTGTACTAATTCAAAGATCTTGTTTTCTTGCATAATGTGTTATTAGAGAATTTGTCTGTACTTGCTGCTTTTCATGTTGAAAATTGATCTCCTCTCTTAATTCATTTATTTGACAGGGACGTGCTTTATATCATATATCAAAAGCTTTCAGTTTTGCATCTTCAAAGTTGGAAAAGACTGGATATGGTATCTTGACATCCCCTTTTCCTCTTTCTTGTGGTTCTCTTTCTTATTGTGTTCTCTTGGGTGTGCTTGGTTGGGATAGGTGATGAGGACTTGTCTAATGAGAACTTGATGCCGCAAATATCAAAAAGATTAGCTGAAGCAATACTACAATAGTATTGGTGGTTTTGTTTTATTGTCTCTATTGTGTGTTGAAGATAGGTAACTCACTTGAATATCTTCTGGTGAATGTATAGTTGCTGAATCCCTTTTTCCATTTCCCTTTTGTGGTATTCTACTTGTGTTTGTTCGGTTGATTGTTCAATAGTAATTAAATAATTTCTTTTAGAGATGGACTGTCACAATATGCATCACCCATTTTTTTTTCTGTTTGGTGCTAGTATCATGTGTTGTAATTGCTCCTATACATAATGTCCATCCAATTTTACACTACTGTACATCACTCGCTACTAGTTTGATGCTCTATGATTTTCATGCTATTTGTTAGTTCACATTATCTCCATGAATATTCCAATTTTGAAGAACATTCCCTAGTGTATATTTGCCCACAACATCATATTCCTAACATGATTCAAAATCAGTAATTTGTTGCTTAACACTAAAATGGATGAGAGAAAAGCTCATATAAGCATGGCAACTCTTGTCAAAAGTCGCCCGGTGTAACTTTGGAGGTGTTCTTATATTCTTTGATATGAGGATCTGCAAAAACCTATTCAATTTCTAATTTAATATGAGGATCTGGAAAAATAAGTTTTTAATTGATGTAATTAAAGAAAAAGTTAGGCACATGATGATCAACCCCCATTCTTGATTTGTTTTTTGGAGATGTTAATATCAGGGCTAAAAATGAACTAGTTGAAATTATGCTCTCTTTAAGAGATGTTTGTCACAACTGGAAACCAAACAAAGTATGTTCTGACCATCCTTCTCGAAGACCCCAAAAAAGAAAATATGAATAATGGGAAGTAGTGAGATCAGATATGTTGTTAGAAGTGCTTAAGTTCCTTGCAAGGGAATCTCCAAAAAAAAATTCTTTAAACTGCATTCCTGATTGCGATACATTTCCATTTAGTATTCTGTCTGAGGAGTTTGAATTGGACATCTCTGTGTATATTATCTTTCATGGTTATGTTTTGACAAGAATAGTTGAAGTTTGACTTGAATCTCTATCAAGGTGTCAAATCCTGTGCTTAGATTGTTCAGATCAACGATTCACATGCTTCTCTTTACATTTAAGCTGTGTTGCTCGGACTCGGGTGTGGATCTAGAGGTTGGATTTGTCATCACATAAATTTTAGGATTCGGGAGTATGGATCCGATTACATACACGGGTGTTGGGATATGGCTAAAATTATATAAAAATAATATATACAACAATTAGTTATTTAAGAATGGTGAAAACTACCCAAGGGTGTGGCCTAGTGGTGAATGAAGTGGTGGAGAATCATGATGTCTCACGTACAATTCTGAGTGGAGACAAAAAACAGTAGGTGATCTTCCCATTTGTCCTAGCCTTGGTGGATAAAGTTACCTAGTACCTACCTTACTACCTATTACTAGTTGGAGGTGATAGGTATCCCATGGAATTAGTCGAGGTGCATGAAAGTTAGCCCGAACACCACGGTTATAAAATTTTTTTGGTGAGAATTAACTTATATATGATTAACAAGGTAATTTAAATCCATATTGTTTGTTAAGTAAAATGAAAAATGAGTATTGCATAGTTATAAATTGATCTAAATATAGTATTACTTATCTTTGGATTAGGGGATATGGTTGGAGTATGGGTTCAGGTGTTTGGATATAACCAATAAAAGCATATTACGACGCATAAAGGTTTATATTTCAACAATTAGTTGAATTTATTAAAATAGAGCTAGTATAGTTATACTTCGTTTTAAACACTTGTTGTAGTACTTATGTCTATATATGATAAGCCTATTCTCGAACTAAATACCCGATCAACATATACTTCTTGGGTATAGGTGTACTCAACGCACCCAAGTTAGGTTGACCAAATCGGATGTGGATCCCACACCCACACCCACACCCATGTCGTGTCAACACGGGTGCGGCAAGGATTTTGAAGGGTCCAGTCAACATAGCATATAAGTGTCGTGTTTTTATATTCTGTAACTTCATTCCAATCTCTGTGTGTTCCTTTCACAGTGGCTTCTGAAAATGAGAGTGCAGCATCTGAATCTAAGGCTGCTAAGGAGACCATTGACTTCAAGGAACTTAAGCGAGTCGATCATATTCTTGCTTCCCTACAACGCAAGGTAACTGTAATTTCTTAGTGTAGTGCATCTGGATGGTGCTTTTGACGTCGGACTATTAATTCATTATGATGATATTTAATGTTTTATCAAAGGTTAATGTTTCATATTCTTATGCTATGTTGCTCGGACTCTTCAAAACGTCAATAGGTGTGTGGCGGATCCTCCAAAAGTAGTGCATTTTTGGAGGATCCACTACGGATGCAAGAATGTTCTCGAAGAGTCCTTGCAACATAAATTGTATGTATTATAATTTTACGACGTTTGTGTTCACATTAGAGAAGCATCTAAAAGTGACAATAATCTCTTGCAGCTACCACCAGTACCTCCGCCCCCACCTTTTCCGGAAGGTTATGTGCCACCTTCCACAGCAGAAGCCTCTGAAAACCAGCCAGCAGAAACCCAGTTGCCTCCAGTTGATCCCATTATCGATCAAGGCCCATCTAAGAGAATGAAAGTATGACAGAACGACTGTCTAATCACTTGGTGGCTGAAAAAAGTTTACGATTCCTGAGATAGTCCAGAGTAGGGTGTACAAAACCGAACCAAACCACAAACCGAGTCAACCCGAAAAAAAACCTGACTAGTGGTTTGGTTTGACTTGGTTTGGTATTGGGAAAAAAAAACCCAACTATATTTGGGTTGGTTTGGTTTTAACTAAAAAAAACCAACCCAACATTATATATGTAATTTTAAAATTTTATTTTATACATAAAAATATTTACTTTGATATAATTTTAAAATATTTCTTATACTATTTCATAGTTTTTATCTTTTAATATATTATTTCAAGTTTAAAACTTAGAATTCGGAATGGTCTAATAAAGATTATAGTCCATAGATGTTGATAATTATAATAAAACTTAAATCAAAATCAAATTAATACTAATGCAAAAAGAAAATCAATTCAACACTAAGAATAACAATAGTATTGAATATTTGTTCTTTAGTTTTACATTGGTTTAGACAATTAAAATACATAATCTAATTTTAATTTTAAATATTTAGTAATGTAACTAATACTTATTAAACTTATTTTAGTATGATTTAGTACTTTTAAATTATGATCATTTTCATTATCACTTTGCAATATTTATTTTATATGATGATTTCATTATTATTTTATATTGAATTTTTTTGTATCATCCGTCCTAATCTCATATTTTGTGTTATTTTTTTAAGAAACACCTTAGATAATTGTATTTTGGTTGGACTAAAGAAATATTTGGAGCACAAGTTAATTATATGTTTGTATGCAAACTTTACCGAAAAAATCCAAAAATCTGAAAAAATCCGAGGTTTATTAGTTTGGTTTGATTTATAAATTTAAAAATTCGACACAATGGTTTGGTTTGGTATTTGAAAAATCCGAACCAACCCGAGGTTGAGAAAACCGAAAAAATCCGAATTTTATTAGTTTGGTTTGGTTTATAAATTTAAAAATTTTATACAAATGGTTTGGTTTGATATTTGAAAAACCTGAACCAACCCGGTCATGTACACCCCTAGTCCAGAGTGATCCTTTCAGAAGATTTCAGTAAATTGTGTAGTGTAAAATCTTTATGTTAGGTCAGAACTTGCCATGTAGTCAGGTATGATCGATGTCAAGGATACATATCACCTATATGGCCATATAATGTTGTTACATTAGTTCAGGAAAAATTGGTAAATAGCCATTTCTAATACATGGTATCAATATTAATTTTCAACATCTTTGTTGCTGTCGTTGTTATTGTAACACCTCGTTTCGAGCTAAGTTTTGATCCGTTCTATGTATGTAGTTAGACTCGAACCCAATGAAAACAATTGTACCTAGATGAAAAGGTCAATACTTAAGTTTGAGAAGTGTGTTGGATGTGAATTAAGGTCATAAGGAACCTTTAACACAAAGTTGAGTTGAAAGGTTCTTTACCGATTAAGTTTTTGTACAAGCTCATACAAGGACCATCTTCAAATAAGCATATCTCCAAGAATATCAAAGAGTTACGTGGCCCATTAGTTATAAAATTAAAGGTCTATGATTCTAGTTTTCACACATCAAATCGTTCATCATTCGGACCTTTTACAAAAAGTTATGATCGATTTATAGTAAAGTTAGAGCACGAAAAATTGTACGACCAGAAGTGCGAACCGTATTCCCAGAATGTCTACCAAACTTTGGACCGCAGAATGTGTTGTCAGCACTAATGGACATGCGTTACTTAATCACCAGTCACAATTATTTCTTTGGTCTACCTCTACATCTCCTAAATTCATCCATAATCAACCTCTTACACCTCTGCACTGAGTCATTCATGCATCTCCTCATCACATTTCCAAACCATGACGTTCTATTTTTGTCAATCATGACGTTCATATCCAATCAAATCATATTTTGTTGGCTTGGTTAGAGATGAATTAAGAATTTGAATCTTATGGTCATGACTTTGGAATGCCACTAAACAAACTGATCTTTTGAGTTACTAGATTAAAAGTTATTATTTATGCATATTTAGACGAGACTTGGTAGCTGCATTAAGTATACTATAACTTAAACTCCTTTTTCACAAAAATAAAAAATTGTTCCTTCTATCTTTATTTTACAAAAACTGATCTTGTATCCTGTATAATACAAGAAAACCGAGTTTGTTGCTCTAATCATTACCAAACTAATACCTACTTTATTTAGTACTTAAAATGCTTATATTGTGTATAATGTTAATCCTCTAGTGAATCAATTCCAACGAGCCTTTCAAACTAGCACTATAGTAGTCATTCTATCATAGACATGGAATTCAATTTGTTGTAGCCATAATATCTTAGACAAAAAATTGCTTTTAGACTTGCAATAAAATGTCTACAAAATGCTGAATACACAATATTGTTGAAGTAAACTTTATAACAAAAAAAAGGGAAATATATATAGCAACCCTAAAAGAGAAAATGTCTCGTGCTGCTTCTTATTTTCCCAAAAACAAAAAAAACTCTAGAGCCAATTTGACCCTAGAAAATACATATGCAATCACAAAATACAACAAAATTTAATTATGCAATAATCAATTTTATTAGAGACTAATTAATATCCCTGATCAACAAGGTAATCACCAATTTTCTCAACCACCATGTTGCACTGTCCTGGAGTCACTGGTTCCTCATAGACACCAAAAATCAGTGCCTGGGCAGTCTTCTTAATAGTTATGCCACCAGCACCCTACACCAAAAAAATAATATTACAATCAATAAAAAAAATAAATGTTAAATTAATTACAAAAACATCGTCGCAAAGGTTCAATCAAATTCATCAGATTTAAATCTTGAATTCTTCGAAGGATACCTTTTTCCCACGGATAACAGCACCAGGTTCTCCTTGGATGACCATGTATTTTGTCCCGGCAAGGAATAGACCAGTTGGAGCTAGATGTCCAGGTTCATCAAAATCTTTCATGATGTTAGTGATCTCCTCTGCTTTAAACTAGATACACAAAATCACATTACATAAGTAATAATGAAAAAATGTACAAACACAAATAATGAGCAGACCAAAGGGTTGAAATGCTATAAAAGCATTAATAATTAATTATATATCAACCTCAAATTCATTGCAATTCGTTATATTAATTGATCTCTGTATCCATTTCGCAAAAAAAAAAAAAACTTGAAATAAATTTTGGGATTCTATCACTATCATTTTTATTGTCAAATCAAACAGAGGTAGTATCGACAATAGATCAAGTGATTTTCCTAAGTGAGCGAATTGACAAGGATGTTATAAATCTCTAGTGAACATATTCTCCTAAATGTCCATTGAATTCATCGTGAAATCAAGATCGAATCTTACTTCTTATAGAAATTGTAATGATCAATGACAGATCTATCTAAACACGAAAGATCCAAACCAAAAAATGAGAAAATAAAAAGAGAAATTACATGGACATATACAAATACTAATTCACTTTGATGATGAGCATATATTAGTAGTAACACAATATATAGGACTCGTAATCGTGACAAAATATACAAGATCCATACCTTAGGGAAATTGGGACTCTGAGCCCAGACACTACCATCGAACCCGAGGATGGCTGCAGAAGAGAGATGGTGACCAGTACCTTCAATGTCACACATCAAGTGCTCATCTACATAGGTTTGCCACGACATGTTTCTTTATTTTTTGGTTTTTTTTAACTGTAAAGTTGTGTTGTTGTCTTGTTTCTTTGTTCTTGTTTTTTTTTTCCTTAGGATAGTAAGCTTTGTTTTAAATTGATTAAAATTAAAGAGAGAAGTGAGTATAAATAGGAAAAGAGAAAGAATAGTAGCCTTGGATTGGACGTGATTACATGAGTACCATTCACTTTGCTCATAAATTCTCTTGCTTACCATCATTTCTGTTAAATTTGGTCACCACTCACTACTCATGTGCCTCAACTAACATGCATCATTATTCACCACCCACCTCATCACACCCCAAAAAAAAAATATTGCTTTGTTCAAAATCTAATATATATGTAAGGACATTGTGGTTAATTTGCATGCATTTCCATCCCTGTATTGTTTGATTAGATATAGAGTATACGATAGTAGATTTTAAATTTACGTCCTTATACTGTTTGATTAGATATATAATATATGATGGTATATTTTAAATTTACATCCTTATATTGTTTGATTAGATATAGAGTATATGATGATAGATTTTCAATGGCATAATACGTAAATGTAGCTTTTAAACTTGATCTCATTTCATATTTATTCCCTTCAACTAGTGGCGGCTCAAGCTAATTAGTGGCCTAAAGTCAAAAATAAGTTGGAGGCCTAAATTTTAATTATTTTTTTATATCTGAGATTCAAGTTATTTCTTCTTTCTTTTTAACAAAAAAAGTTTTATTTTTTTTATGATCTTAAATTAAAGATATATATATATATATATACCAAATATTTTTTAATCTTGTGGTCTTAAACATATCATGTGGAAGTTAAATTTAAAAATTGATCCATAAAAAAGAACATTCTTTAATGTTTCGAAACAAATTAAAATATTCTTTATTTTTATTTTTTGTTAAAAAAGCTTAAGATAATTTTATTATTACTAAAAAATTAGGCCCTTCGATTTTGAAGCCTAAGGCATATGCCTCATTTTAAAGGCATTGAGTCACCCCTGCCTTCAACTTCGGGTGTGCACAAGTAGACACTTAAACTTGTATAAAGTTGAACAAATAGACACTTGTGTCCTATGTGACATAATGCACGTAGGACACCATATATGACATAAATTTTCATGTAGGATGCAACGTAGGACATATATGTCTATTTGTTCAACTTTATATAAATTTAAGTGTTTTCTTGTATACACCCAAAGTTGGAGGGCATAAATATGAATTAAAACCAAGTTTAATGAATATTTGCAATTTTCAATTTGCATCCTTGTATTGTTTGATTAGATATATAAAGTATACGATGGTATATTTAAAATTACATCCTTATATTGTTTATAAGCTATACGATGACAGATTTTAAATTTGTATCCTTATATTGTCTGATTAGATATGAAGTATATGATGATAGATTTTTTTAAATATGAAAATGGTCCAAATATGCTCATAAAATATTTGGAATAAAGCAAATATTGTTCTTTCATTAATAGTATAGTTTACAATATGTCTTTAACCTAGGAGTGTACAAACAAAATCGCACCAAGCCGAATTTCTGTTTGTTATTCATTTGATTTGATTCGGTATTAGAAAAAAAAAAAAAACTTATGTTGTTGCGATAGGATATGGTTGTTCCAATATTTTTTGTTTACTGCACTGATTTTCTTAATAAAAATTACAACTATTAGAAATAAAATATAATTTCCTCATATTAGAAAATCAATACTAGCTATAAATAAGGGTTGTTGGAATAACTATTATCATATGGCAATAACAGAAGTTGAATTTTAATTTGAACAAGATTTGAGTGATGAAAAAGATTAAATTGAAAAAAATTATTTGTGCCACATATAAGTTCTACTACGGTGTACAAAATCGAACCGAAAATCAAACAAAACCGTAAATTGAGTCAAACCGAAAAAAAAACTGACTGGTTTGGTTTGACTTGGTTTGGTATTGGAAAAAAAAAATCCAACTATATTTGGGTTGGTTTGGTTTTAACTAAAAAAAAACAATCTGAGACCAAACCAACCCGACATTATATATGTAATTTTAAAATTTTATTTTATACATAAAAATATTTACTTTGATACAATTTTAAAATATTTCTTATACTATTTCATAATTTTTATCTTTTAATATATTATTTCAAGTTTAAAACTTAGAATTCGGAATGGTCTAATAAAGATTATAGTTCATAGATTTTGATAATTATAATAAAACTTAAATCAAAATCAAATTAATACTAATGCAAAAAGAAAATCAATTCAACACTAAGAATGACAATAATATTGAATATTTGTTCTTTAGTTTTACATTGGTTTAGACAATTAAAATACATAATCTAATTTTAATTTTTCTTAAAAATTTAGTAATGTAACTAATACTTATTAAACTTATTTTAGCATGATTTAGTACTTTTAAATTATGATCATTTTCATTATCACTTTGCAATATTTATTTTATATGATGATTTCATTATTATGTTTTATTGAATATTTTTGTGTCATCAGTACTCATCTCATATTTTGTGTTATTTTTTTAAGAAACACCTTAGATAATTGTATTTTGGTTGGACTAAAGAAATATTTGGAGCACAAGTTAATTATATGTTTGTATGCAAACTTTACCGAAAAAATCAAAAAATCTGAAAAAATTCGAGGTTTATTAGTTTGGTTTGATTTAGAAATTTAAAAATTCGACACAATGGTTTGGTTTGGTATTTGAAAAACCTGAACCAACCCAAGGTTGAAAAACCCAAAAAAATCCGAATTTTATTAGTTTGGTTTGGTTTATAAATTTAAAAATTTTACACAAATGATTTGGTTTGATATTTGAAAAATCCGAACCAACCCGATCATGTACACCCCTAAGTGCTACATAGAAAAATTAAGGAGAGACATGAGGATTAAATGCAGTAAGGGGAAATATATATATATATATATATATAACACCTCAAAAAGAAAAACATAAATTAACTAGAAAACCTCAAAAATGGACTTTCTTTCAAATAGGCGAACAGTCCAAGACAGTAGACCCAGTTTCTCAGAAAATAGAATAGGAAATAATTTGATTTCAAGGATATTATCCAGACGATCATCAACTATAGCAGAAAATCAAGAATTAAATGAAATAATAGACATAGATAGAGATTTACAGATCTTTAAACAACATCAACTAAAATTATTAAATCCAAAAACATTATACAATGTAAAATATTTGTCTAATAATAATCAATTATATAGACACTATAGAGAAGAACAAATATCAGCAATAGGAGAAGACTTTGCAATTTTAGACTTAGTAAACCCAGCTTTCATAAAGAAGATAAAAAATCCAAATCTAATGTTAATGCACAGGGTCTAATAGTCATAGGAATAAAAGGACTAACTAGAAAAAATTTAGGATCTAAAGTTTTAATTGTACTATATGATGATAGATGGTCAGATTTAAAGAAATCTATAATCGGATTAACCGAAGTAGACATGACAAATAATGGTGGAATATTTTATATTAGCCCAGACTTTTTTAATTAATCTAAAGGAATTTGGAAAACATATTAAAATAGGAATCCAGACTAAAGGATACGAAGAAATGAATAATGGAAATAATTTATTAATGAGCGTTGGTTTCATAGGAAAAATGACCTTGAGTAGTAACACAAAATTTAAACTCCAAGTCAATGATGTAGTAGAAATAATGGGAAATAAAGGAATAAAATTAATAAAACCAATAAAAATAAACCCAGAAGAATATGCAGGATTAGAATGGAATCTAGACAAATTAAGTAAACCCAAAGTATTTGCGCCAGAACAACACTTAATGTACACTAGCTCAAAAGGAGAAACATCAATTAGGTTTACAGACTATAATTATACAAGTCAAAGAAACTTAGATGATAATGAAATTGAAAGTACCATAGAAACAAAACAAGAAGAATTTATGAATATAGAATTAATACAAGAATGATACGAGGTAGAAAGAGCTATAGAAGAAGCAAAAAGACAATACCAAGATAATAGTCTTACAACTTTTAAGTGTAAAGGATGTAAAAAAGGTAAAATGGATATAATGGAAACAATAGAACATTTTAGAATATGCCAAGAAAGAGATGATAATTTAGCTTATAGAATAGATGAACTAGAAGACAATAGAGATGAAAAAGAAGACACATTATCCATAACTAGTTATAAGGAACTAATGGAAGAAGCAACTAGTTCACATAGTGCTAGTCCTTTCCAAAGAACTACTGCAGCTCCAAGTGTTAATTATAATACATGTAATTTGCCTAGAAGACCATGGAGTAGACCTGATCAAAAAATAAAAGATAATATTAGACCAGCAGGAAAAAGAATGCCTATAGAAGAACCTATTAGATTACAAGAAGGAGGAAATAAAGGAAAAATATTAAACATAGCTGCACATGATCCACAAATGTGGAATACAGTAATAGACTTATGGAAAGGAATAGTGGTAGCAGATTTTATTAAAAATTATCAAGAAACAGACGCTGAGACTATGTATAGATACTTAGAAACATTTTTAGGAGAATCTTGTAAAGAGTATGGGAATTTTATAAACAAACTTATCCACAAGAATTTCAAGGATTAATAGAATTAGGACCAAACCCATACAATTTTACAAATAAGATACATGTGTTATTAACAGGAGAAGACCCTAATAGTAGCTTAGTAACATTACAAAGAAATGTTGTAATAAAATTAGAACAATTAAGTATATCTAATTGGATACACATAAAGAAGTTTCTAAATGATTATTTTTATTATTGTACTATTAGTGGGAATACATTTAATGAAGAATTAGGTAAAAAGTTATTTAATAAATTGCCAGGAGCTCTAGGAAGAGAAATAGAAGAAAGATGGTATAAAAGAGAAGGAGTGGTGCAAAACTCTACACTTTTATGGCCTATAGGACAAAAAATAAATCACATAATGGAAATACTAACAAAAAAATGTACAAATATACAAATACAAAAATAATTAAAACAAAATGAAATGAATTTTTGCAAGACAATGATATACACTACCCAAAGTTATGATAAAGAACCTAGTAAAACAAGAAAATATAAAAGAAGAACCAGATATAACCAAAGACCTTATAGACATAAAAAATATTTTTTAAGAAAATCATCAGCTAGAAAGCCATACTTAAATAGAGATAAACATGTTAGAAAATATAGAAATGATAGGAATTATAAAAATAAATTAGAATGTTATACTTGTGTAAGTATAGAACACTTAGCTAATACATGCCCTAAAAGGAATAACATGAAGACTAGAAATTCTCAATTAATAGAAGATTTTCAAGAAATATTATTAAATGTAGATGAATACATGTCAAATACAGAAAGCATATACTCAGTAGTAAGCATAGATACAGAAGAAATAAATACTCGATCAGATACATCTGACTCAGAAGATGATAATTTAATTAATGAAATAGGAACAGAAAAAAGAGAAGATTTCCTAGATAATATACTACTAAATACTATGATGAACATTTCTCAAAACTGTAACCATGAGTTCGAAAGACTAAAAGGAATAGATAGAAATCCTTGTAACATATGTAAATGGTATCTTAGTAAAATAAATAGGGCCAAATGTAAAAATTGTTATATGGAAGCTTGTATTAGTTGTATAGAAAATAAATTAAAACAAAAGATAAATAAAAATGATGAACAAGTCTATATAAAAGACCAGACTACTAATCAAAGACTAATAACTCTAGAAACAAGAATAAATGATTTAGAACAAAGAATAACTAGATTAGAAAAAGGAAAAGAAAAAATAGACAAGAATAATACACAGTCACAAGGTACAATACATTTAGATCAAATAGAAAGTGAATTACTGAATGCAGAAGAAAACAATACTAGTTTTATATGTAATGAAGATAAAAAATTTGGAACAATAAAAATACTAGTAAGAATAAAAATAAAAGATGTAGAGATAGAAACTTTAGTATTAGTGGACATAGGATGCACTAGTTGTCTCCTTAATAAAAAGATACTGCCACATAATTTATTATCAACTCTAAAAAATTTTAAGGAACCCATACAAGCAATACAAATGGATGGAACGTATAATCTTTACGATCAGTATATAGAAAAAGCACAAATAAGTTTTATAAACACATGTAGTGAATTTTATAAACCTACATATAATATGTATAAGATATTAGTAAGAGATCTTAATATTAAAACTAACTTAGTATTAGGTTTACAATTCCTTATACAAAATAACGAAAGTTGTTTATTTTCCAGAGATGGGATAATGCTGTTTAGAAATACAACATATACTCCTGTACAAATAAATAAAATCCCTACCAAAGAATTGCCTAATAATAAAGACAATAAAAAGGTTGCAACTCCATATTGTGACAACTGTGGCAATAATGGTAGTTGTTCTTCAAAAAACCTATATGAAGAAAAACAATACGAAAATTATATAGAAGATACATATTTAGCAGACATAGAAAAAGATTATACACTAATAAATGCAGAAACATAATTTTATAATTTTCAGAAGGAAATAAATACTATAGGAAAAATACAAAAATCCTAAAGACTTAGAAAATATAGTAGCAATATTAGACGAAATGGAAATAATAGGAGAAAAACCTTTATTACATTGGGGAAGTAATAAAATTATGTGTAAATTAGATATAGAATACACAATAAAGACAGCAACTATAGAAGCAAATAATGAAGACACAGAAGAATTCAGTAAACAGATTAAAGAATTATTAAAATTAGAAGTAATAAGAAGATCTACATCTAGACATAGATCAGCAGCTTTTATGGTTAAAAATCATAGTGAACAAGTACGAGGAAAAGCTCGCATGGTAATAAATTACAAAAGGTTAAATAACAATACTAGAACAGATGCATATAAATTACCAGATAAAAATGAGTTAATTAATAGAATACAAGGTAAAAAGATATTTAGTAAATTTGATTGTAAGTCAGGATACTGACAAGTTAAAATGCACCCGGAAAGCATAGAATGGACAACATTCACTTGTCCTGAAGGACATTTTGAATGGCTTGCTATGCCTTTTGGTTTAAAGACAGCTCCTCCTATTTTCCAAAGAAAAATGGATGATATGTTCGGAGATTATAGGAATTTTGTATTAGTATATGTAGACGATATTCTAGTATTTAGCAAAGACATACAAGAACCCTTAGGACACCTGCAGACAGTCTTTAGATTATTTGTAAAATATGGAATAATAATAAGTAAAAAGACAATGGAACTATGTAAGACACATATAAATTTCTTAGGAGTAACTTTAGGCAAAGGTAAAGTAAAATTACAACCACATATAGCCAAAAAGGTGTTAGAAATGCCAGATAAGTTAGATAATACCAAAGAATTACAAAAGTTCTTAGGATTAGTAAATTATTCTAGAAACTTTATCAAAGATTTAGGAAAAATAGCAGGACCATTATATGCAAAGACAGGTAGTAAAGGACAAAAACACTTTAATATAGAAGACATTAAATTAGTTCAACAAATAAAAGAAAAAGTTAAAAATATATCAGACTTACAAATACCTTTAGAATCTGATTACCTAATAGTCCAAACAGACGGAAGTAAATTAGGATAGGGTGTTATCTTAAACTCTAGACCTAATAAATATAGTCCAAAAAATGAAGAAAAAATATGTACCTACCAAAGTGGACAATACAAAGAAAAAGGAAATATGAGTAGTATAGATGTAGAAGTATTAGCGGTATTATATGGACTGAATATTTTTAAATTATATATCTTAAACAAACAAGAAATATTAGTTAGAACATACTGTGAGGCAATAGTAAAATTTCACGAAAAAATAAATAGTAAGGCTAGTAGTAAAAGACGATGGTTAAACTTTATAGATATAATATCTATATAATAATATTGTTTTTGAATATGTTAAAGGGAAAGATAATGATTTAGCAGATAAATTAAGTAGACTACAAATAAAAACTAACTGACTTTTATTTCAGTATGAGACCAAGCATGAGACCAACTGGCCAACAGCCAACGCACAAAGGCAAGGGCATTGCCCAGCCAAATACTTATGCTCAGACATTATTAGGAAGACAAAATTTCAGACCTTTAAGTACAATAGATAATGTAATGGAGAGAATTTATTTTGGTAAGTATAATTTAATTTCATACCCCAAGAGTAATTTATCTTTTAGAATAAATCCAGACTGTAATTTAGATAAGCCACAAAAATGTTTAGTAAACAATTTATGGATAACCTATAATAAAAAAGATACTAAATATTTTATTGTTGCATCAAATGCTTTATGCCAATATTTTTCAGATAAAAATAAATACAGTAAATTTAAATATTATGTGGTTATACATGGCAAGACTAAAGGTGTTTTTCAAACTTGGATAGAAGTAATAGATTCTATAAATATGGTAAAAAACCCACTTTTTAAAGGTTTTAATAATTTCACTGAAGCTTTAGACTATGCGAGAAGAATACTTGGGCCTAATTATTATATTTCACCAGCCCTTAGACAAAGTCCAAACCAAATACCTCAATACAATATCCAAAAAGACTCAGACAAGATAATATTTTGTGAACATTGTTCATCCATGACTGAGGGTTTCAAAAGACTCAATACAAAAAATAAAATCCTTATTCAAGAAAATATGAGACTTGTGAAACAGTTCGAGACTTTTCAGAGTAAATATGTTCCACGAACAGACAATACCAAAGACATGAGTTCTCCATCTCCTTTAAAAATGGATGAGACGGGTGTGCATTCCCCTCTGAATGCTAAGAACTCTACTGTATCGGAGCATGATACAGCTAGTTCGGTTCAAACGGTAGCAGGTAAAGACTTATCAAATCCGTTAATGGCTGTCACTTTGCCAAAAAGTGAAGAAGAGGAGTCATCTTCCTCACGAAGGAGATTACCTAAATATTTCCAAAAAGACTCATTAAGAAAAAATGAAGTATTGAAAAAGAAAAAAAATGAAAAATTAGAAAAAATAATCAAACAAACTCTAGAAAAAAATTTCAAGACAAATATATTATTAAAGACATTCCTAGTCCAAGTAATGGTTCAGAAGACAATATTCACAGTCCTTCATTATCAGACGAAGAACAGATAAATAATATTCAAGACTCGCAAGACCCTTATGAGGATAATGATTCAGGAATGAGCTTTGATACTATTGCATTACACAACTTAGACACTTAACTATATTCTAGAAGACTTCATTACTTACTACAAGGAAGAGACTACGGGAAGACAATTCTCAAGATAAGAAATTGCAAAAAGAAGACATGACAAGTCACTACATAAGATAGAAAAACTTGTAAAAAAGACAAGAAAGGTATGGGCAAGAAAAGTGGAAAAGGTTAAAGAAGACAAAAAATGTGATAAAGGCATAGGATAAAAAGAAATTACGGTAAGGTTAGGTGGGGATGCCCACTACGTGTCTTGTAAAATTAATTAGTATGTAGGAGAGCTAGGTGGGGATACCCACTACGTATCCTGTAAAAATGAGTGTGTTGTCACTTTATCACTACCCTCCAAAAAAGGGAAAAACTGTTGACATAGCACGCGTAGATAGAATAATTAAATCTGTAATATAAGTCAAAAGATGAAATTAATAATGCATGTGACGATGGGGCCCAATGAGCACCCGACTAGCATTATTAAGGGAATCTTATCAAAAGTGTGGGCCAAAAAATAATTAAGGCCACGTAGTGAGTCTAGAACCGTCCTTTGGTTCTTCTAAGTCCTATATAAAGGATAGTAGTAAGAGTTCGAAAGACAGAACGAAAAAACTTAAGAAGTGAAATTAAGAAAACATCCAACATCTTTTCTACCTCCATACTCCCTTATGTACCAAAAATCCTCTCTTGTATATTAAAGTTTGTGAAATAATATTAAGTGTGTTTGAGTTTTAAAGTTTTTCCAAGTTTTTCAAAGCTCTTCGGGGGTTCCTGAAAGGGAAACCTCTCTCAGTTTATCATGTAAGTTTTTATGATGTTTATTTCCTAAAATTCCCCCCAAAAATATGTTATCTTTTTATGTGGTTAGTTTAATTTGTTTATTTTTCTTAAGATTGCTAGTTTGATGTAAATTATTTTACATGGGTTAAAAAATTACCCTAAGTATATGGTTAACTCCTTAACTTCTTAATAACGACTATGGATTAACATGTAAATTCCTAGGATTCTTGGCTTTTATAGTCCGCTTGATGAAAGGACGAATTTGTTGCCAGATTTTATATCGGGGGTGTGGTTAAAGATGAAGTTGTTAAGAACATAGGTTAAGTAGAAGAGATGAACGGGGTAAGTTAAAAAAAAAATGAAAATATGGGGAAATTAGGGAATTTAATCGTAAAAACACATGATTTAACTAGATGAGAGAGGGAGTACTGAGTAGGATTTACGACATATTTGCTTAAGTCCTTGTTTATCGTTATTTGCTTAAGTCATTATATATACATCTGCTTTATACTCATATCTAAGTATTATATTTATCTAAGCGTCATATATTTGATCGTCTGGATAATATCCTTGAAATCAAATTATTTCCTATTCTATTTTTTGAGAAACTGGGTCTACTGTCTTGGACTGTTCGCCTATTTGAAAGAAAGTCCATTTTTGAGGTTTTCTAGTTAATTTATGTTTTTCTTTTTTAGGTGTTATTTCTATTTTCTTAAGTTGATTATTAATTCGTCTATTTCTGTATTTTTATGAATTTGTTCAAGTTGTTTTTCTTTTAATATTTTATTTATTTTTATGTTTAATTCTACTAGTAAGGCTATTACTGTATTATTTTGTTTAAGGATTACTTTGTCTGTTTGGCTAGAGGGAATATGATTAGAAAATTCTATTGGTTCTTGATGGAAATTCTTTGTATATTCTAATGCTTTTTTATAATTTATGTCTTCTTCACTCATGAGAGTGAGATCTTTTCCAGTCTTATGATTACTTCTTTTAAATAACTGATTTCAGTATTTATTTTTTCTACTTGTTCTATTATTTTCGTTACTACTTGAGTATTTTTAATCTCTAATTCTTTAGGCTTTTCTATTATAGTTTTTATCAGTTTTTCTATTTCTATTTTAGTAGGTATAATTTCAAACAAATGACAACTATAACTTATTTATGAAAGTAAATGGATAAATATGAATTTTTTTTCCAATTAAACAATTTTTGTATACTCCCGTCTTTAATTATTATCTAATTGATATATATATATATATATATACACACCTTAAAGTTTGATATAAAGGACAAATACCTTCAAGATGTGAGCATTTAACGTTGTAGAGTAAATATAATTTTTTTTAGAATAAAAGTGTAAATATGACTCTGAAAATGAATGAAAAAGAAAAATACGTTGAAAAGTATAACAAATGACAACTGTAACTTATTTATGAAAGCAAATGGATAAATATGAATTTTTTTCCAATTAAACAGTTTTTGTATACTCCCGTCTTTAATTATTCTCTAATTGATTCTCCAAGTTGAGGGCCATGACTCATGTTTATGTATTATGCCAACTTTTTGACATGCTAATTATTTGAGTTTGTCTTTAAAAATACAATTTTTATGTATTTATAAATGTGAAAAATAATAATTGTAGATTGCGTCAGAGGTTAAATAACACAAGCAGAGAAAATTTGTAAAACAAAGATAAAAATATTTTGGGTATGTTTAGGCATATTATGGTAGAGTATAATATATATATATATATATATAATCGACTCTTATAACGAAGCTTTCAATCATAAAACTAAAGGATAGGGACATTCAACCATTTGACTCTAAGGACAGAGACATTTTCAAAAGGTTAGAAACATAGGCGGAGCTAGGTGGAGGTTCGTGGGTTTGGAAGAACCCAATAACTTTTTGGTAGATTCTATATATGTATAAGAAAATTATATAAATATATATATATGTATATTAACTCGTGAATCCCTAACAAAACTAATTGACGACTTAGTTGTAAGGAAAGGGTCGTGAAAATGTTTTCCACGCCAGAATTGCTGGTTTGAATCTCACTATCAACAAAAAATAATTTAAAACTCTCAAACTCCTAACTCACGAGTTTGTGCATACTTCAACTATTTCCATGATTAACTTCTTCAAAATATTTTCAAATTTTGCTAAACTATTTTAGGATTCAACTCACTTGAAAATCGAAATTAATTTGGTTCCTTTTTGATGAACAAATCATATTTGGCATACCTAAATTATTTTGTTTCCTTTAATGGATTATGACGTTTTTCATCTCTTGCACTCCAATGATTATATAAACTAAAAAGTATTTTGTGTAAATTAAAATGGAAATTCAATAACAGCAGTATATAAAAGTTTGACTGACAAATAAAAGTATGTAAAAAATAGTTTAACTATTTCATGTGTCATGAAATAAAATGTATTTGTTGACTAAGATTCAAATTTACCAATGTGCATATTAATAATGATTACTATAAGTATTTAATATTTTAATTTATACATAAGGAGAAAGTACTGATGTTTTTTTTTACATTCATACTCTTTCTTATTTTGGTTAATAAATACATTTCTTTTTCTTGGTACATAAAACAACTAATCTATTCATAATATATTTCTTAGAAAATATTATTTCATAATATTTGACAAGGAAAAATTACTAATGTTTGCCTTTTTTACATTCATACTCTTTCTTATTTTGGTTAACGAATACATCTCTTTTTCTTGGTACATAAAATAATTAAACTATACATAAATATATTTCTTCGAAAATATTATTTCACAAATTTGTGTATGACTATTATTACTTTTCCATTTTCAATAGTCATTCGACCCTATAAATTTCACAACACCTTAAGTCTCCTAACATAAGAAATCTTCCTAAAGACATATTGAATAGTGAATTACTTGTGGTATCCATTAGAAATCATGAAGAATTTCTCTAGCCTAATTGCCTTCATATTTGTTCTTTTCATTGTTCTCGGTAAGTACCGGTCTCATCATTGCACTGCAACTCAGATTAATTTCAATGTTTCTTATATTAACTTTGATGTTGTTTTTATGCAAATGTAGGCATCAATACAAGGGGGACAAATGGAACAAGAGTTTGTTTGGTTCCACTTGAATATAATGTCCCTTGTGAGACAAGTGATTGCAACTCAAGATGCCTTTATAAATTTGGAGTAAAAGCACCTGGACCTGGTAATATTAAAGGACAAATTATTGGTGGAAATTGCATTTCTACATCTGGAAAATGTTATTGTTCTTTTTGTTGTGAGAAAGATTGTTCTTAATTCTAATTAGTCTTATTAGTTTTATTTATTCATGATGTGATGAATTGCTATATGAAAACATTATCAATATAGAAGGAGTTTTTTGTTTAATTTATTGGTTGTTGATTGGTTTTTATGTTTACTTTTCTTTTGAAGTTTGTACTATCTGGATTCTATTTTACTTGACTATGTTGATTTGACACTTCCTATTTTTTTTCTTCATGAAAGTATCTTTATGAGATACTGTAAAATCATTAAAAAAAAATAAGACACAAGTATCCCTAGATTATGATCGAAATTACAGAAACACACCTTAATTAAACTAAAATCCTATTACCACTCCGAACTCAATTTTTTTGTAATTTTGTACATTTTTTTGGCTTACGTGACATCCAAACATCTCCCACGTGTCTCAACTACTTGGAGTCACAACTATGTGGAGTCACGAAGTGTGCCACATAAGCCAAAAGATATATAAAATTATTTAAAAAATGAGTTCAAGGGGTAATAAAATCTTAGTTTCTGAGATTTCATCATTATCCCAAAAAAAAAAAAGTGCATTAAAGTTGCATCATAAAAGAGCGTAACCGAATTTGACTTGAGTGTCACATTCATAAAAATGAATTATTTATCTAAGAAGGGGGAGATAGATTTAAGCTTATGTACTCGTGAAATTAAGGACCCAAATTAAATAAATAGAATCCCTTCATTTGAGAGAGAATTTTAAGTGATAATGAATTAATTCATAAAAAATTCACCTTCATCGAATGCGAATAAAAGTGATCTTTGAATGGGAACAAAAATAATCTTCTTGTTCTAAAAAGGAGCGAGATGAATCATATTTCAAATGAGAGCGAGACGAATCGTATTATAAATGGGAGAGAGAAATATAGTTCTCGTCCAAATAAGAGTAAAATTAATCCAAACAAAGACAATATAAGATTATTCGAATCTCAACCAAGACATAATGCTTTCCGAAGGTGAAATAATGAGTCTAAAATATTCATAAACTCTTTTATGACCTTTAAAGGATAAAATGAATAAGTGCTTAAAGATATAAATGAAGTCTAAAAGAATCAATCAAGTATTAAGAACACTATTGAAAAAAAAATTAGGAGAGAATAAAACATTGAACCAAACATTATTTTAAATCTAATTTCGTTGAGGATGAAGAGCAATTTTTTTATTATTATTATTGTAGATGGAAAACTCTCCAATTGGCTACTAATGTAAGTTTTGAAGAAGATGAGAAATGAGTCTTAAACAAAGAACAAAAGTTGGCGTTTGGTAGAGTGTATTAGGAAAAATAGTACAGGCATTAGCCTTGTGTATTATTAGTACCTTTGTTTGGTACTCTTTTCTAATCTATGTATAATTAATGCTTGCATTAGTGTCACGACTCAAAAATGGATGTGATGACACTCGTCTTATCCCACCAAAACAAGTCAGCCTAAAACTCAATCATCTAATAAAGTGCGGAAATAAAACAAAAGTCCAATAACAATTACTAATACGAATAACAAGTCAACTTAATTCAATCTCCAAAACCTGGTTGTCACGTGCATAAGCCTCTAATGTAAATACTAGAATTGAAATAAAATACACAAGTCTCAAATGACGTTGTCTTTCAAGTAAAAACAAAATCATAAACAGAAGTAAGAAGGTCCGCTGATATAACAAACAACTACCTCACAAATCTCCACAAGAAGCCTTAGAAACGAAGAGATAGAAGGTGTCACGAAGATTCGGGCTCGTAACCTACAAAAAGAAATTGTAGAAGCAAGGGGTGAGTACCAAACCACACGGTACCTAACAAGTAAACCTCTAAACACAAGATAAGGGAACAGAATACGGGTAATCCTTACACCCCATCCAAACCTCCACAACTACAACCTGCATAAAACCAACCCAACCTAACAGTTCACAGTTTACAAAGCATACAACTCAACAACAACATTCTAACATATTACATATCTTCAACAACAACTCAATATTCATCAATCACAACTTCCATAAAAAGGCACTCACAAGATCAGCAACACAGAAAATCAAGTTCATCAATGATAAACATGTGCAATGCGATGAAATGCAATGTCAAGTATAGTGATGCATGTCTGACCTAACGATACACACCCGCTATCTCTCAGTCCGGGACCCATAGGGGACATATCTGTCCATGCATCCATTGCGGCGTACGATACAATCCTCGATATATAGTATCCATCACAGCCCGCGATACGTCCCTCGATATATAGTATCTATCACGGCACGCGATACGTCCCTCAAAATGGTACATCCTCTTATTACATAACACTTATCACAACCAT
The DNA here is from genome assembly GCA_035578085.1 of Solanum pinnatisectum. Taxonomy (NCBI): domain Eukaryota; kingdom Viridiplantae; phylum Streptophyta; class Magnoliopsida; order Solanales; family Solanaceae; genus Solanum; species Solanum pinnatisectum. Next base: position 8,592,358 of record CM069087.1, read on the forward strand.
GTCTCAGAACCAATGCAAAGACATGTTCACACAAATAATGAGGAGATGACCATTTTCATAACAATGCACAATTCACAACAATAAAACCGTGATACAACATCAACAATTAAGCAATACGCCTTTAAAACCTTTCTCAAACATCACACACCAACAATTAACCACATTACCTTTTTATTACCCTTTTTCCATCATTTCAACATGGACAATTCAACTCATCACCAATTCCCATTACTCCCAAACATATACCACAAGGAAATAAACGAATTTCATACGCTTAACAAGGGTTTAGAAATCCAATTGCCTCAAATAACCGAACAATCACTCAGAGACTTGAGCCTTCCCTTTTCGTTGAGCTTCCAAATCAATTGAATATATTCAGGTACATATTCACATTAAGATTTCAAAACTAACAACACTCACATTACTATAGGTTTAGCCTAGACCCAAAAAGTCATCTGAATTTATAGTCAAATTTCTTGTTTTGATGCCAATTACATGCCAATTCTCATATTTTCCAAATTTCAAGTCTAGGTTTAAGTTCCAACTTCTCCAATATCATAAATCTAATAATAATCATATATGACAACATACCTACTATTTAATTTGATAACCAATCTATCAAAACTAAACTTATAATATAATAAACAATTAATATTATTGAATCGAAGCCACTGGTTACAAAAACCAGTGGCAGCGATACATGATCCAAATGTATTACAGAACGTTAGTAGTAACCTTCCTCTTATTGCCATTTATTACCATGCATCAATCATTGGCAATCTGATTAGCCAATGATTGAATGACAATTTTTCTACCAAAACCCATCAATTAATTAACTTAAGTTAAACGAATAGTTCAAAATTTCCAAAAATGACCTTCCGGGTCATTACATTATCCACCACTAAAAACCATGTTCGTCCTCGAACATAAAGTAAAAGCAAGTACCTGAGGTTTCAAAAAGCTAAGGATATCTGGCACGCATATCAGACTCTGTCTCCCAAGTCGCCTCCCCAACTGAACGATGCTTCCACTGCACCTTGACTGAAGCAATTTATTTGGTCCTAAGCTTTCGAACCTTCCTATCTAATATAGCTATAGGCTCCTCCTCAAATGTCAAGTCTAGACCCAACTCCACTGAATCAAGAGAAAGCACATGAGACGCATCCGGAATATACTTCCGAAGCATAGAGACATGGAAAACAGGATGAACAGCCGATAAACTAGGTGGCAAGGCCAACTTATATGCCACCTCTCCCACTCAGCTCAAAATCTCAAAAGGTCCAATGAATCTAGGGCTAAGCTTGCCCTTCTTTCCGAACCGCATCACACCCTTCATGGGTGACACTCTAAGCCAAACATGATCGCCCTCCATAAACTCTAAGACTCTAACCCTCCGGTCTGCATAACTCTTCTGTCGACTCTAAGTTGTCAACAGTCTATACTGAATCATATGGACTTTCTCCATAGCATCTTTAAATAAGTCTATATCCAAAAAGTCCATCTCCGCCAAATCAAACCAACCGATCAGATATCTACACCATCTGCCATACAACGCCTCAAATGGGGCCATCTAAATACTAAAGTGATAAATGTTATTGTAGGAAAACTCTGCTAAGGGCAAATGTCGATCCCATCTAGCACTGAAATCGATCACACAAGCTCGAAGCATGTCTTCCAACACCTGAATCGTCCGCTCGGACTGACCATCCGTCCGAGGGTGAAAAGATGTACTCATATCTAACTTAGTACCCAAACCATGTTGCAATGTTTTCCAGAAATGGGAAGTGAACAATGATTCTCGATCAGATATAATAGAAACCAAAACTTCATGTAATCGCACAATCTGACTAATATATAGCTCGGCTAACTTCTCCGCCATATACTTCACCCGACCCGGAATGAAGTGGTCAGACTTGGTGAGCCTGTTAACAATAACCCAAACGGAGTCATAACCACCCACTGTGGTAGGCAAACCCACAACAAAGTCCATAGTGATCCACTCCCACTTCTGAGTAGGGGTAGGTATCCTCTGAGATACATCCCCGAGCCGTTGGTGCTCACACTTGACCTATTGGCAAGTCAAACACCTAGAAACAAATCCCACACCACTAGTAATGCTGACTCAGATCATGATACATCTTCCCCGCTCCTAAATGGATGGAATATCGAGAACAATGGGCCTCCTCCAGAATCAATCTAATCAACTCGCCCGTCTTGGGCACAAAAATCCTACCTTCGATCCTCAAGACACCATCAGAATCAAGGACAACCTCTTTGGCTTCCCCTCTGAACACTTTGTCTCGAATAAGACGTAACTTCTTATCATCAAACTGGTGCTCACGGATCTGCTCGACTAAAAAAGACCGGGGATCAATAAAAGCAATCATCCCATCACTCTCCTCTGAAATCTGCAACTAGACAAAACTGTTAGCTAACATCTGAATATCTCTAGCCAACGGTCTTTCCTCAATACTAAGCGATGCAAGACTCCCCATGCTAGGAGTCTTCCTACTCAGAGCATCGGCCACAATTGGTCTTCAGCAACTCAAGCCATCTAGGCTACCTTAAGTTCAGATCCCTCTGACTGAAGATGTACTGAAGACTCTGATGATCAGTAAAGATCTCACAATGCATCCCGTACAAATAATAACGCCATAACTTAAGTACAAATACCACCGCCGCCAACTCCAAATCCTAAGTAGGGTAGTTCTTCTCATGGGTCTTTAACTACTTAGAAGCATAAGCAATTAATTTCCCTTTCTGCATCAATACACTACCCAAACTGACTCCTGAAGTATCACAATACATATTAAAGTCCACATATTCCTCTGGTAGAGTCAATACAGGGGCCAAGGTCAACAAGGTCTTGAGCTTTTAAAAGCTCTCCTCACACTCATCAGACCACTGAAAACCCACACCCTGCCGAGTCAACCTAGTCAATGGAGCTGCAATAGTAGAGTTTGACAAATCGTCGATAATAGCCTAACAATCCCACAAAACTCCAAATCTCTGTAGGAGAAGTAGGTCGCATCCAGCCTCTAACTGCCTCAATCTTGGCCGGATTTACTCGAATACGTGTCCCAAGAATACCATAGAATTCAGCCAGAACTCACATTTTGAGAACTTGGAAAACAACTTTTGTTCCCTAAACCTCTAAAGTACAATCCTCAAGTGTTGGACATGGTCCTCCTCAGTCCTGGAGTAAACCAAAATGTCATCGATGAAGACAATCACAAAAGAATCAAGGTATGGTCGAAACACCCCATTCATCAACTCCATGAATGTTGCAGGGGCATTAGTCAACCTAAATGACATTACTAGGAACTCATAGTGCTCATACCGAGTCCGAAAAGTTGTCTTAGGGATATCTGATGCCCTAATCTTCAACTAATGATATCCAGACCTCAAATCAATCTTAGAGAACACGATGCTCCCTGTAGCTGGTCAAAGAAGTCATCAATATGCGAAAGAGGATATTTATTCTTCATTGTTACCTTGTTCAATTGTCTGTAATCAATACACATCCTCATAGTCCCATCCTTCTTTTTCACTAACAACACAGGGGCACCCCAAGGTGACACACTAGGGTGAATAAACCCCTTACTCAATAAAACCTGCAACTGATCCTTCAACTCTTTCAACCCTGCTAGAGCCATACGGTAGGAAGGAATAGAAATGGGCTTGGTGCCTTGCTCCAAATCAATAGTGAAATCAATATCTCTATCGCGAGGAACACCTGGAAGATTAGAAGGGAATACATCGAGAAACTCCTGAACCATGGGAACAGAATCTATGAGAGGTGGTTCAACACTAGTATCCCGAATAAAAGCTAAGTAAGAAAAACACCCTCTCTCCACCAATCTCTGAGCACGGATGAAGGAGATGACCTTGCTAGGATAAGAGCCACTAGTACCTTTCCACTCAACCCTTGGAACACCAGGAATTGCTAAAGTCACAGTCTTAGCATTACAATCAACAATAGCATGATAAGGAGAAAGCCAATTCATACCCAAAATAACATCAAAGTCTACCATCCCCAGAATGATTAAGTCTACCCAAGTGTCATACCCTTCTAAAGAAACAAGATAAGATCGATACACTCGATCCACCACTAAGGGCTCACTCACGGGTGTGGAAACACGAATATGTACGGTTATGCTATCACATATCATATCAAATTCAGCAACAAAATAGGTATGTAGACCTTGGATCAAACAATACAGACGCAGATCAATGGTATACTGGGATGATACCTGTGATAACAATATCAGAAGTCTCCACCTCGAGTCTCCCCAGGAAAGCATAACAATGGCCCCCTCTGCCACCTCCAGCCTGAGTGATACCTCTACCCTGACTTTGCTGAGTTGCGGTATTACTACTAGAAGCTCTACCACCTCTACCTGACTGAGCTCTGCCTCGGCCTCTACCCTGTGGTACCGGTGGTCTAGCCTAAAATGAAAAATTAGGTTGGGGCCCTCCACGACCCCTCTGAGAAGTACACTGTCTCATTAGTTGATCGGGATCTCCACAAGTAAAGCAAAATCTCTGACCCGGGAACTGTTGTGAGGACCCTGAAAACCTACTATAATTTCATCGCCCCGTAGGTCGCTGTTGTGAACCGTACGAGCCCTGACCCGTGCTATAAGAACTCCAAGGTATCTGAACACCCTCGGATGTCGGCATAGATGCATAAATGGGCCCCCGATGCTGAAAGGAACCACCCCCTCTCTGTAATCCCCTGCCTCCAGATAAGGCACCATGAAACTAACCTGATGTACAGGCCCTCTTAGGGTCCCCAAACTCCTCTCTCTCCATCAATTTCGCCTCCTTGGCGGCACTCACAATGTACTAAAAGAAAGCCCCTTCTCGAAATGCCCTAAACACAGCCAATCTGATAGAGAAAGTCAATCCCCTCACAAATCTACGAATCCTCTCTGTCTCGTCTGGGATAATGGCTAAAGCATGCCTAGACAACTGGCAAAAATGGGCCTCATACTCTGTAATATATAAGTTGTTCTGCCTCAAATTCTCAAATTTCAAATGGCTCTCCTCTCTCACGTTCCAAGGGATAAAACGGTCATGGAAGGCACTGGAAAATATCTCCCAAGTCACTAGAGGAGATCCAATTAGCAAAGCCCCCGAATAAGTTCTCCACCACTCTCTCGCTGGCCCACGAAGCTGGAGTGTAGCATACCGAACCCCATGTGACTCAGCTAACCCAACCACATCTAGCAACTCTCAGCATATAGTCAAAAACTCATGAGTGTCCTCACTCTTCCCACCTTGAAACTGAGGTGGGTCCATCTTTCAAATTTCTCATACCTTATGCTGCTCATCCTCTGTCTAAACAACCAATGGTGCAACTTGACTCCCAACTCCTGGTGCAAGATCATTTCCATCCACGAGATCCTTTGGTGGCTGCCCCTACTGTATCCTGAATAATTGGAGCTTGATGATGCTATTAGGTCTGAGCCCCCTCTCTAGTCTGAGAGTCCTGTGGTGTGGCAGTCGCACCACCACCCTGAGTAAAGCTCTCAAGCACACTTAACACCCTTAATAATGTATCCTGAAGCAAAGGTGTGGCTGCAGGCTCTAGAGGAACCTGGTCCGCTCTGTCATTAATCTGAGGCTCTGGAAAGACATCTCTACCACGACCCCTCACTGGTGCTGCTTTTTGGCTAGTGCCGTTCCACGAGCACGACCTCTAGCTAGGGCTCTATCCCTACCCCTAGCTGGTGCCTCAACAACTGTCTCGGGAAGTGCCTCCCCTCTACCACCAATAACAGTAGCTCTAGTCCTCGTCATTTATCAAAAAGAATATACGATAGCTCAGTACTAAAGAAGGTAACCACGCACGATGAGAAAGAATGAACCAAAAGGAAGTTTTCTAATAGTCTTCATAGCCTCTCAGAGATAAGTACAGACGTCTCCGTACCGATCCTTGAGACTCTACGTAAACTCGACTTGTATACACGTGAGACCTATGAACCTAGGACTCTGATACCATTTGTCACGACCCAAAAATGGATGTGATGGCACTCGTTTTATCCCATCGAGACAAGTCAGCCTAAAACCTAATCATCTAATAAAGTGCGGAAGTAAAACAAAAGTCCAATAACAATTACTAATACGAATAACAAGTCAACTTAATTCAATCCCCAAAAACCTAGTTGTCACGTGCACAAGCCTCTAATGTAAATACTAGAATCGAAATAAAATACGCAAGTTTCAAATGATGTTGTCTTTCAAGTAAAAACAAAATCATAACCAGGAGTAAGAAGGTCCGCTGAGATGACAAACAACTACCTCACAAATCTCCACAGAAAGCCTCGAAAACGAAGAGAATAGAAGGTATCACGAAGATCCGAGCTCGTAACCTTCTATTATCTTCGTTTTCGAGGCTTTCTGTGGAGATTTATGAGGTAGTGGTTTGTCATCTCAACGGACTTTTTTACTTCTGTTTATGATTTTATTTTTACTTGAAAGACAACGTCACTTGAGACTTGTGTATTTTACTTCAATTCTAGTATTTACATTAGAGGTTTGTGCACGTGACAACCAGGTTTTGGGGATTGAATTAAGTTGACTTGTTATTCGTATTAGTAATTGTTATTGGACTTTTGTTTTATTTTCACACTTTATTAGATGATTGAGTTTTAGGCTGACTTGTCTTGGTGGGATAAGACAAGTGCCATCACATTCATTTTTGGGTCGTGACAAATAGTTATACAATCTATTGTGTATTAAGGTGTGCATTACTAATACCATAAATTTTTAGGTGTTAGCAATGTAATGATTTTAATGCATGAATTAACTCAATAAAGACCCAATTATCCCTCAAAACCTTTTTTAACATCTTTTCCACCCTTATTGTGGAGGGTATCTTTGTAAATAATATTTTTATGCAATACGTGTTATTTTTAATGCATCAAATCAAACAATGCATAAAAATAATTTATGTATAACTAACACAAGCATGACTAATACATGCATTACTAATGCAAGCATTACTAATACACCCTATTTAGCATTATTTTTATACACTCTACCAAACAACATTCGTTGAAAATGATTCTATGGAATAATAAGACATCCATAAATTTTAGATATCTACTTGATAAGAGTGTAAGTTGAGTGAGAATTTTATATATATATATATTTTTGTAAAGTATAGTTGTGTATAATAAATACAACACATACCATGTAAAATTTTCTTTCATTACTATTTATAGAGTTTACACAAATCTTATAGTGTTAAGAGCTAATTACATCTTATTCATACTTTTTTCCAAATTACAAAAATTCCTTAAATTTGGTGGAATTCGAATACATCTCAAAACGTTTCGATACATCGTGTCCCAGTTTAGGATACATCCCTAAACATACTGATACATCATGTCTCGATCTCGGATACATCATGCAACGTCTCAATACATCGTGTAGTTCTGATACATCGCGTATATCTGACTGATACATTGTGTAAAGTAACATCTAGATACATCATAAAATTTTGTATCCGATTGATACATCGTGTAAAGTAGGAATTTTTATAATTTTTTCAAATGATAGAAAATTTTAGAGAATATAATAAAATAAGTTGTGTATGTGTAATATTTCCTTAATATATACACAACTCCTTCTATTGGGCCCGCCCATTTAGTCGGACTACCTACCAAATGAAACAAAACCGATCCATATAGTCTCGAAGCCTGAAAATGATTGATTTCAAATTCAGAGAAGACAGTAAGAAGTGACCGTTGGAGAAACACGAACCAGATGCCGACGAACAATTTGAAGAACACCGCCGGTAAATCTACGGCCAGATTTAAGTCCACTAGAAAACCACTACGAGATGTATCGAATTCAAGCATGGTAAAGCCATTAGCATCTTCCTTCAAATCCAAGAAGCTCTACGGAAGGCAAAACGACGACGTCGAATCAGTTGCCGGTGAAAATGTCACTGATCGTCTCCTTCTCATTCGCTCCGATTTCTCCTCCGTTATTCACCAGGTAAGAGTAATTTTCGCTCAAAAATAGTTCGAGAAGTATTCGATAACGGCATTTGAAGATAAATTATTTAGCATTAGAATGAAATGGACTCAAATAGAGTGGAATGGATGTAGAAGTTCTATACAGGCACAGAAAATTGAAATGGTTTGGGGGATTTACATGATTTATATAGACAATCTATATGTTTTTGGGAAATGGCCTTGTAAGGTCAGCATAAACTCTACCCTCCTCGGATATGTTGTTGTTGTTATATGGCCAACCAAATGAGGATTTCAGTGCTGGATAGTTAATTAATTGGTTTGCTTATTAGTGCATATTGCTTTGTTGCAGTTGCACTGTCAGAGATTATTCGTGTCACTTATAAGTAGTGCAGTTGCAATTTTACACCATTTTGGATACTTCTCAGTGCAACTGAGAGAGCTTTTGATCATTTCGGCATTGTCTGTGAGTTTTATATTCTTGTAAAACAGGTTTTGCTGCATTTTTTTTATTTTGGTTTGTTTTGGGGTGGAGGAGAAAGAGGTATCCAGTAGTTCAAATTGGTTATTAGAAATTGGTGTCTTTGCACTCGGCTGTTGAGTGTTTCTGCCTGCTGTTACTGCTTCCATGGATGAATCTACAAATGAACGGAAACTGTAGGTCTGAGCAGAGGTAGCTTCATGTGAAGAGATGGATTATGTAGCTATTTTTTGGTACTTGGATAAGGTTGCCTCCTTTAGGAAATTCAAAGATCTACATAGGCAGTCCCAGTTAGTTGGAATTAAGTGATAGTCATGTTAGTATGTTTCTTAAGATCCAATATTTGGTAGGAGTCTTTGAGTCTTAATAGAGACTTATATGTCATTTGAAAAATGTAGAGAACTTCTAGTCCTAACTAACTTATAAAATATTGGGAGGATTCAAATAGCCGACCCCAATTTGCTTGGAATTGAAACGTAATTGTTATTGATGTTCTTTAGGAAGTTCATAGGGTTACCCCAGAATAAGATGATGAGCATCAGTTGTTGGCCCTAGTACTCTGGTAAATGGAGCAGAATTGAAGGTCTCTGTGAAAAAGTTGGACCAGCCTGCTTCCTTTTTCATCCCTTCTTCCATAATCATCATCAGCCTGCGCTCAATGAGAATTAGGAGTTTCAGTCATCTTTACCTGACATATATAAGCATTTTGAATAATGACAAGGCATCCAGATATCTATATATTTATCACAGTAACTCTCACATAAACTACATCTTGTATTCTCAAGTTACTTTAAACTCAGAAGAGCATATTTACATCTTGCTCAAACTGTAACAGATACCAATACCAAACTTTTGAAGTTTGTTTTCCCTGTATCAACTTCAATGTTTTCATAAAGAGCTTAATCTCATCTTTTTTTACATGATCATAACTGCAGATTGATGAACTTGTTCAAGTGCTCAAACTAGGGGGCAAGAAGAGTAGGAAGGAAATTCAATCCTTCACACATGTCTTGTCTGAAATGCAAGCTTCTTTGAAGGTTCTCTTTTTGTCTCATATCCTCTGCTCCTATATTAGAGTCTTCCATTACACCGTATTTTACATGTATTTTATGTTGGCTAATTGCAGCCATGGGTTCCCAAATTTCAGAAAGCCCTTTCTGATCTATCCACGAGGCCCGAACATCCATCTGAACAGTCACAAATTAGTGAGGCAGTTCCTGTGGTAGCTGATAATACAAGCGATGCTGTTAACAGCCCTGACCAATCCAAGTGGGATTCACTAGTTTCCCCATCACCCCTTGTGTCCTGGCGGGCAGGCTGTACGACCGAGGGTAGCAGACAACTTTTTCTGCTCACACCTTTACCTCTTCGCAAAGTGCTCTCATCCAAATGCCAAGGATCCTCTAAAACTGTTGGCAACTACACATCAGACACAAATGCCCAGCAACATCCTCTTTTTGATATTAGGGGAGATATGGAAGATTGTTTGCTTGAGAATACAAAATCTATGGCTAGTCAACCACCATCCCTTTCTGATGTAACTGAGGAGATCGACATACCACCAGTAACCGGGGAGAGGGACATATTGCGTGTGAATGATGAAGTGAAGTCAATTCTGAATAAAGTTTCTGCTCATGATATGACCATCAACGAGGTCCCTCAGGAAAGAGATCTTATTTCGCCTGTAAAACTTTCACAAATTGACAGTTCATTGCTAGTAATGACTCCATGCTTGAAAATGTCACCACCGAAGACATGTGTACTGCTTGAACCTTCATCAGAATACAACTGTCGGGACAAGCATGGGGCTTATAAAATGACACAGTTTCCTGTTTCATGTCATTTTTCTAGCATGTCTGAAGATTCAGAATCCTCCAGCTCCGAAGCTGCTGAACATTTAACAATGAAGTATCCAGAACTATTTGGAATCAAATTAAGTCAAAACTTGACAAATGGAGGGAAGGTGGCCGATGATGAATCACCAGACTTTCTATTTTCACCACCCAAAACTTGTGTACTGATGGAGCTACCTGTGGAAGAACCATTGACTAATGCAGCTGGTGAGTTCCCCTTGCCAAAATATACACGATATTCAAGGTCTTTCTTTTCTGAATGCAATCATGATGTTTCCATTTGGTTTTCATTAACATGATCATTCTGATATTTATTGTTCTTTCTTTCTTTTAGCAACAGAAACTGGTGGCAACTTAGATATAGTTGAAAGAACTCCCATGATGACAGAATCAAAGAGCATTCTTGTAATGGGAAAGCATCCTGGTGAGAACACTTTGAAGAAAGAACTGTGGATGAAATTTGAAGCCGCGTCAAGTGATGGCATCTGTTTTAACCCCTCTACTATTCACGAAACTATCCAAAAAGATTTTCTTGAGAGATTGGAAGAGGTTTCTGCTGATGAGGCAACTGCAGAGGAGGGGGCCTAAGATGGTAGAGATCATCACCCCCCGGATGTGCCAGAGTATGCAGGGAAGAGGGATTCAGAAGACAAAGAAATGGACCTGTGTATCTTAAGGTAAATTTGAAACTTGTATTAACTTTCCCTATACCCCCTCCTTCCCTCCTCTTTTGTGAAGTAAAGGTGAACATAGCGACAAAGGACTTCAAATATGGTCCAAGTGCAATTTTTTGTAATTTTCGAATGAAAACTTTGAAGTTCTTCCCTCCTCTTTTGTGAAGTAAAAAGATGAACATAGCAACAAAGGACTTCAAATATTTCAAGTGCAATTTTTTGTAATTTTCGAATGAAAATTTTGAAGTTCTTTAGCAGGCGTTTGGACAATATATGAATGGATGTTTAAAAAAAAGCTTGTGGAAGTTCGAACTAGGCATTTGGATCATGCTTCCAAATTTATAATGTACATCCTAATCTCTTGATTTGTTTTACGAAACAATAAAAACACTTGTATTTTATAAATTATCCATGAAGACAAAATTGCAAATAAAAAAGACATGGTGCCAAATAAAAAGATATCTAGTATTCCATCTCAATTTAAATAATGTAATATATAACTGGATACAAAATTTAAAAAATATGAAACTTTTTTGCAGTATGTCTAAATTATCTTTAAGATAAATAAAATTTTAAATAGAAGAGTATATCTTTGTGATATTTTTTTTTAAAAAAATAAAAATAAAAAAAAATAATATATATATATATATATATATATATATATATATCTTTGTGGATTTTTTTTTTTGTCAAATAAGCGGACTCGACATAAGTAAGAAATTGATTGTATTTTTATTTAAATATATCACATAAATTAGAACAAAGACAATGTTAAAATACAATATCCAACCTATCTCCCTCAAAGTCACTCTATGTGGGTTGATTTTATTCACGAGTTAATATTTCATATGGTCACTCAACTATGCACTATTTTTCTCAAAAAATCACTCAGCTTTGGTTTTTAACTTCAAAGCCACTCAACTATAAGTTTTTTTCTCAGAAACTCACTCAACTTTGATTTTTAACTCAAAAGTCACTTAACTATGAGTGTTTCACTTACAAAGTCATTCAATCTATTTAATTGATTTTTTTAATTAAAACTTACAAACATGAAATTTTTTTTCTAACTAAAATTATAAAAAACAAAAAGATATTCATTTGACCATTTAATAACCTGATCCGTTAGAAATATATTATTTTAATGATTTAATTATTATTTTCAACTGAATTTACTAACACGAATTTTTTATTTCTAATCAATTTTTAAAAAAAATAAAAGGATATTCATTTAAACCAATTAATTAATTTAACTATAGCACTCTAAAATCAACAACATGTAAAGACCATTAAAAAAAAAAAAAAGCATGTAAAGACGAAATCTTAATTAACTTAACGGTAGGAGAAACATTACTAACAAATTCAAGTCAGTTTTTTTTAATCACTTCTTTTTCTTCCTTCATTATGTATCGTTGTTACTAAAATTTTGAATTTACTAAAAAAGTCATTTTGTAATTTCTATATTTTATGAACAATGCATGGAGATCGCTGTATTCACACACAATTGGAGAAAAGGGGTAAAATAAAAGGTAATATATTATATTTTTAGTGGATCGGGTTATTAAATGATTTAAATGAATATCTTTTTATTTTTTTAAATTTTAGTAAGAAATAAAATTTTCATGTTTGTAAGTTTAATAAAAAAAATTAATTAAATAGATTGGGTGACTTTGTAAGTAAAACATTCATAGTTGAGTGACTTTATAAGTGAAACACTCATAGTTGAGTGACTTTTGAAATAAAAATCAAAGTTGAGTGACTTTTTGAGAAAAAAAACTCATAGTTGAGTGACTTTTGAGTTAAAAACCAAAGTTGAGTGACTTTCTGAGAAAAAAACTCTTGGTTGAGTGACTTTTGAGTTAAAAATCAAAGTTGAGTAACTTTCTGATAAAAGAATGCATAGTTGAGTGACCATATGAGGTATTAACTCTTTTATTCACTTAACTAATCATTATTACCTCGATAAATTATTTATAATTTTCAATTTATAAACAAGCTAAAGCGATAACCAAATCAATAACGTGTTAATTATTGTTTTTGGTTCTTATCGATTTGATTTGAACCAATAAGCAACTGCTCCTCATTTTATTTTTAATTTTTTTTGTTAATTTTTATTTGTTCATGTATACACTATTTGCTACTTACTAAATAAATTTACGTGGCACAATGACAAGTCTCTGTCTCAACATTTGATGCTTATACTCAAAAGTCATAACAATTTCATATTTTAAGGAGGTCCAAAAGTCTTAATTACATCTAATAACCATAATAATAACAACGCTCAATTCTCTCTAAAAAAACAAGAACGATATAAGTGAACATGTGCATCAAGTCATTTTCTAAGAAGAAATATGTACGTATTGGTTAACTAGCAAACTTGGAGGAACATAGGAATTTATAATTTGTTTGAAAAGCCACAATTATAAATGAGCAAAATTAAATGTAATTAGACAGTTTAACATGATTGTTTGATCAGTAATTACAAAGTTGAAAGAAATTGAGTCTAATTGAAATTGTGTAATTACACTCTCCAATTGATGTTGAGAATTATTTTTTTTGGTTTCCCACCTGGTGTTCGGAGCCCACATTGGAGCTTCGACTATATCCGGATCGCGCTCTGCAGGGCCCATTTGGGGGTGGCGCTCCCAACAAGATTTTCTCCATACCCAGGGCTCAAACCCGAGACCTCTGGTTAAGGGTGAAGCACTCCCACCAGTGGACCACAACCCATTGAGAATTCGGCGTAAACAAGGTTGCTTTTAATTTTTAAATTAATTTATTTTATTTTGTTTTTTTTTTATTTGTGTTAAAACTTTTAAGTTATTATTGTATGCATAATTAATTACGAATAAATGGGTTATCTATTTAACTATCAACAAAAACTTAAAATCAAAAATTGAATTAATTAATCAATTAAAAGAATTTACAAAAGCCTTTGAAAATAGTTAATTCAATAAATATCGATAAATTAACAACATTTTATATATAATTTATATAATTGATTTTTACGCACCTCAATTAAAAATAATTATATAAAAAACTATTATTTTATTTATTATTTTTAACAAATATATCAAATCAAACATCAACAAACCTATTGTTTTGATTTTCTAGATATACTATGCACATATTTTTTGACATATATCTGAGCACCAGTCATCAGCGTTGATTTCAAGGTTCAACGAAAATTTGCGAAGATAGAGAGTGAGTTGATTATGTCGTAGTTCAACTTATCTCCATTTGTATATAGTTTTAGCTAGTCTTTTGTATTCGAGACAAGTATGTACGTATTTAGTCTAGTTTGTAGCTTGTACTTGTTTTAACAATTTTATACCTTCGTCCACCAGGTCGTGGGATTGAATCTTGTACTTGTATATATTGGTCTCATTTCCTTCTTTCCACAGTGTTTTTCTTTTTGTTGTTATTATCTTCTCATTGGTTGTTGATTCCTAATAAACTTGTTACTTGTGGTTTCAGGATATGGGGTAGACTTACTTATTCGTGAGTTATAATTAATAGGTGTCATCATGACTCGAGTTTTCGAATCATTACATCAAGTAGGGACTTAACAAGACATCTCAGATTCGAGCATGAATATGGAGAAAATTCTATTAGAAGCACTACCCCAAATAGACCGTACAAACTGTAATATGTAATTCAAATTTATTCGTGGGTCGAATATAAACTCCAAACACATGGATAAAAAACTAAAAAAAGTAGAGTATGGAGAAAACAAAAGAGAAGAAGGAAAACATAAGTTTCCTTTTTTTATCTCTCTTGTTATTGTGCACACCCATCCACAAACTAAAAGTCTTTTTCCTCTTTTATCTCCCTCCTTCTCCACCTTATTATTCGCATATTCTTATCCACCATTTATAAACCTTTCTCCTTCAAAACCAACAACAAAAAAAAACTAAAATTCTAATCATAAAAAAAAATTAATTAAATCTTATCCATTTACTAGCCGAGTCAATCATCATGACTCGGCGGTGTTCCCATTGCAACAACAATGGCCACAATTCCCGGACTTGTCCTACCAGAGGTGGCGTTACCGCCGGTGTCGGTGGTGGTAGCTCCGGCGGCGGAGGTGTGCGGTTGTTTGGTGTTAGGCTTACGGATGGGTCGATCATGAAGAAAAGTGCTAGCATGGGAAATCTATCATCCCTTCACTATCATTCTTCTTCATCCGCTGCTGCTTCGCCTAATCCTGGTTCACCTTCTTCTGATGTTCTTCGTGAATCTGTTCATTTGACTGATGGTTATCTCTCTGATGATCCTGCTCATGCTTCGTGTTCTGCAAATCATAGAATTGAAAGGAAAAAAGGTTTGATGTTTTTTTTTTTAATTTTGTTTTTTTTCAAAATTGATGAAATGTTGAAATGAATGTGATATTGAGGCTTATTTACTGCTGTTCATTTGCGAAGTATAGTTGAATTATTCCGTGGAAGCAAGATTAAAATTAGTTTAATTATGAGGAATTTTCGAAATTTAATCTTTTTTTGGGACAAACAAATCTAGTAGCATGCCTTAATAGAGCGAATGGAATACTGTGGTGACTAGTTTGTGGTTGAGGTTTAATTGATTAGTTGATTTGCAACTTTTATGTGTTTTCCCTAATCCTAGAAAGTGGCTCTGGGAGGATAGAGTGTAAGCAGACCTTATCCTACCTTAGAGAAGGTAGTAGAGTCTGTTTCTGATAGTCTCTTAGCTCGAGGAAAAGATAATAATAATTGGATAGGCAGGATGGTTAGATTTACCTAGTGCTTGATATTGATTTTTCATCTTTAAACCCCTTCCCCTTTTCTCCCTCTTATTTTTGTCTGTTTTATAGTAGAAAATAAGAAAGTTTTTTTTTTCCATTGATTTTGTTCATTTGCAATTTTACACATCCCTCTTTATTAACTTGGATAGGTAGGATGATTAGGTCTATGTTGTGCATGATATGTGACTGTGATGATTTTCTTTGAATACTACATAAGATTCAATACTCATATAACCGAGCCAACTTTTTTGGGAAAATTGATTGACATACACCCGCCAAACCCCTACCCCCTTCTTTTCTCCATCCTAATTTGTTTGTCTGTTTTTACAAAATGAGACTATCTTTTAAGTATTTTGCTTTCTCTTTATCTTGGGGCAGAGGGAGGGAGGTAAGAGGTTGATGTTTCAGTTTGCATCTTTGATTGGTGGTACTTAGTTGGTATTTCTTCTCTTAAAAGTTGGTTTTAGTATTTTCTCCTTCTTTTGTTTTGGTTCTTTTTTCCCTTTTAGGTTTTTAATGCTTTTGTTTCTGCATCTTCTGTTATGTATTGCTGTTGTGCTTTATATTTGATGTATATCTTAGATGTTATGTTGTGCATGTTTGTGTCCGGGATTTATTTTTTTTTTGGTATCTTTTGTGCCTGATAATTCAACCTTGGAACTCAATCCCAAATGCTAGCTAAATAGGTGAGCGTTGTCTTAGACCATATGAGGAGAAAACAGTCCACCCCTCAACTAATGTGAGACACTCTGACACCCCACACAATAGGACTGGAAATCTAGAGCATAGACAACATAATATGAGGGCCCAACATTGTATAAACCAAGAACATGAATGTGTGTGGCTCTGATAACATGTGAACAGAAGTGGTTTTTGGGTCTAACTCAATCTCAAAATCTAGTATAATAAGTGATGATTGCCTAAAACCCTATAAGAGAACCATCTTTCCCTCTTCCCAACAGTTGAGTTTCCTAAGTACAAGTAGATAATTCTTGTTAGGTCGATCTGGTTGATTTGTCACATGTTTTTGCTGGTTGATTTGTTGCATGTTCTTGCTGGTTGAATTGTCTCTAAGTTAATTTTTTCGAGCAGTTTTGGTATATGGAAACTTGCATCCCATTTCTGGTGTGCTCAGTGTGAAGGTTAAGTTGTGGGCTAGATACTCGCACTAGGTAAATCCAATTAATATCAAATGTCCAGAATAAGTGGAGCTCTTTTTTGTTTTTGTTTTTTTTGATAAAAAAATGTTTCTTGTGGAATAATTTGGTTACGGCTTGCATAATAAAAAGGGTTGCCCAGTGCATGAAATGTTGCATTCACATAAGGTCCAAAGAAGGGCCGCAACGTAAAGGAGGGGTGTAATGTAAGCGGCCTATCACGAGGCCAGTACCAGTTGTTGATTCCATGGTTCAAACCCATGACCTCTAAGTGATATAGAAAACTTTACCATTGCTCCAAGGTTCCCATTTTTTGGCTACGTCTTGCATATTCACTTCAATTGTCTTTCATTTTTGCATTCTATGCAACTTTGTATTTTTGAGAATTGAGCTGCCTTTCCTCTTTTGATTGGAAAATACTGTTTCTGTCAAGTTGTAAGCAACCAGTATGCCTCTTCTTAGATGTCCGATAGTGTCTTTATGAATTTTTGTCAACTTATGACCAAAAAAACGTTGAAGTCGTATTCATCATCTGAACATCTTGATCAATTTAATCAAATCAAAAGTTCTTATAACATCGCCTGGAAGAGTAAAGATCAGCTGCCTTTTTGGATGTCTGATGCAGATCTTCTGTAACCTTTGTTTTGTTTCTCCTTCCTTTCAAGGCATTTCAATGCCACTTTTCAGTATCCTCTATTTCTTGCTTCTCAATATACTGGATGATTTCAACTTACTTCATACCTTTGTCACAGTCCAAATGTCAATTATATCCTAGTTAGCCATGAGAATGGATGCACCCTTTCGGTCACATTTCTTCTAGGGAATCTTAAGTAAATCAATCCTTTCATCTTTAGCGTTGTTTTTCATTCTTAATGACTCAAATTTATCGACGGTAAATAAATGGAAATGAGAAATTTACTGCTTCCTGCTACAGATATTAATGAATGTGATGATCATTGGATGTAAGATGTTTGGAGTGGTAGGGTGGAATTGATATAAAATAGTGAATTTGGTCTATAGTGCTTCATACTGTTGGATATTCATACATTGTCAGTATGTTGCAATAGTTGATGATTAAAACAAACTGATGTTGGAAAATAGTTATTAATATAGCTTTGTTCTGGTGTGCTTTACTGTGTTTGTGTGAAAGGGAAACTTTCTTATTCACTTGTGTGTTTACTGCATCAATGAACAAAAAGGGGCCCGTTCTTGTGGTGTGGTTAATGCATTTGTGTGAAAGTGCACCTTTCTTATTCACTTGATACAAATACATTCAATGTGATTTATAGTGTTATCAAGTTGGCTAGCTCTTCCTATGGTTGCTGATCATAGTCAAAATATTAGCCCTCCTACTGTAATTTGTGTCACATCGATGCATCTTCAAGTTGGCATTTGTCTGATTTGATAATGCAGCTTAAAATGGAGGTTTTGGTTTCTCTTATACTTATTCGTGTAGTTTCCGTCCACCTTTCTATGGAGAAGATAAACTGAAAAGATCAACATAATAAGCATGGTGACACAAAAATGTGATCCCACCAATAGTGCTTGTAGTAATGACATGGTTGTTTCTTTAGAATAAAGTTGTACAGCAAGTCATTGATCCAATAGTCTTTTCGTATAAACAGTAACGGTTTAACTTTGTTATCTCCGAGGCTTCTAAAGAAGAAATGATGTGCTCTTGCACTTATTTTCAAGTCCATTTATCAAATATTCTTATTTAACTCACTCCCTTATAATTGGACATAGCATGTTGCTGTTCAACTAATGATGCCATCTACCATCTTGATTTGGTGCGTGATAAGTTCGGTCTAAAATGTAATCTTCTCAAATTCTTAGAGTTGTGCAGAGATGCATGAGAATTCATGGAATATCATCTTAAACAAAAGTTTTTGGAATAGAAAGTTTTTCTTTTCTCATTTTGTGGTTTTAGTTGGTTTTTTAAAAAGGGTGGAACAACAAAAAGATTAAACATGTTTGGAATTGTCTCTTAATTTTTATCATGCATAGAGGGTTTTTAAACAGAAGATAGAGGTAGAGTGGATGAAATGGAGGCTCGCATCAGAGCCATGTGTGATAAGAAGGACATGACTACATAGGAAGGTGTGAATGATGCGAATTAAGGTAGAATGTTAATAGGTAGACGTGTGTCCATACTAGTAGGTAGGAGTGCTTTGTCTTGTTGCCCTTACTAGTAGTTGTAAGGCTACTTTTGTAGTTTCCTGTTCTTCAATTTCTGTTACCATCTATTATTTCATATAGTTCGTTTGTTGTATTGTTTGTTTTAGTACTATTTTGTCACTATATGTGGTTTTTGCTACTATTTATTGTCTCTTGTTCTTCCATTGTTCTTCCATTATGTCTTTTTCTAGATTGCTTTTGTCTTGAGCCAGGGATCTATCGGAAACAACCTCTCTAGGTAGAGGTAAGGTGTATGCACACTCTACCCTCTCCAGACCCCACTGTGTGGGACTATATTGAGTATGTTATTGGTGTAGAGGGTCTTTTAAAGCCAACTTAAAAATAGAAAATTTGCAAAAGAAAAAATGCATAGTGAAATTCAAAAACCTAAAATATCTCAACTAAATTTGTCTAACTAGATTTAAGTTTTGAACAAAGACTCATCCTACAACTAAACTACTAATTGTTCTTGTAAATTTGTAGTAACAAAATGAAATATTCAACACTCCTCTGCTTCAGTTGCTGCAATCTAAAAAGGTTGTTCCTCCTCAAAATTTCTGCTTAAGTAGTTTGTGCTTGTGAATTCTTTTGAGTGTTGTTGAACTTGCACACTTTTTTTGTAACATGATTTTCCTTCTCCTCCTCCTTTCTTTTCATCTATTGGTTTTGTGCATAAAAATAATCCTCAATAATATTGTCTTGTATGAAAGATCTTTTAATGTGCTTTAATTCTGGACAACCGTAGGATTTGGAAAAACTTGTCGTGAGGATTTTTCTTCCACTATAACGTCTCATAGATCATAGGTTTCAAAGTAAGACTTGAACTTCACTGACCAATTTTGATAGTTTTCATCCGTGATTCAAAAAGATATTGATGCTTGTCTTGATTAAAATAGGTATGGATTAAAATAAGTATTGGTTGTGTCCCTACATTAAAAATTGGTATTGGGCTCAAGCGTTAAAAATAAGCAAGAGTTAAAAAGAAGCTCATGC
The DNA here is from genome assembly GCA_035578085.1 of Solanum pinnatisectum. Lineage (NCBI taxonomy): Eukaryota > Viridiplantae > Streptophyta > Magnoliopsida > Solanales > Solanaceae > Solanum > Solanum pinnatisectum. Next base: position 8,612,441 of record CM069087.1, read on the forward strand.
GTTAAAAATAAGCACGAGTTCAAAAATGAGTTGGAAATAGGTATAGTTTAGTGGATGGAAGGTTTTCTTCTTCAGTGAACTCACAGATCCAGTAAAATAAGATCAATGGAATATCTTATACCACGGGTGGGTTTTTAAAAAGGGTGGAGCAGCAAAATGATTGAAATTCTCTTAATTTTTATTAAGCATAGAGGCCTTTAAATAGTCAATTGAAATAAAATAAAAAACTGCAGAAATTTATAGAATAAAATTCAAAAACCTTAAATATCTTAAATAAAATTTACTAATTTTTTATTTATACAGAAACTCCTCCTACAACTAACCTATTTATTATTCTAGTAAATCAACAGTAACAGAAGCAAATATTTCCCTTTCCTTTTTGGATCTCACTTTTGTTTGTTGGGATGATTTGCTAAGAGAGTTTTGTCACTAACTCCAACTTTGGGTGACAAACTTATCACCTAGGTGCGTGGAGGAAAGTTGGTTGTGAACTTATTTCTCGGATGTGTTTGTAGGCGTTCCATGGACAGAGGAAGAGCACCGGCGTTTCTTGATCGGTTTACAAAAATTGGGCAAAGGAGATTGGCGGGGTATATCGCGAAACTTTGTGACGTCAAGGACTCCTACCCAAGTAGCTAGCCATGCCCAGAAGTATTTTATTCGGCAGAGTAATGCTACTCGGAGAAAGAGAAGATCCAGTCTTTTTGACATTGTTGCTGATACGGTTTGTCTTGCTTCTCAAACTTAAGCTTTGGATAATGATCATATTATGACCATATAGGCATTGCTGTGCACTATAGTTAAGGCCTAAAGCTACCCCTGCCCAAGCCCACCCAAATGCATAGGCAGTTGACACGCCGTTGCAGCATGTCTACTCTTAGTTACTTGGTCATCCATCACATGTTACGACGTATGAGAAAAGTTTTCTTCCTGTTTCCGAGGGTGAAACTTGAGCTTTCCTGTTTTGCTGTGTTATCTGGGGCTTTTGGTGTAGTCCTTTCTTCAGACTTTTGTTTTGATCCTTTTTTATGTTTCTATTCTATGATGTTATACAGGCTGCTGATGCTTCCCATCCACTTCCTGAAGAACAATTTATGCTCCCACCTAGAGCAATGGAAAGTGATAAGGAACAGTTAGCACCTTCTGCGACAAAACCCATAGAAACTGATTTTGCAGATTCACTCCCTTCCTTAGATCTTTCTCTCAAGTCAGATTTTGAATCCATGGAAACGGCTCCAAGTGAACCTGTTGAAGAAACGAAACCAAATACCACAATCAGCGAAATTCCTTCAGTATTTCCAGCATTCTTCCCAGCTTACATTCCAGTTCCATATCCCTTCTGGCCATCAAATGCCTTTCCGGTCCCTGAAGATAGAGGAGCAGAACCATCTCATCATCAGATCCTCAAGCCAATTCCATCCGTACCCAAAGAACCCGTGAATGTAGATGAACTAGTGGGAATGTCCCAGCTCACTTTAGCAGACGCTGGTTCTGGCCATATTGAGCCTTCACCACTCTCCCTTAAGCTAACAGCAGAACCATCACGGCAATCAGCTTTTCATGCTAGCACACCAGTCAAAAGCTCAGAGATTACCAAGGGTGAAACTGCTCCGATTCAAGCACTTTAAACCTATTGAGATGAGTCTACCTTGTTTTTCTTAAGGGTTTAACTACATGTTCTCTTCCCTCTCATCTATGTGACATAGGGTAGGTACTTTCAAAGAAGCAGCAAGTAGGTGAATTTAGCTGAAAATTCATTCTTTGTCATTGTATAGAATTTAGGGTGTCTAACATACTTAATATTGTGGTGTTTTATGTAAATTGTTGGCTTCTTTGTAATTGCTTTGATGTTCTCATATTAAGAGAAAATATAGGGTCACTGATTCTATTCAGTGTGAGGGAGTGATGGTTTTGGCATATTTTACTTCCAATTTGAAAACTTTTGATATGGAGTTGATTGCATCTATAATATTATGGTAAAATCCTTAAGTCTAAAATGTAAAACACTTCATGCTATGCTTATAGAATAACCATGGAACTTATTTTCAAATTAACTGGAGTGTGAGTGAGGTAACAATGCATCATTATATGATGGATAATATAAAGGTGTAATACATAATGTGTTCTTTTAACTTGGCTTCACTTGACATCTAATGGGGAGTTTCAAATTTAGGGATTTTTCATTTATGACCTTCAACTTTGGGTGTGCACAAGTAGATGCTTAAATTTGTATAAAATTGTTCAAGTAAATACACATGTCTTACATAACAATTTGTGTGAGATATACTTGAACTAATTTGTAATTATTTTGGGTTTTATGGCTCATTTATGTAGTTTTTCCTAATTAATAACTAAGGTAACTTACAAAATTTTCACTAGTTCGGAAGTCAATTACATGTATCTTGGGATATATGAGTCAATTAGGTGTAATTTGTTCCAGATACATTGCATCCAATTAGATTCGCATGTACCTAAGATACATAGAAAAATTTTGCTCGTCTCCCTCCAATCTCGCTCAGCACTCTTCTATGTATCTGGTATCCCAAATACATGTAATCACTTCAGAAACATGTATCTAGTGTGATTCGCATGTATCTGAGATACATAGACAAATGTCATTCGCTCTCTACTATTCTCTCTAGAGTCTCTCCCTATTTCAATGTATCTAGTAGCAAAAAACATGTATCTAGGTGTATCTCGCTTGAAATTTGATATAAAATTATAAATTAGTATATAAAATACAATTATTTCAAATTATAAAGAGAATTAGTAAATATGGTAGAAATGTTTGTGTAAGTATGTAGTTTCTCCTAATTATTACTACATATTGATATTCCCGCTATTGGATAATGGATATGTAAGGATCGTTCGGTTTAACGTGTTATTAAAATAATATTATCGGTGTTAAACTCATACATTAATAATATTGTGCTTTCAGTAGTACTAATTGACAAGATGTGAGATAGAGTTAACGTGAAATCGGAAGTTTGGAGAAAAACTCTAGAATCAAAATATTTTAAGTTGAGCGGGATCAAAATTGAATATTTTAAGTGTAAATTTAGTGATGTGTCTCATGTAGTGAACGTGGATGTGAGAACACTCGGGTCATTCCCAAGAGAGAGTTTTAAGTACTTGGATTATTAATAATCTAAGGTAATAGGTAGGGTGACGAGGATGTCACTCATTGTATTAAGGTAGGATAGATGAAATAGACTCATTCGATATCATCTGTAATAAGAATGTGTCACCTAGTCTTAAAGGTACGTTTTACAAAATAATGGTTAGAGTTACTATGGTTTATAGGACTGAGTGTTGTTCAATCAAGAACTCACATGTTAAAAAGACGAGAGTCGTATAAATGAGCATGATGAGGTGGAAGTTTGATGAGATAAGACTAGGATTGAGGTTATTCTTATAAGGAGAGAGTGTCCTCCACAGAGGACAAGATGCGAAAAGTGAGATAGGTGGTTCGTGCGTATGAAAAGGAGATGTGCATATGCCCGATTAGGTGTGAGAGGTTGGACATTGTGGGTCTGAGAAGGGGTAAAGGTAAGCCTAAGAAGTATTAAAGTGAGGTGATTAGGTAGGACATGATGCAACTTCAACTAACTGAGGACATGACCATTGATAGGAGTGTGTGGACGTAGAAGGCTAATAGAAAGTCGAACGTATTTCTTTTCCATTCTCACAATATTAATATTATTCTTTTTTATTTTTCCTCATATTTATATATCTACTAGTATAAGGTAAGTATAAGATACATGATTTGTCATGTCATCGTGAGATATTCATGAGACACATATCCATCATGTAAAGATATCAAAATATTCATTAAAAAGTTGAAGTATCAAAATGACACTTAATGTTAAATTTAAAAGGTTATATATGTGTTTAGTCAAAAATAAAGGACTAATTGCCAATTAATATAGTTGTGAAGTAAATTTAAAATCTCTTAAAAAGTTCAAAGTTTTTTTTAATCTGTAAAATCTCCACTATTTTTCCTTTTGCCTTCAAAACCTTACATTTCATTTAGTCACTGGCTCATTTTCTCTGTTATGTGAATGATCTTCTTGAGCTTTTGATATCTTTTATTTTTTTGTTAACGCTTTCAATTGTTACGTTATTTTTTATGGAAGTAAAGTTACATTTTTATGGAACAAACATGGAGGAAACAAGTAGCAGGTCATCTTTAGATAAATAACTATACACTTAATTTATTTTTAAGAATGTACCGATATCTGCAAATGATTTGCTATTTGCATCCTAGTAAATGTTTATGAATGTATTTCACTTGAGAAGTTTTTGTTCATGGATTTTTTTGGATTTTCTTTCAATGTTTAGGATGATCTATGCTTGTTGTTCCATTGTGGTAAGTCCATAATATTTTATTTTTATGCTATGAAGAAATTGAATCGAAATCTTAAGTGTCTTATTATTCTAACTCTCATTATGAAGTTGTTGCGATATTATTTCATAAATAAATTCAAGTATATACTATCAATATTTCTACATTTTGAACTGGTTGTCCATGTCAACATTATTTTATATCACAAATTCTTAGATCTATTGACCATTTGTCAAAAGCTGATAAAATTATATGAATCATTTTTAACTTTTAAAAAACTCTAAAAGTATTTATAAACTATCAAAATAATAGCATGCCTGGTAAAAAAATAATTTTATTTGATTAGAAAAAATTCTTTGTTGTTTGCTATTTCACTCAAATGATTATCTTTTTTTTTTTTTTTTATATCATAAAACTCACTTATTTTTTATTATTTTTTCAAAAGATTACTCAAGTTGAAAAGTGGTACATATTTAGCTAAATTTTGATGAAAGCCAAAAAAAAGAGAATGTTAAAAACCCAATCCATTTTAACAACTATTATTTGACCTAATACCCGATTTGTAAAACCTATTTATATGTTATGTCCAAAAAATTCTTTTATATGATAAACAAATCTCTTTATATGACTGATCTAAACAATTATAACAATAATAATAATAATAATAATAATAATAATAATAATATATATATATATATATAACGCTTAAATAGGAAACATAAAAGGTAGAGGCCATAAGAGGGAAGTAATTGCATTGACAAATCCTATTATTGTAGATTATGTATAAGGTGTTATAAATCCATTAAATTAATGGATTGTCTATGACTTAATACATGAACTTCTTACATTTATGTATACATATTTCTTAGGTTTTTTGAATAGGATAAGAATGTATTTATTAATTATGACATTTGACATAGTGACTTGGAATAATTTCTCAAGTTATAAATAGAGTTGTCATTTACCATTGTAAAACACAGTTAAAAACATTTGAATAAGATGACTCTCTATATTTCTTGTTCTATATGGCTAATATTTGCATCGTATTTCTCTCAAGAATAAGATAGTACTTATTCTGAACAAGACCAGAGACAAAGTTTACCAGCATACTTGAGTAAGTATTAAGCCAAGTATTTACAAAGAAGAAATATTAGGTGTCCAACATATTCATTTCTTCACCACCATAACATATATAGTTCATTCATTTAGTACAAAGAGATAAAATTAAAGACAATGGAAATGAAAGGTTTTAGAAATTGAAAACAGAGTTTTACATAATTGACATGTTAAAAACACTAAAATAAATTATTGGGACATAAATTCTTTTCATTTTTCATTTTTTATTATTTTAAATAAAAATAGATGTTACTCGTGAATTTTTTAAAATTAGTTAAGGAGGGACATTGAAAAGAAAATGCCAAAATTATGAGGGGAAAGGATGTATAAGAATGTTGATTATAGGGAGGTGTTACTATCACTTTGTCTCTACATAGTTTTATAATATAGATATATAGATACGGATTGTGTTAAATAAATTAAAGGAGAGAAATGGAATTAAATATAAAAAGAAGATTCTAAAAATGCCTAATTTAAATTTTAAAAAGGCTAAAATGTCTAACAACTTTTTATGGATATTTTTGTCTTTCAACTTTTGACTTAAGACAATTCTACATCTATATATTTGGTACTAGTGTTAGTATTTAGCATAAGTATATTAGTATTAGTATGATATGGTGTGGTACTATTTAATATTTAATTAATTAGATATTTTTTAATATAGAAATAAAATGGTAATCCAACTTTACACTTCGGAGTTTCTCACTTTTAGTGTGCGTGTGTGCGCGCGTGCGCGCGTGCGTATATATATCATCATATTTTATACTAAATGTGGGAAGCTCCTAACCTCAAAGTTGGATTACGACTTTACCCTTTAGTTTAAAAATTATTCTTTTTTTATTTTTATATTACGACTTTACTCTTTAAGTTTAAAACTTATTCCTTTTATATTTTCTGTGTAAAAATGTAGACACGTTATATTAAATAATAAATATAAACACATTTATTTCATTTTTTGTACAAAATTTGGGCATTTACTCTTAGTTATTGTAATAACTAATATTTCCCCTGCTAATTCGGTCTTTATGCAAATTTTCCAAGTTGAATAATTATCTATTATGGAGTCATAATTAATAATCCGTCTCTTCCACTACCAACTATTATATATTTCTAGAGTACATAATATAATATATGATATTTTTGTATCCAGATCAAATTGATGTAGTGTCTAATTAGTGCAAGTAAATTGAATATTAAATTTTAGATTGATCATTTGTAACTGTCATTTTTCGCATTCCACCTTAATTATACAAGACACCAAAGCGTCAAGTCATTTGATTATTTTTCTTTTTTTCCACAATTATCTACTCTTTTTGTTTGTTTTATTTTGCTCAGCTCCAACAAAATGTCCGGGTAAATCTATTTTTTGCCTTTTAGAGAAGTTAATTTTCTGTCAATTGCTACCATTTAGGTATTTATATATCTATGAGTTATATTAAGATGTTTTATTGTATGTTATCTAATTAATTTGTTTCTACTTTGTTAATTTCATTATATAATTATTAGTGCTTGCGGCACATAAGCACTAATAATGTTCAAGTGAACCCTCCAATGACTAATTTAACTGCCATCATACTATTGGTGACCCTCCTAACCTCTACCACTTACTCCTTCAGCTCCCTGTCTACTAGAATGCCTACTCCACTTGCACCTTCTGAGTACCACAACTTATACTCATCCACATCCCGAACCTTAGTTCATACCTATTCGGTTTCCTCAACACATCCTCCTCTTGTTGAGAATTCTCACTAGCTCAATAGACTCGTCCGTTAACCATCTTATATTCCATGAACCTACTCTTAGCCTCGCAGCTCTTGTAACCCCCTTACCACCCCTACCTCTCGCCCCTCACCCCAACCCGCCCCAGAACATGACCCTAGTCTACCATCTAACACCAGAGCCACTAAAGCTAATAACCAAGACTAGTCAAGGGTTTACATTACAACAAGTGAGGAGTCTAAAATACAGCTCAACGCAAGAATCAATCGAGGGATAAAAACCTTAAGTAAACATACCAATCCAGTGCAATAACAAGTACACGAATGACAAGTAGTAAAGAAACTCAAAACAAACAGCTCGAAGAGAGGAACGAAACAGCAAAGACACAACCAACAAATGATACAACGCTTTCGACATTTTATATAATCATCCTGAGACAGTTGTGTTCATAATTAACAAAATCAATGAGGCTCACTAAGATTTTATGCTGCAAAGTTCCCTACATTAAAGTCTTAACGTAATCAAATATTTCACGCGTACACCATATCTGCAAGCTACCATATTTTCTTTTCAGTCACCTGTATATTACTAGCAGGATCGAACATAAATTTTAAGAGCAAACGAACCAAAAAGAGAAAGGAATGACAACAATAACTGACACCCACTGGAAGGAACAATGACTAATTTTGAAGCAATAATATCTTCTCTGAGTCAACGATAGCTGCGGTATGCGGGGCTGTACATGCAGCTCTCTGCATATGCGACTAGGTCCTTGGGCTGCGGTAGACGAGTGGCCAAACCTATTAAGCAACAAAATGGACAGAGTTTAAGAAATATGTGTTAGGCATGTGAATCTTCTTTCCAGAGGAGAAACATACCTAATTCATATGCTTTAGCTGCCACTTTGGCAGCAATATGCGCTGAAATCTTTCTTATGTTGGAAAATGGGGGGTATATGAGTCCCTTTTCGAAGTTCTCTTGAGAAACTTGCTCCGCTAAAGCTTCCGCTGTTTCAAAGAACACAATTGGAGATAAAAGTAAGACCTTATGAAGCATAAAAAACTAAAAAGAATAGTCATCTTCCACAAGTAAGATGACAATGAATTCTCGCTCATATTTTTTTTGGTGGCCATCTGAGTCGGGTAGTGAAGTTGTTTGCAAAATATAAAAAGTGGCTAGAAGGAACTGCAGTATTACAAAGGAAATGAAGCTACTTCATAAAAGTGTAAAAACTGTTTTTATCTGTGCACAAAACTCGGAAGTGAGAAATTTACAACTGAAATGGTACTCTTCAGAACATCTGAAAGCTTGTTATGGTCTGTCCCACCAAACTTAAGGATAAATGAAGCTTGCTAGAGGTGTCGTGTTTGATTACGTGGTCCATGTTTGACTGCATAGGAAGCATGTTCTGGACTACTAGCTAACTATGACCTTGTAAATTTGATTGCAAAATCTTCCTTCATTGTGTTTATCTTATTATTCAACCTCTTTTAAAGTATGAACTAAAAAGCAGAGGTTCGCAACTAACAGCTAGCTCATGGAAACATGTAAATCCCAGAGACCTAGACAGATGAGCAATTTCATAGAATCAAACAGCAAAGGTGAACCTATTTTTGCAATTCCATGGACAAAATCTGTTGTTGGCTGAACACGAACCTCCAAGGTTTGCACCTACTTCATTAACCTCTAGGCTACACCCTTGGGTGCTATTGGTTACTATGTTGCTCGAACTTTAGTGTGGGTATCCGATCCGGGTGTGCATCTAGACTAGAGGTCTGATCCTTCCTAATACAAAATTTTAAAATTCAGGCTTACGAAAATGGGTGGGGGAATTCCGCTAAAATAATTCAAAATTCTAAAAAAGATCTATAAAAAAACCTTAAATGTTGTGGAACGCTAAGTTGCGCAGACTCGTTCACTTTCGATGCCGCGATTCTCCAAAAATAAACTTTTGAAGAATCCGAAATGCACCCATTGACATTTTAGAAGAGTCCGAGCGACATAGATGGGATGTAGCCAAAATTCAATCTTTCATTTTGACAATTCCCAATTAGTAGGCATTAGCAGGCAGCACCTAAAATTCGACCTTTCATTTCCCATTTTTCCTTCAAATTTTGTCATGGATTGTGGTCAAAGTACCCGATCTCGATTGACCACACCGTTACCAGTACCATGTGTCAACCAGATGCGGTGGCTAAAATGAAGAGTCCACACAACATAGATTGGCTGTCAAATTCTTTTCATTTAATAAGTAATGGCTGTCAAATCTTTTACCACACCTAAGGAGAAAGGCTGGAAAGATGTTGTTTATGGCAAATTATATCAGTGATATATGGCATAGAATTTTCATCCAGAAATTTTCAAAATATAAGAATGGATGCATGTCAGAAGGACAACTCACCATTCCACCCCTCTAAAAAAAAAAAAAAACAACGATTATACGTAAGCTTGTCAGAATTTTCCCTTTTCCTATTGCTCTCTTCCCTCATTTACGTATTTATGGAAAAAAGGGAGGGGGTAATATTGAACTACAACAAATTCCACAACTTACAGGCAACGAGGAGCATGTCATCGTGGACGCGAATTGCACCAGAAATTATCAGTCCTAGACCAAACCCAGGGAAAATATATGCATTATTTGCCTAGACAAGGAAAAGAGAGAAGTTTAGTATGGATTTTGCATAAGTACTGATAATGTAAAGAGATTTACCAAAAAGAAAAAATGATGATAATGGAAAATAGCTAAGGGTTTGAAATCTCTGACCTGGCCAGACGCATAGACCTTCCCGTTGTACTCAACTGGAGCAAATGGACTCCCACTAGCAAAAATGGCTCGCCCCTGAAGGAGACATGATAAGAAAATTACACGGAGAGACAAATATTGACTGCATAAGAGACTGACTTCAAACATGAAAAGTAAACAGTATCTCACCTTACTCCAGCTATAGGCCTCCTCAGCAGTACATTCAGACTGTGATGTTGGATTGGAGAGGGCAAAAATAATTGGTTTCTGCACGACATAAAATTGAAGGAAAAAGAAACCATCAGTTTATTGTGTTACATGTTAACTACACAAACTGGTTGGACTACAGAAAGTAGTTTTTCCTATCCAAGTAGGGCTTCATTATCTTACCTCATTGAAGGTTGCCATAGCTTGTACAACTTCTTTAGTAAACGTTTTCCCAGCTCCAGAAGATCCAATCAAGACCGTAGGCTTAATTGACTGACACAATACGAGAATTGTGAGAGGGAGGGTGAGAGGCGGGAGGGGAGTTTTGGGGGTAGAGGAGGAAAAAATAGGGGTACCACCTTCACAGCATTCACTAGTTCTTGTACTGGTTCGTGGTCATGTGCCCAGGGCCTCTTAAAATGTTGAAGCATCTCCATGCGAGACTTAACAATCAGCCCCTGGAGAGAGAAGGACATATGGATGCTTCAATTGCATACAAAGTGAGGAAAATGATGAAAATAAATAACAAGTCTGATGAAGGAAATTTAATACCTTAGAATCCACCATCCAAATTTTCTTGCGAGTCTCTTCCAGAGGGATTCCAGTCTGCACAAGAAAGAGTAAAGTATAAAGGCTTGTAAAATATCTTCATATTAGACGTAGCTGAAACTAGAATGGAAAGAGCTAACTTAAAAAAAGACAATTGCTCTATTTAAGTCCAAACCTGCTTTGACATCTCAAGAGCTATGAGTTCAGCTATACCTGTGCCAGCCTGCATTGACAACAAGGTGAATGGGATACAAAATGATCAATTGATTGAGGCAGAAAGGGTGATCAAATCAGAAGAAATACAAGCAGCTGTTGAGTAATAGCTAAAATCTTTAGAGCAAGGAACACACAGAGCAACTTTAAGCAGAATCCCATTTTGGTCTTACAGTACACGATACTTTGTGACAATCAAATTTTCAGTATTCCAGCAAGACATGTTATTTCTAGGAAATAATGGCAAAAGAAAGGTCACAGTTCAAAGTGCAAGTCCGCAGTATAAGTGATAGATGTACCTCTCCTGCTCCAAGGAATAAGAATGTATGTTCAGACAAGGTTCCTCCAACCAAATTTAATGCGGCCATCAGCCCAGCAAGGACCACTGATGCTGTCCCCTGGAACAAAAACAAGATAATATGCTTGCACTTTGCTAAAGAATTTGTGTAACAAACAGAAAACATCCACTTCCTACTCCAAGCACCAGTGAAAAGAAAACAATAACAAATTAAGGAGTCCTTGACTTACCTGTATGTCATCATTGAAAACAAGGTGGCTAGTTCCATACTTTGCAAGGAGATCAAATGCATTATGATTTGCAAAGTCTTCAAACTAAAGATGTCAATAAACAAAGTCAGATTATCAAGTATAATTTTTAAGTGCACTTATCTGCAATTTTTCCAGAAAATATCTACCTGAATGAGCACTTTCTCCCCATAATTCTGCTTGACGGCATACATAAATTCATCTAAAAGTTCGGCATATTCCTGGGAATGGAAAAGAGGTTCAAACAAAGAACATTAAGGAAATATTACATCTTCTATAAATACAAGGTAAAGTAAGCATGATCATATATCAAGTTTGTGAACCTGTCCGGTAGCTCTTCTTTGCCTGAGTCCAATGTAGAATTCATCGTTCAACAAATTTTCATTGTTTGTACCCACATCAATGGTTACGGGCAAACACTGAAAAGAAAGAGAGGATAATCAGGCTTTCAACTGATAGACAGAAAAAGCAAAGAACAAACAGATAAGATTATATGACTGATAAACCTAGTACTCCCACCATCCCAATGAACGGTAGAGTTGGAGTACGAGAGTCCTTAAAGTTTTGAAAGTTTACATTTTTAGAAACTCGACAAACATTTAGACAAGGAAACAGATGTTTACTCTTCAAGTAGTAATAGTGCCACACAAATTGGAAGATAGGAAATATATGATATTTTAGCTCCGTTTTCTCATAGCATATACAGCAGAGTAAACTATAACAGGAGACTACGGAAGGTGACGACCGGGAAACTGTCAGATACCGCTCAGACTGTAAAGTTAAAAACATTTATGCTCAATGACAAACATCAATCAGAAGGAAGTCACAACCTTACACAACGAACCACATAATATGAGTTTATGACAAGGTGTTAATGGATAGAGTGATAAAGTGAAATACTGAAACTCCATATAGATACAGTAGTCTTTGTGGAATAAAGTATTTGTGGATACAGTAGTATCATCTAAATTCCAACTACTGTTACATCTGTCATACAGAAACTTACAGCTGATGGGCGAATGCCTCCCAGAGCAGTATATAAAGAGAGCTTGCCCACTGGTATCCCCATTCCCTGGTAAAATGTAATGACTGTTATAATATGTTGACAATGACAAAGAAATGCATTATGGAAAAAGATATATATAGGTCCAAAAAAGAACTGGAACCAATAGTTAAACTGACGGAGGATTTATTTGTTCTGAAAATAGAATTAAGGAATTTCAACCAAATCAATACACAATATACCTGGCAACCAAGGTCCCCAAGGCCCAGAATTCGTTCTCCATCAGTAACAACAATAACTTGAATTTTCTTCTCGGGCCAATTTTTTAATACCTCGTGAATTTTGCCTCTGCAAAAAGCTAGCACATATTAGTTTTAACAAGAAATAAGAAATGTCAAGCCAATAATTTGAAAAGCTATCTAGTGCATTTCAACTGCTTACTTTTCTTTCAAGCTGATAAAAAGACCTTGAGGACGCCTGAAGATGCTACCATATTTCTGGCATGCTTGACCTACAGTTGGAGTGTAAACTATTGGAAGAAGCTCCTCAACATTGTCAATAAGAAGCTTGTAGAATAGCCGTTCATTCATTTCCTGCACCACGATTCATGCAACAATAAACAAGAGTATTATGAAGCCACGAAAGGTGGGCATACACGTGCAGAAGGACTTCTGGATTTTAGCTGAACAAACAAATGGTTTTACATTTCCCAAAGTCACCACACTTGAAAGATTATTATACCCTAATCATCTGTGTTCTGCTCAATTTAGTATAATATAAAGGAGATGATGCAAGAAACAACCTTAATTGCAGAAAGTATTAGACCCTTAAAATCATTTTGTTTCTACCTGAAGATCCATCATGGCCATGTATCTTTGAAGAGGTACATCATATTTGCGGATGCTGTTCATCATTTTCTTGACCTGTTAAAATGAGTGGCACAACAATGTTGTTATTGAGCTTTCATCTGATCAGATAAAAGAGAGACACAGAAACTGTAGGATCTGTAAAATGCAGAATATACAACCTGAAGGTCATGACTAATTACAACAGGAGGAAGAAGACCACGCAAATAGTGGGTGTCTCTCTCTCTCTCAGAGAAAGCAAGGCCTTTATTGTAGTGTGGGTTACGCAACAATGAGAAACCACTGCAAGCAAAAGAACACGGTATGTTTCAGTGCACGTAAGTAAAGACAACTTCTGAGATAGTCAAGTGCCAGACTAATGCTTGAGCCTATTTTACTAACATAGAAGTAGGAATTGTTAAATGAATGCTGAAAAGAGATGATCTTTGTAAGAAAAACAACGACATGGAAGTTCAGCCCTTTTAAAAAAAGTACATAGAGCAACTGCATTTATGATGTCTCAAGAAGGCTCAAGAGCAGTACGTATTAATTCGAACTTAATGCAGAACGTATATCAAGAGCAAATTGTGTTATGATATCTCAAGAAGGCTCAATCAGCATCTAACAACTTCAATAGATTAAGATATAAACATATAATATACTCGAACTTAATGCTCATATCTTATAATTGTTGCATCATCTTGAATTCTTGATGCTTTTTATTGAAACCACTTACTTCATCAAACAATAAATACTCTAACTTAATATGGAAAACTCAATCCACAACAAGGCTTATAGAACTAGCCCCAAATTCCTGGGATCACCCTTTGGAAACAGTGTCTCGTGGTACACTCTACCCTCCCCGGACCCCACTTGTGCGACCTCACTAAGTATGTTGTTGTTGTACCCTTGGTGACTGTTGGAGCCAGAGGCATCATACTTAGGAAACAGTATCTATAATGTAAATTATAGGCAACTTAAGATAACAGTGACTAACACAAAATATGTCCACCCTTGGTTTACCAAAAAGACAAATCCCAATAGCTCTTAAGTGGGGACAGATTCTTATATTTTCTTTCTTCCCCAAAAGATTATAATTTAATTGTAAAAGAAATAGAAGAAAAGCAAGTGCCTTTATTTGATATTAACAAAACATCTAAGAAAATCAGATCATGCATATGTAGACAAAAAGTTATATAAGTCTAGTTGTGATGAAAGCTCAATTTCTTTTTTTTTTTTTTTTAATTATACAAAAAAAGCCAGAATACAAGAGCCTCTAAAACTAGATAACCCCATTTAGTTGGAATGACATGAACATCAATCTCGGAGGTCACATGTTCAAGCCGTGAAACCAACCTCTGTATACAATAGACTCTTGTGGTCCAGCCTTCCCGGTCCTTAATTGAATTAATCAAAACCCATCTAAATCTTAAACTTAAACCCCATCTGGGAACAGAAAGCATAGGAATTATCGATTCAAATTCAAAAGAAATAACTTTTCACCTAGCAACAGATAAGGTCCAAGGTGTGATGGATTGATCTTCTGTGGCACTATCCTCACCATAAACGTCTTGAACTCCACCAGTGACAGTAGAATTAACCTCCATCTCAACCGGTGCAGCACTTTCCGTCAAAGCATTCTCCACCAATACACTAACACTTCCATCTCCAGGTTTTCCGTTTGAACTCACGGCGGCAACCACCACCATAGGAGCTGAAACTCTTCTGCTTGACTGAGTCAAACATCTTGAAACCCCAGATAACGAATTGCTCTGCAAATTACAACAAAACAATCACAATTAATAAAATATAGAAAATGAAAAATTGTCCACAAGTGAACAAAAACAGTAATCAACAACTTTCAACTCAATTCTAAATATGGGTATGTCTAAATCAATCTGAATGTTCATGAATCACAGCAAGTTTCGTTTTTTTTTTTTCCATTTTCAGTGGAAAAAGAAATCTGGGTGTTGTTCCCTTTTCCTTATCCTATCTCTATCACTCAAAATTAACAACTTTCAGCTCAATCTATGAAAATGGGTGTCGTCAAAAACTCAATCTGAATCAAAGAATTAACAATCAATCAAGACAATTTCTCCTTCTTCTTCTTCAGTTCATCTGACTGTGAACAATCAAAACAGAGATTTAAGAAATGGGGTACTGGTATTACCGTAAAAGTGGTGCCATTCAAGGAGAACATGGCTGACAGAGAGAGAGAAGAGATTGTATGTGATAGATCTGCTCTAGTACTCTCTCTTTATCTTCTTCTCTCCTACTTGTCCTCACAACTCTGCAATTGATCAGGGCATTTTGTAGCAAACCAAATTACCACTTTCCTTTATTTATTTATTTTCACTGTTCAACTTTTTTCTATTACACCATTACCCTTTTTGGACACGCTTTCAATAAGATTTTTTTTTATTAAAATTTGGACTCGAGACCTCTGTAAGAAGGAAACACTTTCACACCTCATAATAATCTATGTTGGTAGCCCTGCCTCCAAATGAACCCAACTAAAATATTTATTTTATTTCAATTTATATAATTTATTTATTTATTTAGTTCATGTCAAAAAAAAAAAATTTAGCTGCATATGTATTTATAACTTATTTTAAAGTATAAATTTAAATTTAAGTCAAATTAATTCATATTAATTAAGACGGATGAAATGTAAAAGAAATTACTTTTCTATTTATAAAGCACTTTTTTGGTGTGTTGAATACAAATGAGTTAAGGTGTTTTAATAAAATTTGATATTTAGATTATTAATTTTCTTTTTTTGTTAAAAAGTATATAACATGTGAGACTATTTAGAAAGGAATGATTTATTTTTCTTTTTAGTTTGTTTCGAAAAGAATGATTTTTTTTTTTTTTTGCAACACTTTAGTTTTGATTTTTCATTTGGTATGTTTTAAGCCATAAAATTCAAGGTTATTTTAATATATTTAACATAATTTTAATTTAGAATCACAATATTAAAAAAAATTCTTTATTTTTTTAAAATTCGTGTTAAATCAAACCAAAAAAAATATTAGGAGAGGGAGTATTATTTAAGTTCGCTATTCAATCCAAATATTACTTAGGATTTTGCTCTTTTAACACTTAAGCAATCCAAATATTTATCATCTTTTAACATATTCCCTTAACATAGATTTTAATTAAAGTTAATGATTGTAATTTTCCAACTAGAAAATATTTATTCTTTTATGAAAAATTTAGTTATAATTTTAGCTTGTTGAATTATGTTTGCTTCTTCCTCCCTGTTGTCTTACGCATAATAAAATATTTAGACATGTTTTGTTGGTTAGACATTTAAATAAATTAATATACATTGTATTTCATGCTATTTTTTTTTTTTATCAAATTCATGAGGGCACAATATATACCTATGAATTTCCTCTACATTGACTGACCATCCAAGAGAATATTATTCCCTTTACTACATACTTATCTAGTTTTATTTGACATAATTTAATAAAAAAATTAAAAATATATCATAATATTTGTATAATTGTAATTTTTATTTATTTAATTGTCTGACTATAAAAACAATTCATTAAAATAATATTTAAAAAAAAGTGTCATTATTTTGAATTAATTATTTTTTCCAACATCATGAGAACCATGGGTTGGAAAAAATAAGAAAGTGATGCTGACAAGGATCTGTTTGTGCATCCCTGTGGAAATCTGACATATGAATTGTCAATGTTTTGCAAAAGATTTTGTGATTTGCATCTAATAAACTAGCTAATAGGAAAAATACTTTTAAATTATATTTTCTTGTCTACTTTTAATTATCATTCTTTCTTTTTTTAGAATCAAGTAATAAGAATTTTAACTAATATTTTATAATGTATTATTTTATCATATTGTAAAATATTGAAATTACTTTTCGTATAATTTTTGAATATCTAAATTTTTTGTTTAAAATATCAAATTAATATATTCTAATTTAACTTTAAAAATTAGTTAAGTTAACTTTTGAAAATATAATATGACAATTAAAAATATACGGAGAGAGTATAATGTCACATAGATGACGAAAGTGTTTTAGCTACACGTTAGAGACCACTTGCACTAACATGGATGCAAGTCATGTCTATTTCGGCCTTAGGGATTTTGTTCTCATTCCTTCAACAACACAACAAGGAATTTTTCTTTTTAAACTTCCTAGTACTTGTTATATTATATAATTAAGGAAAAATAATTAAAAATGTTCTTAAATTATGTGAAATAAATAAAAATGTCTTTTGTATATAGTTTGGCTTAAAATATCCTTGTCATTAATATTTTGATTAAAAAATGCCTTATAGTTGATACGTTGATCCAGAAATGCCCCTATAGTTACTATATGGGTTAAAAATATCCTTTTCCGAAAAAATATATTATTTCTTTTCTTTTTAAACACATTTTCTTTCTAATAAAAATATTATTAAAGACTCCTATTCTTGTTTTCTTTCTTTTAAAATCATTTTAACAAATAAAAATGTAGGAAGTATTTTTTTTCTTCTTAATCTCATTTTATCAATTAAAATAGAATAACTTCATGTACCCTTTTGACGGATAATATATATAAGATCATAGTATATACATCATTAATTTTTATTTATATAACGATAAAAAATAATTACAACAAAATAAAAAATATTTTTATTTTTATTTTTTGTGAATTGAAGTAGGATGAATATTTGTTAATTTAAAAAAATATTATTATAAAAGTAATATAAATAATATATGTATTTGGAAAATGAGCATTTTTTACATATTAAATAACAATAAGGATATTTTTGGACCAAAGTATTGACGACTAACATTTTTGGATCAAACTATAAACGGAGGACATTTTTGTTCATTTCACATAGTTTAAGGCCATTTTTTTTTACCCTTTTCCTTATAAATAATTAAAATAATGTACTTTAATAAATAATTAACAAGTAATAAAACAATATTAATTATTAAAAGCAACATCTAATGGTATGTGAATAACACAAGCCATACAATTTTGGTGGGTAGGGTAGACTGCCTAGGTTGGGTGGCAGATGTAATGTTGTATAATTGGAGTCCATGCAATTAATCACAAATAGTGGCGGAGTCAAAAATTTTAATAAGGGGTTCAAAATTTAAAAAAATAGATACATGAAGTAATTGAAGGGGGTTCGACATTTACTATATATATCTAAAAAAATATTTTAACCTTATATAAATAATATAATATTTTAACGAACAGGATTCAAATGAACCTCTAACAATAAGGTGACTGTCCAACTGATCACAAATATTATCTTCATGACCAAAATAATACAAAATACTGTATATGTTTGAAACTGCATCCACATATAAAACTATGATTTTTCACATCGTATAATTCGTATAATTTGGACATTACTGATGATGACAAACCATTTATTTGGCCAATCAAATTAAAATTTCTCTATAGTGAAGGAAGGCTTCGTTATAGCGAAGGCAATGAAGCTAAAGGAATTATTCGTCATTGCAAATGAGTTCTCTTGCCCACTAGAATAGAAGAAAATGATTTTTTTATAAAAATATGATAAAACTAAAAAAAAAAAATTTGTAAATGGCCTATAAAACTAATTCTTCCGGAAATTGACATATTTGACATGTCAAATTATTCCTACATTCCTTTCTTTTTTCTCGTCCGTCCGGTGTGTGATATTCATTTTAGAGTCTGACTAATTTGAATTCATGTATGAAAGTTCCATTTTTTTTAGGTAAAGCATTATATACACAAGGTAACTCTATATTCAAAACTCAAATGTAAAACTTCTAATAGAAAATGGAGTAGTATTTCTTACTCCACCGCAACTTTGGATGGTGCAAAAAAAAATTCTAAGTTGTTGCTAACCACTTTGGAATTTTACAATGTGAGAAATTTTGGCAAGACAATATGTTAAAAGTTGTTGAGAAAATATCCTTAGGGGAAACAAAAATGTCATAGTTTTGAATAGATTAAAGTTGTGTCTACTGCAAAAAAAATAAAAATAAGAAATTCCCCAAAGAGAAGTGGTCATTTTCCTTGAGTGATGCTTCTACTCAATTGTCATCAAACTTAAGTCATGTTTGTTGTTTCTGTTAATTATCTTCTTCAACAAGACTACAACCAATCTAAAATTTTCAGTCATGCAATATATATATATATATATATATATATATAACAAATCATATTTTTGTTGAGACATACCGGAGGTAAACTTGCTCATAATTCAAAACAAATAATGAAAAAGAAATTAAATAATAATAAGAATTTAACGAGTTCAAGCTAATTTTATGGATCATGTGAAATTCAAGTTGCTAAAGTGGACAAAAAATTAAGGCTAATTAAGAGAGGACTATCATCATGTTTCAAGTTGAAAAATGTTGGTTCATAGGGATTTAGTTCGTTCGATTTTGAAGTTTATTAATTTCAAGTATTGACTATCCATTTGAAGACAAACTAAATCATTATATAATCATTGATCTATCAGTTATTGATCGTTATCGATTTGATTATTGATTTAATTATTACGATTCACAAAAAAAATCATTGAAAATCACTTTAAAATGACACACCTAATAAACCATGAACATGAATTGACATATTGCATCATGCTCAAAACCAAACACTGATATCCTATAGTATAATTAAAAAATTTATATACCGAATAATATAAATATAATTTATTAATTTTACTATCGAGTTATAAATTAACTGTTAAGGAAAATCTCAAATCGTTAATAATACTCGATATAAAAAGAACTCAAAATCATTATCAATATCGCTAAACCAATAATTCATTATACAATTTTAATGAAATAAATAAATAAAAACATATGTGATGCAATTTGGTGTGTGGGGTTAATAAAGTTGAACCAGGCAAACTAGGAATTCCCACATCGTTGAATCCGCCTGACGTTAATGTTAATGCTCTTTTTTGATTGCTCTATTTTATGTGGCTACCAAATATCCATCTATCTTTTGCAACATCAAATGTTATAAACGTTTTCCTTTTAAATTACATTAGGGGGGGGGGGGGGTAAAAATAAAAAATTCAAACTTTCATTAATAAAATAGAAATTAAAGTAGTCAATTAATTGAGCTATTAAAATCTCATATTATAAATGTTAAAGTTAATATGATAGGTTCATCTAACAAATCAATTTTTGGTACTCGCTCTGTCTAACAATAGTTGTTTACTATTGAGACAACTATTGTTTTGACACACCTTAAGAAACAATCAATAATATAGGTAATATTACTACATTACCGTTTGAATATATGTTTTGAAAAATATATTAGATATTGAATATAAGTATTTAATGGCAAAAGTAAAATAGACACAAAAGGGTAAATTATCTCTTGATTTTCCAAACTGAACACGTATTATTGGATATTTACTTTTAGTATAATGGACAAATAAAAATGAACTGAGGAAGTAGTATAATCTATTTAAGAAATTAAGATAATTTTTGGTAGTATTAATTAATTATTAGAAGTATCAAATAATTTGAATCTAGCTATTACCTAACAAATTCAAGTTCCCTATTAAAATAGTATTAATAACAATAATCACTAATTAATTAAGACCCATTTGAACATCAATTTAATCTTTTAAAATAATTCAAAACATTTTTTCATATACATTAAAATATTTTTTTGGCACACACATTAAAATTTCAATTACTTTTTTTTTTAACTTTTAAATGTTACTCAATTCATATCGAAACCCCTATTAAATATTCAACTAAAAACTACTATTCCGGTGTTTATGAGTTGATAGGAGAGAAGAGAAGGGTGAATAATGGAGAAAAGTTAGGTGGGAAAGGCAATTGAATTTATGGTTTTATTGACCTCTAATTATAAAATAGTATGCAAATTAAGAAAGGTCGTGTCATTGTTAAAAAAATCAAAATAAGTTTAAATGATTTTTTAGTTTACTCTTTTTATTAGTATATTATTGATGTGGTTGATATAGACATATATAATAAATAGTAATTATTAAGGAGAGATATTAAGGTAAATTAATTTTGAAAGGTAAATATTTTTTATATTAATGTTTTTTTAAGAGTCGAATAAATAAGAAAATGCGATAACTATTTTGAGACAGAGGAAGTATGACTTATCTTGCTATCAACGCCTTTTCATTGTCATTAATTTCTACCAAGAAAGATACATAATACGTTTCATTCATTTCATACTTCCTCTTTTTATCCTCTTTCATTCCATTTTCTTGATATAGGGTGTTTACTTAATTAAGAGTCCATCATGTCACAAATCATAATACTATTTGAATTTGAGCAATTTTGCCCTTGTTCTAACTTCTAATTAATATTCTCGTTAAGAGAAATTCACGTTTGGCCCCTTAACCCCTAACATAATTTTAACTTATTTTAAACCACGATAAAAAAAAAATGATGGATACATATGTTTAAATATTTTTTTAAAAAAAATAAACACGCATGTGAAGTCTATTCATTATATCCTAAAGCTAAGTATTATTTAACTGGAAAGTTCAATTAGACTTTCAAATAACTATCTCAATATTTGAAAGAAATGAGACTAATTTGGGAAATTTTCTTGTTGTATTCCTTCTACAATCCACACCCAGATATATACACGTTTGTGAATAAAGAAAAAACAAAAACCTATACAATATTTGTTTATTTCCTATTGGTTGTGCATGTAACAAACTAACAGAAAGAATATTCTTTTATTTACAACTGTGCATTTTAATCCGGATGAGTGACTTTGTGTTGGGCTAATTGTGTAGCCCAATCATTCAATCTGAGTGGCCCAATCATTCAAGCTGATCCAGTTTGCACTTCGGCCATTTACCTCTTTGTCGGAAGACCTGCTTTGACAACATTGAAGGTGTTTCCATATGTGTCTTCTTCTTCCCTTTGGCTTCCGGTTTATCATCCATTTTATCAATATTTCACGTGAAGTTCAATAATCATACTCATAATCAAGTCGTAATTCAAAAATACAAACTATAGTATTTGCAAATACTAAAATTATATTTAAATTTGGACATTTTCCAATTAAAAGGAATTAAATCACAGAAGAGCTTACTACTAAATCTAACGCGTTTGGACAATATTTGTATTAAAGTTTTACAATTAAATATTAATTTGAAGTTCAAATTGCTAAAAAGTTAATAAAAGCTTTTGTGTTTGGATATGAATTTAACTTAGAAAAAAAAATTGGTGAAGTATCTCAATTGAAATGCACCTTCAAAATACTGTCTCAATACTTCCTGTTTTTAAATTATTATTATTTTTGATATGATATAGAGTTTAAAAAGTAAATTCAATTTGGAATTTTGTGGTCTTAAATTAAAAATATGTAAAATGTATTAAAATATCCTTTTATTTTATATTTAAACATGTCATATGAAAAAATTAAAACTGAAAAAAATATATTTATTTTAAACGAACCAAACAGAAAAGTACAACAATAACATACCTAGTGTAATTCCACAAAAATAAGGTTCGAAGAGGGTAAAATTTACGGAGATCTTACCATTATTTTGGAGGTAGAGAAATTGTTTGGATAGACCATTAGTTTAGACCAAAACGAATAAAAAAGGAAAATAAGAGAAATAAATTGAATAGTATTTCACTTGAAGTTCAATATTTATAGTAGGGAAAAGGGTCGGAAAAATACTCTAACTTTGGCTGAAATTGCTGTTATGATACCAAACTTTATGGAGGACCATTTACCCCCTGCACTATTTAATAGTGTATTTTAAAGGTATATATGTGCTCACGTGGACACATTACTATTTAAAATGATGCAATATTTATGATGTCCACGTAGGCACATATATACCTTTAAAATACACTGTTAAATAGCACATGGGGGGTAAAAGGTCCTTTTCGAAGTTTGGTATTCGGCCAAAGTTGAAATATTTTTCAGACCCTTTTCCCTTTATAGTATAAAATACATAAACTCTATTTTTTGCGCTAATTACATCTTTTCTCAAAAATTTCTCAAATTACAATAATTTTGGATTTTTCATAACTCGTGTATATATTGTTTCTTCGACCGATACATAGCAAACGATACTAAGTTATGTATTAAGTATATAAATATGTATTAGATACGTAACTATAAACTAGATTCCTATTGATATATGTTTGAAATAATTGTTTTTATGTATCAACAATAACATTTTTACCAAATACATTGTACACAAATGAAATTATAATGTATCTAATAGATGTGGAGTGATATATCCGAATGTTAAGAGAAAAGGAACAAGAAATTTTTGTAATTAATTCAAATGATACAAATTTTTAGAAATTATATTATCTGAAGTTGTATAGTTACATAATTTTCTCATATTTATATCATAGTTCAAGTATTTCCAAAATACACACTACTTATTTTTTTTATTTGACATTTAATATCCGCATTGAAATCGAACTGTTTTAGATTTACACTACAGAAGGCCCCATTCAAGAGGACCAAAAATTCTTTTACACTTAAAATTTAAATTCGTAATCACTAATTAAAAAAATAATTTCATTCACCGCACCAAATCTATCTATTACAAACTAGTTGTACTAATGTTGAGTTGAATTGTCAATTTTGTCATGCGCACAGCCTACTTGAGCTTTTTAAGTAAATAGATTGGCATTCCACTTTTTTTGGATACCGACGGGCAACTTCCTTGGTCCAAGAGAATCCGCGTCGACTCGCTCATTCAATTCATTTACAAGAAAAATAATTTTTTTTTATCTTATTTTATGTGATACTTTTCAAATTTTGAGATTTAAATAAGTCTATTTTTTATCATAAATTTTTTATATATCTTTTAAATATTTTGAATTATCAATTATTATGACTTATAGTATTTTCTACATAGTTTACAAATATATAAATTTTATTACAAAAAAATTAATGATTTCATGTGTAAATTTTTTATCAAACTTAAACTATTTGACTCTCAAAAAATAAAAAGTGTCACATAAATTGAGACAGATGGAGTAATATTATGCAGTGGGCCCACACATAAATATATCAACCATTATTTTTTTAAAGCAAAAAGGTTCACATATGTCATTTGAGAAAAAAAATTGATCTATGTCATCCATTATACTATATTTCTTTCGAAAAAAGCTCATTCATGTCATTATTTGTTAACTAAAATAATATAGATAAGCCAAATTTTTAACGAATGACATAGAGAAACCTTTTCTTAAAGTTTGACGACATATTTGAGCTCTTTTCCTTTTAAAAAATATTTAATTGATGACATGACCGAATCATAATTGACCATGTCTAAAAAATAGTTTTGCCAAATGAAAATTATTTTCAATTAACAAATAATGGCATGGGTGAACCATTTCTATATGAAAATGGCACAAATGAGCCAAATTTTAAATAAATCACATAGATGAATTTGATTTCAAAGTTTGACGTCGTATTTGAACCTTTAACCTTTTTTTTAATAGACTTACAAAGTCAAAGTAGACAAGTAAAAAATAATGGATAAAGAACTTCTGTTTGTGGCTAGTTTAGTGTTCGTTTTTTTTTAGTCTCTCATTCAATGTTCATTACTCATATTATAGTTCAATTAATTCAGATTTGCATCCGACAAAGATGGTTCATTTCGGGTAATGCTTCCTACCAAAACTTTTTGAATAGTTAGGATTAAAAATCAAGACCTCTAGTTGGGAAATAAACAGTCCCATCCACTACAGTAGATCTTTTGATGATAATGTTAGTATTAGTTTGTAGCAACACAAAATAAAATAATTTTTTCTATTAAAACATTTAGGGAAAATTAGCAAACTAGTCAAAATTCCTAACATAATTATTAAAAACATCTACAGTTTAAAATAATTATTGAAAATGTCAATATGTCAATATTTTAGCAAATATAATGTATCCTAATATAATTAATTTTTTTTCCTTTTATTTCTCAAATTAATGCCACATTGGACCCATTTTTACCACTACCTAGTGAAAAAGTAAAATAATAAAAAACCTTATTACCCACTTTCACCTCTTTCTAGGTTTTTCAAATCCTTCCTTTCTTTCTCTCTCTTTGATAGGTAACGTTTTTTTTTCAATTATTTTCAAAAATCTGTAAAAATCTCCTAAAAATATTCACAACAATCCATTGCTAACCACAATTGAAATGTTCATCATTTTTTTCAAGTCAAAAATGGGCATTTTCTATTCTAATTTAGCACCACGTAATCCCATCAAGTTTTCCTAATTATTGTGCTATAGGCTAAAGCAAAATTCATTTTGAAAGATATGCCCAATCCTTGAAAACTTAATTGATAGTACTATTTTTCCTTTTTTTAAAAAATCTTGAACAGATCGTGGCTTAATGAACAACTTCATAAAGTTCTCTAATCTTATTTTCATTTTATTTTCATACTATGAATTGGATACAATTTTTGTAGTTCATAATCTCATATTTTTGGGATTCTGTGGAATACAATATATTTTTGTTTTTCTTATATTTGTATGCCTGTTAGTTTTGTATTTATGTCATCAAATTGTATTCAACCTCAGAAGTGGATACAAAGTTTGTAGTTCATAATAATATCTTTGCAGCTAATTGTGTGGAATACAACATAATTTTTGTTTAGATACAACTTTTGTATAGTACATATATAATATTATTTTGTGGGGATTATGTGGAATACCACGTATTTTTTGTTATATTGCTTCTTATTTTGTATTAGTTCTAACTGTATGCCTACTAGTTTTGTATTTTTATCATCAAATTGTATTCAACCTCGGCAACGGATACAAAGTTAGTAGTTCATGATAGCATCTTTCTAGCTGATTATCTGAAATACAACATAATTTTTGTTTGTATTTATTTTTTATTTGCTTTCATTCTAATTGTATACCATCAAAAGTTTTGTATCTGTCCTCACAATGTATCTCAATATCTCTCTATTTAAATTTCAGTTAAAAGTTTTTAAATTACTCTCTCCCATGATTTTCTCCTTTTTGTTATTAACTATTTGTATTCTTTAAAATTAAACAAATGAAAAAAAAAACATAATCAGCCCTATAACAAAAGAAAAATATTGACATTTTTAATAAATATTGAAAATGTGGCTAAGGGATCCTATTAAATGCCAAAATATTGACATTTTGAAAAATTTTCCTAAAATTTAAATAGGAGTGAAAAACTCAAACCTAGTACATTTCTATTGGAATATGAATTTTTATTTCCTTGATCGCTAGATTAGCTTCTTATGGACAATCCTTTCTTCTCTACTTGTATTCTTTAATTTGAAGTTAGATTTACAATTTTATAGTAAGTGAAATTTAAATATCATTTTCTTTTAGATAATATATGGAATCATAGTTATCTTTGGGTCCAAAATCCAAGGCTCAAAGACATTTCACACATAGTGTTATGCTACATTAGTCATATTACTTTCTTTTATGATACTGAAATATATGAAAATAGAAATTGAATAACAAATTAATACGATAATAAACTGAATTATGTGAAATGGTCTAAATTAATATAATTTTTTGAATACATGGCATGTACACTCACCATCCTCATCCATAAAAGGACCACAAAGACTTCTACTTGATTACTTGTGATGTGCAATTTCAACACCAATGATTTGGGATAGGGATCCCCTTCTCTCCAAGGCAATATCACTCTATCTACCCATAATCCTACATACATTTGTAGAATAGTAAGTAGAGGTGATCACCAACAAGGATAATGGTGGAATTGTAAATAGTCATTTATCCTTAACCAGATGTCTCGAATTCGAGTCCTCCCGAGTACGTAGTTATCTTTGTTTAAGGTGAATACAATGTCCTTCTTATATGATTTAGGAAACCAAAAATTCTCATCTCTTTTATTTTTTCCTCCTCATTATTCATGGTCAGCCTCCACTAATTAATCTAGTTTGGCGACATAGCCCGTAGCCGCAATATACATTATCTACACAACTTGGTTGTGTATACATTTAATATAAAATATACAATACTAATATAATATATACCTATTTTATAAATTAGATAGGCCTAAGACATTCAACTGTATTTTTTTCATTACTTACTTTTATCTGTTTCATTTATGAGATGGTATTTGATTCAGCATAAAATTTTAAGAATAACTTTTTTTTTTTAAAAAATTTTTATATTAAAACAAGTCATAAACATTTATATGACTATAAATTATTTTTCGAAATACCAAGAGGATTGCAAGAGCCTAATTAATGATTTTCTTGTCTTTGTGTGTAGCACAAACAAGATAGACGTGTAACATCCAAATTAAAATCATTATCTATCAATAACAAATACAAAATTCCTATCTGCTGAATATATATATGTATAATATATAATATATATACTAAGAAGCTAGAACAATTCATTCCAGTTTACTATTTAGGTATAAAAGTCTAATTATAGATGTGGAAATCCAGGACCTCTTGTTTTATATTTCCACTTGTTTTCTTGTTTCTATCAAAAGAGACACCCATCTTTTATTTACTATTCCTTCATTCATTTTTATAAATAGTTGGTCCATAATATTTGTCATTTCATAAAATTAAATACATAAATTACCATATTCTTCCTATTATAAACTTGATAGAGGAGTTAATTAGTCTTGAAAATATATACTTTGACCAACCTAGAAAAACTAATAAGTAATTAATATTCATTGGAGTGCTTCATACATTGATTAATTACTCTTTCCATTCACTATTCTATAAAATCTGATTTTGAAAATAAACTCAAAAATTTAAATAAATATACATTTGACCAACTTAGAAAAGCTAAGTAAATAATTTATGTTCATTGGTTAAATTAATTAATCAAAATAAATTAATTCATATTTATTGATTGAAAACTTGAGTTCCAACAAAATTAAATAAGGGTAAAATAATAAATTTACTTAGTTTCTTAATGCATGTGAAATACAAAATGGTGACACATAAATAGAAACGGAGGGAGTAGATTATATATTGTCTTGAAAAGCAGTGTGTCATCGTATTTCTTGCTTTGGACAAACAACCCTGTGACTGTTTTGTCTAAAAACACTTTCTTCGTTTTAATGTATTTCAAAATTTAAGAAAGTAAGAAATTTTTAATGTGGTGTAAGACTAAAGATATGTACACAATACAAAATGTCTATTAATCAAAGTATTAAATATATCATGTGAAAAAATAAAATTAAAAAAATGTCAAAAAAGGAAATATGTTACAAAACTAAGTTAAAAGTAATAATTATAGGCAAAAAAGTAGACAAGAAATATATAAGCGGAGAGCACTAGAAATAGGGAGACAAGAGATGATAGCTTTTCTTATTCTTTCAAATATTCAAGTGTATACAATATCCCTTATGCCTATATTTATGGTGTTACATAGAGGCCTACAAAAAATTAGTCATAAACATGACATTAATCATGAAGATAATGGAAGAGATTATGAAGGTGTAAGGTTACAAGAGTAATGGTCATAAATGTGGAGGTTATCTTCATAGTGGAGATAATTAGTGAGAGTGACTTTTTGGTATTGATGACATCCACACTATAACATTTTATAACAAACTAGACATTTTTTTTAAACAGGCTAAAAAATAAAATAAGACAAACAAATTGAAATTGATGACATTAAGTTTTTTTAATTCTCAATCTGACAAATCCGTGTTTATTCCATGTATGATTCATTTGAAGAAAACACTCTGTATCAAGGATTTTTCCAGAATTCAAAATCAAAATACCTTATTAAAGGAAAACTAACCTTATCTATTGCAACATATGCTTTGGTAGTTATTTTATTATCCTTATTTAGAAATGGGAGTTTGATGTACGGACACAGTTTCAACAAGTTTTACTAAAAATTATCTAATTTGTACGGTAAATTTAGAGCTATTTCAATGGTATAGTGGGTTTCTTTCCCTTGATTCCATTAACACGTGTATTACAAATTGGAAAAATTACTGAAATACACGTCTTATGTTTCACTTATTTTCAATATCCCTTTCTATTTCTAAAAATCTCTAAAATTCCTTATTTTTTTAATGTATCCAAGCTATATATAATGTATTTGAGCCAGTATTTAATGTATCCGAGCTACATATTATGTATCTAATTTATTTTATAATGTATCCGAGCTAGTTTTTAATGTATCCGATTTGTATTACTTTTTAAGGGATTAATGTAATTACAAACTAAAGAGGGATATATTGTAATTTCATATTAAAACTATGGGATTATGTAAGGTTCCCTTACAATTTTTTTTCCTTTTCACGGATGGGCTAAGAAAACCTAAGTCTGAACTGGGTACCATAACACTATACTTATAATAGGCACAAGTTTAGATAACTCTAATTTAATCCATCGGTTAATTAGAAATTACATTTGAGTAACTGGAAATTTTACACAAATTTTATAGTGTTAAAAAGCTAATTACATCCTATTCCTATTATTTTTCAAATTACAAAAAATTTCCTTTGGTGGAATCTGGATACATTCAAAAATATCGCAATACATCGTGTCCCGATTTCAGATATATTCCTCAACGTTCCTATATATTGCGCCTCATTTTTAGATACATCACCCAGCATCCCGATACATCACGTACGTTCCGATAGATCACATACGTATACATCACGTAAAGTGATGTATCCAACCGATACATCACGTAAAGTTATGTATCCGAGAAGGAAAGAGTAGGAATTTTCGTTATCTTTCAAATGATAGAAAATTTTAGAAAATATGATAAAATAAGTTGTGTATGTAATTAATATTAGGGAAATTGTATGAAATAGCAAACTATTAATTCAATTAAATGTTATGGCCATAGTTTACATCCCATTTTTTTGTGATATGATTCGGTATACAATTAGCCATTTTCGATATACAATTAGCCATTTTATATATTTCGGTATAAAATGTATAAAATGCGTTTGTGTTTGTATAAAGTGAGAGAAAAATGGATAAACAAATACAAATACATACATTTTCATCCTATACACTTATAATTATACAAATACAGATCTTATTATATAAATTACAATGTATAAATGAATTTATACAAAACTGAACAGTTTGTATAAAATTGGATGTATCTAGCTAATTATACAAATCAAAAGCTTCATAGCAAACATAAAATTTTCTATGGAGCGCAATTATGCAAACTATGACTATAACATACAAATATGATTTTTATATTTGCTATATATGAAAATTGCTCATTAATTTTTCCTTAATTTTAAACCTTTGCCGATCACTTTAATTTGGGTTAGCCTTCCAATGATACAAATCAACACACAATTATGCTTCACACAATATCTATGAAAGCCCATAAAAGTAATTCTAACAATTACAACTTGTCAAAGATTATAAATTGAAAAACATACGCAATTTTATGAGTTTGTAAGCATATTGTCACGGACTTAGTGTGATGGCTAATGCTCCGTGCGGCACTTGACACTATTCTTTCAAGATCTTGTAAGCTCAAGTAAGCCTTTGAGACTAAGATCGCTAAGAGAATTCAAAGAAAGATTTAGAAAGAACAAGAGAGCTTTTTGGAAGAAGGCTTTGTATTGCTTTGGAAGATTGCTTTACAACTTGAGTGATTGGTTGGTGCCTTGCAAATGAATGACACCTCTATTTATACTAACTCATAAGGGCCTAAGTGTAAATAATATTTACTTACAAGTCCCTAAGTTATTTACACTTTAGTCCTATCTCTAGAATTCTCTACACACTCTAGAGATCTCCAAAGCCTTTTTGAAAAATCTAAAGGATTTTATAGTTCTCCGCAAGCATCTCCTCAACTCTAGAATCTTCTGCCCCTATCCGGATGCCAAATTTAACTTTGAAGTGGCGGGACATGACACTCTCCCCCACCTAGTGATGCGACGACCGCATCGCATCGTTGCTGCTTCGCCAATCGAGTCTTGTCCTCTCGTACGCGCGGCCAATATTTCATTGACTCAATCAACGCTCTCGCGCAATGCCTTCAGTTGCTTTCCGATCTCTTTCAGCTTGGTCTTATGGTCTACCTGCTTCTTAAGAGGCATGCGCCTTGATGACTTCTTTGACATCACGACATTGTTCCTTTCCGGAACCTTCTTCATGCATGGTGGCAAGGACCTTTTTGCACCATTGTCTTCTTTCAAACTTGCAATGGTGTCTATTAACGTCGACTCCTTCTTCTTAGGGGTTTTCTCGAGCTGCATGGCTGTTAGACGAACTCGTCCTTCTGCCGTTGGTATCTTAACCAAGGGCACCATGCATGATCCTCCTTGCTCCATGACCACGAGTTGTTGGAGGTAAGGATTGATCACCGCGTGGCACTATTGGAAGAACTCTTGCCCAAGAATGATATCAAAAAGGTCTAAGTGAGCGACAATGAAATTGGTCTTACCTTGCCATTCGCCCAGTGTGATGCTTACTCCATGCGCCACTCCACACACGGGAGTCGGTGGTGTGTTGACCGGCCCCGAGTCAGGCGTTACTGGATCAGAATCACCCAACCTTGTCACTGCCGTCTTGGTCATGATATTGACCTCTGTACCCGTGTCGACCATAGCACAAGCCAATCTTCCATTAATCGAGAGGTTGACATATTGCGCACCGTATCCTTTTGGCTTCCTTGGCTGCTTGGTGATAGCTCCGCATAGTCCTATCAAGCCCAACTGCATCGTCTCTATGCCTTGTCCTTGCTCCTATGTGTCTTTCTCCTTGCGCTCTCGCAGGATAGCACCAAGGCTCTTCAGATCAGGGCACTTTGCATAACCATGCGGCCCACCGCATTGTAGCAACCACCTCTTTTGGCTGTTTCTGCCTTTATCTCCGTGTCGCCATGACGTGCAGACTTCTTGCCATCAGACTTATAAGTATCATGCTTCTTTGGATGTGGCCGCTGCTCCTCGACTTTGCCATGATCTCCCCCACCATGGTCATGACTACCTCTCATCTCCTCTCCTCTGGCTCTGTCGGGCTTCTTATACCTGAAGTCTGTCAAAGCTTCGGCCTGCGTGATGGCTTCATCTATAGTCCTGACCTGCCGACGTTCCAACTCCGTCCTGGCCTAATTTTGTAGCCCATCCATGAAGTGGAACAACATATCATCATCCGTGAGGCTAGGAATTTAAAGCGTGAGGGTGGTGAACTCCTGCACATATGCGCGTATGCTGCCCGTTTGCTTCAGCTCCCTAAACTTGCGCTTTGCCTCATAGATGACGTTGTTAGGGAAAAAGGCTTTCTTGAACTCCTCTCGGAATTTCTCCCAGGTGTTGATGGTGCACGTCCCCTTCCCTATCTTGGCCTCCTTGCGCCTCCACCAAAGCATGGCCATCTCCGAAAGATACAACATCGGTGTTGATCTTACTCTTGTCGTTCTTCAACCAGTTGCACTTGAAGTAGTTCTTCAAATGCCATAAGAAGTTCTCCACCTTTTGCGCGTCACGGACGCCTTTGAACATAGGTGGCTTGGGAGCCTCGACCTTGGCCTCCCTATCCCGGTCAGGCGACGATAATCCTCAAATTTCCACACCCTCCTTGAGTGCTTTCATCTCGGCCTTCATGGTCTCTATCGTGCTTAACGCCTCCATGAGCCGACACTCCAAGGAAGTGATAGCCTCCTTCATCTCGAATTCGGCCTGCTAACGTCCCTCTAACTCCTTACGGATGGTTTCGATCTCCTCAAGGGTAAAGTCCTCCAGAGTCTTGAACTTGCCATCGACCTTGTTCAAGCGTCTGCCTAAGATCTCCACGGCCTGCCTCGCCGTTTCAACCCTTGCGATCCACTCTTCTCCGGGAGTGACGTCAATGGGCTCCTTGCCACGGTCATCGTCACTTACTTCAGTGGTCGAGGGTGGATGAGATGTTAGTGCTTCGCTCGGGGTGGGGTTGAGCAGCATTTCCTCATTACCCTTTTGATTCTTCTTTCCTTTACGGTTTTTCTTGCCACCATCCAAACGGACGTTGGTGGTGCTAGCGGCATTCACGTCTCCTTCATTAGTCATTCCCTTAGTATCAAACCTCGCTCTGATACCACTTTGTCACAGACTTAGTGTGATGGCTAATGCTCCGTGCGGCACTTGACAACTTACTCACTATTCTTTCAAGATCTTGTAAGCTCAAGTAAGCCTTTGAAACTAAGATCGCTAAGAGAATTCAAAGAAAGACTTAGAAAGAACAAAAGAGCTTTTTCGAAGAAGGCTTTGTATTGCTTTGGAAGATTGCTTTACAATTTGAGTGATTGGTTGGTGCCTTGCAAATGAATGGCACCTCTATTTATACTAACTCCTAAGGGCCTAAGTGTAAATAATATTTACTTACAAGTGCCTAAGTTATTTACACTTTAGTCCTATTTCTAGAATTCTCTACACACTCTAGAGATCTCCAAAGCCTTCTTGAAAAATCTAAAGGATTCTATAGTTCTCCGCAAGCCTCTCCTCAACTCTAGAATCTTCCGCCCCTATCCGGATGCCAAATTTAACTTTGAAGTGGCGGGACATGACAATATACTCCCTCTGTTCAATAATGGTTGACTTATCACACCCCTTAAGAAACAATAAATAATATAGGGTAATATTACTGTTTTATCCTTTGACTTTATTAAATTTAATGTTTTGAGAAATGTGTTAGATGATAAATACTCCATCCATTTCAAATTAATTGAATTGTTGAGACATTTTTCATTTTCCAAATTAACTTAATTGTTCAATCTCAAGACTATTTTTAGAATATTCTTCCAATTTTACCTTTCATTAGTTAGTATTAGAATTAGTTATTATAATTAATATTTAGTTATTTTAAGCATAAATTTGAAATAATTAATAAGGGTAAAAATGGAAAACTCTACCTAATTTATGTCTTAATCTTCTTTTCTATAAGGGTGTGACACACCTCAACAATTCAATTAATGTGAAATGGAAGAAACAATATTTAATAGCAAGGGTAAAATAGACACAAAATATAAATTATCTCTTAATTTTCTAAACTGGACAAATATTGTTGGACAACTATTTTTAGTATAGTGGACAACTACTATGGACGAAGGGAGTAATTTCATTATCTATATAAAGAAATTTACGTCTTTTGATACTCCCTCTGTCCCTAATTACTTGTCCACTTTTCCTTTTATAGTTGTCCCTAATTACTTGTCCATTTTGACAAATCAAGAAAGGATAATTTTTTTTTTTTTTTACCTATTGTACCCTCAATTAAATAACTAATTATTTTGAAAAATGTAGAACTTTTCATCTACTTCATAATTAATAAGAGTAAAATGGTAAACTCACTATGTCATTAATTATTTTTTTAATATGTGTGCCAATTTAAAAGTGGACAAGTAATTAGAGACCGAGGGTGTTTATTTAGTCTTGATTTCACTCGTAATTTCACGTGGCAAGATTTTATGCTAATTAGTTATGGTGATTTAAGGTTAATTTAAAGCGAATAAAGCTATAAATTGAATTGATCAAAATGAATCTCAAGAACCAATTAGTTCTTCATATATAGTTTATGCTTGATAATATTAATTCTCAATTAACTAAAAAAAGATCTTAAAATAATTTGATCTTGACTGATTTCAAATTTTAAATTTCATTTTTAACCGTATCAATAATTTCAATTTTCAGTATATGAAATATGTCATTAATATTTCAAAAGCAATGAATTAAATTGTCCACAGAAAAAGTTCAATTCAGTTCATAAAATATAAATTAAAAAATGAATTACATGAGAACTATAGTTGAACAGAATAATAAAATATACCCTCATACAATCACTAAATTTTTGAACAATTTTAACCCCTTGTCTTTTTCCTCTTCTTCATCCCAAAAATATTTGTACAAACATTTTTCATAAGAAAAACAAAAGTATTCAATACAAATACCAAGAAAGAAGAAAAACAATTATAAATTGTTCATGCAACGGAAGAAAGTTCTCCACAATCATAATATATTTTTTCGTAAAAAACAATTATTGTATGAAAGATAATATTTTATATCAATAATTTTTTTAATTAACTCATAAAAGAGTACGTTTTGATAATATATAAAAGGGAAAAGGCTCAAATAGGCCATCAAACTTTAAGAAAAAGACTCATTTATGCAATCCGTTAAACGTTTTGTTCATCTATGTTATTTCCATTTGAGAAAATGATCATCCATATCATTATTTGTTAACTGAAATGATATAGATGAGGCAAACTTTAAATGGATGACATAGATGAAAATTTTCGCAAAGTTCGATAGCATATTTGAGCCTTTTCCTTTTTAAAAATAATTTAATTAATAACGTGGCCGAATCATAATTGATCACGTGTAAAAAATGGTTTTGAAAAATCCTTTTTTTTTTTTTCAGTTAACAATTAGTGGTATGAATGAGTCTTTTCTCAAATGAAATGGCATAGATGAGCCAAACTTTAAACGAATGACATAGATGAGCCTTTTCCCAAAGTTTGATGACATATTTGATCATTTTACTCATTTAAAAAGTACATGCAATAAGGTGCCTTGAGGGTAGAAACATTCAACCTCCAAATATGAGGGATCAAGATTCAAGAGGAAAGAGATTCAAGTGCAAAAGTGGATTGGGCAAAACAATGAAACAGAAATCTAACACTCTCTTTGACATAGAAAAAGAAGCTTTAGTTGAAATTCAAAAGTGGTCTGATCTCCATGAGAAGGTGTTGAAACAGAAATCTAAGGCTCACTGGCTTGAAGTAGAAGACAACAAGAAGTATTTCTTTGCCTGTATGAAAACTAGAGCCAACTGCATGATTAGTATTTCTATTCATATAATTCTCAGTCATGAACTAGTAAAAGGTTACATATAAGGATGTGTTACCAAGCTGTATTATGATCAAAGTAGACATCCAGAAGGCATATATATGACTCTCTTGAATGGGTGTTTCTTGAACAAATACTTACAAAATTGGGATAATGATTTGTGTTACAACAGTGAGATACAATTTCCTGATTAATGGCAGATTCTCCAACACTATGGAGGCAAAAGAAAAGAGGCCTCAGACAAGGTGACCCTATGTCCCCTTATCTGTTTGTACTGTCTATGGAATATCTAAGCAGATCACCAAGCGAGGTCTTGTGTCATGGGATAAAATATGCTTACTCAAAGGATCGGGAGACTGAACATCATCAATATGCGAATTTGGAATCAAGCAGCACTTTGCAACAAACATGCAAGTCAAGAACCCCAAGAGGGGCTCTGCTCAAGGCACGCTTCGCAGCTGTGGTACATGGTGTATGAGGGGGAAAGAAATGCCAAAATTTTCAACAAGAAGAGCAGGAATAAGGAAGCAGTCATAAATGAGCTAAAAACAGACATGTGAAACTCTTTACTCATATTCTGTCTCTATAGTATTGGTGGACTTGTAGCTGTGTTGAATATTTGCAATGAGCAATCAGGTGTGATTGACTTTGTCTTTGTATATATTTACTGGTGATTAATAAAAATGTTAGTTAATTGCCAAAAATAAGGTGTCTTAACAAGTGTAACATTTCACAAGTTCTAAGTCCAGATCAAATCATAAGAAGCTGAGAAAATTAAGTCTGCAGAAAAATTTGGGACTTACGGATGCCATCTACAGGACAGGACATAAATGAAACCACAGACCATAGATAGCATCCCTAGATCAACTTCAGAGATTAGAGATTCAGCCTGAGTTTCACGAACAAGGACCACGAGCTGTAAATACTATTATGGGTCGTAGATGGTCCTGTGGATCAATGTTCTGAAACTCACATTTTGTCTAACTTTTACGGACTAAGTCTATGGCCCGTAAATTCAATTACAGACCATAGATTGATCTCATAGATGGAACTTCAGAAAGTTAAGCATTTAGCTTGAATTCTACGGACGGAATCTATAGTCCGTAGATCAATCCACTGACCGTAGATAGGATCATGGAACCTGCCAATGTCATTTTATTTCAGGATTGTTTTGGTCTTTTCCCACTCTTTTAATCCCTACACTATGACGTTTTAGCCTATTCTAAGTGGGATTAATGGGAAATTAGTCGACATATATAACCCTCCCCATTCATGCATAGCGCTTAAGAAACAAATCAATACGATCAAACTCCTCTCAAGCAAGAAGTAAGGTTTCATAGCTTCAAGTTTTAGTTCAAGGATATCTGATCTGCATGTTAAGCTCGACCTCCTAAGTAGCCTTCTCAATGGGATGATGCCTTTTATTTCTTAATGCCAAGATAAAATTTGGTTGAAGGTGCAATCAATTCTTTGCTCTGAGTGCCATACCAAGTGTG
The DNA here is from genome assembly GCA_035578085.1 of Solanum pinnatisectum. Taxonomy (NCBI): domain Eukaryota; kingdom Viridiplantae; phylum Streptophyta; class Magnoliopsida; order Solanales; family Solanaceae; genus Solanum; species Solanum pinnatisectum. The sequence goes on from CM069087.1 coordinate 8,649,983, forward strand.
GTTTGACCTGAAATGTGAAAATGCTAGCTAACATGGTGTAAAATAACTTCTTACACCTCAATGTGTTTGTAAAACTAATTGTTGTACTATATTTTTCTTGTACCTGAGGTGGAAGGTATCCTGTCAATAAGTCGGTTATAAAAAAGAACTACCACAACCCTCTTTATTCGGATCTGCGATCATCTATACTTTATGAAACTCACATAAGTGCAGTTCTGAAGGAACAGACTGACGTTCAATTTTTAGTATGAGGTAGGAGTATGGTGTGCACGCTACCCTCCCAGACCCCACTTGTAGGATTACACTGGGTATGTTGTTGATGATAAGACAATGCCTGAAATTAATACTGTAATCTTTTATAAATGCAACATAAGTAGTTATTTACAGAACTTTCAAATGCAATACATCTTTATAGAGGTGGACACCTTATTGGTCGCTCTTTACATCCTATGAGTTTAGCATAATATGTAACAATTACCATACTCTACTAAGAGACTATTAAGATATTTCTACCTTCTCAGGAAGTTCAGTGTCTTAATGCTGTAGGAATACATGAATGCAAAAAAGACTACAAAACTGACCAATAAGATGGAAACTAGTCCCATAAAGTTTGGATTATATCCAAAATGATCTATGAGGTGGTCCTTAATCTTAGGGTCAATAGACATTCCTGGAACTTTTATGGTACCCTCCACATTACCATATTGTGAGACAATGCACCCGTAGACAGTCCATGCCACCGGGCAAATCCAGTAATACCAAATCCACCACTTTGGAATTCTCTGAAATGATAGCAAGAAGAATTAGCATTGTTGTTAGGTTCACTATTTAACATGTTATTTTGGACTTGTGTGAAAGAGTAAACTTACTGGTCTGGGGATGAAGAAACCTGAGAAGAGATTGAAAAGCGAGAAGAAAGCTGTAGCGAAGATTGAAGCTACATGGTGTTTTGGTGTGATAGCAATAGTCATCATTTCGTAGTACGTAAAATATAGGAAGGAGAAGAAGTTCACAAAGTAGATCTAGAAAAATTTAGCTGTTGACTGTTGTCAACTCAAAGCCAACCATTGTGTATAATATAAGAGTGTAGTATGTGTTGGGAAAGGCAAGCACAAAAAAAGGTGCATGATAGAGCAATAGCGGAAGAAAACCCAAATCTAAACTTTCCCTTCTATTTGAACCACGAGAAGACAACATTGTAGTAGCGTAGTAAATGCAAGGGAAGCCCCATGCTCCAACAATTTCAACAATCAAGAGCAAAATTATTCCAATATTTAACCCAAAAACTCTAATCTACTCTATCAAATTTTAGCAAGTAGTAATCAATATGTACGTAATGAAGATATAAGAGTAGAGAGCGTGATTGTTACCTTGATTTTGACATTGGGGTTAAGTGATTAAAGAGAGTTTTGGAAGTCAAAGAGGGAAATGGGAATGAAACCCATTCCCCTCCTTTATATTAACTTCTAATCCGCGACAAACCGCTATAGCGGCTGGGTGCCCGCTATAGCACCATCTTGACTGCTATAGTGGGGTCTAGCTTAGTGGGCGGAAAGAAATCCCATTATAACCATCGAGACCAGAAATGCCCGCCTTTTTTTGTTATTTACCAACCCAATATGGCAACATCAATCGCCTCATGTATTCACAACTTTGTTGTCCTTTTTCTCTATAGACAATGCTGCAGAGTTGCATATAGCACAACTATTCTTCACAGCTATCCACTTCTTTACACATTCTTCCTGATGCTCGTGCCCACAATAAAGAATGCCAATATTTTCTTCGTCCTTGTAGTCAGTCTGCAATAACGCGTGTGGCATATGAATGTCATCAGAGCTATCTCAAATAAATAAGCAACAAGAAAAGGAATATAGCTCTACTGAAAAGCAAATAAAGGAAAATGTTAATACCACATAATTTTATAGGGGAGTAGTAGTCATGCAAAAGCAATGAAGGATGCCTAATTCCTATTTAGTGCTATAAGCTAATAAACAAAGTGAAAGTCCACGGCAACATGCTTCACACAACTATGGAGGACGTGATTCTTGCTCAAGAACGTGGCTCCAAGATTGTCACAATAAATTTTGGGTAAGTGATGTACTCGAAATTGAAGCGCATTTAGGAGATAGGTGTCACATGAGGTTTCAGAAAGTGCATTAGCCACTACCATATATTCAGACCTGGTGGAGGAGTGTGAGATAGTATTTTGTTTTTTTACGGACCAACTTATCGGATTGTGACCAAGAAACAAGATTTAACCAGATGTAGAAACTCTATCAACGATGCTCCCACCATAATCTGCATCATAGTACACATATAGATTAAATTCTTCAATGGGAGTAACACGTAGGCCGAGTTGAATGGTACCACACAAGTATCAAAGAACACATTTTATAGCCTTCCAATGAAGGTCTGATGGTGCTTGCATGAATTGAGACAACTTCTTCACTACATAGGCTATATCTGTTCTAATGAAAGATAGGTATTGAAGCCTACCCAAGACTCAGCAATAACATGCAGTATTAGTCAAGTTAGTTCCATCAGACAAGGTGAGTAAATCAGATGCACTCATTGACATGTTAACACTCTTGCAGTCGGTCATTAGTTCATCATTTAAAATTTCATTCACATACTTTACTTTGGTGAGAATTAAACCGTAAGAGCTGCGTATCATCTACATAGGATAGGATAAACAAGGTGTCACCTTTACCATGTCTGGCAAGTAGCGAGACATCATATAACATCTTAACAAAGCCTATGGATAAAAGATAACCCGTTAGGTCATTGTACCACACCCGAGGATCCTACTTCAAGCCATAGATATCCTTTCGTAGTTGACATATATGCATTGTTTTTTCATCCCTAGTAAAACCCGAAGGTTGTACCATGTACACTTCCTCTTCCAGGTTGGCTTGGAGGAAGACATTATTGACATCAAGCTGGCGAAGGTCCAGTTGTGACGAAGTGCCATAGAGAGGATGATGCAAATTATGGTGGGCTTGATGACTGGCTGAATGTTGCATAAAAATCAATGCCCGAACTCTAGAAAAAAACTTTTGCAACTAGGCGCACTTTGTATCTGTCGATGGACCTATCAATATTTCTCTTGATCCTGAGAAGCCACTTGCAGGATACAATATTTTTAGTCAGGCCAGGAGGAATAAGTTCCCAACTCTGATTTTTAATGAAAGCATCAAATTCATGTTTCATTGCATAACACCACTCATGATGTTTTTATGCTTGTTTGATAGTACTGGGTGGGACGTGGGTTCAATTTGGCTAGGTAATAAAAAATTTGTTTTGGGTTTTGTGCTATTGTTTTGGGATTGAGTGACAACATGGTAGGAGGAAAAAGGTAGTGAGGCGGTAAAGGAGCGAGTTCCAACTCGAGGATATGACAGGCTGGTTGAGGAGTCATGGTTGTTGGGGGTTTGGTGTTTCTACATCGATAGACAAGGAGAGGAGACAAACCGCTAAGTGTATTTTGAAAAGCCAGTGGCACGAAGCTACCGTGTGCTGGATTATGACTAAACGCCTCTAAGTCAGAATCTTGTAGGGATTAACGTTTGTGAATTTGTAGGGAGATGTGATGGTGGTAAATGCTGGGTAGTAGATATAGAAGAGGGTTTCTGGGAAGGGGGAATTATTGAAGATGAGGAAGATAGAAATTTACTTGGAGAGGGAGAAGTTGCAAGAGGTGAAGTTGATGTGTCTGCTGTTGATGCATTGCCAGATAAGGATTGTGAGTTTGAGTTGTCTTGGGGCTTGGATGGAGAGGAAATAGATGGTGATGGGGAATTTGTTATTGTGATTACTGCTATTTCTAATTGAGTTGACAAATCTGTAACTAGGAGAATTTTGGGTGTGTGGTCCAAAGAATTTGACATTGTGGTTTTTGCCCATCCCAGGTGAGCTGATTTAATGGCAGTATTGGAGAACAATGTTTTAAATTGAAGAATATCCTTAACAAATCGCACATCTCGGGAAACTATACCTTTGCAGAAACTGGGTCAAAACATTAGTGACAGCGATGAGATAATGAGATTTATACACATCGGGTACATTTTTATTCAAGTTTATTTTTGGTGTATGGTTTAAGATATGGATAGAATAAACAACCAAAAACCCATAGGGAGTTATAATCATGTGATTTTCTAAGTAATCTTTGGAATATGGATTGGTTATCTAGGTGAGAGGTTGGAAGAGGATGGCATGCAAAAGACCAAAATTGGGGTGGGAAGGATGCCTCATGTAAGTGTGTTCTTGTAGTTTCGACGATATAACAATGTCATCGTTCTGCAAATGTAATTCGTTGAGGTGTATAAGGTGGGGTGGGGAGGTATTGAATACCGTGAAGAGAAAGATAGAAGTCAAGAATTTTATACTCACCTCCTCCATCAATGTACAATGATAAAGATTTGGTGTCAAAATATTTTTCCAGGTGAAGTTTTTGAAAGATCTCTTTAACGTCTCTTTTCTTTGTTAGTGTGTAGAGCCAAGTGTATTTCGTATATTGGTCAACAAAAATACAAAGCCAAGTGTATTTCGTATATTGGTCAACAAAAATACAACTTCTTGTAAAGAGATAAAACCGTTGATAGCCTCCATAAATCACAAAAAATACTTTGAAGTGATTTAGAGATACACAATGATAATTGGGTAAACGGATGTCGATGGGCTTTATTAGACGAAAACAAATTACAATGAAATTTTTTGTTTCACCCATGAAACGGTAGCAAGAATTTATTTAAAATAAACCTAAGAACTCTAGAGTTAGGATGACCAAGACGTTGGTGCGAAGTATGAGAGGACTGGATGTGGAAATCATGTGAGCTTGGGGATGTAAAACAAGCCACTCATATAGTCCATTGTTGGTCCGACCGTGCACTAGTGGTATTCGTGTTTTCAAATCCTTCACAACAAAGTCAAAAGGAAAATATTTAATAGACTTAAGATTGTCTTGACATAATTTAGAAACAGAGAGAAGCTTGTATTTAATGGAAGGGGCACATATTATGTGGGTTAGCTTAAAAACATTATTTGATGCATTTAATTTTGTAGAACCAATGTGAAAAATAGGAATTTTGTTACGATCACCCATGGAAAAATTCTTGTTACCGTAGTATGGCTATAGGTTGGCAGCTCTGTTGTGATGTGATGGGTGACTCTTGAGTTAACTATCCAGGGGTTAGTTGACTTTAGCTTCAAAGTGATTATGAGACTTTGAGCGGCAAACTTTGGCGCTGTGGCAAATCCTGTTACATAGTTGACATCAAGTAACATCGTTTAGATTTGAATTGGACTGCCATTGTGGTGGAGTGATTCGAAGAAAATTATGGCGCCATTGTAGAGAGTTGTTGGTCTATATGCTATTGTTGCGATTATTGGAGTTGAATTTGGTGGGAGCAGCAAGTGCAACAGTGATGGTACTAGGTAGTTTCTTAGCATCCTTGTGGCGAAGGAAGAGTTTATAGTCTAGTAGCTTTTCAAACAATTCCTCATAACAGATAGACGTATAGCGTGCATGAATTGAAATAGAGATCACATGAAATTCAGAACCTAGACCACTGAGTGTTTTGACGATGTGTTCAGGATTGGACGCAGGAGCACCAACAGTGGCTAACTTATGCGAAAAGAACCGAATAGTGTGAAAATATTCAGTGATGGAGCGAGAGCCCTTAGTAACACTGGCAAGCTGATCATGTAAACTCAAGACTTGGGTTTGAGATCTTTTTGCATAAGTTGTATGCAAAGCATTCCAAGATGATTTAGCCGAGTCAGCGGCACAAACAATAGAGATAATAGTGGGTTCGACAGAAGATATGAGGGCACTCTTGATGAGTTGGTCCTGATGGAACTAAGAAAGAAAGTATAATTCGGAGATATATTTGTGCCGATGGTAATTGTGTGATTGGGGACGGAGTGGTTCCATCGAGATGGCTAATGAGGTTGTAGCCATACATAAACATGGAAAATTGGGCTTTCAAGTGGCGAAGTTGTGACCACCGCTCAGTTTGATAGGTAATTGGGACGCGGGATTGAATTGAATGATAATGTTGGTACCTCGTCATGTTATTAGCATTGACAACTCTGGAATTGTTGCCATTCTGATTGGTCATTGTTGCTGAACTGTGTGAGGAGGAGAAAAAAATTGGATCGTACTTGTTAGAGCGTGAAGAGCCCTGATACCATATAAAGATTGAATATATGCCGAAAGAGTATATTTTATTATTGAAGGCAATAAGGTATTAGGATAAGGCATAACTACTCCCTAGACTATGACCGAAATTTTAGTAACATACCTAAAGTTAACTAGGATCCTATTAGGCCCCCCCCCCCCCCCTCATTTTTTTTTGTATTTTTGTGCACCTTTTGTGCTAACGCGATACCTTCAACCACCCAAGTTGGTTGTGTTTGTACACACACGCCTGCCAAGTGTGTAATATTATTTTTAGTCTTTTTTTAAAAAAATTTTAATATTGGTTTTAAAAATATTCTTATTTTCTTTATCTTGTATTTAAATTAATTAAAAAAAACATATTCTTTTGCCTTGTATTTAAACTTTTTTTTTTTTTTTTACCTTCATTCATTATTTTTCTATTGATTTTATTTACTCTTTTTATTTTCTTTGTCTTTCCCTTTGATTTGATTTCAAATTTAATTCCAAATATCTCTTATTTAAAATAATTTATTTCGAATGAATTTTAAAAATAAGTTAAGAAAATCAAATAAAACATAAAAAAAGGTTAAAATTAAAGGACACTTTATTATTATTTTTTTTTAATAAAAAATACACATAATTTTTAAAAAATAATTAAAAGTGAAAAGATAAAAAATTAATGAAAGAAAAAAAATAAAAAGTAAAAAGTGAGAAAGAAATTAAAACAAAAATTTACAAAGAAAGAAATGAAAATAATTAAATATATATAAGTTTTAATATCAATAAATATGTGTACTAACTTATTGTAAAGTTATTAATTAAAAAACGACATGTGTCTAATTTGTTCACTCATCACTTGCCTTAAATAGATTGTGCATACTCTCTATGCACGTCAATATTTATGGCGTGTTTGTTGCATTTTAAATTAGTTTAGGGGCTACTAGGACTCTAGTTAAGTATAAGTGTGTCTCTGAGATTTCGGTCATAGTCTAAGGTACTTGTGTCTTATCTAAATAAATAAAACTGCTGAACTAACTAATGCAGTATTGTAAAAAGACTAAATTACTAACTGATGTCTGAACAAACTCGTGATGTTCTAATAGTAATACCAAATCCACTACTTTGAAATTCTCTGAAATGTTAACAAGAAATTGTGGTAAGGTTCATGATATTTTGAACTAATTGTGTGAAAGAGTAAACTTACTGGTCTGGGGATGAAGAAACATGATAAGAGATTGAAAAGCGAGAAGAAAGTTGCAGCGAAGATTGAAGCTACATTGTGGTTTGGTGTGATAGCAACAGTCATCATTCCGTAGTAGGTAAAATATAGAAAGGAGAAGAAGGTCACAAAGTAGAACCAGAAGAATTTAGCTGCTGTCAACTCAAAGCCAACCATTGTGTACACTATAAGAGTGTAGTATGTAGTTTGGATAATAATGTAAGGTATTTCAGAAATGACCTGCGATACAAATAAATGAAATCGATTTGTGAAATTCAATAAGGTTATAGAAGATAATTTATAAATAAAGGTTACCTGTGCCATAGCATATGGTAATGCTGAGTACATCCCAGCAGCTCTTTCTCGATAAAAGACGGTTCTTCCTACGGCTACAATTGCCTGTACAGTCGAACAATTGTTGATTCCAACAAACAGAACAGCTGTGTTCATTGCCCCAATGATTGTCGTTAAATCACTGCTAGTTTCTCTGTACCACAGAAACAATATAAAGATGTAAATTAGTCACTTTTGTAACAGCCTCTCTTCTTACAAGGTAGGGGTAAGATCTGCGTACACTCTACCTACCCCAGACTCCACTGCATACACTTTTAGCCCCTTTTAGCTTACTCAACCCTGTGATAGAAACAATCCTTTTACTGCCAACTTTCAAGAAAATTGTGTTGGGTTTAGGATCTTTTTTTTTTTCCTTCCTATGTGGATAAATAAAAGTCTTTTTAGGACCAGCCCACTTTAGCCGATAACCCAAATCTTATGTGGCATATATAAGGCTTATTTGGTCTTAATTTCAGAAACACAAGAGATAAAAATCAAGAGAGATTCGTTTTAGAGATTGAGAGGAAAAGAGAAAAAATCCCTTTTTGCTTCTGGAAATTTTTTGCTCAGGCAGTCCACTCCAGACACAGTTTTCAGCTTCGGTAACCGTTGGATCGTGCTCAAATTTAAACTGGGAGTTCTCAGCATCTGGTTCTTGTAATTCAACGGTGGAGATCGGATTTGGAGGTCTGTAGCTTCTGATTTGAGGGCGTGAACAGTAGTGCATTTTTGGGTGAAATCTCTTCTTTAATTCTCTAATTTTGGTGCAATCTTGATTTGTTGTTGCTCGTTGTTTGGCGCTTGTTTTGTGGCCAATTTTAGAGAACAATTTTGTAACTCTTGGTGTTTATAGTGGAGCTTTTGGTCCTGTGGTTTTTTACTCTTTACATTGAAGGGTTTTCCACGTTAAATCGTTGTGTCTTGTGTGATTGGCTTTGTTCTTATCTTATTGCTTTAGTTTGGTTGAATACTTGCTATCCATTCTTCATATTGCTTGATTTGGTTTGTCTTCTCCTGGTTCATATTGAAAGGGAAAGTTTAGATTTGGATATTATTCCGCTGCTATCCTGTCTGGCATTCTTGTTAGTGCCTTGTCTTTCCCAATAAATTGTTCCAACCATAAGTGCTGCAGCTAAGCTAAAGAAGAATCTAACAAGATTATAGTTTGGACTTCTCCAGACCATTCTTTCCATAAGCACGATTTGAACTGTCCCCATGCTGACTGAGAGTATTGTGTAGGAAAATAGAGGTCTTTGGCTCCAGGAGGAGGTGCTTGTAGCTCTTTGACGAGGGCTTTAGTTCGTCTGAGTACAACCACATTTATCATGTAAGATATTTTATTTTGAATGTGGAAAATATGTTTAGCAGTGTGCTCATTTTGACTTACTGATACGAAGCTGATGATAGTATTCAGCAAAATCGATTCCTAGTCGGATTTCTGAGTCGACTGAACTCACTTCTAGCATTCAGGTGGCTGGATTGCATTTCTCTTTAATATTAGGAACTGCTGGAATTGCCTGTATTAAGTGGCTGAATAAGTATTTTGTCTTTCACTCGTTACAAGGACGAAATAAAGTGGTTCTTTAGAGATTCATGTAGGACACAATATACTTAAGTACCTCAAAATACTCAATAATTTTCTGAGAATGCCGACCTAATTAATGGCCCTGCGTAGATTAGTTGTCCTCCTTTTTTCATAAGAAGTAGCTGATCACAACATAAAAGAACATATTAGAGAACTGGTGGTTAAAATTCTAAGAGGCTTTCACAAGGTCTTATGTTTAGCTCATCGAATTCTTCAAAAATATCAATACTTCGTTGGTGAATTGTACACACAACAGTTCTCCCAGTATCCACTGTGTTTCTAACGGTTCTCACAACAATAGCTGCTGCCCTTGCATCCAGCCCGGACGTTGGTTCGTCCATGAATATAATTGAAGGATTGGCAACAAGCTCAACTGCTATGGTCAATCTCTTTCTCTGTTCTGCTGACAAACCAGTAACTCCTGGAAGCCCAACAATTGTATCCTTGAGATTGTCTAGCTCAACCAAATCCGTTACTTCATCCACAAAAATCTGGAAACAACATTGTTTTAGTATTTAAATTATAAAATGATTGTAATTTAAGCAGATTTTAGGCTCTTACCATCTTATCCTCATTGCTGACTTCTTTAGGAAGCCGGAGGAAAGCCGAAAATATCAATGATTCATGGACAGTTACTTGAGGTGAGTGTACATCAGTTTGTTCACAATAACCTGAAACTCTAGCAAAGGTTTCTTGCTTCTTTGGAAACCTGGATATTCTTATGTCACCTTCAATATAACCACTTGTTTTTCGTCCAGCTAGAACGTCCATGAGTGTAGTCTTCCCTGCTCCACTGACTCCCATTAAAGCAGTCAAGACTCCTGGCCTAAACGCACTGGTTACTCCACAAAGTAGTTGGAGTTTGTCCTCGGACACTAGTTGGTCCTTCATTTCCTGAAAAAATTGATAACCAAAGGTTGGTTATTTTGTATAAGCAATGTCTTTAGGCTGATTAAAATGATACACAACTCGAGCTGTGTGTATCTTAAGTATAATTTGTTGTGGTATTTAAGGACAATATGAGAGAATATGTCATGTCTATAAAATAATTCACATTGTCGAAGGACATTGCCAGAGGGGTAAACGGAAGAATCATTCCTTTCTTTGCGTCATCATTTATGTGAACGTCTTTTGATATGGCACGACTACTCATACACCGGATTTTCTTTTCTCCTGCCAAGAATAGTATAGTTATAATTAATATTTATATCACAGAAGAGATGTTGTTCATCATTAAGCTCTTCATCTTTTTTGAGTTATGTCAATTTGTTATAACGTCTTAGGGATTCCTTGCCTTCTTCTTGATCACCTTCCACATTCCTTGCCTGCTTTTTAGATATAATAGCTTGTGGTTTCCGTGTAGCTGTTATAGTGAACAAAGCATGTAATAGGCTTAGATTGCACTGAATAGGAAATAATTAAAGTTTTATTTTGAAGAAGTAAGAACTTACGATTGAGGTACATTAAGGCAAAAGTGAAAAGAATGTTAAAGAGAATTGTGAACCCCAGTAGTGCAGCAGTGCCTATCCAAAACCATCTTTTTTTCAGGGAAGACGTCAAAGTTTCTCATCACTTGCACGCCCAATGTCGTTGTGTTGTCTGAGGCCTGTGAAGTTTATACATATGGTGAATGAAGTTCACTTTATGTATAGTTTTGTTTAGTAATATGGTAAAATCAGGTGACAGACAAGGGTATTTAGAACATACATATTTGCTCATCCACCTTTGAGCAAACATCTCATTTATAGTTAAGGTGTTGAACCCTTAGGAAAAAGGTGATATCCAAAAGCCCCATCTCCACCAGTTTGGAATGGATCCTGTCACAAGTAACCAATGTTCTATCAGTGAATCAAATTTGGCGCCTCCTTCATTTTGTCCTTCATCTTTGCTATCTAACAATTTATTGCCTATGTGTGAGTTAGTTCTACTTGTCTAGTTTAACGCGTACCATCATTTGCATGTATCACATCCGTGTTTTTGAACTAACCTTTAGGGAGGATAAAATCACCCAATAGGAACACCAGAAGGAGAGTGAGAGATCCACCAGTATGTGCAATAACCATCTTTCTACAAACTCCTGCGATGAGCCTAAATATTCCAGTAGCCATTTGTTGGATCAGGAATAATTGCCTGAAGAACCTAATAAAGAAAGAATAAGTTAGTACAATACATTTGCAACCTAAAGACACCCATTGTGGTGTGTTTTCGTCACGGTTTATATGTCGTCTGTGCAATCAATGCACTAAGTTAGTACCAATACATTTGCGACCTAGATTCAAAATTCAAGCATAAAAATGAAAAAATGTGTGAAATGATTGTTGAATTACCTGCTAGCTTCAGGGGCAAAGCCTATGGTATAATATGTGGTGGCCGTCCATATGACAGACCCAAACACAATTATTGGAACTTTGAGGAGAATATTTGGTAGAGTGAATGCCCAAGGCGGATAGAAGAGGTTATCCCTATGCTTGTAGAAAACAGCAAGTCTCTGTATGGTAAGTGAGAGTTGAGAATAACCGTTGAACATATTAACGATCATTCCAAATAATAGTGCACCAACATAGATATAACCATCATCTTCATTTGTAATGTGTATGTTACTCCTCAAGAACAGAGTTGATGCAATAATCGCAACAATTCTTGAAAATATAGACAAAAGAGGAGGAGTTTCTCTTGATCAAAAGCCATTCCTTGTCGAAGTTGGCCTTTAATAGCTCTAGTGTTGGAACTGTGTACTTTTCTGTGACTTGTTGATCTTTCGTAAGGAATGGAGAGTTCATTTGGAACTGTAGTACTTTTCTGTGACTTGTTAAAATAAACTACTGTTTTTTAATTAGGTATTTAACTTTTCATGCATTTTAGATATTTAAATTTAAATTAACTAAAAATAAGACTTCAAACTACCAAAACTTCTTCCCTCATAACCTCTCCTATGTTTTCCTCAACTCCTCCACTTCCTACAAATTAAATATACTACACTACAAGAGAAATAGAGGGCACACCCACACACAAGAGGACTCCCCTCACATTTTTCTTCCATTCCATATATACGTACATCACAACAACCTAAATAAAATGGTTTCTCATTATGGTTAGTGTAATTTTGAAACACAAAAATCAATCGAAACAAATACAATTTAATCTGATTTTCGTGTAATTTTATTTTTTTAAAAAAGAAAATCAATTAATATAAATACAATGAGTGATTCAAGGGAATTTTTTCTTGATTGGTGGATTTATGTGTGAATCATGGAATTTATTTCGAAATTGCCACGTCAATCATTAATTATATTGAGAGTCATATTTGTATAAGTATTTAATAGTCACACGGGATATACAAATTGTGACATGAATATCTACTCACTATATTATGTAAGTAGCCAAACATTAGCTAATTTGCCTCATTATATTTTAAGTTTTTTCTATTTTTAAAAGTTCGTCCTATTAAAATGCAGTTGACAAACCCAAAAGAGGAGTTTTTGAGAATGACAAGGGGAAGAAAACAGGAAAAATTATATAACGTAACTGAATATACTTCTATAGTTACACCTTATAATAGCGTATTTCTAAATTAATATAATATAAAGTGTAGCTATATTTTACATTTTATATCAGATATACACTGATATATGTATAATGTATCCCTAAATGGTAGTCACACTTTCACACTGTGTATATGCTATTTATATTCTTGTTACATTTACTTTCTTTGTAGAAGGACGTCTCTGCCACCAGACCATTGGCCACACCCATTATGCACCGCTAAAAAAATGATAGGTTAAATACATAAGTGGCCCCTTAAAACTTGTGTGTTTCTTTTATTTTAACGCTATAACTTGGACTTGTTTGTATTGAACATTTACACCACTCAAAAAATACACTTGTTAGACATTTTTCTTATGCGGGAAAACCACTTAGCCATCAAATAACAACAATAACATATTCAATATAATTTCACAATATTGAAATCTGGACAGAGTAAAGTGTACATAGAACTTACTCCTATCTTATGAAATTATGAAGGTTGTTTTCGATAGATCCTCAATTCAAGGAGAGAAGAAAAAGAAGCAGTAAAGGCATAAAATTTCTCTCTAAAAAAGAATATGTTTCTATCTGTTCAATACTAGTATACGTACCTGCGTTGCGCGGAGATTATTAAAAAATATTTAATTAGTTGAACACATTACATCATTTAATTTTTTATGAATCTAAATATTATATAATTGTAAGATATTTATTTACTTTCTAAAAATAACTGTTTTGTTTCATTTTTATATTTTAACTATTCTGATTTTTATTTTATTTATTGTTGGACATTAATTTTTTATTTCCTAATTTATTTTTAAGTAACCGTGAATGTAATCTGTGGAACCATTCTAATTTTTTTTTTTTTTTTGGAAGAATGTGAATTCAACGTGTTTTTTTTAAGCATTAATTATTCTTCTTACCAATTAAACTAAATATCAAAATTTGATTATTATTTTTTACCAATCATAATTAGTGAGTTTTCAAATAAATATCAATTTATATTTTTTTTTAATTATAAACTCGCCTAAACTGTTTACTTTATAAAAATAACTGTCTTGTTTCATTTTTATATTTTTAAATACATTCTAATTTGTTTTTTTTTTTTCTAATTTATTTTCCAGTAATTGTAAGTATAAATTTCTGAAACCATTGAAATTATTATTTTTTTGGAAGAATGTTGATTCAACGTGTCTATTTTATTAAGTATTAATTGATTTTCTTTTCAGTTAAATTAAATGTCAAGCGGAAAGTTATATTTTTTTATTATAAACTCAAGTAAATATATATACACACATTGTAAACTCACATAAATCTAAAAGAATTATATTATATATAAGTTGTACTTTTTTTTAATAATCATTTTATTTGAAAATGATTATTAGTTCATTGCTTTTTTTAGTAGTGGGTGTTAACGGGTAGTTTAAATATATAAATTAATTAAGTTAATTATTATATTATAGAAGGATATTGTTGTTTTTCAGAAAATAAAAAAAATCAAGCATAAAGGCGCTCACATTATCTTTAATTTAATTTCATTATTCAACGTTTTAGCTTTTCATTATTATTATTTATTTTATCTTATGAAGATTTTATTTTTATTTTATGAGCGTATAATCTTAATCATATTAAGACTTTTTTTTAATGATAATGTAGATTTTCATTATAATTAATTCAAATAAGTTTTTTTTTCATAAATAAAATTTTATAAATATGTCAAATTATCATCTATGAAATAATTTTAAAAAATGATTTTCATAAAGAATTCATTCACTTCATCTTAAATCTTTATATATCTTTATGTTAAAATATACGACGAGTGTGAAGGAATATATTAAGTGATACTACATATATAATATGTTTATCACAAAACTTTCTTTTTCTTCTGATCTCTAAGTTGATTTTTTCTCCATCAAAATATTCTCCTTGGAACGTTTTTCTCGAAATTATTTTTGGCGGACTTTTTTTCTGTTTTAGGAGCAATATAATTGTGTGATAAAAATTTAATAAAGATATCAAAATTTGTTGAAATAAAAAGTAAAGAAACTTCTTACTTAATAGACTAAACCTTCAAACAAAACACATAATGCTGTGAATGTAAAAATTACTGATTAATAGAATCAATAGTTCCTTCATCTCTCATCTATTTATATTCAACAAAATACAATAGTAAATAAATAAGAATTTGACAAAACAAATCAATCACTTTAGTGTTTTTTAAATTTGAAGGAGTATAGTTTGTTCATCTATGCTCTTTCATCTCTGGAATCATCATGTAAGGATGTGGTTTGAAACAATCTTCTCTCCTTATTTTTTTTCCTCTAAAATGTACTTCTCTTGGCTAAAATAAGTACTCAACACTAATTTATCTTCTTTTTAAAAAAGAATTGTACTTGCAAAAATAATATAGAAAATTGAGTGAAAAAGAGATAAAAATGAAAAGTCTTACCTTTACATATTGTTTTCTCCACCAACATGGTCATGTAGCACAAAATTAATGTCGTAATGCTTCTGTTTAAAAAGACATAACTTTATCTCAACTGTTCTGAAGTCACATTTACAGATAGAGGAGAAAAAATAAATGCAAATAAAGATGAAAAATTATACATAATAGCAAACATTTAAATCAAAATAAATCTTATAGCTACTGTTTCATATATTTGTATTTCGCAGTAAATGTGCAGCTAATGTTACACCATTTTTGCCATTCAGCTGGGACCCACGAATTTAAAAAAAAGGGAAGATCTATTTTATACAAATTCCTTCACTATTTTTTCTCTCCCATTTTCTTTCAATTTCTCCTAAAATCTCTCTCCAAATCAGTTTTATTTTAATCAGTTGGGACCCACACATTTCAAAAAATGGAAGATTTATTTTTATACAAATTCCTTCGCTATCTTTTCTCTCCCAGTTTCTTTCAATTTCTCCTAAAATCTCTCCCCAAGTCTTTTTTTTTAAATATATATATTTTCGTCCTATACATTTATAATTATACAAATCCAAATCTTCCCCTATTGCATCTTCTCTTTTTCTCTTTTATACAAATTACAATGTATAATTTGTGTTGTATAAAGAGAGAGAGATTTGATATACAAATGTTTTATTTCGATTCAATTGTATATAAATTCAAGTTTTATGCAGATATACAAATACAATCATTGGTACATAGACATAGTAGTTACATATATACAATTGAATTGAGAGGCAGCCAACGATTTAACAAATGAGAGGCTGCCATCGATTTATATAAATGAGAGGCTGCCAACAATTTATACAAATGAGAGGCTGCCAGTGATTTATACAAATCTGATGCTAGTTTGCTATGAAGCATAATTATACAAACGATAGCTATATCATACAAATATGATTAGCATACAAATATAATTTTTATGTTTGTTAAACCTAAAATTTACACAAAGATGTATAGACTAAAAAAACTCTTTTTACGGTTTTCAAACAACCGTTCCCTAATTTTTCGGTGGCTTTATGTAAAATATTTTTGAATAATTTTTATTTTGCTTTATCTAAATATCACAGAAAATGGGGAACGGGGGTTGGGGTGGCTAATTTAGATATAAGAGGTTTTTTTAGAATTAACAATTAAAAATTGAATATCAAAACTTTACAAAAAATTTCAACGAGTCATTATTTTTACAACTCATTTTAATTTTAAATAAAAAATTTAAGTTAATTATAACTTTTAATTTTAATAATACTATATTTTTTTATTTTGATAATATATATTGTTTATAAGAATTTTTTTCTTATATATATGTATAAATTTTTTAAAACTAAAAATTAAAGACTATAACATGTCTTTTAAGAAAAATGTAATGTTTTTTTAAATTGAAAAAACTACAATTTTAATTGGGTAAAACACTTTAACTTTTCTTTTGAAACAATATTATTATTATTATTTTGAAAACTGAAAATTAAAGACTAAAATATGTCTTTTAAAAAAACCGTACGTTTTTTCAATTAAAAAAGAAACTAACAATTTTAATTGGTAAAAAACTTTAACTGTTCTTTTAAAACAGTAACTTTTTTTCTTTGATTAAAATATTGAATTAATTCTATTTAATTAGTTGTAATTTAAAAGTTAAAATTAGAGATTAATTGTGGTGTTGACACGTAAGCGCTATCACCTCTCCTATTATATATAGAATAGATAATATATTATTATTTCTATTTTTTATTTTCTTATTTGATAATAAAAATCTTTTCTTCTTTATTTCTTCTTTATAATATAAATCCTTTCTATCTTTAATATCATATTATTATTTCTATTTCATTTGATTTTCTTATTTTATAATATAAATCCTTTCGCTAGATCCTCAGTTCAAGGAGAGAAGAAAAAGAAGCCGTAAGGGAATCTCCAACCCATTCTCTATTTTACTCTTAAAAAAATATTTTTCACTCTCTTTAATATTATATTATTATTTATATTTCATTTTTATTTTTCTTATTTCATAATATACGTCATTTTTTTTTTGAAATAATCACCCTATATAATGTTCATGTCAAATTAAATTTTATTCTTTTCTAAATTTCTAAATAACATAAATGCAAACAATATTAAATATTATACATATTAATGGACAATTGAAATAAAAGTGAAATCATTGATGAAATACAATTACATTACATAATAATATTAAATCATCATAAAACTTATTTTAAATTTTACATAAATACTCAACTTTTGAGATTATTACGTTGCCCCCGTAAATACTCTATATAATAAAAATATTACTATTAAAATAATCAAAAAGTAAAATAGAGAGGACTACTATTCATCTCTTTATAAATAGAAAATAGAGAGTAAAATAGTGATGGGGTGGAGACCGTATTCTCTATTTTACTCTCCAAATATAAAAAATAGAGGGGGTCGGAGATAATCTAACAACAGCAAGATAAAAGGCACCTAGCCATCAGCTTTCATTTATATGAGATTGAGATTCAAGATGCAATACACTAGTTTCAAAACTTATTTCTGGAGCAAGATTGTGTACAATAGTTCATTCCAAGCATCTGGAACACCAGCTACACACCAGTGGCTGCAGTCCATCGACGCGCCACTGGCAATTCTCGAGGGGTGTCCGTCTTTTCGTAGTTGTGTAAGCAGTGTAATATCAAGTAAATTGACAGGCATTGACATGTTACTTAGGACACTCTTCACCACTGCCTCTCCTGCATATCTTTCACCTGGATAAGTTGATCCCTCTATTGGCTTTGTTTGTCCACTGCAGTCCTTCACCATTGGTTCATCCCAATCCTTGCCACTAAAAAGAGGAAACACAACCAAGTTGAATAAAATGGTCTAAAATTCTACAACACAAATCATATACAAACTTTGCTAGAAAATGTGATTGATGTACAATTCGTCGAGACTTAGGTGTCATTTGGTTCACGTACTACTCCCTTTGTCCCAATTTATATTATACACTTTCCAATTTTGTCTGTTAAAAAAAGAATGACATATTTCTTTATTTGACGAATATTTAATGACACTATCAACATTTTATTCAGGTTGAGTCCCACTTATTTTAAAAAAGTATATAAAGGTGTACTCTTTTTAAGGGTACTTTTGGAACACTGCAAAATCTTCTCATATTTTTTGAACTCCGTGCCCAGTCAACTACATCACATAAATTGGGACGGAGGGAGTAGTATGTTTGAATTAAAAATAACTGTGCACGAAGCATCATTCCGCGTTCACAGAAGATCAAACCCCAAGGGGATATAGTACGTGTAGGCTACCTACCATGATAGAAGCAATAGCGAGTGATATCACGGCTAGAATTCGTGACCTATAGGTCAGATGGAGACAACTTTACTATTGATCTAAGGTTTATGTTGAGATTATAGTGCGAACGACCCCTAAATGTTTACGGGAGAAAAAGAGAAGTTGTCTGATAACTTACTAATAATGAACAGAAGAAATTCCTTGGAAGAACACTTTAGTCACAACAGGATCAATGTTGGAATCAACCCAATTAGCCCAAGTAGTTAAAGCAATCTTGTATGCTTCCATATGGTCCATCTCCTTGTATAATTTGTCACCAACTTGAAAATAGTCCCACCTGCGGAAAAAAACAGGACAATGTAATTTTTCTTGTAATACGAAATAACGAAGTTTGGCTTCTATTAAGTTAGTGAAGAAGATGTGTACGTTTGTAGGCGTCCAGTATGTATCCACCAATGGTAGCTATTAAAGATTAAGACATCAACTCCTTTCCACTGCTCAGTTCTGCTGAGAGAGTCGAGCTTGAGAACTCGTCCTGCTTCCTCGATCACTAGGTCAACGAGAAATCCATCTTTCAAGAATGTGATTGTGAACTCAAACTCCTTCACAAGCCAAAAATGAGCATGAGAAAGAAGGGCAGATTACATATCAGAAAGTTAAAAGCAGTTTCAGAGCAAGGACATTTTTTTTTATAACCTTAGTGTCTGGGCTAGCTACCTCAACTAATTCCATGGAATACCTGCCACCTCCCACCAACAACAGGTACCAAGTAACTCTGTCCACCAAGGTGAGGACAGATGAGGAAAAATCGCCCACTGCTTTTTTGTGTCTGCTGGGATTTTAGTGTTGATCAAATCTCATAACAATCTATATTGCTCGAATCTTCCAAAAATGTTGGTGCATCCATGTCCGATCCTCCAATGCAATACTTTCAGAGGATTTGACAGATACTTGGTGACGTTTTGGATGTTCCGAGCAACATAGACAATAATAGCTGTCATGCTAGAGGCAGGGTAATTACTAAATAATCTTCTTAAAGTATTTAGCAGTTGATGCTTCCTTCTGTCGGATAGAAAATTCATCATAGGCCAAGTATTCGAAGAACAATTGCAGTTTAACCTCTTGGCACTAACCACAACAATTATATATGAAAATTTTCTAAAATCGAAGGATCTATCACATATTTGAATCAGCTTCAAGTTAGATTTTTCAGTTACATCAAAGGAGTAAGGACTCTTGTTATACATTCATTATACACACAGGCTCGCGTGTTATACTGAGTTGTAGATGAATGACATGTTAGAATACAACAATGTGGGCTCTAGACACCGGGTGGGAAACCAAAAATAAAAAAAAAATCGGTCTAAAGCTTGGAAGAATTCCAGCAATTAGCCTCTCTGCGGGGTCTAAGATCATTTACTAATATGTTATCGATCTGTAAACATGCTAGCATTATTGAAATTGGGAGGCGGATCATATCCACTTATACTAATCTAGTAAATTAGTACTACTTGTTTTATCCTGTCAACATCACGACTCTTACTCTAATCAAAAGACTAAGGATCCTATTGAACATAGGTTGCCAAACTACGATAGAGAGTTTCGCTTTTAAAGGGTCAATCACAGCCTTTTGAAGTGCTAGTCGCGTAAGCACGCCAAGTTCAATCAAGTCAAAAAGGCTTTGATGGCTCAAGATTTGTATTACAGAAAGGATAGTGATGGGAAGGGGGCAGCCCTCGATTGGCCCCAACGTCGGAGCACTTTTACCAACAACAACAATATATCCCATGTAATCCCACTAGGTGGGATCTAGGAAGGGTAGGATATACCGTGTACGCAGACCTTACCCTATCTCGTGGAGGCAGAGATGTTGTTTTCTAAAGACTCTCGGTTCAAATAACTCATAACAAAGCAATGTTAAAAATCACATATAGACACGCAAAGCAGACATAACATAATAACGAAATCATTACATAGCTTTCAACTCTACCAAACAGAAGATGATATAGGGGCAACGATTAAGTGGACCTACCGGAAATGAGAGAACGGAACGGTTTCTTGTCCTGTCAAATGTGTAATTAGAATTTGGAACTGCAGCATGAAGCATGCATGCTAGTGATTGCCACTGGTTATTGCTCAAGGAATCCCCCACAAACATGAAATTTTTGCCTTTGAAGTTTTTCAAGAAATCTTCACCATTGAACCTATGTATGCCATAATCCAAAAAAAATCATTTTAACAAGTATTTAATTACAGTGGTGAAGTCATAATTTTAACTAAAGGAGTTCAATATATGAATAAGTAAACACACAAAGAAGCCAAATGGGAGTTCAGCGTCAACTATATATATATATATATATATATATATATATATATATACATAAAAATAACTTTAATCATGTATAAACAGTGTAATTTTCTGTTACGGATACAGATGAACAAGCACAAAGAAATTCTTCTTTTTCTGTATAAATAACAACTATTATTTCAGCTATATGAATCGTTATTGACCATGTTGCTTAAGCCCATCTTAGTCCAATATTATACAAAACAAAAAAAATAAAAATATTTCTGTATTTTCTACTGACATATAATCTTATTCTAACTTAAAAGACTCCTAGAAAATATAGCAATTTTTTTTTCTTTATAAGTTATCTTAGAAAATTATAAGGGAGGGGGCATCAACTTGTGTTTATGTGACAAAGCATAATCTATTCTAAAATTATGAATAAAATATTAGGTGGAAGTAGATGTAGGTTAACAGTTGGGTAATACTTCCCTTTTTCCTTGCTCTTTCCGTCTCAAAATACTTATCTTTTTTTTATTTACACATTTCATAAGATAATATTAATTAAAAAGGATTTTTGATTATTTATTCCTATTAATGTCTTAATATGTAATTTTTCTTTAATAAATATTTATTTTATTTATACAGAAATAAACGATAAATAATTTAAGACTGATAAAGTAAATTGGAATAGGAAAAGAGGAGTTGACAATTAATAATCTACCAGAAGCAGCCGTTCTGTTTATTAGCAAAACAGAGTAGCTTCCACTCAAATTATAATTAAAAAATCCGAAAAAAAAATTGTTTTCACTTTTTTCATGAATTTTCAGAAATTCCACAAACTATAAACAAAAAAAAATTATTTTCATGAAATTTAAAAAACAACTCTAGTTCCCCTTATTATTATTTTTTTTGTCAAACATAACTTGAATTTTTAAATATCCATTTTTTGCTTCGAAAAAAAAAATTACTTTCACAATTAAACCTATTAAAATTAAGATAAGTATAATGTACCAATAAGAGCTATCTTCACTAAAATTTAGACTTGTAAATTCGAAATTCTAGCTTCGATTCTCTGAGCACGAAATTTAATAGGAAAAAAAAATCATTTATGTTACCTGGGGAGGTCACAATCTGTAGGCTGCCATCTATATTTGAGATAAAAATTATCTTTTCTTCCATTTTTGATGCAATTAAGACCTTGGTCTATAAATGGACATTGTAAAGAATCATAAATTGGATAAGATTCATCAAAAATCCAACTTCCTTCAAAAATATTACAGCTCCTCAATTGTACTGTTAATAGATGTAGAAAAACAAGAAAAAGGTAGATTTTGGTAACTGTTTTAGTAGACATTGTGAAAATTTAGAACACAAATTGAGAGTTCATATAAAGTTGGGGCAGAAAAAATAAAAATTGTAGTGTTTGATAATTAATGTGTGTATGTAGAGTTTTGAATGGATAAATTAGTTGGTTGTCTTTTTTTATATACTGGTAAAAGTGCACTATAATTAGTAAAGTAAGCAACTGAAAAATGTCATCAACATTCTTTGTGTGAATGCTATGTCCTCTCCTCCTTTTCAATTTACTTTTCGGTGTCAAACTAACATCTAAACTATATCTCTTTTTGAGTTTCGTATTTAAATTATTAAGAGCGTGAGTTTCATTAGTTTGAGAAACACACCTTAGTAGTGTGTGTAATACACTCCTTTTATTTAAAAACTTTGTCACGTGACATTTCACATGGATAAAACATCTTGATACAAATTCAATAATAAACTATTAATATTAGTTCAAAATTGAAAATTATCTTTTATAAATAAAAAAAAATCTTACTTTACCCCACTCCAAAATCTATGGCTAAACAGATATTTAAAGATAAATTTTCAAAACTTGATCCAAAATATATGGTAAAACATATATAGTCTTTGTTCATTGAATATTTACTTCATTTATGTGTCATCTCTCTATAATTGAGGTGTTCGTATTACTCAAGAAAAATTAGTAGTACTATCTATGGTTAAACAGATATTTGAAGATAAATTTTCAAAATTTGATCCAAAATATATGGTCAAACATATATAGTCTTTGTTCATTGAATATTTACTTCATTTATGTGTCATCTCTCTATAATTGAGGTGTTCGTATTTCTAAAGAAAAATTAGTAGTACTATCTATGGTTAAACAGATATTTGAAGATAGATTTTTAAAATTTGATCCAAAATATATGGTCAAACATATATGGTCTTTGTACATTGAATATTTACTTCATTTATGTGTCATCTCTCTATAATTGAGGTGTTCGTATTACTCAAGAAAAACTAGTAGTCCTATCTATGGTTAAACAGATATTTGAAGATAAATTTTTAAATTTTAATCCAAAATATATGGTCAAACATTTATAGTCTTTGTTCATTAAATATTTACTTCATTTATGTGTCCTCTCTCTATAATTGAGGTGTTCATATTACTCAAGAAAAATTAGTAGTACTAATGTATAATGAGAAAGAGAAAAAAATCAATTCCAACATTTTACATGACATATTTAAAATCATAATATTAAGAAATATTATGATACATTATAAATAAAAATAATTTAAAATTATAAAATTAAAAAAAAAAAAGTACTTTGAAAAATGTTATCTCCAATTAAATTAAAACACATAATTTTTAACGAACTAGATATTGGACACAAAAAATTAGCCTTGTCACATGATTTACACTTTTCCTAAATTAAATAGAAAGAATCAAAAGACAATTCTCAATATTAACGAAACACAATCTTTACTTTTGTTTGTCAGTAAAAGGAGGCTTTTTTCTCTACCTTTATGTCTAGACTTAGTTAATTGAATTTTAAATGCAAATATCAAATTTTCTGTGGAAAATAAAAAAACAAAGTTTACTTCTTTGATTTTGAGAAGTTTTTACTTTCAATGTTTCAAGTGATGTGATATTTTTTTAAATTTGGTTTTTCCTTATGTTTTGCCACAATTAGTTCAAAGACCGAATTCATCTCTCTTTTAGAGGATGCGTCTGATTGGATTTAACTTCACTTTCATTGGCTAAAGCGAAATACTTGTAGCAAGTAAAAAACGATTTCACTGGCCTTCCATTTTTCCATTCAATAAGATTATTAGTCAGTAGTTATATTCTAAAAGAATATCACATTTAGTATACATTGAATTCAATCACAAATGAATACCATAATCATCCACAATTACCATATATATGTTCAGTATTAAATATTAATAGTAAATATGGCTAAAGAAAGTAATTCTCAGTACATTCATGGAGAAACTTCTTGATATATTTCCTACAATTGCAAATATTTGACTTCGGTACACTTTGGTTATCCGTAAAGTTGAACGAAATCTCGGTTCATGGATCAACAAAGATGTGTTTCGAAGGAGATGCATTTACAGTTTTCCTATAAGAAACGAGCAGTTGATTTCGATCACCTCTTGACAACTAAGGTTCCGTTGTTGTCCAGAGATTCAACCCGACTGTCCATCTGGCACATGGATTCATTACCATAGGCACTACTACTCGTGAATAAGCATGACGAAATATAGTGCAGCCAGGCGTAGAACTAGCATGACCATGTCGGGATATAAGCACCTCACTGACAATTAGACCAATGTTACCTGTATGCTGCTGATCAACTCATCGGATTCTGAAGAAGCGATTAAGACACATTTTGACCAAGTCTCAAAATGTCCATCAGCAAACGACTGACAGAAGCCTTTATTTCATCTGGTATTACTAACTGGGGAGGAACTGATTCCAGTGCATACAGAGTAATAACCCTCATTACCACAACCTAGTGTAAATTTGTCATATCGCCTTTCCAGACATTCTGAATCACAAACTTGCATGATGCTTTTAAGGCACATTTGCTGCATACCTGAAGTAAACACGTAACGTTTCAAATCACAAGGGGAATATAGGAGGAGATTCAAAAATATCCCAAAAAAAGGAAATTTTACTATCTTATTTAATCTTAGGAGCAGAGAAGGGAAGTGATGAAATTTCCTAAGAGCAAAAGAGACATTAACTTCTTGAATTCTGAAATATGTACGCAACCTCTTAGCAGAAAAGACAGTCTTCTTTGCAATAGAAGGGCAACCAAAAAGGGCGACTTTTTTTCAAGTCACTGCCAGTCAACCATCTGAACAACCAAGTTTAATAGATTAAGGAATTGAATAAAAAAAGCTAAATTAAGAAAAACATACCAAACATAGCACAAGCGACATGTGGTAATTTGTCAACAAACCGTGCCAACGCAGATGAAAGACAGCATCAGTCCATGCCTTTTCAACGTTGGAAAAGGGCCAAAAATATCTCTAACCTAATGAAATGGATCACAAATACCATCCGTTAACCTTTAGGTCTAAAAGTACCGTTAACATTTTTCTTGGGCTCAAACATACCTCTGAAACTAACGGATTTGGGTCTTTAAAATAACTTAAAAGGGGCAAAAATACCCCTAACGTTTTGAAAATGGCTCACAAATACCATTTGTTAACCTTTTGGTCTAAATATACCCTTAACACTCTTTTTATGGGGCTCGAGTATAGCCTTGTAACTAACGGACCAGCCTTGGTCAAATTTGGGTCTTTAAAACAGTCACGTGTCATTCTAAGCTTGCCGCGTTTTTAATATAGGATTAAAGTAAAGCCCACTCATTTATCGAACCCAGCCCATTTTCATTTTACAAATTAATCACCCCATACAATTTTTTCTACCCAAAAGCATCCGTTATTTCCTAGAAGCTTAGAGGTGATAGGCCATTTAGGGCTAAACTTTTGTACTTCAAACTAGAGATTGTGGGTCATAACTTAATTGGATGTTGAAGGATTCTTCTTGATCAATCAATTTCAAAGTCTTGTTAGTAAGGTAATTTTTTTACTACTTTATATGAAACTTTTTCTATTCAGATTTGATGCACTTGAGTGAAGGTCTTTCGGGAACAGTCTCTCAACCTCCACAAGATAGGGATAAGGTTTGCGTACTCTATCCTCCCTAGGCCACTTGTAGGATTACATTGGGTATGATGCAGTGTTATTAAAGGCGAGCGCCTTTCGCCTTTGGCGACAAGGCAACCTCTGAAAGGCGTACCATGGCGATCGAAAGGCAACTGGCGACGTGGCATGGCGATGCAATAAGCGTCGCCTTTTTTTTTTAAAGTCTGATTTAATAATTAAAAGCCAAAATTAGGGTTTCTTTTTGGGTATTTTTGCAAACTCACCTCAGATTAGGCGTCACGACTGCTGCTCCTCTTCTCCTCAGATTTCACAAGCCGCGACCCCTGGAGACTTACGCGACCTTCGCGAATCGCGACGCTGTTGCTCAGGTACGACTTACACAACTGCTGCTCGGGTACGACCCTGGAGACTTACGCGATTCTCTTCTTCTCTGTTTTTCAGCAGTACAACTATGCTCTGTTTTTCAGATCTCTGTTTTTAGTGGTAGACTGGTAGTGAAGTGTGCACTGAGTGCTCTGTTCTTCTGGTATGTTGTAGCGCTCTGCTGCTCACTGCCTATATTTTTATTTTTTTTAATTCTTCTATAATTATTTCTTCCCTACTTTATTTAGTTTTATACTAATTAATATAGTATTAAATAATGAATTCAATGGCGTCGAATGCTATCAAAAAGAGGGACATTGGATTGAATTGAAATATTTTCTAATATATGTTATTGCTATTAAGATTTTGGATATTTATATATGGGAGGAGATTAGGCAAGACATGGCGCATCTTGAACATACCGAGAACATGACTCTTAAATAGGAGGGTCTGGAGGTTGCGGATTAGGGTAGAATGTTAGTTGATAGTTGAGCATTCTCTCGCTATCCTGCGATATAGGATTGATGCCATACTTAGATCCATTCCATTCCATTTTGTCCCAAGTTATAACAATGTTAACCCAATTGTTCCCCCCAACTTCCTTCAGTATCTTTGTAATATCCCCGTTAGTTGTGTTTACTGGAGACACACTACATCAACTTCCCATGTATGTAGAGTGTTTCTGATTAGCCAACTCTTTTTGGCACAATTTAGCCCCCTAACATTGCAAGACACTCTTTCAAACTTTATTGATCTTTTATTGACAAGTATCTCCCCTACTTCTTAAGTCATACCTCCAAAATTTGGTATCAAGATCTAACCTTTTCAGTTCATTCACCCCTTCCTTTTTTACAATGGCTTGCTCCCCCTTGTTCATCCTATTGTTGTTGTCTATCTTCATTAATAATTCTTTGGCCTTCTCATCGCACAGTTTAATATCTACACCTAATTCTGCGGTTAGTTTGATGATGTGTTGTTGAATCCGTTCTGAAGTGTACATGTCTTGAATAACCTCCTCAACGGGTAATTGGATTTTCAAAGGAACTAAATCTTCTTTGAAGCAATTTGTTGCTTCATCATGTTCCTTCGATTGCAAGGCCTTAGATTCCTCTTTGTCTACTCACCCAGCTTCTTCCAGTGATAAGCTTTCCTTAAATTGTACGATTTCAGTTGATTTATTCCCTGGCACCGCTGTATTAAATATTAATCATACAAATGTTGAACTAATCTTCGTGTGTTCTTCCTCACCCTCATATATCACTATGTTCTTCATGAGTTGAGTTATTGTAGACGATTGAATGTGCGATATAGTTCTTACTATAAGTGTGTTTGCCTGGTTT
Source organism: Solanum pinnatisectum (assembly GCA_035578085.1). Lineage (NCBI taxonomy): Eukaryota > Viridiplantae > Streptophyta > Magnoliopsida > Solanales > Solanaceae > Solanum > Solanum pinnatisectum. The sequence continues at coordinate 8,677,527 of CM069087.1, forward strand.
TCAATTGTGATAGGGTTTACAGTTTAGGCTTTCATTCCCAGTGAAATTAGGAAATCTCTGAATTATTGGGTTTGTTTTTGTAGGGATTAGAATTGAGCCCAAGTTCTACAGCTGAGTATTAGATCTAAAATTACATTTAAAAGGCCCCTCTCTGTTACATGGCACCCAAAGTGCCTTCAACCTAAACTTTCCCCCATCGAATGACGTGCCCTGTCAGTTTCACCCAAGTGTCAGCCCTCATGTCTCTATAAAAAAAAAGATGGCACTGTACTATTATCCAGTGGATAATTTAAAGGCTCCCCACTTCTTCTTCCTTCAATTTCACAGTGATGGAAGCTTCCACCCACACCATAATTATATAGATGAGACCTTCAGTTTCCATTTCAACCTCTTTAGGAATCTCCTTTCCATCTCCCTTCACTTTGATTCGAGCCTAGTGAAGATGATTTCTCAAAGTTGTCTCCTCCTCTGTTTCAATGAATCCACCACGACGTTACCTATCTCTTCAAATATCTTCTATGATCAGAGATTCAAAGGTAAACCATGAAATCTGACCCATATCCAGTCCTTGTTGATCTCCTCTGGTCAACATCTGATGGTAGGATTCCACCATTGAAGATTCAGCTTTTTCTTCTGCCAAGTTCATTCTCCAGTCATAACATGTTCTTTGGCTTTCCTCATGGGGAATCTAATGAAATACTGAGTCACTCATGCTGAAGACATTAAGTCCAAAATTTGACTTCCATGAGTTACATGTCCATTTCCTCATATCATTTAGAGTTGGCGGATATTTTGGTGGTATCTTTATCGCATTAGCCAAAACTTATTTGTTTTTGTTCATTCCTATTGCAACAAGATGGACTTTACCGAGGCTGAGAATGGTCCAACTATTAAATCTTGGGTGGAAATTTCTTTTACCAATTTCTCTCGGTAATCTATAAACAACTGGAATTTTCCAACTACACATCAACTCAATAGATCTGATTCTGGCCTTGCTGAACCCCCAATTACAGATATTTTGTTGTTGCTTGCTGTTATGTGTGTTGTTTTTGTCTCCTCCATCATCTATCTGCTGTTATCGAAAGCCTCCTTGTACGAGGTTTCTGTTTGTCTATTTCTACCAGGAATAGGGTTCTTCTCTGTTTGTATCATTGATAAAGTTAGTAAATTTTTGGGCAATATTTCCCAAACCCTCGTTAAGAGGACCCTCTTGTGTAATAAGGATATATTTACTTCCCCCTTGAATGGCTATGAAGCTTATGTACCTACCACTTTCATTATATTTAAGAGTACCAAGAGAACTCTGAAAGTGGTCCTTCATGCACCATCTCTTTGTTGACTTCCTCTTTTCTTCTATTAGTTGCATTGAAGACGAACACCAACCACTTCATGACATTGATGCTAATAGTAACTTGTCCCATTTAATATTTGTTATGCTCAATCCAGTCAAACCGTACCACTGAATCTGAATATCTCCATGTAGTGTTATAGGATTTAAACCTTGCATTATAACAACTCCTATCTTCCCCCATATCTATTGAAAACTCCGGCCAGAGCAGCCAGAGAACTTCTCCCCTGGAGAGTGGAAAAATGCAAAAAGGACTAAAACTGACAACCTCAAAAAAAGTACCTGAGAGCATTTATGATAGTGTATGTGTTGGGAGGTATTAGAGCCCTTCAATATTTCTGGTGTAGTGAATTCAATGTTCTAAAGAATTTGCAGTAGATGAGGTGAAGAGAATGTGATTGCTCCTAGTACATCTACGCTACATGAAAAAACTTCACTATGATGGATAGTACTAGGAGTATTTCTTACATGTTTGACAATCTGATGATTTTATAGAGAATTTTATCTCCTTTCTCTTTCCCTTTCCTGCTCATGGAGAAAAGAGGGTGGAAAATGGATATAATGATGTTACTCATATCGCTTAAGACCAGCACAAACCTATGACTTTGCACTTTTTGATGAGAAGTGTTGAACTCTGCTCAACATTTTTCTATACTTGAGGAATCCGAAAGAATGACATTTTTTTTTATGACTGTGGTGTCCCCAGCTTTCGTGCCCCTCGATTAAAAATGACATATTTCCCATACACCACAACATAATCAGTTATCAGTTTACGAAATGTCAGCTTCTATAAGGCGTAGACATAGACAAATACTTCCCCATTTTTTCTATGATTAGCAAACTAAATTCTATCAGAAGTGCATTGTTGAAAGATTTTGGTATATCAACAAAAACAATTCAGAGAATGTTACAGTCAATGAACAAATGTTACAGTCAGAGAATGACCACAACCAATTCATGTAACCACCTAATTCAGAAACAATTCATGTAATTTCGTACTTATGATACCCCATTAGCATTTCGAACTTCTTTCTTCCCATTATCCTTTTCCTTATTCCTCTTCTACAGCAAAACCATCATTTCTCCCTCCAATTTTCTCAACTTACACTTCAATTCTTCGTTTTCAGTTTCGTCCTCACTTTCTAATTGTTTAGAATTTTCAAAGAGGCCAACAGCTTCTTGGGAAAACACCCAATGGTTTCTTTGCTTTTTTTTTCTTGGCTACACTATCTGAACTAGTTGATTCTTTCTGAAACTGAACTGAAAACAAAAAGGTCTCCAAAAAGATAATGAAAATTGATATGGGATTGAAGAGTTCAAACATGCTAATGCTATTAAGTTTGGGGGAAGTTGAAGAATTGTTAGAAAATGCCAAGAATTGAATTTTCTGAGCTATATCATTGGTGCGTTTTTGGTTATTTGGTCACTGAACCATAGATGAGCATATAGAGGGAATATGAGGTTCTTCCAATAGAAGGGTTTTAAGGGTTTTGCAAGCGATAAGTCTACGACTTACAGCTGTGGATTCTAATTTGTATTGGTTTGGGCAAAAACAGAACTACATGGAGTTCCTTATGGGCTAAATTCCCAAGTTTTTCTACGGATTGTCCTTCAAACGGGCAAGTGTTTAATTTTTGTCTCTTTTCTATTTCAGGTGTTAAAATTTTGCTCCTGCTGCTCAATTAATGGGAATTTCTGGACCAAAGTCTAGACCTAATTCGGTCGAAGGAGGATTTGTGGACCAAAATGGACTGCGAGGCTTTGTTGAAGGTGGAGTTGGTACTGGTACCAAAACATCTCCAGCACTTGAGAAGATTCGAACAGAGATAAGGTACTGCTAGATTCCACTGCTTCCTTAACCAGCCTATATGAAGTTCTTCGATTATAAATTACCAGGTCTATACTTATGGTGTGATTTCTTTTTATTGGCAGACATGTGTGTGCTGAGCGAGCAGAAAACATAAGGATATTAGAATATCTGGAGAAAGTACGAAAGGAAGTTTAGTTCTTGTTAGATGTTCAGATATCTTTTTCTTGTAGCTTTGACATGACTTGATTCATTTTATTGCAGGGTGGTGATCCTCTTGCATTCAGACATGTGAATACTGTTTCACCTACTGTGCAATCCACCTCACTGAAATGTATGGAAAAGAAGCGGAAACGCGTGGCTGCTAATGATGATGAAAAATAAACTACAGGTAAAAAGAAAAAGACAAGGAAGAAGAAGAAACTAAAGAATCAGTGTTCCCGCAAACACATTGTTAGTATTAATGTATTGGGCATTGGATGGAATGTTTAAGTTGTACAATGATGTCATTAGTCGGTGGCTAGTGCTTTGTAATACAATTCAGGATTCTGTTAGTTATCAGATACTTTCTTAATCCTTTTATTCATATTATGGATGTTTTGTTCTCCTATGAAATTTTTGCTAATTATATTTTACATGGTTTAAGACGCAAGTGATTCCAGCTTATAGTGCACCACATGTGCGTAATTGTTGCTCATGTATTGTTGGTAAAGGGTATTACCTTATTAGGTGGGTTGCTTTAGAAAAATTCCTAAGTTTTGCCTATCCCTACCTTGTGGAGGTAGAGAGATTGTTTCCAAAAAGCCCTCAACTCAAGTGTATCAAATCAAAATAGAAAAAACTTCAGATAAAGAAGTAAAAAAATTATCTTAATAACAAGACTTTGAAATTGATTGATCAAGAAGAATCCTTCAGCATCCAATGAAGTTATGACCCACAATCTCCAGTTTGAAGTACAAAAGTTTAGCACTAAATCGCCTATTACCTCCAAGCTTCTAGGAAATAACAGATGCTCTGGGAAGAAAAGATTGTATCGGGTGTTTAATTTCTTAAAATGAAAACGGGTTGGGTTTTAATAAATGAGTGGGTTTTAATTTAATCTTGAATTAAAAATGTGGTAAGCTTAGAATGATGCGTGACTGTTATAAAGACCCATGTTGGCCCGTTAGTTTCAAGGGTATGTTTGAGCCCAAAACAAACGTTTAAGAGTATCTTTTGACCAAAAGGTTAATGGAGGGTATTTATGATCCATTTTCAATGTGTTGGGGATATTTTAGGCTCATTTCCACTATTTTGATGATCCAAATTTCACCCAGGCTGGTCGTTTAGTTTCACATATATGTTTTAGCCCGAAAAAACTCAAGGGTATTTTTAGACTATAAGGTTAACACAGGGCATTTGTGAGCCATTTTCAATACGTTAAGCGTATCTTTGGCCCTTTTCTGAACTTGAAAAGATATGAAGTGTTGTTGTCTTTCATCTGCATTGGAACAATTTAAAAGTCTATGAATTACGAATAATAAAAAAATCATTTACTAAATAAATGAGTGGGTTTTAATTAGTAAATCATTTTTTTTTAATTTTTTGTAATTCATAGACTTTTAAATTGTTCTAATGCAGATGAAAGACAACATCACTTCATACCTTTTCAAGTTCGGAAAAGGGAAAAAGATATGCCTAACGTATTGAAGAAGGCTAACAAATGCCCTCCGTTAACCTTATGGTCTAAAAATACCTTTGAGTTTTTTTGAGCTAAAATGTATATGTGAAACTAAATGACGAGCCTGGGTCAAATTTGGTTCATCAAAATAGTGGAAACGAGCCAAAAATATTCGATCCCTAACGTATTCAAAATGGATCATAATTACCTTCCACCATTAACCTTTTGGTCAAAAGATACTCTTAACATTTTTTTTGGGCTCAAACATACCCTTGAAATTAATAGACCAAGCTGGGTCAAAATTCGGTCTTTCAAACAGTCATGTGTCATTCTAAGCTTGCCACATATTTAATGCAGGATTATATTAAAACCCAACTTGTTTTCATTTTAAGAAATTAAACACCCGATACAATCTTTTCTTCCCAGGGCATCCGTTATTTCCTAGAAGCTTAGAGGTAATAAGGCGATTTAGGGCCAAACTTTTATACTTCAAACTGGAGATTGTGGGTCATAAATTCATTGGATGTTGAAGGGTTCTTCTTGATCAATCAGTTTCAAAGTCTTGTTATTAAGGTTATTTATTTTAATGCTTTGTATGAAACTTTTTCTATTTTGATTTGATGCACTTGAGTTGAGGGCTTTTTGGAAACAACCTCTCTACCTCCACAAGGTAGGGATAAGGTTTGCCTACTCTCTACCCTCTCCAAAACCACTTGTAAGATTACACTGGGTATGATGTTGTTATTGTTTTTACGAAACTTTTTATGGTTTGGGATTTCTATATTCTTGGCCTTCGACAAAAAATATTACTACATTCGTGTTGAAGATTTTATTGCTTTCTAATGAAGCTGATTTTTTTACTCTATCTGTGTTGAAGCTTTTAATGGATTTGTCTTACTACTCCCTCTATCCCAATTTATGTGGTACAATTTCCTTTTAAGTTTGTTCCAGGAAGAATGACATATTTCTATAATTAGAAATAACTTAACTTTAAAATTTCACTTTTACCCTTGATAAAATGATTTATAGCCACAAAAATATTTAAGGTTTGTTTCAGATGACTTGTTTTAAAAATCCTCCTTTTATTCATAAATGTGTGTTAAGTCAAATGGTGCCACATAAATTGGGACGCAAGGAGTAATACTTTTTCGTATGTGGTCCTTGATTAGTCAGAAATTTATGGTGATTGAACTGATGTATGGGGGTTATTTATTTGTATGTGGTCCTTTTTTTTTGTTGTATATCTTTAGATTCCAATGTTTTCTTTCCTATATGTATATCTCTGGTGTGGAGTTAATGATAGGCTCCAAGTTTGGAGACAAACTCTGGAGACTAACGGGTTCAGGTTGAGCATGACCAAGATTGAATACTTAGGAGTGTAAGTTTTGTGATGATACACATGAGGTTGACGTGGAAGTAAGGCTTGATACTTAGGTCATCTCCAAGATCAGATGTTCAAAGTATCTGGGGTCATTAATTCAAGGTAATGGGGAGATTGACGTGGATACCAACATCGTATTTGGTGCGGGTTGGGCGAGATGGAGGCCTACCTTCGGAGTCTTTTGTGATAAGAAGGTACCACTAAACTTAAAAGTTTAGTTCTACAGAGTGGTGGTTAGACCAAATGTGTTGTATGAGATGGAGTATTACCGATCAAGAACTCATATGTTTAGAAGATGAAAAATTCAAAGATAAGAATATTGTTGTAGATGTGTGTGCAATACTCGAAAGGATAAGATTAGGAATGAATATATCTGGGACAAAGTAGGAGTTGCCTCTGTGGTGGATAAGATAAAGGAAGCAAGGTTGAGATGGTTTGACATGTGAAGTGGAGAAGTATAGATGCCTAGTGAGGAAGTGTACGAGGTTGGAAATGGTGGGCATCCAGAGAGGTAGAGGTGGATCAAAGAAGTATTAGGGAGGTGATTAACAAAGACTGTGCATCTTGAACTTACTGAGGGCATGACCTTAGATAGACCTTAGATAGGAGGATCTGGAGGTCGTGGATTAGGGAAGAAGTTTAGTTGATAGCTAAACGTTCTCTCGCTTTCCTGCAGTATAGGATTGGTGGTCATACTTGGACCTTGTTTCTTACTCGTGGTATTAGCACTATTATCGTAGTTTCTTGTTCTTCGATCTTGATTATCACCTATGCATTTGTACTTTGGTTATCGCATTATTTTTGTTCCTCGGTATGTTGTGTGTTGCTCCCATTTCATATTATTTTGTTGTTGTTACTGGTCTCATTTATGTATTCCCTTTTTCAAATTGTTTTATTTTAAGTTGTTGATTTTGTGGAAACGTCTCTATCTCTACAAGGTAGGGATAAGGTTTGCATACACTCTACCCTCCCTAGACCCCATTAGTGGAATTACACTAGATATGTTCTTGTATATCACTGGTGTAGTCCCTATTTCCTTCTTTTATGGCTTGCATGAGGGTATTTGGGTCGACAAATCTCAGATGATCTATAATAAAAGATGGATACACATGTGGCAAGGGTACAATCTATACCTATTGTCATATATTGATATTTGACGAGAATATAAGGAAAAGCTAAGGTTTAGTGAGGTGATGATGTTGTTAGTTACAACACTTACAGGGCCACCTAGTAGTTTTATGTGTTGGAGGTATTAGAGTCCTTCAATATTTCTTGTGTTGTGAATTCAATGTACCAAACAATTTGCAGTAGAAGAGGGTGAAAAGAATGTGATTTCTCCTAGTACATATGTGGTGCACAGAGACACTTCACTATGATGAATAATACTAGGAGCAATTCTTACATGTTTCACAATAAGATGATTTTATAGAGATTTTTTTTTTGAAAATGATTTTATAGAGAATTTTATCTCCTTTTTCTTTCCCTTTCCGGCTCATGAAGAAAAAGGGTGGGAAGGGGATATAATGTTGTTACTCATATCGCCTAAGACAGCACAAATCTATGACTTCGCATTTCTTGATGAGAAGTGAACCTTTTTCTACACTTGAGGAATCAGAAAGAATGACATATTTTCCAAACACCACCACATAATCAGTTATCAGTTTACAAAATGTCAGCTTCTATAACGCATGGAAATAGACAAATACTTTCCCCATTTTTCTATAATTAACACACTAAATTCTATCAGAAATGTCACTGTTGAAAGATTTTGGTAAATCAACAAAACATAAATGAATAAATCTAACAGGCAGAGAACTGGCAACAACCAATATTAAAATAGGTGAATATAACTAATGATGATCCTTACTTAGCAATCTCTTCTCTACCCTTCATTGTATAAATGAGTCACAAACATCAACATATCAAGTGGAAGCTCTTTGTACATAGTATGACTCTCCATACTCAACGACGTTGACTTTCTTAACTCTACAGTCGCATTATACTCCTCATCCACAAATAATTCGTTTAACTTTTTACTCTTCCCTCATTTTCCGACACCCCATTATCATTTCTATCCTCCACTTTCTATTAGCTTTTCCAATTTTCTTCCTCCATTATCATGGACATTATCAGTTTACAGATTGTTAGCTTCTATGTTTTCACAAGGCAAAGACAAATACTTTCCATTTTTTCCCAATAATTAGCATACTGAATTCTATCAAAACACGTAGAAAACTAATAGTAGCAATCAATATGAAAATGGGCAAATGTAACTAAATTGATCCTTACTTAGCAATCTCTAGGTGATCTCTACAAAACTGCTCATTTGCATACTTTACAAAATCACGGGCATAGCTATTCTCGAAGCAAGTAATATCAAACTTATTCCTAGGCAAAAAAGATTGAATCTTTACAGTACCCTTCATTGTATAAATGAGTCACAAACATCAACATATCAAGTGAAAGTTCTTTGTACACAGTATGATCCTCCATACTCAACGACATTGGCTTTCTTGATGTTACACTCTAACCTCCTGATTCAGAAACATTTCATGTACTTTCTTACTCTTTCCCTCACTTCTGATACCCCATTGGCAATTCAAGCTTCCTCCTTCATATTCGCTTTCTCATTTTTCCTCTTCTCTCGCAAAACCCTCACTTCTTCCTCCAATTATCCCAACTTGCACTTAAATTCATTGTTTTCAGTTTCATCCTCACTTTCTTATTGTTCGGACTTCCCTAAGAGGCCAACAACTTCTTGAAAGAAAACACCCAGTGGTTTCTTTGCTTTTTTTCTTCACTACACTATCTGAACTAGTTGATTATTTCTGAAACTGAATTGTAAGCGAAAAGGGTCTCCGAAAAGATGATAAAAATTGATAGGGGGTTGAAGAGTTCAAGCATGTTGATGCTATGGAGTTTGGGGGAAGTTGAAGAATTGTTAGAGAACACCAAGAATTGAATTTTCTCAGGTACAACATTGGTGGGTTTTTTGGTTATTTGGTCACTGAACCATAGATAAGCATATAGAGGGAAGATGAGGTTCTGCCATTAGAAGGGTTTCAGACGTTTTACAAGCAATACATCTACGGCTTACAGCTCCATACTCTAATTTGTTTTGGTTTGGGCCAAAACAAAAGTACATGGAGTTCCTTACGGGCTAAACTCCCAAGTTTTTGCACGAATTGCCTTTAAACAGACTAGTGTTTAATTTTTGTCTCTTTTCTATTTCAGATGTTTAATTTCTGTTCCTGCTACTCAATTAATGGACTGAGAGGAGTTGGTATTGGTACCAAAACATCTCCGGCACTTGAGAAGATTCAAGCAGAGATTAGGTACTGCTAGATTCCATTAACCAGCCTATATGAAGTTCTTCGATTATAATTACCTCGTCTATACTTATCGTGATTTCTTTTTATTGACAGACATGAGTGTGCTGGGCAAGCAGTAAACAAAAGGATATTATAATCTTTGGAGAAAGTATGAAAGGAAGTTTAGTTCTTGTTAGATGTTCAGATATCTTTTTCTTGTAGCTTTGACATGACTTGATTCATTTTATTGCAGGATGGCAATCCTAGTGAAATCAAACATGTGAATTTTGTTTCACCTAGTGTTCAATCCACCTCATTAAAATGTAATAAAGAAGCGGAAATAGGAGGATGCTAATGATGATGAAACATGTAAAAAGAAAGAAAACAAGAAGAAAAAGAAAACTGAAGAATAAGTGTTCCAGCAGACCCCTTATTAGTATTATCATATTGGGCATTGGATGGAATGTTTAAGTTGTATAATGATGTCATTAGTCAGTGACTAGTGCTTTGTAATGCAGTTCAGAATTAAGTCAGTTAACAGCTGCTTGCTTGATCCTTTTAATCATATCATGGAGGTTTTATTCTCCTATGAAAATTTTTGCTAATTATACATGACAAGTGATTTCAACTTATTGTGCACCACAAATGCTGAACTGTTGCCCATGTAATGTTGGTAAAGAGTATTAGGTGGGTTGCTTTGAAATAAAATTCCAAAGTTTTGCCTAATGAGGTAAATTTCTATACAACGAGACATGATATGCATAGTATATATAGTGGGAAGTTTTGCCTTGAGGCAAAAGTAATTGAAATTATAGAATAATTATCAAGCTAACTTTTGCCTTAACAAGCAAAACTCATATACCACGAATGTAATGAAAAGTTTTACCTCGAGGCAAAAGTAGTTAAAATTTTATGACCAAGAAAAAAAAAAGAATAGAATAATCATTGAACTAAGCTTTGCCTTATGAAGTAAATCTTGTACACAACGAGTCAAGATATGCCCAGTGTATATAATAGGAAGTTTTGTCTCTTTGAAAAAATAGTTGAAAATGAAACTAGTATTATTAAATAAAGAGCTTAAAATCCCTATAATTCACCATTGTGGATAGTTGCAACTCCTAGGTTTGAAATTTGAAGGAGTAGAGAAAAATGAAGTTGGGAGAGAAGATGAATTGGGGAAGAAACCTAAGCAATGAGGGATGGGAGGGGTAATTTCGTCCACTTATGAATTGATTCTTCAAGAAGAATCTTTCACCATTCAATGAAGTTATGGCACACAATCTCCTATTTGAAGTATAAAATTATAGCTCTAAATCACCTATCACCTCTAAGCTCCTGGGAAATAACATATGCTCTAAAAGAGAAAAGATTGTGTCTTGAGTGTTTAATTTCTTAAAATGAAAATGGGTAGGGTTTTAATAAATGAGTGGGTTTTAATTTAATCCTGAATTAAAAATGTGGCAAGCTTAGAATGACACACGACTAATTTAAAGACCCAAATTTGACCCAAGCTGGTTTGTTAGTTTCAGGGGTATGTTTGAGCCCAAAAAAAACGTAGAAGAGTTTTTTTTTGGATTCACAAATACCCTTCGCTAACCTTTTGGCCCAAAAATACTCTTTTACATTTTTGGGGAGCTCAAACATACCCCTGAAACTAATGGACCATCCTGGGTGAAATTTGGGTCTTTAAATTAGCCACGTGTCGTTCTACCGTTTTTAATTCATCATTAAATCAAAACTCACTCATTTATTAAAACCCAACTCATTTTCATTTTAAAAAATTGAACACCCGATACACAATCTTTACTCCCCAGAGAATTTGTTATTTCCTAGGAGCTTAGAGGTGATAGGTGATTTAGGGCTATACTACTGTACTTAAAATGGGAGATTGTGGGTCATAACTTCATTGGATGGTGAAAGATTCTTCTTGAAGAATCAATTCATAAGTCCTATTATTAAGGTAATTTTTTTTACTGGTTTATGTGAAACTTTTTCTATTTTTATTTGATGCATTTGAGCCGATGGTCTTTTGAAAACAATCTCTCAAACTCCACAAGGTAGGACCGTAGGAGTAAGGTATGGTGAGATTACACAGAGTATGTTGTTGTTGTTGTTTGTATGAACCTTTTTATGGTTTGGGATTTCTATGTTCTTGGCCTTCAATAACTACTTTTAGTCCAGTTGCATTGAATCTTTTAATGCTTTCGGTTGAAGCTGACTTTTTTTTTACTCTAGATGAGTTGAAGCTTTTAACGACTTTGTTTACTTCTCCCTCTGTCTCAATTAATGTGGCATCCTTTCCTTTGATGATTGCCCCCATAAAGAATGTCACCTTTCTATAATTAGAAATAACTTAACTTTCAAATTTCACTTACCCTTAATGAAATGATTTAAGGAAACACAACTATCTAAGGTTTGTTTTAGACAACACGTTTTAAAAGTCCTCTTTTTTTCTTAAACTTTGTGCCACGTAAATTAGGATGCCGGGATTAATTCTTTTTTGTATGTGGTCCCTTCTTGATTTGTATGGTTATTGAACTTGTGGATGGGAATTATTTATTCGTATGTAGTCCCTTTGTTTGTTGTATGTTGTTAGATTTCAACATTTCTTTGATAATAGTGGTGTCCGAACAAGCTTGTGCGCATCTCCCACCACCAGCAAGTAACTTTGTCCACCAAGGCTAAAGATGGGAAGAAATCACCTAGTGTTTTTGTCTTGCCTAGAATTTATTTTATTTTGATGACCACGGTGTAAGGAATAGCTTTCGTGCACCTTGACTAATTCCATGAGGTACCTACCACCTAAAATAGGGTCTCTGTTGGGATTTGAACCTAAGACCTCATAATTCCAATATTTTTTATGTTTGTATATCATCGGTGTGGTCCCTACTTCCTTTCTTTTGTGACTTGCATGTACCGGTTTCATGAAAAGACAGACTTGATTTTTAATTATGGGATATTAGGGAACGGAAATTGATCTAAAGATGGGTACACATGTGCCATGGGTATGATGTTGACCTATTTGTCATATATTGAGATTTGTCGAGAATATAAGGAAAAGCCAAGGTTTAGTGAGGTGATGTAGTTGTTAGTTACAGGGTCACCTGGTGGTTTAATGTGTTGGAGTTATTAGAACTTTCAATATTTGTTATGTATTGAATTCAATTAACTAAACAATTAGCACTAGATGAGGGTGAAGAGAATGTGGTTGCTCCTAGTATTATTCATCATAATAAAGTTTCTTAGAGCACTATAGATTAGTGTTGTAACTAATATGAGGGGAGAATTCAAGCTTAATGTTAGAGTACCACCTGATTGAGGTGCATTGATGGAACTTTAAGGAGGCTTATACATCCTAAGAAATCTTATTTTACCATTTGCCAAAGCTTCCTGGGATATATTTATCACCACATCAGAATCAAGATTACTCTCTCACAATTCTTGTGCATATGCCTTAAATCTATTGTAATCATCCAGGTCCCTTCCAATTTCTCCAAAACAAACCTCTTAACTCTTTTCAACTTTGACTTGCTAACATTGAGTTTGAATTCTCCCTCCCTGTCTCCCTCGTATCTTTGATCTTCTCATATCATTCATCTTATACGTAGGATTATTCTTAACTTTTCTCCTAAAGTTTTGTGCTAAAGTTTGAGCATCACCTCCATGATTCTGGTAAATCTGGATTACAATGGTGATTTGTTGTTCAAAGTCTTGATCTTAAAAGGTTTGGTTTTGCCCATCCTTAAATATAAACACTTGAAAGAACATCTAACATCCCATTTGTATCTTAAGACTTTCTGAGTCACTCTTTTCTATCTTAAAACTCTTACCATTAGCAATTGCATATAACTCTTCTAGGTTCTGGATATCTTTACAAGTCGTACCTTTTTCCAACTCTTTGTACTTGTCTAATTTTTCACTGATTTCTTTAGTCCTTTCCCTTCTAAACACCTTGAACTCCTCACTATAATAATCTCTAGATGCAGGGTCATTACCTTCCTCCTTCTCAAAACTATCACAATCAGTTCCAGTACTTATAGTGCCCAAAGAAACTTCACTATGATGAATAGCATAGTACAATGAGCAGCTACATACTCTTCACCCTCATCTACTGCAATAAATTTAGTACATTGGAATCACTACACAATAAATATTGAAGGGTTCTACGCCTCCAACACATCAAACTTACTAGATGGTCATTTAACTAACTGTTTCACCTCACCAAAACTTAAATTTTCCATATATTCTCGATAAATATCATTATATGACAATAGGTCTATGTTATACCCCTTGCCACATGTGTATGTGTCTTTTAATATAGATCCACTGAAGTACGAACCAAAATACCCCCATAATTGAAAATCAACTTAGCATTTAATTCATTCTTTAGAAACCAACACATGCAAGCCATAGAAGAAAGGAAATAGGGACCACGCTGAAGATATGCGAACAAAAAAGAATAATGGAATCTAATGACATAAAACAAACAAAGGAACCACAAATGAATAAATAACCCCCAACCACGAGTTCAATAAATAAATTTCGTTCATACAAATCAAGAAGGGACCGCATCGAAAATGAATTAGTAAGCAAAGCCATGATTCTAAAATATGCAAGAAGCAGTATTAGAGAAGTGAAGTATCTGAGCATATAAAAGAGATGACTCTTCCACTAGACAGTGTCCCCTGAAGCCTTCAGTTTTGTTCAGGCTATCATATCTGCTAAGAATTTCTGTTAGACAATTTTGTGTAAAAAAAAAAGAGGCATTTGTAATTTGTTTCTGATCAATCTGATGCAGGTGTGTAAGATGAGTTCTTACACGTTAGACAATCTGATGATTTTATAGAGCAGCTCCTCTCCTTTTCTATCCCTTTTCTGCTCATGAAAAAAAAATGAGAGAGGGATATAACGGTGTCACTCATATCACTTATGACGTCACATTTTATATGATGTACTAAAATTTGCGCAACATTTTTATATACCTAAGGAATCCAAAAGAGTGATCTATTCCTCAACCCCGCAACATCATCGATTTTGGTAGATCAACAAAACACAAATTAGACAATGCTAAATCTCAATGAACAAATGTAACAGGCAGAAAACTGATCACAACCAACATTAAAATAGGTCAATATAACTAATGTTGATCCTTAGTTAAATCATAGGCATAGCTATCCTCTAAGCAAGTAATATCAAACTTCTTCCGAGGCAAAAAGTTTGAATCTTTAAAGTACCCTTCATTATATAAATGAGTCATAAACATCACCATATCAAGTGAAAGTTCTTTGTACACCGTATGATCCTCCATAGTCAATGGCGTTGATTTTCTTGATTCCACAATCTTATTACTCTATTCATCCACAAACAATTTGCCTAACTTTTTGCTCTTTCCCTCACTTTCCGACATCCCATTACCATTTCTAGCCTCCACCTTCTATTACCTTATTCGATTTTTCTGTTCTCCATTTTCATGTGCCTTACCAGTTTACAAACTCTTCGCTTCTACGTTTACATAAGGCATAGACAAATATTTCCCATATATTCCCAATTATTAGGATACAGAATTCTATCAAGAATGTCATTGTTGAAGATTTTGGTAGATTACCAAAACACAAATTAGACCAATAAACTTCGATGAATAAATGTAAACAAACAAAGAAAACTAACTATAGCAAACAATATGAAAATGTGTGAATGTAACTAAATTGATCCTTACTTAGCAATCTCTTGGTGATCTCTACCAAACTGCTCAGCTGCATACTTTACAAAATCACGGACATAGCTATTCTCGAAGCAAGTAATGTCAAACTTCCTCCTAGGCAAAAAGTTTGAATCTTTAAAGTACGTGCATTGCATAAATGAGTCACAAACATCACCCATATCAGATGAAAGCTCTTTGTACACCGTATGATCCTCCATACTCAACAATGTCGACTTTCTTGATTTTACACTCTTAACCTCCTCATTCATTAACAATTCATGTAATTTGTTACTCTTCCCCTCATTTTCCAATACCCCATTAACATTTCTAGCTTCCTCCTTATAATCCCTTTCATTTTTCCTCCTCTCCAGCAAAATTCAAACTTCTTCTTCCAATTTTCTCAATTTACAGTTCAATTCTTTGTTTTCCTCACTTTCTGATTGTTCAGACTTTTTTAAGAGACCAGCAACTTCTTGAAAGAAAACACCCAATGGTTTCTTTGCTAACTATCTGAACTAGTTGATTCTTTCTGAAACTGAAAACAAAAAGGGTTTCCAAAAAGATGACGAAAATTGATATGGGGTTGAAGAATTCAAGAACGTTGATCCGATAGAGTTTGGGGGAAGTTGAAGAACTGTTTAAAAAAACGCCAAGAATTGAATTTTCTCAGGTATATATATCATTGGTGAGTTTGTTGGTTATTTGGTCAGTGAACCATAGATGAGAGCATACAGAGGGAAGATGAGGTTCTGCCATTAGAGGGGTTTTAGGGGTTTCAGCTGCGGACTCATGGAGTTGGTTCGAAGCTAGTACCCAAAAAAAAATTGTTAACTTAGTGATCCAAATTTGGAATTTTTTGTCAAACTAAGTCATTATATAAAGCAATTCATCAAAATAATATATATTTCTAAAATTTTATAAAATTAGTATAAACGTATTTCACAATGAGAAGTAAATAAAATAAAAATATATGAAGCTCTAAAACGTTACTCTGGGATACGTTTATACAAAACTCGAGTGAACAATAAAAATACATGGAGCTCCTTGTGATTAAGAGTGTGTTTAGTTTTTTGATTTTTCATATTTCTTTAGTTAATATTTCTTTTAAATGAGAAAAATGATTTATTTAATAAAAATACGGAGAACAAATTCAATAAATGATAATCTACATTGAGTATGTTTTCTGCATCGTGTAACACATTTCATCTTTAATCCATCTTGATAGCTTGTATTTTCACAATTTCACATCTCTATCTTTCGTAATATTTATTTTGATTATATAAAAATATTCTTAAAATAATTTGTTTTACTTATGTACCTAATATAAAAAAAATTCCTTTATTTTCCTAGTACTAGAAATTAAATTTTAAAAAACAATTTTCATGGAAAATATTTTTCTTTATATCACAACCTAAATTTTTTATGTTTTTGTACGAATTGCCCCTCAAATAGATTGGTGTTTAATTTTTACTTTTGTTACTTATTTAATGGAGATTTCTCAGCCAAAGTATTCTTATCTATTTGAAGCTAATCCGATCATAGAAGGATTTGTGAAAAATGGATCGAAAAAAATTATTGAATACGGAGTTGATATTGATATAAAAAATTCTTTGTAAAGAACAAAATTTGAGAAGTTTCAAGCAAAAATAATGAAGTGTTAGTATCCTCTGCTTCTTCAACCTGTTTATGTGAAGTTTACTAATTATAAACTATCTCATTCATATGTATGGGGTGATTTCGTTTTATTAACAGACATGTGACTACCTAAAGGAACAAAAAAGGTATATAGAATTATGAAAAAAGGTATGAAATGAAGATTATTACTTTCTTATAGCTTTGACATGACTTAATTCGTTTGTACTGTAGGATTGCGATCCTCTGAATTTCAAATTTATGCATTTTGTTTCACTTAATTCTTCATCGCCCTCACTAAAATGTAGCTGATGATGATGAAGCATAAACCACATATAAAAATAAAAAGAGAACAAGAAAACATTGGATTAAATACTTAAATTGCACAATAATGTTATTAATCCGTGAGTAGAGCTTTGTAATTTAGTTCAATACTATATATTTTAGTCAACATATGCTTGTTTCATCCTTCTAATCATACCTGATTTTTTGTTTTCCTAGGAAATTTTTTGCTAAATATATTTTATATGTTTTAAGGCATAAATAATTTCAATTTATAGTGTGCCACAACTCACAAGTGTTGGAACATTGATCTTGGTGTCTTGTTTGGTTGTCATGTTTGGGATAACTTATCTCACCATTTATACTATATGATAGGTGTAACGACCTATTTTCGACGTTATAGAAATGCCAACGGGGGAAAATTTGGGACTGGAAAACTTTTTCATAGTATTTGGATTTTCCCAACCTAGTCCAGATTTGGATGAAATAGGAGTCTTTAAGGTGTAGGGAAATCTGGTAGCAATCGAGAGATTTATTTATAATTCTAGTTACATGAGTGGTTAGATAACTCATTAAGGAATCTATACGACTTTACGTAATTGAATTCGAGCAAGTAGAACTCTCAGAATCGATCTTAGCGTGAAGGGTGTTTTCTGAGTGTCGTGGGTTAAAGGTGTGTTGTGAAATGGGGATTATAGAATTCTTTAAAATAGCTCAGTAGTTCATGCAAGCCGCCTTGGCGGGGTTTTTGGCCGCTCGCTGTGGCGGATTCGACGTGACTTAAGGTCGTAAATAAACCCCTAAACGACCTCATTCTGCACTTTTCAATTTTTAGAGCTAAGGAACGAACCCTAGGAGACTCCTAACAGTTTTTCACCATTCTTGAGGCTAAATGTAAGTTTTTCACTCCCCGAATCTGTTTTATGACCTGTAGAGCGTAATAGAATGGGTAATTATCGATGGGAAGGGTTTTGATGTAGATTCTATCGTGGAAACAACCCTATTTTGGATACTTCAGATCATGGGTTTGATCTAGGGTTCATAGAATTGTTAGTAATACGGGTAATCAGTGATTGTTTATTGATTTCGATGTTATCATGATTGTTTGTAAACCAAAAACAAGTGGAACGAATCCGAAAAGGGAAGGATCAAGTTTCTTAGGGTTTCAAGCTTGTTTCGAGGTAGGTGATGGTTGTGATTCTGTGATTGTGTGATATATGTTTGTTCTTGCTTCATTATGATACTTGCATGTATGCGAATATTGCATTATTGATCACACTTGTTGTAAATGAGATAGATGAATGATGGTTACCATGAAATATGACCTAAATGTATGATCTTGAAGATATACATATGATTCTGATTGTGGTATGTTAAATGGATCGGTTGTCACGTTCCGGCATAACTAACTTGGATCGGTTGCCACGTTCCGGCATAATTATGGGATTGGTTGCCACGTTTCGACATAATCATGGGATCGGGTACCACGTTTTGGTATGCTAACTGTTTGGGTTTGGATTCCATGAGAGGACCAATGACTTGTCATAATTGTGTATTTTGAGACATCTGAAGTTGTTTATTGTTCGTAAATATTGATGATATTGTATATGTTCGATATATGCATGTGATTATATTGTTGTTTGACTTATGTATGTTGCACTTAGTGGGATAGCCTCGTGATCCTACTAGTACACTGTGGTTGTGTATTGATACTGCACTTGCTCTTATTTTTGTTGAGTAGAGGGCATCTTCAAGCGGCTACTGACAGACCTCGCTTTGGAGATCAGTGATCGTTCGAATTCAAGGGTGATCCAATTCTTTCGGGCTGCCATGGGTTCTCTTTCGTCTATGTCCACCATTTTCGGACTTAGACTATGTTCTAGTTAGTTGATTAGTTCATTAGATTGGGGTTGCATCCCTTCTTGTTTAGACTTGTTGAACTTTAGATGTTTTGGTACATTGACTTTCAGGTTTTAGGTTATTTCTTCCGCATTGTTTAGTTCGTTGTTAGACTTTTGTTGGAGTTTATGGGAACTCCCTATTTCTTTCCTTAGTATTTAACTTGTTCGTATCCTTAAAATGCGTTAGTTTTTAGATTAGTTGTTTGGTTTGGGTTGTAGTAGTGGTTCTCCCACCGGAGAGTTAGTGTGGGTGTCAATCACGATGGTCGGGATTGTGACAATAGGGTAAGTTATCCCATATACATGGTGGGATAAGTTATCCCAGGATAACTAATCTTATGATAATTAATCTTGGGTATCTTGTTCCCAACCAAACGACATACCCAAAGTTGGAGGGAACAAAAGTCATCTAAGACTAAGTTAAATGACATATTTATATATTATATCAAAATAAAATAATTATTGAGCTAATCCTTTATGAGACAAATCTCATATAAGTAAAAATATGTATAATGTAGATAATGAAACGTTTTGTGTCGAGGTTAAAATAGTCAAAATTTAACACCAAAAAATAGAATAATCATCAGAGCAAATTTTACCTTAGGAGGCAAATCATGTTTATGACAAGTCAAGATATACATACTATATAGAGAAAAGACATAAAGTCACCATTGAAGTTGTCCCAAATTTTCAAAAAGACATCTTAACTTTGCAATCATCATATTATCCCCACTAAACAATTTTGAACAGATATTATTATATTATTTTTTTATCAGCCCCAGATTTTAAGAAGCAAGTGTGTTCACACACCAATCATTACATGATACGTGTTAATTTAATTAATTTTTTTTTCATTTTAAGTTTTTTCTTGATCTTTTTTTTTCTTTCTCTCTCTCTTGTTGACTTATTTTAATTTTGATTTCATTCTAAATTTCACTTTATCTTCCACCTCCCACTTTCAAGTGATC
Source organism: Solanum pinnatisectum (assembly GCA_035578085.1). Lineage (NCBI taxonomy): Eukaryota > Viridiplantae > Streptophyta > Magnoliopsida > Solanales > Solanaceae > Solanum > Solanum pinnatisectum. Next base: position 8,697,518 of record CM069087.1, read on the forward strand.
CATCCCTCTATTTTCTTTCTTTTTCTTCACCTCTCACCCTCACCCCACCCACCACGTCAAATTGAACCCCACTCCCATTTTTTTCTTTTATTTTTCTTCTTTTTCTCCGGTCAAATTCTTTATAGAATTCATACTATGTTTTAGACTTTATTGAATTATTGATAACAAAATTAATTATTTTTCTAAGAAAATTTAAAATTTTGAAGATAACGTCAACTACTCCTTTTCATATAACTTTAAAATTAGAAATGAAATTTTAAAAGAATCAATGAATTCCCTGAAAATTGAAAGAACTTAATTGAAATCGGATAAAAAAAAAAACTATATGATACTTCCTAATCATCTTGAAATCTAATGGGTTTATCAAATTGTTCGAAATGTAAGAAAATATTTAGTTAAAGTTTTAAAATTAAAGAGAGTAAAATTAATAGTAGTAAAAAAAGAAAGGTGAAGTTATGGTAAAAATGGTGACATTGAAAGTGAGAAACTTCAATGGAGATGACAATGAATTTTTAAAGAAGAAAGAAGAAAGAAAGAGAAAAAAATAAAAAGGAAAAAAAGTTAAAATAATAAGAAAAATAAGAAAATATATTTTATTATAAAGTACTTGTAAAATAAAATTATTTTAGTTCATTTAGGTTGCTCACTCTCTTTGAGAGTGTGCACACCACTCTCTATGTCAGGTGGACGAAAAATGACATAATAATATTTGTTCAAAATTGTTTAGTGGGGTAATAGGATGATTGCGAAGTTAAGGTGTCTTTTTGAAAATCTGAGACAACTTCAATGGTGCCTTTATGTCTTTTCTCTACTATATATAATAAGAAGTTTTGTTTTTTTTTTTAAAAAAAGTAAATGAAAATAAATTAATCTTATTAGTTAAATAATTGTAATTTTTTATAATTCACTATTAGTGATACTTCATACTAGCAACTTTTGGGTAATAAATATGAAGTTAGTATAGAAGGATAAAGTTTGAAAAAAAATGTGATTTCTTCTAAGCAATGTGGGACGAGAAGGGTGATTTCATCAACTTGCTAAAACTAAATGTGCCGAAAATTAACTTAAAAGTCCCCTTACCCCACCCCCGTCCCCCCAACATTGAAACTTGGGCATGTTATATTTTTGATATAGTTGTTTAATAAATAATTATTTTTGTTTGTTTGTAATTCATAGACTTATAAAGTGATAGTCTAAAGCTTAGTAGAAAATGTAAAGGGATCAATTTAAAATTTTATAAGTTATTGAACATTTTAGATGATAAATTCATCTTTCATCTGTAAAGTTGCGTAATTATATAAATAAACGCTAGACTCGAATGTCATGCTTTGTCCTTACAAATAAATTTGGAAGAATTATATTTACATAAATTTTGAAAGTAAAAATGAAATCTAAATAATAGCAAAATATTCGTATAAATTAGTCAAACTAAAATTTAAAAATTATATAAAAATACTATAATTCACTTTTCTTTTCATGTCAATATAATTTGAAGAATATACTTTAACATATTAACAAAAGTCTTTATGATTTAAATCATCAAAAGTGAAAAGTGACATATAAATTGAAACAAAGATAGGAATCACATTTAAGGTTACAGTAAACAAGCTCATTTCACATCTTCTTGACCTTATAGATTATGTCATCTTAACTAACATTTTTTAAAATTTGGATAGTTGTTATATATCGTTTCATAATTGTATTGCATTATATTATTTAGATGAATATAATATTTAGATATATTTTATTATTTTCTGTCATTAATATAATATCATATATCATCAATTTGAAGAATAACCTATAAGAAAAAGGGGAAACTAAGCAAATATCCCATAAAAGCAAAATAATTACAAACATCTACCCATTTACATTCATACCCCACTAAATAATTACACTATATTGCACTCCCCCCCCTCCCCCCCCCCCCCAAATTAATTTAGCTTAATTGATACGAAATCAGTATCATATATATTGTATTGGCATCATTAAGACTGATAATTTTGTTTAATTGATACTAAATCAGTATATATATATATTGTATTTGTATCATTAGGTTTCTTGTTGAAATTACTCATTAATTAGTTAATAATACTATAAGAGTATATAACTAATGAGTAATTTCAACAAAACCATTAATGAAACCATAAATATATATATATATATATATATATATATATATATATATATATATATATATATATATATATATATATAATACACTCTTATAGTATCGTTGACTAATGAGTAATTTCTGAACAAAAAACCTTAATGATACCATAAGAATATACATATACTCTTATAGTATCATTGACTAATGAGTAATTTCTGAACAAGAAACTTTAACGATATCAATACAGTGTATATATATATACACACACACACACACACACACTAATTTAATATCAGTTAAGCGAAATTATCAGCCTTAATGATATCAATACACTATGTGATACTGATTTAGTATCAGTTAAGCGAATTATGGTATGGGCTGTAATTTTCTTATTCTTTTTTTTTTTTTTTTGAGAAAATGGGTATTTTTTGAATTACTTTTGATTGGGGTATAAACATATAATTATTTTGAGTTTTATGACCCATTATGTAGTTTTTCCTAAAAGATATGATACATGGTAGAATTATTATGAGTAAGATAAAAGAAAAGAAAAAATATAATGACCCCATCACATTAGTGTATATAATGTATCACATACGCTACACCAATACATTGCATACTTAGTGTATCATTGTATATACAATGTATCAAAATACATTGATAGTGTATGTGCTTTCATACAATGAATATGCTACATTTTGAAGACTACTAGATTTTGAAAGAAAAAAATATTGCTATTTTTAAAATAAAAAAGAAAAAGAAAAACACTAATCTCACTACTTATAAAAAAATTGAGAAAACTAAGCTCATATCCCATAAAAGTAAAATAATTACAGGCAAATACCATTTTTACAATTAATATCCTAAAACTCCAATATTTGGGAATCTCCTCAGCAATTATTATCTCTTCCCATATTCTCCTATTCCCCGGTTCTCCTTCTTCTCAAATCCTTCTTCTTCTCCAGTTCTCCTTCTTTTCCAGTTCTCTTTCTTCCCAATTATTCTTCTCCAATACAAATCAACACTCAATTCCACTATATTCTATCAATGGAGAAAACTGTAATTCTCCTGAAACATTATGGAAAGTTGAAATCATAGCAAAAGTACATTAGTTCTGACGTTGAGGCAATAATAGTAGAATCTTCTTTCAATTATGAAAATTTAGTCACACAAATCTCAAATCAAATCAAAATTATTGCTTCTGAAAATATCGAGATCAAATATGCAATTGCATCTGAATTTTAGCCATTGAAAATATCTAATAATATGAGCTTGAAAGAATCATGAAATTACTTCATATCCACTGGTAATCGGCAACAACCACTACTATTTCACAAAAATAATCCCCAATCCTTATGTGAAACTTCTAAATCCCAATGATCCCATAACAATATATGACATACTATTATGATATTATTAAGGAACAACTAGATATTCAAGAAAAATTGCACAAAAAAATGATGAATGATACCATTATATATATATATATATATAGTGATGGTATCAAAAAGGTTTTCCTAAGTCATTCAATGGTACATGAATGATACTATCATAATATATTCATATATTATCATGATACTAAAATGGTATAATTGAGGAACAATCACTATTTCATGCCAAGTCAATTATCGATCCTTAATGAGATTCTAAAATCCTCAATGATACCATAACAATTTATTGCATAATAGAAAACTGCATAACATAAACTTGCACAAATATTGAATGATACCATCATAGTATATATATATATATATTGTGATGATATCATAAAAGTTTTCTTAAGTCATTCGATGGTGCATGAATGATATTATCATAATACGTAGATATATATTATCATGATATTGAAATTGTATAATTGAGGAACAACTGTTTCACCAAGTCAATCGTTAATCCTTAATGAGACACTTCTAAAATTTTCAATGATACCATAACAAACATTAAGAAAAAATTGCATAAATATTGAATGATACCATCATAGTATATCAAGGACTACAACTCAGGTTAAAATCTGAAGATAATATATTTAGTAGAATGCAAAGAATGTTTGCAAGAAATAAAATCTCTTATCATGAATACCAAGAAGTAGAAAAGGTAATAGAAATTACCCAAACGACAGGAAAACACAAGTTAAATTTGTTAACAAAACCAATGATAGATCAGATTTTAAGAAAAATTCCTGAAAGAAAAAGAAAGAAAATGAATTATGTACATCTTGGAGGAATTCAAATTTTAGTAAAGTCAACCTTTAAAGAAGGGATTAATTGCCCAATTGTTATTAATCTTTCAGATGAAAGATTTATAAACGCAAGAGAAGGAAATCTTGGTATAGTAGAAGGAAATTTAGCCTATACCAAGCTTCTATTCACTTATTATCCAAAATACTGTATATCTTTAAAAGATGCAGATTTTAATGATGCACTAAGCTTGCATTTTCAGGTTAAAAGAAATGACCTATTCAAACCAGGTAAACATATTATGAGTATATATTACCAAGCATTGTATACTGTTACAAATTCCAATTATGGGAGTATATATAAAAATAAAGAGATGATTGAAATTGATCAAGAATGCTCAGGAATAGCAAGAATAGTTGAAGCTGAAATTCAACAGGCAGTCATTCCAGATGAATATGAAATTCATTTTGGAAAAACAAGAGAAATAGGAAATTCCAACAATAATCCTAGACTTTCCTTAGAATATGGAAGAAATTCCATTAAGAAAAGCAATTCAAACCATTATATAAAAAGAACCCTTGAAATTACTAACATTTCTAGAATTTCAGGAAGGATTTTTAACGGAGTTGAATGAAAAAATCAAGAAATACTGATACAAACAGGTGCAACGGCAAATCATATCGTAGGAATATTATTGGATGGATTACCAATCTATGAAGGTACTCCTTACATTTACAAAACCTTTGAGGGAAACAATTATAGTTGTCAAAACATGGTAGATTTACCTATACAGCTAGATAATATAAGAATAACAGTTCTCTGTTATATTACTAATCATGAAAATGATAATGATCTACTCTTAGGAAATATGTTTCTAAATAGTCTTAATGACTATAGTATAGGGAAAAATGGGATAAAAATAAGTTATAAGAATGAGACTTGTTTTATTCCTAAAAAATAAGATGCCAAAAGAAATATCTTTTAGAGTATCAGTTTTTATAGAAATAAATTTTTATGACACAAAATTAACAACTTGTTGTCAAATTGACAATGGATCAGAAGCTAGTCTAGCAAAATCATTTCTGATAAAAGATTGGGATATTAACAAAAATAATATCTCCATGATAGGAATTACAAGAGTCAAAGAGAAACTTAATAAGTCAAAAGAAAAAGTAGAAATAATTTTAGGATCAAAAATTGTTTCTATAAATAAAATATTTGCCTATGATAAATTAGAAACTGATTTATTACTAGGTAATGATTTTCTACAATAATTTCAGGATTATCATCAAACAATATATATGATAAGCCTTATATATTTATATATATATATATATATATATATATATACATACATACATACACACACATTGTGATGGTATCAAACAAACTAAAGTCGAATAATGCCTAGGCTAGGAAGGGGCACGCTATGTAATAACTTTGGATTGAATAGACATTTAGGGAGTTACTTTAAGAGGTGGACCACAAAATAATAATTAGTTTGTATTTTGTGTCCAATTAGTATAGTTTTCCTTAGAAATTTTCCAAGAAAATAACCTCAAACTTTAACGAATGAAGTATTTGTAACTACAAGGAAAGCATGTACCAGGACAAAAGTGATAAGTTTATTATGGGGTAGTTTCTTCAAGTAATAATATTAGTGAAGATCGTTGTCATTCTAATTAATGCAAAAAGGGATTTTGTAGATTTTCAAATTCTTATCAAAAGATAGAAATAGACAATTTCATTTTTATGAAATTGGCAAATAAGTATTGATTGAGACGACACCTATGATCCAAAGTGGCCTTACTTTCTATACAAACCATTTGTTTTTGAGATTGTCTATATATCTTTCCCTTATTACCACATATCACAACTAAACACATGATAAAAGGCACACATAGGAAAAGTCAAGTCCATTCAAGCTGCTTTATTTATTGGAGGTTAATTTTTTGTATTGGTTCAACTTTGTGATCAATTTTGTGGAGGTAATTAATCTCTTATAACAATCTCATGAATATATAGTAAAAAGAAAGAAAAAAAAAGCAAGAGAAATTAAAGGAAAAGGAGTGGAGGAATATAGGAAGGAGACAGATCTTCCAAGTGCCACCAATCATACATATAAAGGATGAATTTTTATGGGAGTTCGAAATAAGTAAAACAAAGCTAAGAGAAGAGAAAAAGGCAATAAATAAATAAATAAATAAAATAAAATAAAATAAAAAGATACATTTGTTTCTAATATTTGTTTCTAAGATACAATAAAATAAATAAATATATATATTTTTTCTAATATTTTATATTTTCAGATGAGTTGGTCACACGATACGTTTGACATTGTAAGAATCAAGCTCATACGCAAAAAGTTGGTCAAAACATAATCAAGTATATGACAGTTGATTTCGATTTTCTCCAATTTAAAACTTAAAACTCTTAAATAAGTTAGTCACATACAATTCAAACTTACATAATCGCGTTTAAAACACCACCCCTCTCCCAAATCCCACCAGGGGAAAATCTAGGGGGTAGCGAGGGGATTTTCCTGAACCAGCTCCTCGGCAAAAAAAATTATATTATAATATATATATATATATATATATATATATATATTAAATCTATTGAATATAAGATTAGAGGTCAACTCAGTAATTGAAGCGGTTCAAAATTTACCTTGAGATTTAAAGTTAAAATCCTAAGCATTATATTTATATTTTTTTAAACCCACTTAATGCAAATCCTAGATCCGTCATTGCACCCCTGACCCCCACACACTTTCCCTATACTCCCATTATCTATTTTTCGACAAAATGACAATGCAAGAAGATGAAGAATGAAGAATGAAGAATGAAGGCCATATGTGTAAACTCCGACGGGTTCAAACAAAAGGTTCCAAGTGATGATGAGTGGCTATAAAATAAATAGTGTATATGTGCTATATAAGTGAAGTGTCCCTTTAACTAAAAAGCTAATATAGTACGGCTGATTATTCGATTTTTTAATAATTATTTTAAAGTGTAGATGTTTTTAATAATTATGTTAAGGATTTTGACTAATTTACTAATTTTCCCTTATTTCATTTGTAGCAAAACAAATGGCAAAACTATGTGAAAATATTGTGACTAAAATGTTTAGAAGCTTCTCGACTTAACTCATTATATCATTTCAAAATCTTGCAAATAATTTATATGTTGAATTCATACTTGTCTGAAATTTATACAAATTATTTTAGATTCAATAGTTCTTGCTGATACGGATTTTGAGTTGACCTTCTTTGGATAACTCTTAAACTTCTATTGTTGGAGAGAAGAGAATAAAGGTAAAGATATGGTTCCAATAGGCACAAAGTTTTCGCTCTTGAAAAGAAAAATAGCAATAATTAATAATATTTAATTTTAATAATTTGTATAGGGGTTACAATCTTTATAAAAGCTTATATAAAAGATATAATCATCTGATTCTTTTCTTCACGACTAGTCATTTTTTTTGGTTGAAAAATTGAGGTTAGGGGAATTGAAATGGAGAGGGTATTACAATGTGGAAATTGAACCCCCACCAATAAGGTGGAAATTTATGTAGCCAACCAACTAAGTTACTAAGATTTTCCAACTTCATTTAACTCATATAATTCTAACTTAAATATTATTAATCTATTTATTAACCATAAATTTGACTTGATCAATATATATATATATATATATATATATATATATATATATATATATATATATATATATATATATATCATGAATTTAATATATAAATCTATCCAATAAAATTTCAATGTCTACGACAGTAACAACTCAAAAAATCTTCAAAAAGAAATTCAAAAAAGTGCAAAAGCAAAAGCGTGAGAAGAGAATTTCTTCAAGTTTAAAAGAACAATTTGGAACAAACATGCCATGGAGCTCCTTTTTCTATGTTAGGTACATTTTTGTTCTAAAGTAGTAATTGCTGTAAACAGCTGTGTTTGAAAGATTGGAGAAAATTTGTTAAGCTAATTATAGTGGTTACAAACTTCTCGATCGATCGATAGAGTTCATTAACATTAAAAAATCTTGCCTAAATTAACCAAAAAAACAAATTAATACGTATTATATTAGTCAAAATAAGTACATTGTTTAACGTGAAAGCAAGAGACTCTATATACATTTTATTCTCCCCACGTTAATTCCTAACTAGTAATAAAGTTGGGACTCCAAATGCAATGGAAGGAAAACCCTAGAATCGTGATTTGACCTGCCTCAAGTATAGGAACTACTTTTATATACTTCGTCGACGTGTCTGCTTCATGTCGAGGATATTTTTAATATTTTATTTTTTTTGTTAATGTGTTTGCTTTATGTCGAGCGTATTTTTGAGATTTTAATGTCTATACTTTAAAGATGCTTTACAAATGTTTTTTCATTGATAGTTTGAATGTTTGATCCCTCATCAATAAAAGATTTTTGCCAAATAAGTGAAACTCAACAAAGGCAAAATGTAAATAACGAGTTACGTCATTAAACATTTGTCAAATAAGAAAATATATAGTTATATTAGAAATGACGATTAAAAAAACGTCACACAAATTTAAAAAAAAAATACATAAAACCACTTTTTGTATAATTTGTTGGGCAAGCACGGGACTTTACATTTTTTTATCCCTCGTTTTTGCTCACTTGATGACTCGAACTCATAACCTGAAAGTAAAATGTACTTATCATCCTAACAACTCTCTCTTATCACAGGACTTTGCATATAGTTTCTAAATAAAACAGGTTTGGATAGGCATCGTAAGAATTACTTTCGACTTGTAATAATATTTTGGCAGATACTAATATCGAACTACCGGAAAACATTAATACTTTCAACAAGAAAAAAAACTGCTAATAATTTAACATTAGTCCTATTAATAAGCATTAATACACACAAGAAAAAAAGGATTGGATTATTAAATCTATTTGATATGAGTCTCAAAATTAAAAAAATAAAAAAACTTTTTGCTTTTTATTTTTAAAATAAACGTTGGCGTGAGACTTCACCAAACAACTAGTTCTATCCAGCTAGATGCTAGCCATGCAAGCAAAGACAAAGATTGTATACTTGTGTTATGGTGCATTAATAAAACTATTCGATTCTTAATTAGAGATTTTGAGTCTGAATTTATATATATTTGATATCGCAATTATACGAACAAAATGTGGGACATAAAATAAAACAAAAAGAAGTGTAAAATATCTGAAAGTTCTAGAAATTATTTATATGAAAATATTAGAAGTTTAAATTAAAAAGTTACAATATGCTAGTAAATATATCGTGAAGTACACTCTTTTAATATGAGGCCTCTGTAAAATTATGGGATAACTGTAGAAAGAGAATATAATAAAGAAAAAAAGTAAAAGGCGCTTAGGCTCTCATGATTGGTACCCCACAATATAAACTTCATTGTTAATTTTTTTTTTTTAAAAAAGGACACGTGGCATGGAAAACCTACCTTGTTAAGTAAACTTTACAATAAAACAAATAGCTGCTAGGGTTTTGGAGGTTTCCTTTCAACTCATATTCTAGAATTTGGGAAAAGACAAATGTACCCAAAACAAAAGGTTGCAATAACGTAGTAGCATTTAATTTGTTATTTTTAAATTTATTTGTTTGTTTGCTCCCCCCCTTTTTTTTTTTTTTGGTTGATTATAATATTCTTAAGATCAAATCTATGATAATATCCCCCCACGAAGTAGACAGACCTAAATAGGTTGATTTATTTGATCGCTATTTTTTTATTCGATATTTGATATTTTTTTTAATGTTTGACTTATTTAAATTTGTATTGAAAAGTGAAAAAAAAAACACTTTTATCGATATGCAACTTCATTTTTATAAATTAAATTCAAAATATATGATTAAAAGTTAACTGGTATATACAGCTAGACACTATAAACCAGAAGATATATCATCGTGCAAAAGACATGCGCTAGATAATTTAATTCGGAGCATATTCTGGTATTATGAATTATTTGAAAATTAAGTTAGTAATCACTTTTATTAGAGATTTCATATGGTTTGAAGAACTAAACCATTACGACACAAACAACTTTTAGTAGTAACAGATGTGCATATTAACAAAGAATTAATGGTAAAAACTTTATCGACATTATTTAATTGTCATTGTATCCAATGTTGTTATAAGCATTAGAGATATTTATAAAGAAGACTCATTGTCTCGAAGCAAACATATTTAGCGACAATTAAACTATTATCGTCAAAAGATTATTTTTCCTGCCGTGAAAGGGGAAAACTGTTGATTGGGGAGTAGTAAAAAAGAAAGAGGCGTTTAATAATTGGGACATACGTGACCAAATTAAAATTGATTTCTATGAAGAAAAATAATTATTTTGGGAGGGACAATCACCTAAAGTTATAGTGCACAAATCACCAACACCACTAATAATTGAGTCAATAAAATATTGGATTTTTATTTCAAAATATCACCTTTCCTTTAACTGCTCACTTTAACATTGTAACGTTGAAAAGGTCCACTATATATACCCCTTCATATACTTTTGCCTTACCAATTCAATTAGCAACAACAACAATTCTCACATACACCAAAAAAAAAAACTACAAATTTCAATTTTACATATAGAGAAATGGATCAAAATTTGGTAGTGGTAGGAAAGAAGTTTTGGAAAATTGTTCGAGTGGCGTTATGCATGTTAAGAAAAGGTATATCAAAGCAGAAAATAATGCTCGATATCAAATTAATGATGAAGTGTAGCAAGATTAGTAGTTACAAAGCCATGGTCCAAAATCTCATGTTCCACTTCCACCACCACAACCAAAACCGCCGCACCGACCACGTCGAGAGAGGTAATTTACCATTTTACCCTCCACACGAGGATGAGTATTATGAGTTTAGCTGCACTAGCAGCCCAAATTTGGACATGAAAAAACACACTGCTACCGAAGAGGATGTTGTGGTGATGAATGCGGCGGTAATGAAAGCCGCATTGGAGATGATTAAGGGTGAAATAACGTCACCTGATAATTATTTTCGTGGGTTTGGGAGACAGTTGAGGGTTACTGACTCGCCTTTTCCGGTGAGAGATGAGGTGGAAGAAGTGGATAATCACGTAGATGAGAAAGCTGATGAATTTATCTCAAAGTTCTATAGAAATTTGAGACGACAATCTTCATTTTCTGCTTCATAATTGTTATTGTTAGTAGTATACAATGTATGCATGTTTTTCTTCATTTGCAAAAGCAATTTTATTAGATTTTTTGCTTTTGTGTGGGGTAGCTTATAATATAAACAAAGACATATAGAAAACTTGTGAGGATTGGAAGTTTTGGTTAGTGTGTGCTTATTTGCTTCATGTAATTGAGTTTTTCACAAAAGAAGTTGTGTAAATACAACAAAATCCTAATAAAACAATGAATCTTTGACTGGTTATGTTTCAATTTGTTAGTCAAAGAATATTTCTTTTGACATGTTTTTACTAAATATTTTAAATTGTTAACTATTGTGATTTATCATATTTTTTATGTAATTTTTCAGTATGTTGATTTTATTGTTAGAAAAATTAAAAAATCTATCTTAATTCACTCTAAACAGTAGTTAATTTAACTCTATTACTCCAAATCTAGATGCGTATATAGTATTTGAGTCATCGGAATATTGAAAGGCTTGTTCTATTTGTACGGAAATGGCAAAGTGCACCTATTAATCTACGCATTACTTATTCCATCAAAATTTATTTGTGATATTACATCAATTTTGATTTTTATAATATGTATTCTTATCGAATTAATTATTGTGGTTTTAGTTAGATCAACTAAATGCACAAAAAATATGAACAGCTTATATTATCAAAATTGGTCAAAATAGGACATCAAAATTAAACTGGTCAACGTACCCCTCAAGAAGCCACCGTCATAAATAAAGTACTCATTTAATACGATGGATAATAATAATAATTTTAAGAGAATATTTGAAATTAATTTTATCTCATATTTGATCGGAGATATTTAGCTAATTTCAAAATTATTTGGCAAATAACTTTGCAAAGCTTCAAAAAGTACAAATAAATTAAAAGTAAGAGAGAAAAGAAACTCTTCAAGGTACACAATATGAATATTGAACTCATGACATGGAACTTCTTTTTGCTATTGTTACATTTTATTTTTTGTATCATATATTATTAGTTGTAAACAATTGCGTTTGGTAGAAAGGAGGAAACTACAAGGAAGTTGGAAAAAACGGTTTTTTTAAAAAAAAAAAAAATTGGTGATATTTATTTGTAGGGATGCACCTATTTATATTATTTAGAAGTTCTTGATTCTCAGGAATTATGTCACATTTTTCACTAGCTTTTTCTAGATTTTCTACTTGAATGTTATTATCATCTAACTCAACTCTATTAGTGACTTGTTCATTTGAAGAACATCCTTCCATATTTTTTGATTGAAAATTTTTATTATTTGTTAAAAATCTATTAAAGGCTCCTTTTTAGAATTTATTTAAATCTTCAATTTTTTTTATAAAATCGAAATCATACTTTCTAGTTGACATATTTAAATTGAATAAATTTTAATAACAAAACAAACAAGAATATACGTACTTATGAATTATGAATGTCAACAATAGAGATTCTCAAGAAAAACTATAAAATAAAGTAAAATGATAATATCTGGTAAAAGAATTTAATAATTGACATAATGATATTGAAATGGTGTTGCATTCCTTCAATAGAATGATTGTTGGCTTGTTGCACTTATTGAAATTTTTGAAGAAGACACCACAAAAACATATTTTATTTTTTTTTTAACTTGTAAGCAACGGTTAAAATTTATAAATATTATTGTAAGCAACCGTTAAAATTTCTTGTAAGTAATACCGTTCAAATTGGAGGGTGAATGGGCGATGAAGAAGTCACTCTCCACATAAGCCAAGACAGAGACAAATACAAGATTTAAAATTTATAAATACTATTGCATTACTCTTATATTAATTTTATAATAATAATCGGATTTACAATTATATTACACATAAAAGGAGGTGAGAAGTGAGAACTTGAGAGTAAAAGAACAATTTTGGAGAAAAAAGAAAAAAGTTCTTTTTTGGGGGGTCAAAATATTAAAAGAATACAAATTTTGAGCTTAACTCGAAAAATTAATTCAAAAAAGGAGGTTTGTCCAAACTTTACAAGAAGATTACTCATTTTATTAACCATCGATTCTAAAAATTTTCATTCTTCAACTTAAAGCTAAAGTACAATTGCAAATGCAAAGCACGTTGAATTAGGTATGTAATTCAATCAATTAAGTAAATATTTCAAATAATTTTAACTTTTTCAATTAATAAGGCCAAAACAATGGGTACCCTATTTAATTTGTCCAATTATTGACTTTGAAAAGTTTCAAGAGAGTACTTCTAAGAGCTTTAAAAAGTGGAAACGAAAAGCAAGAGAAATGAGAAGTCTTCAAGTTAAAAATAAACAATATTGAACACATGCAATGGATCAACTTTTTGTTATGTTACATTTCTAATTGTATCAATATTTATTTGTCGTTAACAACTTGCGGCTCATCAAATGGAGACGAAGACTTCTTTGTGTGTTAACAATTTTTTTTTATGTATTTTTTTCTTTTTTTTTTTTCCTTCTGACTTTACGAAGATCCTCTTATATAGACGTGAGTTAAGGTTTGGATGTCTCCAAATAATTCTAGCAGACGTTGGTTTGCAGAACATGGGTTGGACTAATTATTGGATTCATCTTGTCAACTTAACAGAGTACTAACTCGATCAAATATAATTGGACTTTATTTAAGGTATATAATTTTAATTTAAATATTAATCTATCTTTATTAACCAAAAATTTAATTTGGTCAACCTGTCATGAATTTATCAAATAAAATTTCAATGTTTCCATTAAAAACTCGAAAAATCTTCAGAAAGCATTTTCAGAGTTTAAAAGAAGTGCAAAAGCATGAGAAGAGAAACTCTTCCAAGTTAAAATGAAACAATATAATTTGGAACTCCTTTTTTATAAGTTAGGTAGTACATTTTTGTTCAAAAGTAGTAAGTTGTAAAAGTTTGTTAAGCTAATTATAATGGTTACAAGCTTCTCGATAGATAGAGTTCATTGAACATTAAAAAATCTTGCAAATAAAACCACAACCAAAATACAAACATGAATTATAATAAAAGAGAAATTTAATGACAATAAAAAAATTTTAAGAGGTAAAAATATTTAGCGATAATTGAATTAATGCAATTATATTTAGAGTTGCTAAAATATTTAGCAGAATTTATATAGAATGCGTTGGTTATAAATATTCATATTTGTTATTGTTCCTAAATATAATATAAAAATAATTATATTATTGCCGAAAAATTCTTTATTTATTGCGGTAGTGTTATATTAGTCAAAAGAGAAAAAATTAACCCATCAAACTTATACTCCTTTTCTGAAGTGGACATCTAAAGTTTGCCGGGATCCTATTATCCCATCTAAATTTTTTAATTTCAACTTAATTTCCACATAATAAGTTTAAAAGACATTTTGATACATTTAACATATATTTAATTAAAGATTACAAAATTCAAAAGTCTAGAAAAAACAATAATTGAATCTATTATGAGTCTCAAAATTGAAAAAAAATAAAAACTTTTTGCTTTTTACAATAAACCTTGGGGTGAGACCTTGACCAACAACTAGTTCTAGGCAACTAGGCGCTAGCCATGCAAGCAAAGACAAGGTTTGTATACTTGGTTACATACTTTTTGGTACCTAATTTTTTCAGGACCATTAATAATAGAAAAAAATATGATTAACTAATATAATAAGATCCTTATTACAGCAAAGTTTATCTACCATTTTATTTGTAATGGATTCTACTTATTTGACAAAAAATCTAAAATAATAATTTTGAAATGTTACAAAGTATTCTTATACTTGTTATATTTAATATTCAGTCAATTTACATTACATAAATTATGAAGTATATAGTAAATTAATTGTAAACTACACACTCTTTGGATATGGGATAACTGTAGAAACAGAATATAATAAAGAAAAAGAAAAAGAAACTTAGATTCTCATGATTGGTACGCCCACAATATAAACTTTATTGTAAAAAAAAAAAAAAGCGGCACATGCCATGGAAAACCTACCTTGTTAAGTAAACTTTTCAAACAAACAAATAGCTGCTAGGGTTTTGGAGGTATCCTTTCAACTCATATTCTAGAAGTTAAGAAAAGACAAATGTATCCAAACAAAAATAAAAATGCAATAACGTAGTAATATTAATTTGTTATTTTTTAAAATTTATTTGTATGTTGTGCTTCCTATTTGTTGATTATAATATCTTAAGATCAAATGTAGATAATATCCTCCCCACTAAGTAGACAAACCTAAATAGCATTATTGTTGAGCTATGTGACTGAATTAAGAATAATTATATTTTCATGAAGTCATCTTGAATGTTTGAGACTACTTGATCTATGATGTTTGATTAATCTGAACTCACATTGAAAAGAGAATAAAAAAACATTTTTTATCAAAATTCAAAATATATGATTAAGAGTGAACAAGGATTTAAAACGCATTACCAGACTAGCCATAACATCAATGCAAAAGACATGTCCTAAATAATTCCGAACATATTCTGATAGTATCAAGGATAACTATCAATAATTTAAAATTTAAGTTAGTAATGACTTTTTAGAGATCTCATATGGTTTGAGGTATTAATTAAAGAAGAAAATTGTTGAATGGGGAGCAGAAAAAAAGAAAAGAGGTGTTTAATTGGGACATACGTGACCAAATTAAAATTGATTTCCCTGAGGAAAAAATAATTAATCACACAATTAATTTGGGAGTGATAGTGACCTAAAGTTGTATAGTGTAAAAATCACCAACACCACTAATAATTGAGTCAGTAAAATATTCGATTTTTGTTCCAAAATATCAAATGGACCCTTTAACTCCTCACTTTAACATATTAACGTTAAAATGGTCCACTATATATACCCCTTCATATACTTTTTGCCTTACCAATTCAATTAGCAACAACAACATACATAAAAAAAAATGGATCAAAATTTGGTAGTGGTAGGAAAGAAGTTTTGGAAAATAGTTCGAGTGGCGTTATGCATGTTAAGGAAAAGTATATCAAAGCAGAAAATAATGCTCGATATCAAATTAATGATGAAGCGTAGCAAGATTAGTAGTTACAAAGCCATGGTCCAAAATCTCATGTTCCACTTCCACCACCACAACCAAAACCGCCGCACCAACCATGTCGAGAATGGTAATTTACCATTTTTCCCTCCACATGAGGATGAGTATTATGAGTTTAGCTGCACTAGCAGCCCAAATTTGGACATGAAAAAACACACTGCTACCGAAGAGGATGTTGTGGTGATGAATGCGGCGGTAATGAGAGCCGCATTGGAGATGATTAAGGGTGAAACAACGTCACATGATAATTATTTTCGTGGGTTTGGGAGACAATTGAGGATTACTGACTCGCCTTTTCCGGTGAGAGATGAGGTGGAAGAAATGGATAATCACGTAGATGAGAAAGCTGATGAATTTATCTCAAAGTTCTATAGAAATTTGAGACGACAATCTTCACTTTCTGCTTCATAATGTTGCAAACAATATATTTTATAGTATATTAATGTTTTGTTGATTTGTTAAAGCAATCCTATTATAGCTTTTTTTTTTTTTTTTGGCTTTTGTTGGAGCTGTACATGAATTATTAGTACTCTATGTACGTGCTCAAAGATCACTACTAAAATAAATAAAAGCAGAATTTGGCAACGAATAAATTTTGTAGCTAGAGAGCAAAATATTTGTACCTATGTGTCTTGTCTATGTCTCTATTGAAGTTGTCTTAGAAATATAATATCAAACATACTTTTCCTGGCCTATTTTACAAGAAATTTGCTAAATCTAACCATAAATTCCACTTCATTCATGTATTTAATCAAACACTATTTTATAACATCAAAAAAATGGAAATTACAATAACAATCCGGTAGAAGGTTCTTACTAGAAGAATTACTAAATTCAGAACAACATCATTCACTTAATACGAAATCTGTCTAATTCAATACAACAACTCAAATAACGGCTTGAAAAAGATGCAAATAAGTAGTATATTAGGATAAGTAAAGTTTAAATAGATCAAGTCCCGTTAGGGCCGTTTTGTTATGATTTTCTTAACATATTTGAGTTTTACTTTTCCATGAAAGGAAAGTGAAAATATTACCATACTTGTTTTTATTATTTTATGTAGTTGCTTAGAGAGTTCTGTATAAGAAAGATTTTCTCTCAACAATTTCAATATTTTCTTTTATATTACTTTTTACCATATAATAATTAATATAATGTTTTTTACTATAGTTTTTATTCATTTGATTTATCGCCTCTATAATTTACAAGTATAAGCTTCCGCATACATTACGTCCTAATTCTTTCTAACCCAAAAAGTCACTCATTAGCAATGTGATAATCTTGATATTCTTGATCTTATGTTCCCCTTATTAACATTAATCTTACCTTTTTATATATAGTCATTTCAAACCTGAGTACAGTGGCAAATGCAAAGCACGTTGAATAAGGCAACTCAATCAATCAACCTAATGTGAATATTTCAAAACTTTTTAACCTTTTTTAACGTCCAATACGGCCAAAATAATAATTATATGGCCAATAATTAACTTTGAAAAGCTTCAAAGAGTACTTGCCAAAGTGTAAACAAAAAGCAAGAAAAAGGAGAACACTTCAAGTTAAAATAAACAATATTGAACACATGCCATGGATCAACTTTTTGTTATGTTACATTTCTTGTATCATTTATTTGTTTGTTGTAAGCAGCTGCATTTGGTAGACAGGAGGAAACCACGAGGAACTCGGAAAAAATGATTTATTTTACTCATTCTTACCTTACATTTCTACAATAAGTGTAAAATATAACAACAATCCATCTTAAGGAACTTGTTGGCACAACTACGATTTTGCTATGTTTTGGCATTTCAACTACTGAATTTAAGTTGCAAACCCTTTTTTAACACGAAGAATTTAAAAGCATTAATTTCATATTCATTTTTTAATGTTAAATACATCGATAAATCTTTAAACTTGAGATATAGTAAATTTTATTTAGATAGTCAAACTACGACTTGTTTCAATTACTATATATCTGAACACAATAAAGTGTTTCCAATTAGGCACTTCCGAATTAATTTTTCCAAACTTTTTTGCGTATGTTTCCAAATGCTCATTACGTCACGTGCCTGAATTACGGAAGTCTCGCTTCCCGCATGTTTTCTTCCATCGGAAAAGCTCCTACCTTCATTTCTAATTCCGTCTCTCCTAGTTTATCAACACACATCTCAAAATCCTTATTTCTACAACTTTCAACTTCTGAATATGAGAGTACTTTACTAACCAACATTCTGTCTCGACAACATAGATGCTCTAATTCAACCTTTTTTATAAATGAAAAAAGGTTACTAATATCTAAAAAAAAGCTGGTTTAATTTATTCAAAATAACTTTTCCATACAAGTACACGTGAAGTTTACAAGAAGAGATATCTTAGTAATGCTCTGATGATCCCTTTAAAATGCAAAGAACATTGAATAAGGTAACTCAAATCAATTAATCAACCTAATGTCAAGATTTCAAATCTTTTTAACCTTTTCAAAGACTACGTCCAATTATAAAACAATGGGTACCCTATTTGGCGAATAATTAACTTTAAAAAGCTTCAAAAGAGTACTTCCCTAAGCTTCAAAAAGTGGAAACAAAAAGCAAGAGAAATGAGAAGTCTTCAAGTTAAAATAAACATTATTGAACACATGCATTCCATACATCAACTTTTTGTTATGTTACATTTCAATTGTATCGTTATTTATTTGTTGTTAACAACTATGGTTTGGTACTTGGTAGACAGAAGGAAACCACCAGGAACTTGGAAAAAAAGTAATTATGTTAACCTAAAGTTATGTCAATATTGTTTAATAGCTAGCTAGCTTAATTAACATTTCAAATTGTAGCAATAAACTATGTAATTGAAGTATATATTCTAGACTAGTCAAAGTATAAATATTTAGCCGAAAGAAGAAAAATCTTATACATATATACTTTCACACTGCCCCAAATTCCAAATATTGGAAGGAATGAAACCTAGAATACATCGACGATCTCTTAAATTTGACAGATAATTAAAATATTTTAAGTACGATTTTTTCTAGTTAAGTATTTGAACACAATAAAGATTTTCCAATTAGACACTTCCAATTTAATTTTTTGGAACTTTTTTTTCGTGTCGTCCTTAGTGTTCAGTGCGTGTAGATAAGTTAACCAATTACAATATGTCACATCTTTTAATTATACAAATTAGTCTCTATAAGCCGTAAAACCTCGAATTTGTTATATATAATTGATGTTGATGTGTGTAATTAAAAGAGGATGCACATTTAATGTGATCAACTTATTTATGTAATGTGCACTTCAAATACACACATCAACTGTTACAGAATATCTAATAAAAACAATTTATTATATGTCAAGTTGAAACCAATCATAGTTCGAGTATCTAAATAATATTAATTTTGAACGAAAAATATAAGGATCGTTAATCATGTATTTAGCCTTGTTAATTTAATGATATGAAAAGCCTAACCAATGGACCAGCCTGGTTGTTAGGTAATTATTTTAATAAAACTAAATTTAGAAAGCATATTATAATAGCCAAAAGTTATTCAAGTCACAAGCCAAGTGAAGTCGCATTAGCAAAAAGTTATAATTAAGTTTCAATTGTTGAAACTTTAAATTGCCCTAACTTTGTGTTTGTTTGTCCAATATATGCGTTTTCTTTAATTTAATTTCAAGTTTTTTTTTTTCCCGAGAAGTCGTTTTTTATTTAATTTATATTTTACTCGTAATTGGTATATAATTTTAGATTTTTGTTATATAAAGTTTTGAAGAGAAAAATAGAGTTCAAAATCAAGGTTCCTATAAGCTAATGTGATGAATGTCACTTTAAATAATGAAATTAAATATCTTCCAGTATATGCTATATCAATTTCATTCGGTATATCCAATTCTTTAGATATCTAGTGTATTCAGTATATATTGATTTTAATGGATTCATTATAAAATATGCATCGATGTATCTAGTGTAACTGTGCATAGATACAAATTAGTATTGAGAGGACACTGATCTATTCATAAATAGACTAGATCTAGTATCAAAGATATATTATCTAGTGTAAAATATGCCCTAACACATTCATTACATAAGTCAATATCAAATATGCACTGATATATCCAGTGTATCTGTGCATAAACATAGATTAGTTCTCAGAGGGCATTGATGTATTCATAGATACTCTAGATCTAGTATCATAAATACATGTATATGGTATAAATATATGCACCAATACATTCATCAAATAAGTCAATATCAAATACGCACTGCTATATCTAGTATATATATGAATAGATATGTACTTAGAAAACAAAGAAGAAAAAAAAGATACGGTTGTCCAGATATATGTATTTGTGCATAAATACATTTTGTCTGGTATGATTGTGATGATCACAAGGGTGGTAGTAGAGTCGTCAGTACTTCTTCATCATTAACTAGAGGCTTTGCGTTTGAGTTCTTGTGGATGTGGAGCCGCCTTTATTAGAGAGCGACCCACTAATGCGAGACTTTATCTGGCGCAAATCTGGATTTAGTCGAGCCCCGATCTGGTTATCGGACAGTACCAGGTGGAAAGTCAAAAAAAGAAGTTGTAATTAAGTATTCCCTCTGTTTCGACTTGCTTGTCCTACTTTCCTTTTAGTTCATTTCAAAAATATCTTTTCTTTTTTTGCTAATTCTTTAATTCTAATTTTCCACGTGACATATTTAACACCACAAGATTAAACTACATTTTGGAAAATTCTATATATTTTTAGTTTATGATAACAAAATTTAAATATCTTTTTTACTTTATAAAATTTCACATCAAATAAAAAATAAACAAATAAATTAAAACAAAAGGGATAAACGATTTGATTGTTAATGCATTATTAAATTAAACTTAATAATAATGGAAAGGAAATAAAAAAGAAGTACGTTATATTACGTTTGTACGCCCACAGATAAGCTTTCTACAAAATCAAGAATAACGGAAAGGAAATTAAAAAGAAGTACGTTATATTGTGTTTGTACGTCCACAGATAAACTTTCTACAAAATCAAGGACTTCTTTATTATAACACAACTTTTTTCAATTCCATGCATTTCTTTGAGATAATATCTGAGATGGTCACTCAACTAAAAAATATTTTCTTAAAAAGTCACTCAATTATGAGTTTTTTCTCAGAAAGTCACTCAACTTTCTTTTACAACCTCAAAATCACTCAGCTATGAGTTATTCTCTCAGAATTTTTCTCTTAGAAAGTCACTCAACTTTTATTTATAACCTCAAAGTCACTTATCTATGAGTATTTTACTTAAAAAGTCACTCAAACTATTTAATAGATTTTTTTCATTAAAATTAGTTTACACGAAATTTTTCTATTTAAAAATAAAAATCGTAAAAAATAGAATAATAATAACATTGTTATTATTTTATTATTATTAGTCATTAACCTAAGACTATTTTAAACGTGATTATTTAGTTGTATTTTTATTCCAGCTGAACAGTACACAAAATGAACCTTAATTTTTTAAAAAAGTAATTTTATGTAAAATGAGCCCATTTTAATTCCTATGCTAAAACAGATAATTTAAAATTAACTTAAAAAAAACATATACCCAAAATCCAGTTAAAAACAATTTGGAAAGACACCAAATTTTGATAGCAGAAGGTCTTGTTAGTCGACTTAAACCTACTTTTATTAAAATTATTTAAATTTTACTTTTGTTAGGATATTTTCCTATTTTTTTTTTATAATTTTTTATTTTAAATAAAAATTTCATGTCAACAAATTTTAATGAAAAAATTAATTAAATATGTTGGGTGACTTTGTAAGTAATATATTTATAGTTGAATGACTTTGAGGTTATAAAAGAAAGTTAAGTGACAATCTAGGAGGAAAACTCATAGTTTAGTGGCTTTCTGGGAGAAAAACTCATAATTGAGGGACTTTGAGATTATAAAAGAAAGTTGAGTGACTTTTTGAGAAAATTTTTTTTAGTTGAGTGACCATCTTAGATATTATCTCCTTTTTTTTAAATAGGAATGGACAATGTATTTAAGCAAAACCTCCTTAGCTAAGTAAACTTTTTTGGTCCAACACTCTTCCACCCCCTTTGAGTTTTGAAAGATACATGACACTTGAATCTATCCACAAGTTGCAAATAAAAATACAATTGTATTCTATAAGTATATTCTTTTTATGGCCTACTTCCTTTTTTTTGAAAATTATGTGATAAAAACTTATCCTATATAGGAATGTATAATAAAAGGACCTTATCTAGAAGCCAGACATAAATTTGTACGTATGCACAAGGGCAGAGCTGAGAGGGCAACTGTTTATTTGAATCTTTTTATCGAAAAATTTATAAGCGTTAGTTAATAATTTGGTCTGAAAATGCTTTGTTATCAAAAGCTTGATCCAAAATATCCATGTTGTTAATAATTTGGTTCGGAAAATCTCCTTCAATAATTGCATTTTCATAAATATTAGTTCTTTAAAAAACATATTTTATTACTAATAATAATAAGTATAAATTTTAGGAATCACATAGTTTTAATATGAAATTACAATTTATCCCTATTTAGTTTGTAATTACATTAATCCCTGAAAAAGTAAAACAAACCGGATACATAATATGTAGCTCGAATACATTAAAACTAGCTTGGATACATTAAAAACTAGCTCGGATACATTTAAAACTAGCTCGGGTACATTATAAAATAATTTAGAATTAGGAGAGAAATAAGAGATTTTAGAGGTTTTTAGAAATATAAGGAAATATTAGAAATAAGAGAAACATAAGACGAGTATTTCAGTAATTTTTCCTAATAATATTAGTATTGCAGAACTCAATTCTTATTTCTTTTTCTAAATAATCTTTTTTTTCTTGTTAATCTCATTTTAACAATTTAAATAAGTTATATAAGAAAAACTATGTGTACCTTTTAACTGATAATATATACCTTTTAAGTGATAATATATGTCATATTTATATATATAAAATCATAGTAATCATATTATTAATTTTCATTTAGATGACAATAAAAAATTAGTAAAATAAAAAATATTTTTAATTTTTTTTTTCGAATTGAAGTAGATAAGCCTTTTGTAATTTTAAAAAATCATCTTTAGGAAAAGGATGTGTTTAAAAAGAAAAGAAAAATATAATTTTTAATAAAAAAAACATTTTGACCCATTAATTAATAATACAAGCATTTTTGGACCAAACCAGGTCACTCGAATTTTTTATAAAACTACAAATCAATGAGAAATTTATGTTATAAAACATGATTTTTTTCACCCATTTCGCACCAAACCAGCTCACTGAAAAAACGTATGATGGGAAACAGATTTTTACTTAAATACCGGGAAGCTTTCTATTTTTTTTATTTTATTTTTTTTGTGTGTGAAAACACTTCTATTTTTCAGTAGGAAAATAGTGATTTTTTAGTTATGGTTATTACTTTTAAGAGTTAAAGGAAAAAATTTCTAGGACCATAATTTTTAAAATATTGTTATTGTTAATTATCTTGACTTAAAAGAACTTCAAAATAAAAAAAATAAAAAAAAAAAAAGAAGTTTGTCATACCCGTTAGTATTGGGTAAAAAACTGCTTGAACACGCGGCATCATCAGAGAAGTCTCAAGAGAGGTAGTCAAGGAGATACGTTGATATCGAATATATATCCAACGCCGATGAGGCTCTTGAAATATTGGCTAGCATTACTAATGACACGATAGAAAATTATTGACTAGCACCATTAATGATATTTTTATGTGGCCAACATTCACTGGTTGTAATACGTTAGGGCTCGAGTTGAAATTTTCTTATTGGATAATGTTTTACCTTCGTAACCTATATAAAGAGTATCTCTAGCTCAAATTTGGATTTGGTCCCAAACAATAGTATAACAACACTGGCCTACAACATATTCATCCTGCATCAAAGCTCTTATGCTTCATATGGATTTACTTTGGATTCGGTTCCTCTCCATTTTTCTCAAGTTACTATTTGGATTAGTGACACATGATATAGGTTAAAATAAATGGTTGAGATTTTAATTTCCCAAAGTAAGGCCTCATTTGTTTTCATTAAGATTAAGACCTCTGAATTTGAATACATGTCTGAACATTAAGATTTGCATTAAGAGCTAGGTGTCTAGATCTGAATACACATCTTAATATTAAGATGTTGTTTCTAAATTTGAACACTGAATGATTATTGTTTGTTTTCAATATCTGAATTTGCATATGAAATCAAACATTATATTAATAAAATGTTATAAGAAATTCATCTCAACAAAAAATATTACTTTTTGATTAAAAAAATATCATAATCATCAAGCATAACATACAAAAATCACGAATAAAAAGTATTTTATAGGCACAATATAATATCAAAAAGTTCAACAAAGTATGATAAATACTAGTTGGAAAATAATAAATAAGATATCACATTATCAGCGCCTAACATATATTTTGGCTAACCGATAACCTTAATTCAGTTCTCTAACTTGTGAACCTCTAACGTCATTCATGCTTTTTTGTAGTGGACACTTTCACAAAATATACTAACACATGTATTGTATAATCTCTTCCCATCCAAGTCCATCTAATTTTTTCATATATTCTTCAAATGTGGTGCACTATTTTTTAATCAATAACTCCAGAGTAGTAATCATCTTCTCATCAATTTCCAATTCAGACGAATAAATTTTTTTTCTTCCCCAAAACTTTTTTTTCCAACTGAAAGATTGAGATGGAGAATTATTAATTAAGAGCTCTAATATTTTTGTCACCAACTAGTTCAACAACAATAATATATTAGTGTTATCTCACAAAGGGATTTGAGTCTCAATAAAATTATTGGCCTAAGACAAAATTCTAATAAGAGACCTCAAATATGTATACATAGTTATTATTTTTAAGTATGAATAATATTTTTTCACTCAAAAACCTTGATGAACATCAATACACTAAAAATATTATTGCAACAAGTATTCTTGACAAACATCAATACACCCTAAGAAAATTATTAATATAAAAAAAATACTTGTAAAGATTATGAAAACTTACCAGTTCAAGAGGAAAAATTGGTGTTTGATTGAGAAAAGAGAAGAAGAAAGTTTGTAGTTGTGAGAGTAAAAGTCACGCAAAAACCGAGAGAGGCGATACAATATTATTTTATAACTTATTAAATAAGTCTGAATGACATTAAGACTCTCCTGCAGATTTGATCCGTTCAGACCTTTTCAGGTCCATTAAGAGGCTTTTCGAAAAAAGAAACAAATGGACTTAATGGGTTGAATCAGACCTAAAAATCAAACACACTTAATGGACTGAATCTGAATTATTAAGATTCAGACCTCCATTAAGTGGAAACAAATGAGGCCTAAATCTCTAACCATGATTTAATTAATAAATACATTATATATTAAGTATTAAAAATTATTATAATCTCACAATTTTATCAACATATTATCTTGTCCATAAATAAAGGAAAAAAAGTTCTCTTCCTAAATATTTTTTTGTAGGTAAGATCTTTTTTTAATTTTGTTTTAAATAATCTTTTTATCGTAATCTTAAATAATCTTAATACCGTAATCTTGATCAGTGATTAATTAATTAACTAGAGATAATCAAACCATTTTAACAAACTAATTTTTAATTTCATAATAAGATTAAGGATACGGTAAGGTACGGTAGGTTAATTATAGTTTCTATACTTCTATCCAGTTAATTATTCTTATAATTAGATAAAAAGATAATTTAAAAGAAAATTAAAAAAAGATCTTACGTACAAAAAAATATTTAGGAAGAGAACTTATTTTTCCAAAATTTATAAACAAGATAATATGTTGTTAAAAATTGTGAGATTATAATAATTTTTTATACTTAATATATAATATATTTATTAATTAAATCATGGTTAGAGATTTACTTTGGGAAACTAAATCTTAACCATGTATTTTAACCTATGTCATGTGTCACTAATCCAAATAAGAACTTGGGGAAAATAAAGAGAAGAGAAATGGAGAGGAGCCGGATCCCTTTACTTTATTCACATTATTGTTTTCATCTTGACTTTTTGCACTTATTAGTTATTAATTGCTATTATCATATTTTTAAGTAGGGGTGTTCAAAATCGAACTGTAATCGATAAATCCTTATTGATATTCTGTTATCGATAAACGGCTGGTGAAGAGATTAGAATTTTATAATTAATGGCTTATTGGTATGAAGGCGGATTATTCAATTTTCTTATCGGATAAATCGTTAACCTGTTAAGAATTACCATACTTACATTTTTAACTTAGGTATATTAGCATCATTTAATATGCTTCCATAATATATAATTATATATTGTTAAAGCCTCCTTGGCTTGCTGCTAAAAACAACTTATTTTTAGAAGCATTTTTTTAAAATGATTTTTTAGAAAAAAAAAAGAAGCAATTTGTGTTTGGCTAATTTATTTGAAAAGTATTTTTCATAAGCAAATTGCGTTTGGATGATTTTTTTTAAAAAAAATGCTTTTAAGAGTCAGATTACAAATAAGAATTAATGTACTTTTAATATTAAAATTATTTTATAGAGAGAAATTATTTTAAATATCTATTGTAAAAGAAATTGATTATGTTTTTATTTTTATTAAATTAAAGTGTACAATGTTTAAATTTTCAATCAATACTATATCTCTTTTGGGAGGCTAAATCTTTAATTGTTATTTTTTCTTTTTTCTAATCTTGTAAAAATATTGTTGTTATTTTTTTTTAATTCTAAAAAAATAATACATAGAATAATATATAAAATAATAATATATAAATGTAAAATAAATTATAAAATTTATTATATAAGAATAAAAAAGATTCTTAAATGAAATTTAACCAAACTTATGAAATATTGTGACGACCCAACCCATGGGGCCGTGCGGGCACCTACGTATTACCATCCAAGTAGGAGAACCCTCTTACACCCATAATTAAATCATGCGGAAAATTTAATAAAACGAAGGAAAATACGGATGAAATTTTATAAATAAGAAAGTTTAACACAACTATTTAACACCCCAGGAATCTAGTCTAAACATGTACAAGAGCTACTAAGAGTACAACTGGACAAGATAAACAAAAGACACAGGTCCCACCATGCAGAAGGAAGAATAGAAGTTGCTAGAGGATTTTTTTGTCTTCACCTAATGAGACATCACCAACCTGCATCTAGACTATGTCAAAAGACATAGCAAGACCAGTATCAGTACAAACACACGTACTGGTTGGCATCATCAGTCAACCCGACGCCCATCACCTAACATAAGAAACCAACTAGTAAGAGCATGAAATAAACCACTCGCTTCTCCACCTTTGCCCTCTCTTAAAATACCTCCAATTTACACCAATACTCTGATTACTAACCACCTTCTCAATCAACTTATTTACCAGGTTCTTGATCATAGCCTAACTGTTCTAACACATTAACCAATCCCTAATTACACCCACAAGCATTCCAACTAACCGCTCACTTCGTACCCTTACTTCCTCGTCATATTACTCAACCATGGTCACATAGTACACTACATCAAACTTCCTTACCACTAAGCCCAAACTCTTTCCCCAATGTGAGATCCAACTAAGCATATTTCATCATATACAATACATCTACTTCTCGCCATTACGACGAACAACCCTTGCTATCTATTACTCGTCCCTTGAACACTTTACCATTCACTATACCCAACAAGTTCGCTTAACACAAAGAACAATCAAATATAAGCCGTCATAACCTATACCCACTAATTGCAACATATATAAGTCAACACCACCATATAATCACATACTCAACAATATACATTTATAACAAGTCATTAATCCTCTCATGGAACCCAAACCCAAACTGTTAGTTCACCGGTTCGTGGTACCCGATCCAATAGTTATGCAGGAACGTGGCAACCGATCCCATAGTTATGCCGGAACATGGCAACCGATCCAAATTAGTATGACGGAACATGGCAACCCATCCATTCAACACACCACAATCACAATCACAAGTATATTCTCAAGATCTTACATTTAAGTCATGAATTCATGGCATTCATAATTCATCCATCTCATTTACAAAAAGTGTGATCAATAATGCAACATTCATATACCCACATGTATCACAATGAAGCAAGAACAAACATACATCATATATCATAAAATCACCACCATCACCTACCATGGATTATTCATCAATGCACATCATGCAAACCCTAATTCAACCATATTCAACCATAATTCATCGTCTAAGGCTTCTTTCTAGGGTTTAAATCATAAATCATTCGGTGCACGAAGGCCTACACATAAATCCTACCATTGATTTACATATATTACGTAGTGAGCATAGATTTAAACTACCCAATTCATAAAACCTAGCCTACCTTGGCGCCAAGCAGCTGCACGAAGTTTTTGGTCTTTGATTCTTGTTTTCGAGATTCATGACGGCGATCTTGACCGTGAATCCGCACTCCATCGCCGTCTTCACGTTAGAAATCTCTCTCTCCCTTCTTCCGAAGCTTCCAGTAGCTTTTTGGGGGTTTCTAAGGTGTTTTACGACTAAATTAGGTATTTTAGAAAGAAGGAGAAAATAGGATTTCGCGTTATTTACGTTCTGTCTTGCCTATCCCGCTCTAGCTCCAACTTACCCCGCCCTAGTGGCAACTGGCCCGCTCTGGCGGGACAATGGCCCAGAATTTTCACGAATTCTGTTTCTTCTAAATAACGATGGTTTGGGTCGTTACAAATATGTTAATTAATTAATAAGAAATATATTGGTAAATATGTATATATGAAAAAGATATTTTAGTCTGGAGAAAAATAATTTTTTGTTTTTGCTTCTGCTTTTTTTAAAAAGCAGAAATTTTTAGCTTTTTTCCAACAACAAAAAACTGTTTCTGCTTCCATTTAAAAGCATTTTTGCTGATTTGCCAAATACTTAATTTTTCAACAAAAGTTTTTTTTTCTCAAAATAAATGTTTCTGATATCCCAACAACAATATCAAATAGGCTCCTAGTCCCAAGGCCATAAAGCCAAAAACTTGAAAACATACTTACTTTTTTTTACTAACTATTATATCACTATTAGTCTATACTTTTTGTAATATAGAAGAATGTTATTATTTAATTGTATTAAAATAGTGAAAAACAATCATTTTTTAAGGTGCGTTATGGAGAAAAAAAGGTAGATGTTAGCCGATACACAGTCCGATAAGTGCTAATCCATTATCAAACCAACCAATTATATCTTATAGATTAGCTAGCGGATTAGTAAATTTAAAAATCGATATTCAGTAGGCCAAATCGTTAAGCGAAATTATCCGCCCTATCCATTCGATAAGCAGTTTTATTTTCAAGTACTGCTAATAATTGAATTATTAAACAAGTTAAGCTAAGATGTGTGTCCTTAATCTCATACAAATTTCATTATACCATTTTTCCTATAAACATATTCACGATAGATCGATGTTAAATAATTTAATCCTCGTATTTCGAAAATCATATTACATAAAATAGATTGTAAAAATATCAATCACTTCAAAAATTTTGTTACTGAACTTTAGTAGATCAATATGACTTAAAATATTGAATAGGACAATTTTTTAAATATAATATTCATTTCCTCATTATAAATTAGGAATAGAAATATTTCAAGTTGGAATTGGTCCAAAAGTTAGTTCCCTACTCAAAGGTGAGGCAAATTTACAAAATTGATAAATGACAATGACCTAATAAAATAAAACTCGGCTAAAGCTATGGACCACCATGGTTAATAATTGAGCCAATAAAATATTGAAATCTAAAATTAAAAAATATCCTTGGACCCTTCCTCAATTATGGTCACTTTAACTTAAACATCAAAATTGCTCTATGTACCAAAATTCCCCCTATATATATCATACATTAATTTTACATTCATCATTCCCACAAATCAATTCACATTTTTCTCTCTAGATCTCTTTCTCTCTCCTTATAAAACACCAAATCTAGCCTTATATCAAAATAGAAAAAATAATATTACATTCTATATATATAGAGAGAGAGATGGCTGAACAAAATTTACCAGTAATAGCAAAGAAGTTTTGGAACATTGTACGTATTGCATTTTTCATGTTGAGGAAAGGCATATCAAAGCGGAAACTAATGCTCGATCTCAACTTAATTATAAAGCGTGGCAAAATCGCTAGTAAAGCCGCTATACAAAATCTCATGTTCCACCACATGACTCAGCAATTTTCGTTCGCCACGACGACGACTCTCCGTGGTGGTCGTGATAAAAATTTACCCTTCTCTCCTCAACCCAACGAGTATGAATTCAGTTGTAGCAACACCCCGAATTTCCAACTCCCTTCTTTCAACTTCAACAAGAAAAACAAAAATAAATACTTTTTTTCAAAGTCGCACTCCCAGGAGTATGATTTTCCTGGGACCGCGACTCATGAGGATGATGTGATTGTTGTGAATGCGGCCGTGATGAAAGCCCTAGAGATGATTCATGAGAGTGAAACAGCCTCCCCCGGGGCAAACTACTTGCCCGGGTTCGGGAGGACACCTATGGTTAGGCAACTACGAGTCACTGACTCACCATTTCCGCTAAACGCGGAAGGAGATAGCCACGTGGATGAAGCGGCTGAAGCCTTCATTTCCAAGTTTTACCGAAATCTGAGGTGGCAAGCTTCGCCGTGTGCTTACTAGTATATGGGGTTTTAATGCATGCATAATATATAATTATATATAAGTATGAAGATTGGGAGCTGTGAATAGTGTACGTGCAGCTTGTTTGCATGTACATATATATGATTTCCGTTCTCTCTTCAAGTTTTTTTTTCTTCTTCTTTTTTTGGGGGTATTTTGCGAATTTACATAAAAGAAAATACTATGATTAGTATTTAAATGAAATGTAATCTTCCCTTTTTTTTCCTCTAATACTCTCTTAGTTTATTTTGGATTTTGTAAGCTCCATAAAAAATAATAATTGATATGGAGATTTTACTATAATACCATATGTTTTATGTCACTAAACCAAAAATGATTTTGAGCGGTAATTAATTGATGACAATAGCTTAATTATCGCTAAATATGTTATGTAGTGGCAATTAACACTCTTTATAAATGTCCTAAAGTTTATAGACTATAGCGACATTGGACCTAAGGCAATTAATAATGTTGGTAAGACTTTAACGCTTTTTGTTAATATGCATATTTATTGACGCTAAAAGTTGTTTTTTTTAATTGTAGTGTGTTTAGTATTAGATCTGAGAAAAAAAATTGGGAGATAATTAAGTAATCAATATTAAGTAAAACATAGAAAAAAATAATCATCTTTTGTTGATACGTTAAAAGTGACAAATAAATAACGAAAATTTATTTTTGAAATAGTGGTCAAATAAAATTTCCTTTTTCTTCTTTTTCTCTTTATTCGTTTCTTGAGTACTGCCTCCTTTATTTTTATTGAAAATAGGGAAAGAGAAAAAGATTGTAAAAAAAGGTACACTATTCTTAATAATTACTCCCTCTTTCGTGTTTCTTTATGTAATATTATTTGACTTATTATACTACTTAATAATGAAAACATTTTTTTTTAAAACTCCTAATTTGTATCAATATGTATAATATATAATTTTATTAACTATAATTATTTAAATATTTGGTTGATTGTAAAACTTCGAACTAAGACTAAAATGGAAAAAATATATATTTAAATTAATTCTGATTTTAGAAAGGAATTTTTTTTTTTTTAAAAAAAAAAAAACTAAAAAAGGAGACACGAAAACTATAATAGAAAGAGTGATAAAAGTTACTAGTAATGGAAAAACTAATAAATCATCAAAGTAGAAATTAAGGTATAACTATGTACTACTTAATTCCTTTGAGCTCACCATAATTAGGTATTAAAAAATATGTCTGGTATAAACACTTAATGCAAATAGTTTTTTTTATTGTGCATTTCGTATTTACCTTGTTTATTAAACCTCATATGTTCATGGTGTTTTAATAAATGACCTTTATGAGTTTCAGAAAAAAAATCATATTATACATTTATACTAGGTTTAAATAAATAACGGGAAAATGGTCTGAAAAATACTCTAACTTTGGCTGAAATTGTTGTTATGATACCAAACTTTATGAAGGACCTTTTACCCTCTGCACTATTTAATAATGTATTTTAAAGGTATATATGTGTCCACATGGACATGTTACTATTTATAATGATGCAATATTTATAATGTCCACGTGGACACATATATACATTTATAATACACTATTAAATAGTGCATGGGAGTAAAAGGTCATTTCCAAAGTTCGGTATTGTCACAACAATTTCGGTCAAAGTTCGAATATATTTCAACCTTTTTCCCTAAATAACGCAAAGAAACTTATCATGATTATAAACCCTAGTCGTAACAAAGAAACTTGAAGTATTTTCTTTATCTCGATTTATATGATTTTTTTTAAATCAACGTCAGAAAGAATAACATATTTTTATATTTTATTTTTAATTAAATGATTTATACTCACCCATTTATTTTAGTCCATAAATTTCAAAAGTCTTTTTTCAAATTTTTTTATGTCAAGTTGAATAACATCACATAAATTAAAACGAAAAGAATATCTATTTAGAATTGACCAAAAACTAACGCACTAATGTAGCAAAATTGACCGATGTGATTCCACTAATTTCAAAAGCAAAATAGTCCCTTCTCTTCGATTTTTGTTTAATAACTCTCTCTTTTTTTACCTTTAAATAAAGTTATTTATAGTGTTTTGTAAAGCAAGTCCATTGATTTTTTTGGGTTGGTGGTCTACTTGGACCATACACATATACAAAATCATAACTATTTCAATAATTGCACTATTTATTTTCCTTCATTTTTTGAGAAAATTATTTGATGTGCTTTTATACTAATTTTTTTGTTGTATTTTTTTTTAGTCCGTATAGAAAAGAAGGATCTCTTTCATTTTGATAATTTTTTAATTCTAACTATTCACATGGCATATTTAAAACTACAAGATTAAATAGTATTTTGATACATTCAATATATTTTTAGTTTAAGATAACAAAATTCAAAAGTCTTTATACCTTTTTAAACTTCGTACCAAGTCAAAATTAGATAAACAAATTAAAATGAGGAGAGCATATACTTCCTACATCACAATTTATGTGACTTAATGAGATGATTTATATATAGTCTTATAATGCCTATAAGTTTACCATCTCAAATTAATAAGTTGTCATGTTTTCTTTTTCAAAATTTATTTTGATTAATTTCGAAATTAAATAAGATTTGATCAACTCTATATTTTTTATATTTAGAATTAAATATGCAAAAAATATACAATTAATATTACAAGTTACAACTTTTCTCATGTTAATTTGATGAGAATTTTTTTTTTTTTCAAATGCTAATCAAAGTTCACGTAATTTGACTATAGAAAAGTGAAATGTGATATAACTAATATAATATTGAAAAAGTATTGTAGATTGCAAATTTCAAATATTTTTTTAATTATTATTTTTGAAATACATATCCAATATATTTATATATATTATAACTTCAAACAAAAAAGTACAGCTTAATTGATACAAAGTTTGGTTTTTGATATATAAGTATACTTCTTGCTGAAACCTTATAAATTAAAATATGTTTATACATACTGATACAATACACACTTAAAAGAGATATATAGCTATTAGTAATTTTTGACAAAAAATTAAAAGAAAGATAAAAAAAAAATTGATAAAGATTTAAATTCATGCTTTTAATTAAAAAGTTAATAAATATTTTTAAAAAAAAATACCTCGTTCGAAAGTCTTAAATTAAAAAGTGAACACAAATAATTTAATAAGATATACGAACAAGTAGTAATAACTTTCAACCAATATGGGTTGTGGTGCACTGGTGGGAGCCTTCACCCTTAATAGAGGTCTCGGGTTTGAGCCCTGAGTATGGAAAAAAATCATGTTGGAGCGTCACCCCCTAATGGGTCCTACAATATGCGATCCGGATTTAGTCGGAGCTCCAATGTGGGCTCCGGACGCTAGGTGGGAAACCCAAAAATAAAAGTAATAACTTTCTTACATGTTAAACATTCAATTTATTTGTAATTTTGTTCAATGATTATAGGGGGTCTATTTTCTTAATTGAGTCATAAACTCATAAAATATGGGTGTTTAGTGTAGTTCGCCTTTGTTTTATTAAGGATCCATTTGATAGGCGGTATTAGATAGAATAATCCATAGATTAAAATTTAGTCCATCTAATACTTTGTTTGGTTACTTCATTTAATAAAATTCATGGATTGCTTATCCACCATATTTGGTCTTATCTTATCCCTAGAAAATATAGGGATAACTAATCCAAGGTTTGTTAAACCTTGGATAAGACCCCTAAATGACTAAACTAACCCCTTATTCCTTTTCCTAAATTTCTTTTGTAATTTAATTTCCTTTTTATTTATATTGGAATGGTTATAAATGTTCTTTTTTAATTCTCCAAATCCGTTTAGTGTAATTTAATGATTTCACTAATATTTTTTTCTCCATTTTTTCTTGAATTTTTTTTATTCAAGATAGTTTGTCGATTACCCACTTGAACAATTTATGTAGTCTTAAATCTATGTTAAGTTTAAGATATACTTGACCAACAAAAAAATTAGAAATACACCGTGTCATTAGTGATCTTCTTAGTGGTACATCACACCATATATGTGTGTGTGTGTGTATGCATGTATGCATTTGATTTAACTAATTAAATGGAATAGAAAATCCTACAAAAAAAAGTCCGATCCGGCGGTTATCTACCTTGACTTAATTACATGAAATAAACACTCATAATAACACAAGGGTATAATAAGAAAGAATTTTTTTTGTAGAGTTTTAAATCAAATACAAAATTAAGTGGAAAGTAGTGAACCAAACACTTGACAAAAAATAATCCCTACACTACTAATCCCTGCATTACTAATCCCTGCGTTACTAATCCATGCATTACTAATTCCTACATTATCAATGTTTGTACCAAACAACCCCTAATGTACTTGGAAAATTATTGAGAGGTTTCTTTCTTAAATATGAAACATGTGTGATAAAGACATATTATTTGTTCTTGTTGATTTCTCATCCGATATTTGGTGAATCCAACTAAATTAGGATTTTCGCTGGAAAGTTTCATATTAGGGAGTAAATCACTCCCTAACAAAGACAACTTTATATCAAAGAGATTCGAACGTAAAATTTCTAATTAAGAATAAATGAGTACTTACCACTCTATATCAATCCTGTTGTGGTTGGTGATTAAGATATTGTATTTTTGGCAGAAAAAATCTTTAGTTAGCTCTAACTAAGTTATTGCGGGCAAGATATATTATTTTTAAAAGTTACTAATAACTCTTTTTTCCTATGCATTTAATTAGTCCTCCATGATTGATTGATTAACTATAATTGCCAAAAATTTAGGTAATTCATTTGGTGTGTAAGGATGAAAATGATTAAAGTGGGCAGACACCTGTCAACTTATGAACTTACTTTTTCATTTTTCAAACGTTAAACATGCTTCACGCGTCATATCAATTAAAATTAAAATAATATCATAATTATTTTTATGTTTCTAAAATGAAAATATAAATTTCTTTTATATTTAGATATTCTTTATTTTGGAAGAATTTTTTGGATAAATAAATTGAAGATTTGTTCAATTAATCAAAGTAGGGTGTACATTGCCGGGTTAGTTCAGATTTTTCAAATATCAAATCAAATCATTTGTGTCGGATTTTTAAATTTATAAATCAAACTAAACCAATAAAACTCAGGTTTTTCAACCTCAAGTTTTTTTTCGGGTTTTTTGGATTTTTGGGTTTTTCCGTTGAAGTATTCATACAAACATATAATTTATTTGTACTTCAAATATTTCTTTAGTCCTACCAAAATATAACTATCTTAGGTGTTTCTTAAGAAAATAACACACAATATGATATGATTAATGACACTAAAATATCCAACAAAAATAATAATAATAATAATGAAATCACGTAAAATGAAAATGATCATAATTTAAAAGTACTAAATCGTGCTAAAATAACTTTAATAAGTATTAGTTACGTGACTAAATATTAAAGGAAATTAAAATTAGATTATGTATTTTAATTATCTAAACCAATGTAAAACTATAGAATAAATATTCAATATTATTGTCATTCTTAGTGTTGAATTGATTTTCCTTTTGCATTAGTATTAATTTGATTTTGATTTAAGTTTTATTGTAATTACCAACATCTATAGGCTATAATCTTTATTGGACCATTAAAAATTTTAAGTTTCAAACTTGACATAATATATTAAAAGATAAAAATCATGAAAAAGTATAAGAAATATTTAAAAATTATATCAAAGTAAATATTTTTATGTATAAAATAAAATTTTAAAATTATCTATATAATGTCGGGTTGGTTTTGTTTAGTTAAAACAAAACCAACCCAAATATAGTTGGGTTTTTTTTTTCAATACCAAACCAAGTAACCAAACTACTAGTCGGGTTTTTTTTTTTCTGATTTGACTCGATTTGTGGTTTGGTTTGATTTTTGGTTCGATTTTGTACACCCCTAAATCAAACTATATTAAATTATATCCATTTTTAAGTATGATTTCTTTCTTACCTGATTTATCACCGTCATGATTTACAATTGTTATCTTCTGCATGCCGTCTTGATTTTTTCGATCCTAATAAAATGAATCTTGGATCTAATTTACACTCAAGAAATTAGCTCAAAAATAAAAAGATTGTTCAATGCTAGGGGTTGGAGTCCTAGGGTTAGTCCCAAAGTCCTAAGTTCTTCCTTTCAATCCAAGTCGAGGTAATAGTTTCTATGGTAGGGCTAACGAGATTTCTTTTGCTTAAGGCTAGGCGTATAGATAGGTTTCTAGATCTCGAGATTAGTTTCATTTCTCTGTCTAGGAATAATAAAAAAAAAGGGACCACAAACCTACAAACGTAATAGTTGGATCCATGAGGAGACAGAAGAGAGTCATTCATTCCGGTCATTGAGCCCGAATTAAGGATTGATTGATCTAAACCAAAGACGTGATTATATATAGGAGAAAGGCGTTCTCATACACGGATACCGCTTTCTGGAAACCTAGAACAAAGTTATATAAAACATTCTGAAATCTCGTTTCGATTCAAACTTAGGACAGTTTTCTAAAATAGAGGTAACTATTGAAATTGTAAGATAATGTTGGATGTTATGAGCTAATTATTTTTGCCACATCTAATACTAGTTCAAACAGTTGTTATATGTTTTAATTTATGCATGGAGTCATGACCTGCCAAAGAAGAAACACAACTTGAACTGATTTTCTTTATAATGGGCAACAAAATTAAAGATTTAATTCATAAAGGTACACTAATTGTGTAAAAGATTTGCATAATAATATGTTTTTTAGGAAAACTAAATAAATCCCACTAGTTTAGGATTTAATTATTCAGATACACTCTAATTTGCAATATTATGTATCTTATCAGATTTTGGTATGTCCAGATATGTGTAGCAGTCAAAATTAAGTGTAATTTGTTCGATATACATTATATTCAAGTGGATTCGCATGTATCCGAGATACATAACAAATCTCATTCGCCTCTCTCCTATCTCGTTGGTCATTCTCTCATGTATCTGGTATCTCAAATACATGTGAATCACACCAGATACATACATATATATGTATCGAGTGTATATCTAATGTGATTCACATGTATCTGAGATACGTACGAATCTCGCTTGTCTCCCTCCCCATCTCGCTTGCCTCCCTACCCTTCTTGCTTGCATCTCTCCCTATTTTTGTTTATCTGGTATCAAAAATACATGTATCTAAATGTATTTTCCTCAATATATGGTAGGAAACTATTAATTAGTGATAAAATAGATAATAATAATAATAATAATAATAATATATTATATGATAGTGAAATATGTCTAATTATTTAATTTTTCCTTTTTATAATACAAAGTGGATTGGGCCAAATATTTCTATCTTGCATTGACGACCCAAAGTCTTGGACCCAATTTTGATTTATTTTAGGTCATCTTTCACAACATGTCCATTTGATGCCCTCTAGTACAACATTTCAATTAAGTTTCAAAAGACATTTACCTTTTGTGTGATTAAAGCGATTTGTTTAATTAGCGTTTAAAAACTCATCAAAAAAATAGGATCAAGTTGGATGGATTATGGCTTAACTCATTTTTAGTCCATTTCAATTTATAAGTAACTTTTAGATTAATTTTAATCTAATTTATTTATGACTTAATTTATTTTAACCTGTTCAAATCCAGACCAATATGTTCATTTGCCCATCCCCTAGTTCAGCTTTTCAATTAGTTAAGTGATTGAGCTTCAAAATACATTTATTTACTTATTTATTGATTTTTCACCTAGTGTTTGGTATATCAGCATTAGAGTTTGACTAAAGTTAGATTTGCATAAAAAAAATCTCAAATTGAAAGGTAAAATACTCTCTAACAAAAACGCAAATGACATTTACTTTAAGCTTACTTTGTGTTTGATTAAGAATCACTCAAAAGAAATGAAGTTTAGATAAGCCTCTAATGAATAATGATTAAAATAAAAAATTGGATAAACGTCTCAGAAAGAGAAAAGATAATATTAATTGAGTCACGAATACAATTATATTAAATGAGCATCTTATTAAAAATATTTATCTCATATTACTTGATTACATATTAAATCAGTAGATAATTAATTATTTTTTCCCATTTTACTCGTACAATTAATATAACCTTTAAAAGCTTAAACAAATTTTGATAATTCAAAATTTCTTTTTTCAAGAGGCTAATTAATATGAATAAAGGTAAACTAATAAAATTTATTAATCTATTAACAATTTTTTAATCACTATATTAAATAAAAATTGTTCATCTAATATGAATCGGAGTGAATATATGATTTGATCAAACTAAGGGGTCCTAAACTCTAATCATTGACCCCAATAATCTTACTGATTGACAAGTTAAACAAATGAAAAAACTAAAGGTGCAATTATTACATTTTTTGAAGGAAGCCAAGTGGCAAACTTTGTCAATACACCATTGGTTATTTTTTAAGTTCAATAATTTCATAAATGTTATCTTTTGTCCTTTTCAGAAAATTGAAAAGCATGCTACTATTACTAGTAATACGCTTCGTTTACTCATTCAAAGTTTATAACATTTTTTGTCTTTATTACTTGGAATTTTGTGAACATCATTCGAAAAATTATACTAGTAAATTCTCATAGGCTAAGGTATGAAAGTATAGTCTACAAGACAATAAGATGAGAGCCTTTATGCAAAGTAATCACAATTATTAACATTCAGGTTATTTTATTTTATCCTAAAGTTCATAGTTTTAATCATTCATTTTTAACATAAAGATAGTTAATGATTAAAAATATATTTGAATTACTATTTTTTTTCGTGACTTTATATTTTAATTATATATTAGTTTTTTTCTTCTACATGAACTATCACTATTTATGTTTTGAAACACACTTATTTGAGTAGACGGAGATAGTCAAGTAAGAACAAAGAACAACTGGTAATTGACCTAATCAACTTTTAAATGTACTTTACATAAATTACTTTTACTTATCACATTTAACATATCGAGAAAAGATAAAAAAAATAATCATATTTTATCCATTGAATTAATTACTGATTACTCAAATTATTTTTCAAAATCTAATAATAAACATCAATTAATAGAAATAGTGTAATAAAATAACCATGTTAATTATTATTTTCTTAATAAATATATCACGTCTAAATATAACAAGTAAAAATGAAGTGAATATAACCATAAAATTCAAATTAATCTTACATAATATAACTTTGTGAAGAAAAAAGTTTGAAATGAACCCTTGGCTCCATCTCGATACACCGACTGTTTAAGGAAGACTTGGCATACTCAATTATTGTACACCTATAGATTTGCACTAATAAATTATTATTTTTCTCTCCATATTGTTTTTTTTTAAAAGAAAATTGGAGATTTGGGAATGAAAAATAGTGAGAAAATTACAAAGGGAAAAATTGAACTCTTATTAATTAAAAAAAAAAATAGTAATTAATAAAAATTCATCAACAAAATGAAAGTTCAGATAGTACTATCTATTTTTTAACAACTTTTTTCATGAAGCTGTTGTTCACAACTTTTTTTTTAGTTGATTTATCTTTAAAAACTCAAGTGACCTTTTGAATAATCTGGCATTCCTTTACTCATACAAGAAAGAAGAGAAAAATAAACTAAAGCAAAACCATAAATCCCAACTAATAAGCAAACAAACAAACAAAAAGTGTAGGACATATATGCCTATTTTATAGTACTACTTTATTGTTATTCATAATTGATTGATGCATTTTGAGATGACTACTTGAATATATTATTAGGGAAAAGTTTTTTTTGGAAAAAGGTAAGCTAATCCCAAGGACTATTTGAATGTTACATTTCAAACAATTTTTGACATAAACAATATGAAATAACTTCAATATTTATTTTATATTTATATCAAGTTTTTGTACGAATTGCTATTATTTTAAGGTGGTCTTTTAACGTTTTACCCCTCAAATCGGTGGTAAAAAGTTGTCCGGCAATTTTTTTTTTAGAAGTGGATTATGAACTTCTTAAGAATTAAGACATGCATAATATTTTAAAACTAAATTTATGCATCTATCAGCGTAGGTTCGGTAGGAACTACTTATGAATTGTTAAATATAATTTATGCCTTTAAGGACATAAGTTCTCTAGGATTTAAAGCGAAATAATTTGTTATGTCTAACAAAACATAACTTGTATTATTTATAATACAAAAATATAAATTTTTACCTTGTGAATTTCTCTTTTAACTGGTGAAATAAGTACACACGCATAATATTTTTACCCGTTTGAGTAGTCTTGTAAAAATCCCTTCTCTTTTTCTTTTTAAGCATTAGGTATATGAATTTGATTTGACAATTAATCTAAATTCACATCGATAAATTGACTTTCTATTTTTTTATCCTGTTGAATTAGACATATAGCCGATTTATTAACCTAATGTTATTTATGATGCTAAAAAGCTGAAAACATTGTGGTTAATCAAGTGCAAGTTTGAATTTGATATTAATTAGCACCACTCACATAAGATTTTGTTGTCTTGAGGATCTTTGTTTTCATGGAGTCTGTATTTCATATGCTCAATTGCAAGGAGTTATCGATAGATGCCCGTTCATCAAGACTCTAAATCTAGTCTCTTGCCAGGGAATAATTAAGCAAATTGCATGTTTTTGGCCTGAGAATATATAGAAGTTTATATAGCATGCCAACCATTGATCTTATTCAGGGTCTTACCCATTATTTTAGTAAAGATTGAGATTAATTTCTTATTCAACGACTCGATGAGAGGAATATGCAAGAGATGGAGAGTCAATCGGGTAATCATCAAAGTAACATATAGTGATCAGAAAATCATTGGAAGCAAAGTAACATGAATTCTCACACCATGAGAATAGATAAATATCACATCTAACTCTCAAGTCGCTGGCAGTAGATACTAAACAAAGGGTAATTATTGCATCATACGATGATCAAAACAGAGAAAAAGAAAACTGAAAACTACTGCCAGATACTCTCAAGCACAGAAATATCTACATATTCTAGAATAGAAGATAAAGTTACACGAACTATTTTTTATAGAGAGAAGATGATCAAAACCCCTTCCAACCTATGATCGGATTTTCAATTACACACTCATACTGTACGGGGGTTCTATTACCTCCCTGAACTAGTTTAAAAAGTCCCTCAAGTATATTGTGGTGTAACACACACACTTGCCATGTCAATGCCACATAATAAATATAATAAATTAATTATTTTCCCTACTTTTACTTTTCTTTTATTATATGCCAATTACAAACCCTCCATTATCACCAAAAATATCACCATTATCAAACTCACTTGACATTCCGGCAAAAGAAAAGATGATGAATATTTTTGACGAGCAAAAGTCTTTATGATCTGTATCTTTGATTTAGAATTTCACTTATAAATGAAATTTAACCCAATATGAATGAAATATAGAACATCAAAGGAAACATAAAACTTTCAAATTCTTATTGTACTCAGGCACCTAACCCTAAGTCGGCTTCTCGAATAGTATTTGAAACTATCGGCGGGATAGCAATGTGCATTTTGTGACTTTGGAAGGAAAGAAACTTTGTAGCATTTTAAAAGCATCGCCATTCAAAGCGACAACGGATTAGGAGGAAGAGGAGCCGATTGCCGGAGACTTCTAGAAAAGTTTTATCTAAACAAGTGTTGCTGCTCTATCCAGTTTTTTGGCAAAAAAAATTGATATTTTTTAATTTTTTATTTTATTACTTTCATTGGGGAGTGATATCTAAATTTATTTAAAGGTGTTTTGATTATGGTAAGAGAGGGTTAATGTGCAGAATTCCTGATGAATTTTGTAGAAATTTGTGATGAAAAATAAAAATAAAGCAAAAGGGTGAAGAAGAAGAAGTATAAGGTGGGTGTGAAGAAGAAGAAGTGTGAGGGGGTAGGAGTGGGTGGGGGAGATTATTTTGATTTAATTAGAAAGTGAGAAAAATAAAAATAAAAATAAAAGCAACCTATACACTCTCACTCTCTCCTGAGAGAGTAAAATACACTTTCTTAGCCAACACAACATTAAGAGTTTATTTATTTTATTTTAAGACAGTTCAGAAGGATGATAGTGTTAATGCCGTAATTTTTCTATCTTTAAAAAAAATTACTTTTTGAAATATTTTAAGTATAAAACAATTTGAGAAAAATACTTAATAAAGAGTCGCCACTTAATTTTTTAAAGAAATTAAGAAAACTTATAATTTTCAAAAGATTTAAACAGAAAAATCATTTGAAAATACCAAAGAGGGTTCGGGGTTTAATTTACACTTTGAGAAGGGTTTAAGCATTCGAAGTGCCCGCTAACATGCGGTTGACCGGCGACTTGACTAAAATGATTTTTTGACTAATTCTTAGGAATATGATTTAACATAAAAAATATATAATATTTTACAATATTCGATTAACTTTGAGAAAATAGTTAAACAAAGAGCTATTTTATTTTATTTTATTTTATTTAGAAAAAGGAACCTAAAAATGAGACATTTGAATTAAATTGCAAGTGGATAGAATTTTAATAAAAACTAGGTTAATTGATTTTTAATTGAATCATATTTCGATTAATCAAAATAT
This sequence comes from Solanum pinnatisectum, assembly GCA_035578085.1. Taxonomy (NCBI): domain Eukaryota; kingdom Viridiplantae; phylum Streptophyta; class Magnoliopsida; order Solanales; family Solanaceae; genus Solanum; species Solanum pinnatisectum. Next base: position 8,741,287 of record CM069087.1, read on the forward strand.
GAAAATTATTTTAAACTAATAAAAAAGTTTTGACTAAAGATTATAAATGAAACTACAAGAGTTGACAAGATTTGTTAAAAAACAAAACAACACAGGGAAATAGTTCGTCTTTTGGAGAATTCAACTAAGTTAATTAACAATTCTAAAGTTAGAGTTAAACAACAACAATAAATAATCACAATTAAATAATTAAAGAGTAAGGAGAAATTGAATTTGGGCCTCCTTTTGGGCCAATTTTGCTGGAATTTTTTGGGTTTTAATCCAATTCCCGTTTTTATATATATCTATTATATCCGTGTATATCAGCGTGTATATCGGTGTTTTTCATGTATATCTTACTTCCAAACATCTGTGTTTCGCCTCTGCCCTGTGTTTTCTCATATCAGTGTATACATGGTGTATACTGTCGTATATAGGAAGCATACAACTTGTTTTGGACTTTTCGGGCACTTAAGTTTAAATTTCCTGCCCTATTTGCTGCCTCCAACCTGTTCAATGCTTTAAATTTTGGCTGACTCGATAAGGGATAAAATTGGGCCTTCGGCCCAACGAAGAGATGCAAGGATAGGAGATAAGAGTCCAAAATAGACTCAAAGCGGATTTCACATGCAAAGAAAGAGTGATAGGATTAGCATTCACACTTCACAAGAATAACATCTTTAGTAAAAAAAAAAACATGGCATGAATTAAATTTATAACAAGGTAAACTAGACAATTCACAACAAAATAAGGCTACTGCCAATGTATACTTGGTAGATTTCAAAGAGACACACATCAAGAAGAGAAGAAGCCTATACTTGACAATAAGAAAGCACATTTGAGTTGATCAATGAAGACATATCACTGCTTATTATACTAAAAAAAAATGTCTCACACATGTTCATTCCAAAAGGTAATAGCACATGAATATTAATAATCAACAAAACGGGGGCTTATTAGATGACACACTGTAATCTAGCATGCTTGAATATGATGAAAATATATTAAATGTTCAAGCCAATATAGCAATGATAATCAAATCGCAAGAGAGGCCACCTTAATAATAATCACTGAAGCGAAACAAACTACTTGTTAGTACCATTAATCAAATACTTAACCATCAATAGCTAGACAGTAAACAATTTAGATAAGATCCAGATTCAAATAGAAGGGACAGTAAAATTTAACAACAACACGATCTTACACGACGGTTTACGAAATTTCAATTTTTGCACATTACTGGAATGTGACCGAGCATAAATTGGCTCCTTTGCTTCAAAAGGGGAGCTAAGGGATCGGCATGAAGGAAAGGTTAACACCAAAAGAAATCAGGCACTAAACTCCAACAAACTAAGATCTGGAAAATAAAACAAGAAAACTCAGACTTTATACCCTTTTTAGTTGCAAACAGTGCATTACTTCAGACAGGATTAGAGGGCAAAGAGATGGCAGAGATTAGAGCAAAAGAAGAAAATAAAATAAGAAATCTCAAAAGAAAGAATAGGAGAAAAAGATAATCAAATACCATTAAATCAGAAATCGACTTAGAAACAATCTATTAAGAAATCAATCCTAAACATGATTCAAGAATGAAGGCACTAAACAGAATATGCAAACATAGCTTTATTAGAAACAACCCTTATGGGGACAGAAAGAGAGTCAACAGAAGACAAAACAATATAAACAAAGTAATACTTCAGCAACTTGACACAGATAATCTTCATATATCGATTCAAAAAGACGAAATCATCTATAAAAGGTGATTTTGAACTTCATGACTGACCTACCAATCCACAACCAACAAGATGAGAGCCAACAAGACGAGACTACTAGCGAGATGAAAGACCTTAACAAGGAAAAATTGATCTGACATTAGATGGAATCATCAAGACTTCGAACAAACAAAACCAAACAACAACATTCGAGCCATAAGCTATTTAAACCACCGCAATCAACAATGAGTCGCAACACTCGCAAGATACTAACATTAAAACATCTCATAATGATTAACAAGCAGCCAGTCTCACATCAGTTTAGCAAAGGGATCACATAATTAGACCATAAAACTAAACTACTGTTAATTCACGACAAAGAGACTAAAATCGTAAAAGGAGGGTTACCTTTCCGGGAGCAGCGAAACTAGGACAAACGTGCTGAGAACAACGACTCTTCTACTGTGAAATCTATATATGAACAGCACGCTAAGAAGCTCCGAGCGTCGATCTTCTCGAAATTTAGAATTAGAAATCTAGATATGAAATTCGTAAGTGTAAAATGATTATTGCCAAAGAATCAAAAACCTCCCCTTTTTTCTTGAATGTAAAAAATTATTTATAGGGGAAGTTGGGGCCATTTGGGGGAAAACGGATGGAATTTTGAATCCAAATTTGAAATTGCTCTGTCTCTTTGAAAATCCCTTGAAATGGGGGAAAGGGGACATGAGGGTGATGGATTAGGTTTCTAGGGTTATGGGTTCGCAGAGTAGTGTCTTTTCCCAGACTTGCCGGACTGATACGTATGGCAAAAGAAGACGTGCAAGGGTGGGGTCGGGTTTGGTACTGCTCGCGATTTCTCAATTTGCAGCGTGAAGGAGAAAAGGAAGTATGGGCAATGGGGTCAGGTTTGGTACTTACTCGCGATTTCTCAGTTTCTTCGCGTTTTGGTGGGATTTTCTGGGTTTGCTGGGATTTTGCGTTTCTGGTTATCACTGGAAGAAGAAGAACAAAGAGTATAGGGGTGGGGTGCGTACTGTTTGCTGTTGTATTGTTGGTGTGGGTATTGAAATGGGTTTATGTATGGAGAATGGGCTGTTTTGGTATGCTGTATGTATTGTATTGGTGGGCTAATTCATTTGGTGGAAATGGGCCTGGGAATTGCTGAAAGTTGGGCTGCTGGAAATTGCTGAATGAATGGCCCAACTTGGTTTCTTAAATTGAGTTGAAGGCATGGAAGGAAGTAGTTAGAATGGCTATTAAGAAAATGACCATATGAATTTCAATTGTAGCCATTTAGAGTTAAAAATTTAGCCAAATTGGGTTTAGTTGGTGACTCGGCTAAACACTAAATAAGACGAATTAATATTAATTAATTAAAGAGCTTCATAATCTTAACAAAATAAAATAATCGAATTAATTACAAACTAATTAATTCTAAAATGCAAACTATTACATAACTAAACTAATTAGTAAAATATTTAAACAAACCAAAATCTTTTTAGACAATTTTCGAATATTCATAAAATATACTAATCATATACATAATTATTTAAAACATATATATTATTTAAAAATTATAAAAATGACAAACTATTTAAAATAACCTGCAAACTATTTATTATTATTATTATTATTATTATTATTATTATTATTATTATTATTATTATTATTTTGAAATTTTCATAATTATTTCAAATCGTTCGAAATTGAAGAAGCTCGATAATTAATCTATATTGTGGAGGTCCAAAATTGAGTGTCAATAGATAGAACCTTCATAAAATTTAAGTGTAATTGAGAATTTGATAATAGATTGGGGGGATATCTGACCATTTTCTCTTTTATTGACATTCTAGAGAATAAGTATAAGTTAATATGACAAATGATATGCTCTGATGATCCAAAAGACCATTTTAGCTAGAAAGTGTATTCAACTGATAGCAAATTATATTATATGCATTATGAAGAAACTTATCATACCCCTCCTTCACGTATTTCACATTTCACTTTTGTTAAATACAGTGGCTAATATTTGACAATAAGTGTTAAAAAGTGGATATTCGCCCAAATATATGATGACCACATTTGTAAATATAATTACAATTGGGAAACTTACATAAATATATCATATTACAAAAATATTTACCATTTATAGCAATGGGGCTGGCAAAGGGATGGGGACGGGAATTGGGGGACGGGATGAAGGGGGACGGGGGACGGCACTGGCGGGATTTGGCCTGGACCGGGATTGGGGGGACAAAAATACGTCCCGTCCCATCCCACTATATATACGAGATGGGACGGGGTTTGGCGGGACGGGACGAGACGGGACGTGAGATTTTTTATTTTTTATTTTTTATATACTTATTTATTTGTATTGAAATTATATGTTAATGAATAACATTTTTAATTTATTTGGTTTTCTATACATTTTTAGCTAATAAATAATGCTCAAATTTCAAATTCAACTTTCAAATTTCAAATTTGAGAAGTTCAAATTTGTATTTTAAATATTTTAAAGTTATTTAAACTTGAAATTTCAAATGTCAAATTTCAATTTTTAAATTAAGTATTTTAAAGTTAGTTTAGTATATATGTAAATATGTATGCATATATTAAAATTAAAATGCAAGACAATAGTTGCATAAAAAAGACTTGAATAAAGCCTTCAAATTTATTCAATAAAATCTAATTGCAACTTAGAACTTAGAAGTTACAATTTACAAATATTAGTGGAGTAACTAATCTACGCAGCCACCTTCTAGGAAGGGTTCTGTTTCAATAAGTTCTCATATGTAAAACTAATATTTGTTACAAATATTAGATGAGTAACTAATTTACGCAGCCACCTTCTAGGAAGGGATTTGTTTCAATTAGTTCTCTGATGTAATCTAATATCTGTGTTCTCCTTTAAAATTCAATTCTAATTGTCGAATCATATCGATGGTGACATCCTTCGGTGTTGACAAACTTGCTAGAAACTCTTGTGACTCTAATTCATTGTCACTAGATTCAATTACTGCTTTAACCCAAGCTTTTTGTTTGGAACTTAACTTTGGCAAATTATAATTCCTCCTCTTGGCGTTGACCCAGTCTCTAAATAAAACTGATATTTTCAAACTTTCTTCCGCCAATGAATATCTATGATCGCCAATTTGAAACCTTGCCGCACTAAAAGCAGCCTCCGATGCAACTGATGAAGCTTGAATAGCTAGAACATCACGAACCATTTCGCTCAAAATTGGAAAAGCAGCGCTCCGCCTCCTCCACCATGCTAATAAATCTTCATTGCCATCTTTGTCTTCAACTATTTCTAAAGATTGATTAAGATATTCTTCAAAATCATTACGGTTAGTAGAATTAAGACCAAGAAAACCTCGCATATAACTTGAAATTCGAGCTTTACTTTGAGGATTAGAAGTTTGACCAACTTCTCCTTGAGTATTTCCTGTAGTTTTATATTTTTCATACAAAATTTTTGCTTCTACTTTTATGCTAGACTTACACATTTCACAAGTTGGACTTTCTTCCGGTAAAATTTCTAAAGTATCATAAAAAGTATCAACAAGTTCCTGCACACCTCGTAATTTATAGTCAGGATGAAGTAAAGTAGCAGTTAAATAAATTTGAGGAATAGAAAAAAAATATTTTTTAAATTTTACAATCATACCTTCAATTGCAACTCTAAATTTTTTTAATTTTTTTTGTATTTAGAAAATTGAATTGAAATAGCACAAATATTTATTAATATTGATGAAATAGTAGGATAATAAATTCCAGAAAACATGGTTGTAGTATCATAAAAAAGTCTTAAAAATTCTAATAGTTCATTAGTTTCTTTCCAATCTTCTTCACAAATTCTATCTAATGGGTCAGCATTATGAGCATTAAATACCATTTGTACGGGTCCTTTATATTCGTAAGCAACTGAAAGCATTTCGTAAAAAGAATTTCACCTTGTTTTAATATGTCTTGGAATTTTTCTTAGTGGCAAATCACATAGTATACAACGCTCATTAAATTCCCTAATTCTAGCAGCTCTATGAGCATAAAAAATCCAGGCAACAACATATTCAATTTTCATACAACCACAATCAAATAATTCAATACCATCTTGTACAAATAAATTTAATACATGTGCAATACATCTAACATGAAAAACATTAACATCAATTGGACATAATCTAACTTTTAACATACTAGCAGCGTTTCTTTTTGTATTATTAGATGCATTATTTAATGCGACAGACATTACTTTATCTATAAGCATGTAATAATCAAAAACACTCAAAATATTTGAAGCTAAATATGCACCAGTTTTTTTCTCTACACATTCTTTATAACTTATGATTCTTTTTTGCAAATTCCAGTTATTATCAATCCAATGTGCTGTAATAGTTAAATAATCATGTCCATTAACACTACAACCCATGTCCGAAGTTATAGACACTCTACAATCTAATATGCTAAACAAACAACAAAAATATTGACAATGTTTACCTTGATATACAAAAACATCAGATTTAACAGTATTTCTTGAAAAACCTCTAAAAGAAGGATTATAAGTTTGTTGAATATATTCAATAAAACCGGGATGTGAAGGAAAACTATAAGGCAAACCACAAACATGTGTATACTCATTGCCCGTTTTCATTCAAGAGAGGTACATTTTCTCGAGGGAACGACTTACGACACTTACATATATCGTCAAGTTGTACGAGAGTTTTCTAACAAACCTTGAGCTAAATTTCCTTTTTTTCGTTTGGGTGTAAACCTTGAGCATGCAACTAAAACAATAAGTAATTGATAGTGTTATAGTGAAAACATACATTCATATATGCACACACAGTCAATTTATCAATTTCCCCCATTTTGACGATGATAAACGACATAATAAATAAAGATTCCCTTTAATTTGACCTCATTTTATATTTATGCCTCTCAACATTGCGTGTGCATAAGTACACGCTTAAATTTATATAAAGTTGAACAAGTAGAGACATGAGTCCTATGTGGTATAATACACGTAGGATGTAAATTGTCATATAGTATGCCATGTAGGATATGTGTGTTTATTTGTTCAACTTCATATAAGAAGATGCGGGATTCAGGTTTAAATATAAACTAGATAAGATATGGGTGAATCTGATCTTTGTCAAGTTAAAGAGCATATTTATATATTATGCCCTTTTAAATAGTGGTTAATATTTGACTGTAGGTGTTAAAAATGGCTATTCACTTAATATATGATGGAGCCTTTTAGTGAGGAAGTGAAACCCTTAATGAGGACATACGACGGCACCAAGAAATCAAAAGGAAGCAATATGGCAAAAAGAGTTTGTGGAGAAGACAGAATATCAGAATTGCCTGTGCATATCATTCATCACATCTTATGCTGCACTAACCTCGACGTCGAAGAGGCGGCGAAAACTTGTATATTGTCCAAGAGATGGTACCTTTTTTGGTCTTCCAGACCTAACCTGATATTCCATCAATCACAAAATTATAGTACCAATAGACGTATGAGCTGCAAAAAGTATGTCAAGTTGGTTGATCAATCTCTGCGATCCCATGTCAAAAACAACTTACATCTTGAACAATTCATCCTTACATATCAGGATCCAGAATTGGTGATTCTTACGTGCATACTTGGATTGAATTGGCGGTTAAACTTAACGTCACAGTGCCTGGGGATTCACCCTTCCTTTTTATGTTCATATAGTTTACCTGATGTTATTTATGATGCTAAAAACCTGACAACATTGCGGTTAAGCAAGTGCAAGTTTGAATTTGATATTCGCACCACTCACATAAGATTTGATTGTCTTGAGGCTCTTTGTTTGAATAATGTCCATATTTCAGATGCCCAATTGCAAAGAGTTATCGACGGATGCCCATCTATCAGGACTCTAATGTTACTGTGTTGTCAAGGTATAAGCAAATGTCATATTTTTGGCCTAGTACATCTCAAGTATTTCGATGCTAGTTATTGCAAACTCCATAGTGTGATAGTCCAAGCTCCATATCTTCAATGCTTTAGATATACAGAACCTACTGAACAGGACAATCTTCTTCCTCGTGAAATTGCTATTTTGGATGGCTACAATACTTTACAAACACTCGAGCTCACTGGTGCCAGCATCATGGACCAACAGTTTTGAGATGTATCCTATAAGTTCCCATACATTTCAGAATTGGATCTAACATCATGCTATAAGCTGAAAAATATAGAGATTCAGAGTGAAAAACTCAAGAAATTCACCGTATCAGAGTTGAACAGTCTGGAAAAACTCACGATTCAAGCTCCAAATTTATTGGAATTTGATTTTTATGGTAGTAAAATGCCCTTCTCATATATGGATACTTCTTCCCTAAAAAGAGCCCGACTCAATTTCTTCTTGCCGAGCACAAACTTTGGAAATGTGGACAACAGTTGGTACACGAAATCGAAGTGCTTTAGATTATTTTTGTGCGTATATCATTGATTTATGCAATAATTGTTTAATTTGGTTTAAACTATGCCATTGACAATATTCTTGCAGACCAACAGCATCCTTATTTATGAAAATCCAAGAGAAATTGTTATTCCACCAAGTCAAAAAGTCGAGATATGCATTATTGCCCATGCTGCATATTGAATCGATCATTGGACCGTTATTGATCAATCGTCCCAAGATCATTTCCATACTTCCATGTATATATAGCAAAACACTCCAGGTAATTTCTTGCTTTACCTGGAAATCCTTTCAAAAAACGTCTCTTGATTGCTCATAAGCATTATTGTATTCTATGTCTTATGTTTTTGTTTAAATGCAGGTGATGTCTACTCTAAAAGGGTGTACACAAAAGAAAAATTGTGGTAAAGAATGTCCATTCGATACCAAGTGGCATCGTAACTTAAAAGAAGTCATCAGCCGTACTGGGACACCTGAGGAGGGAATGGCTGGCTCCATGTTGTATCTCTGGTTGAAATCCACATCTGTAATTGACCAAGTGAATAATTTCATGTTAAAATGGAAATAGCAAGCTTAATCCGAAGAGTGTTTGGGAATTCAGCAAATAGAGTGTATCAGTGTGTTTAGAAGAAGTATGATTTATTACATATAATATCATCGCCCCAGCTTCAGCAATAATTGTTCTTTCCTGCATTTCCTGAATAAAATAGAACAGAATTTTAACTCATGTACGTTATTCGTGAAGACAAACAATCAGCGTTTAATCTCTTGGGACTAGTACCTACAATCATTGTGTCATCTGCTGATGGTTTGGGACTATTTAATTTCCATGTCCTGTCTAGGTGACTAATTTTATGTGCACATCCGAACGTGCTTTAATTTGGATGTATTGTCTGTTAATTTCATTAATATGTGCTTGGTCCGTGAAAACAAATGATTCATTTGTGGAGGCTAGTAAGCATCTCAAAAGTAAATATAATTAAGTAGAAACTCTGGTGCTTTACTGTTAGTTTGATGTATACGAGCACAAATGAAATACAGCTCCTTTGGGATATTACATGCCTTGGTTTCTCTTTATCTGTACATTTCATCATGTCTTTTGTTGTTCTATTACAAAAATGATGTTATAGGGAACTAGTACTAACTACTCGACTTAAGAACCTGGTTCCTTAAGAATGACTAAAACTGTAAAATAGATAACATGAGATTTACTGTGGTAAACCTTCTTGCTCCAGGGAGTAAGAACAACAATCTACTGTGTGTGGCATTTCCATCAGCCTTCACAAACTTCAAAAGACTGTTTCAGATTACAACTCTATAATCCAAGGGACTAACTCGAATAATTCTGTTAACTCTAATTGTTCTGACAACTTTCCAAGAAGAGAGACTCTCTTCTTATTAAAAAATCCACCATGAACACACAGGGAACACACTAATAGCAACAATCCTAAACACAAATTCTAAGCTTAAGAGGATCAAGAGGAGGAGGCTGGAGGGGTGGGATTCTTCTAGACAATGAGAATGAGAGTGTCAATGCAAGTATTGTGATCAAGCTGCTGTCTGATCGATCGTGTTATCCTTTAGCTTGCCTATGAAACATAGAGGTGGTCCTTTGTTTGGTAAGCAGTCACATTCCATCAGGGGTCCTTTGAGACAGAGTGGTCGGTGGTGGCGAGTCCTCGGAACTCGTGTTGGCTGATTGAGGGGTAGAGGTATCTGTGGTAGGTGAAGGATTAGTAGAGGGGTCTTCCGTTCAGTGCTTAGTGTTGATTTATGAGGCCAAGAGCCTTGGTGAATATATATAAGCAGCCTGATCCTCTGTATTGCATGACTCTGTGATATCTGAGACACTTTTTCACATTATCCCTGAGAAAGTGATGGCGCACATCAATGTGTTTAGTTTTTTGCGGTTTACTGGATTTATGCCATGTTTACATAAGCAAGGTTTTTGTGAAGTCTTGATTTTATTAATATTTCTGGTTTGTTCTCGAGTTCCTTCTTCTGTTTCTCTTCTTTACTCCCTTCATACGTAGTGTTAGCTATGATCTAAAAGATGTGACTACTTGTAGATCGAAAAATCACACCAGCTTCAGTAATAACTATTGTATCCTGCATTTCCTTTCGGTATTTGGACACTTCCTGAGAGACGTAATTGGAGTGGTATAAGCTTGTAGAAACTATATGTATATCTATGATCTATCCATGCCTTATATAACCAGAGGAAATCAAGAAATCGAACACACATCCTATAATTGAAAAATGGGAAGTAACACTCTGTTCTGAACTCTTTAGTCCTTGACAATTGACGATTCACCCAACACTGAGGAAGAAGGGCTAGCTGCAGTCAGTGTCCCCGGAGAGAAGGAGCTCTTGGAGAAGCCCTTTGCAGAAGAAGCTCTTGAAGGGTATAGTTAGTTGGTGTGAGTGGTTGAATCTTCTTTTGAGATATTAACTCCTGTCCACAACTATGGTTTGGCACAATCTCACTACCATCAATAACAAAATCATTGGTCCTTAGACAATTATTGGTGATTTTAACTCTATTTTGTCAACTCATGAGGTTATCAAATATTTTAGGTTGTTGAATTTTTAAACCACCCAATCAGACTACATGGATATCATCAGGAATATCTACAACATGGCTTAACTGATAACATGATTTTTCTCATTAGGCCCAAAAAAACACTCTGATTGGTTTTTTAGCTTTCCAATAGAACAAGTACTAATATTTTATCATAGTAGTTCTTCGATTTTTTGCTAACTGCACTAGGAAGTTCCCTGTTTTGCAGACTAATTGGGAGGTCTTGGTACCTGCTATCTCTATTTTAACATTTTGTTTTGCATAAAAAATAAAATCAGAGTAGTGCGGCCAGCCAAAGTAAGAAATTTTACAGAGCCATCCTTGATAATGGCAGCACATTCGAAGTTGAAGTCTTGTCAAAAAGGACAAGAAGCAAATGCGAGAGGTCAATAATAAAGAGATATGGGATCTCCTTGACGACTACCTTGGTCAGGTTAGGAAAATCGCCTAGGTTGTGTCCATTAACCACAGTGGCGGAATATTAATAGCTTTTAAAACTAGGTGTTAAAAGTGGCTATTCACTTAATTCCCACTAGAAGGCTTTTAGTCATCAATGTAAGTAAAACCCTTAAACAGGGCATACCACCGCACCAAGAAATCAAAACGAAGCAATATGGCAAAAAGATAAGACAGAATATCAGAATTGCCTGTGCATATCATTCATCAAATCTTATGCCGCACTAACCTCAACGTGAAAGAGGCGGCGAGAAGTTGTATCTTGTCCAAGAGATGGAACTTCAAGACCTAATCTCATATTCGATCAATTTCAAGGCAAAAAATATATGCCCCTGGAAAACTATGTCAAGTTGGTTGATCAATCCCTGCAATCCCATGTCGAACAACATGGTTGATCAATCCCTGCAATCCCATGTCGAACAAAACTTACATCTTGAACAGTTTATCCTTATGTATCGTGGTCGAGGATTGGATTCTCACTTGGATCATTGGATTGAATTGGCGGTTAAACTTAACATCACAGTGCTGGATATTAACCCTTCCTTTTTAAGTAAATCATATAGCTTACCTGATGTTATTTATGATGCTATAAAGCTGACAGCATTGCGATTAAAAAAGTGCAAGTTTGAATTTGATATTAGCACCACTCCCATAAGATTTGATTGTCTTGAGGATCTTGATTTGAATAATGTCCATATTTCAGATTCTCAATTGCAAAGAATTATCCATAGATCCCCGTTCATCAGGACTCTAACCTATTCACTTGCGGAGGAATAAACAAATTGCAAGTTTGTGGCCCAGTTCATCTGGAGAATTTGATTGTTGTATGCTGCAAATTCGATAGTGTGATATTCCAGGCCCCAAATCTTAAATGCTTTGAATAAGAAGAGCATACTGATCATCCTTGCAAAATTGATATTTTGGATGGTTACAATACTTTACAAACACTCAAGCTCACCGGTGCCAGCATCACAGACCAACAGTTTCGAGATGTATCCTACAAGTTCCCAAACATTTCAGAATTGGATCTAAAATTCTGCTTTAAGCTGAAAAATATAGAGATTCAGAGTGAAAAACTCAAGAAATTCACTTTAGTAGAGTTGAAGAGTTTGGAAAAAGTCACGATTCAAGCTCCAAATTTATTGGAATTTGATTATTATGGTGATAAAATGTCCTTCACGTCTATGAATCCTTCTTCCCTGGAAAGATCCCAACTCAAGTTCTTCTCGACAAGCACAAACTTTGGATCAGTGCACAGAAGTTGGTACACAAATATTCATCACTTTGTTCAGAAGTTCAACTATTAATACTAAAGGTTTGATATTAGTGATATTTTGCCGCAAGGTACTTTCCATTCTTTTTGTGTCTTTGATTTATTCATCACTTGTTGAATTTGGTTTAAACTATGCATTTGACAAAATTCTTGCAGACCAACAACATACTTATTTATGAAATTCCAAGAGAAATTGTGATTCCTCCAAGTAATGATATCGAGATAGTCATTGCACCCGTACTGAGTGTTGAATCGATCATTATAAAGTTAATGCTCTACAATCCCAAGATCATGTCCATTCTTCCATGTATAAATAGCAAAGCTCTCCAGGTAATTTCTTTCTTTACCTGGAAATCCTTTCAAAAAACGTCTCTTGTTGTAGACACTAAGACATTGGAGCTTAACTATTCTAAAGGATTGTGTTGCTTTATGTTGATTGTTTGTCTCATAAGCATTATCGTATTCTCTATTTCTTATGTTTTTCTTTAAATACAGGTATTGTCTGCACTAAAAAGGTGTACACAAAGGCTAAAATGCGGTAAAGAATGTCCATTCAATACTGAGTTATTCCACTTTTATAGTAAATTAAAAGAAGTCAGCAGTTGTACTGGGGCAGTTGAGGAGGGAAGGACCTCCATTTGGTATTCCTGGTTGAAATCCACCTCTCCAATTGACCAAGCGACTAATCTCATGTTAACATGGGAAGTAAATAGAATATAGAGTTAATTAGTGTGTAATTAGAATATACATATTCTATTTTGCATTTTTTTTGGCTCTGTCTAAGACTACAACTTTGATTACACATTATACTTGCAATCAAATCTAAATTTTATGGAATTGTTGGATTGTATGGAAGGAAGGCAATGGATAAAATAGTATGATAAGTTTTACTTTTAACAAATCATTTCATTATTATTTTTTGGTTTGTATTATCACATCTCAAGGCCTCCTTTGACCCAAGATTAGAGTGTGACGGATCAAGTGTTTGTGCATGTGTGACAAATTTGGAAAATTAACTCACAAAATTTCAATATAATAACAAATGACTATGTCTGTGGTAGGTATTATTTGTTCTATATATTGATTTATTAGGCAAATTAATCTATAAACCAAACGACAATGGCTTCAATGATTGAGCAATTCCAAGTTGCGCCACCTCCCTGCAGTGCAGCTGAGCTGACACTCCGTCTTACCTATTTTGATCATACCTCGTTAAGTTTTGGATGTAACAGACAAATATTATTCTACAACCTCCCTATTTCCAAACCCGATTTCATCCAAACCATTATTCCTTCTCTTAAACATTCACTTTCCCTCGCTCTCAAATATTATACAATCTTAGCTGGAAACCTTGTTTGTCCAATTATAAACTCTAGTGGTTATCCTGAGTTGCGCTACAAGACAGGAGATTCTGTATCTGTTATCTTTTCTAAGACGACTACTATGGATTTCAATTATCTCATTGGTAACCATCCCCGAAAAGCTAAGGATTTTTATCCCTTTATTCCTCAATTAGAGGAACCTAAGGATGCACCAGGGGTCCAATTAGCCCCGGTCTTAGCCATTAAAGTGACACTTTTTTCCTAATTTTGGCATATCCATTGGTTTCAGTAACCATCACGACGCCTGTGATAACTGGTTTAAAGAATTTAACACGGTAGATACAAAACGGTTGTTTTCAGTTACTGGATCTCCGAAGTTTGATTTATATACTACTGATTTTGGTTGGGGAAAGCCTGAGAAGATAGAGTCTGTTTCTATTGACAATGGTGGATCAATGTCCCTTAGTAAGTCCAAGGATTTGGATGGAGATTTAGAGGTTGACTAGTCTTTGTCCAAAGCTCAAATGAATGCACTTGTTGCTATATTCATTCATGGTTTAAGCTTGTTGTAGGAGCTAACATTAAAGTCAGAGGCGAATCCAATACAGAATTTGAAGACAACGGGGATACTACTAGACGTGGATGCATGTTAGTTGAAGTACCAACATTTCACCAGAAAATATTGTGAAACAAGTATAAAATCGATGTATCGATAAATAGAAATTAAATAAAAGTGTAACAAAGTTCAATATGTGGTAAAAAATTGTCAAACAAGTATATAATGAAATGTATCAATAAATATAAATTAAACGAATGTGTAACATAGTTCAATGTGTGGTTTGATGGTTTTGAGTTTTGACCTTATAAACTTTAAGGTTGCTAGTTGAATCTAGCTTGAGTTTTTATTTACATGCAATTTTATTTTTATTTTTTTAAAATGACAATAAGAATATACCCAGAATCGCATCCTAAAAAAATGACAACACCACCATACTAACAAGAAACAAACCCGGGACGCCTTGCTAGCGAAGATGCGGACACTCAAGCATTGGACCAGTGCACCACATCAGATTTTGTGATTATGGATGCACAAGTAAATATATTATATGTATTTAGGTATATTCATGTATATTATATACATAAATATTTCTGAAGTTAACAGTGCACGTGCACCCCATCATCTAATGTGGACCACCTCTGACTATTATTACTTAATCCATCATGTCTTTTGTTCCATTTACAAAAATGATGTTATAGGGATGTTCATTTCACTCTATGAAACAAACTAGTACTAACTTCCTCTCCTTTTGCTCTTCTCATGTTCTACTACGTTTATTTTTACTTGTTCACTTTTCATTTTAAGGTATAACTTTTATTTTTACTTGTTCACTTTTCATTTTAAGGTATAACTATGTACTACTTAATTCCTTTGAGCCACCATGATTAGGCTGTACTACTTAAAATTTACCAGTCATTAAAACTAAAACACTATATTATCTTACATACAAGATTATGTAGTAACAAACAATAATATCACGAAATTTATAAAATAATACTTAAAATCTATCAGTCATTAAAACTAAAACATTATATTATCTTACATACAAGATTACGTAGTAACAAACATACATTAATAATGTAAAGAAAGTCATTAAAACTAAAACACTATATTATCTTACATACAAGATTACGTAGTAACAAACATTAATAATGTAAAGGAAAATTAAAATTTAACATCTTATCATTTATCCTTAATAACATAAGCATAAATTAAGGATGGTAAAAATACATACCATGATCTGTAATATAAGCAATGATGTCAGTGAGCCACTCAACAGGAGCAAATTACATGAATATTTAATTGTGAAGAAGAAGAAGAAGAAGAGGTTCGGAATTTTCGTTGTTTTAAAATGAGAGGAAATCTCTCTATTTATAGACAGCAAAGGGTAGTGTGAACAAATGTTATTGTACCTTATCGGAAAGGTTACAACTATTTGGAAAAGTTGCAACCCTTCGGGAAGGTCACAACCTTTCATAAAAGTCACAACTTTTCATAAAAGTCGCAACTCTTCATTAAGTCACAACTTTTCATAAAAGTCACAATTTTTCATAAAAGTCATAACTCTTCATTAAAGTCGCAACTTTCCATAAAAGTCCCAATTTTTCATGAAAGAGGAAGGCTAGTTTTGGAAATAAATAAATTAAAATGGAATCCTGATTTGTGGTGGCGCCACATAAGTGGGCCTAGGGTTCTCTTTTAATTTCATATATATATATATATATATATATATATGATAATTTAACTTTAAAATATTAATTTTATTGCTTATTTTCGTCCATAATTTTCAAATTTATTTATCTTAATTTCATATCAAGTCAAACAGTATTACAAGTACTGGCTTAGAATTAACCATAAACTAACGCACTAATGGAGCAAAATTGATCGATGTGATTCCACTAATTTCAAAAGCAAAACAGTGTGATTAAGACATTGTGATTTTTAGCAGACAAAAATCTAAGTTATTGCGGGTAAGATATGTTATTTGTGAAAGTTTAAAACTTGTATTCCCTATATATTTAAGTAGTCCTCCATGATTAACTATAAAAGCCAAAAATTTAGGTAATTCAATTGGTGCAAGGATGAAAATAATTAAAGTTGGGCAAACACTTGTCAACTTATGAACTTTTTCATTTTTCAAACGTTAAACATACTTCATGTGTCATATCAATTAAAAAATAAAGTATTATCATAATTATTTTTATTTTTTCTAAAATAAAAATATAATTTCTTTCATATTTGGCTATTTTTTTTTTATTTTGGAAGACATTTTTTGGATATCAATAAATTGAAGATTTGTTCAATTAATCAATTATATTAAATTATATGCATTTTTAATATGATTTCTTTATCACCTGATTTATCATCGCCATGATTTGTAATTGTTAGCTTCTGCGTGACGTCTTGATTGTTTTGATCCTAACATAATGAATCTTGGACCTAATTTACACTCAAGAAATTAGCTCAAAAATAAAAGGATCGTTCAAGTTATATAAAACGTACTGAAATCTTGTTTCGATTCGACGGAGGACAGTTTTCATCATTAGAGTCTAGAGACAACTATTGAAATCGTGAGATAATGTTGGATGTTATGAGCCAATTATTTTTGCCACATCTAATACTAGTTCAAACAGTTGTTTTATGTTTTAATTTATCATGCATGGAATGAACTGCCTCTCTCTCATTTCGCTCGCCTCTCTTTCTGTCTTGTTTGCCTCTCTCACTATTTTTGTGTATCTGATAGCAAAATATATGTATTCAAGTGTATTTTTCTCAATATATATGATGAAAAACTCTAATTAATAAGAAAGATATATATTTAAAAAAAAGATAATAAGTTTTTTTTTTTTTTTTTTAATTTTTTGGGGGCCAATATTTCTATCTTGCATTGACGACAAACTTGGGACCAATTTTTTTTTTTTTTTTTTTTTTTTCACACATGTCCATTTTTTAATTTTTTTAATCAAGTTTCAAAAGACATTTACTTAAAGTTTACCTTTTGTTTGATTAAAGCATTTTTTAAGTAGAGCATTATTTTGAATAAACGTTTAAAAACTCTTCAAAAAAAATAAATAGGGTCAAGTTGGATGGATTATGGCTTAACCCATTTTTAGTCCATTTCAATTTATAAGTAATTTTTGGATCAATTTTAATTCAACTCATTTATTAATTCAGCTTATTTTAATCTGTTTATATCCATATCCACATGTTCATTTGTGATTTCAATTGGTTAAAGTGATTAAGTTTCAAAGCACATTTATTTACTTATTTATAGATTTTTTATTCGGTGTTTGATATTCACATTAAAGCTCAACTAAATTGGATAAACGTCTCAGAAAAAGAAAAGATAATACTACTTGAGTCAAAAATACAGTACTCCATCTGTTTCAAAAAAATAATCTACTTTTTTTTCAGTCTATTTAGAAAAAATGATTTTTTTTATGGTAATACTTTAATTTTAATTTTTCACATGACATGTTTAAAGCCACAAGATTAAATGACATTTCATACATTTGACGTTACTTTATTTTAAAACCACAAAATTGAAAGTCTTTTTTAGTTTTTTAAATTTTGTGTCAAGACAATTAAGTCATTATTTTTTAAACCGATGTAGTATTATGATTTGATCAAATTTAAGGGGTCCTAAATTGTAATCATAGACCCCAATAATCGTACTGATTGATATGTTAAAAAATGAAAAAAAACTAAAGGTGCAATTATTACATTTTTTGAAGAAGCCAAGTGGCATACTTTGTCAATACACCATTATATTGGTTACTTTTTCAAATTCAACAATATCATCATGTTATTTTATGTCCTTTTCAGAAAATGGAAAAGTATGCTACTATTACTAGTAACACGTTTCGTTTACTCATTCAAAGATTTTAACCTTTTTTGTCTTTATTACCTGGAATTTTGTGAAGATCATTCAAAAAATTATACTAGTGAATTCTTATAGGCTAAGGTATGAAGTATTATAGTCTACAAGACAAAATGATGAGAGCCTTTATGCAAAACAATCACAAATTATCCGTTTAGCCATAAAAAAATAATCCAAAAAAGAATATTTTATTTTATTTTATTCCAAAGTTTGGCCATAAAATTAATAAATACAATTTGAAATTTGAAAAAACACTTTAAAATTATGATCAAGCACAATTTTAACTTTAAAAGAAATTAAATAATTTTTTTATTATTATTTTCATGATCGAACGTCTACTCAAAAATTCAAGTTATGTTATTCTATCCTTTAATTTGTTTCATTTTTTAAAGAAGAAAATGCACTAGCAGAGTTTTAGTCAATCCTCCAGCTTTTTAATGGCAAAGTTGATTATGCAGCTTTGGCACTAGGATTTGTCTTTTTCCATGTTCATATTTTTATCATTTATGATAGAGACAATGATAAAAATATATTGTCTATACATTGAAAGAATTATTGTTTATTTGAACTAGTACTGTGTATATATTGAAACATATCTATTTGAGTAGATGAAAATAGTTCAAATAATAGAGGAAAGTATTTTTTTAATACATAAATTGATGAAAATTCAAGAAAAAAAAAATGGATAGTTAAATTGTAAAACTTAAAAAAATAAAAGTAATTATAAGTGATTTTTATCATTAACTCTTTTATCATAAGGAACGTATATATTATAGAGAAAAAAAATTAGAAATAGCAAAGATAATAGATATAATAAGGCTCTATAGCTATGGTTTCGGTAATTGCATTCTAAAGATATAGTTTCGTTTGCTATGGAGGCCATGGTTTGTATATTTCGCTTGCGAATATACAAACAAGGTAAGTGTATACAAATTTTGTTTTTATACATTTAAGAGTTTTTCAGAAATCTGTTTGTATATTTCTCTTGCCAATATACAAACATAGTAATTTATTATGAATTTTTCATAAATCATATACAAATAGTTAGGGTAAGCATATACAAATTCTGAATTTATACAATCAGGAACTGAATTATACAAATTTTGAATTTATACAATCAGATCTGAATTATACAAATTTTGGATTTATACAGTTAAGAAACCAAATATCAAAATTTCGCAAAACTGTAGCTACGGATTAAAAATAATCAAAATTATAGCTATATTACGTAATTTACTCTAGATGTTTGCCATTTAGCGTAATTTCTCTAGGAAAAAGTACATGATATGACAAACTTTGCTATATATTTAAGGCATGTAGCTATAGTATATTTTATTTATTTATTATGGATTTATTTAAATATTAAATAGCAAGTATGCTACTACCCGCTAGTGTATTGATGTTTTAATTTATCCATTATCATTTAATATCAATAACATAAGTTTGTTTGAATTACAGATTGATAAAGTTGTATATGAAAGAATTTCTTTGGCTCATAAATGAATTACAGACTAATAAAGTTGTATAAGAAAGAATTTCTTTGGCTCATAAAATTGGCCATTAGTTCATACAAATGTGTATATATTTTATTCATAATGATTTTTATATCCGTGTATTTATTTATTAAATTAACAAAAAAAAAAAAAAAACACTCTGTATGCAAACAAAAACTCTTTGATAGGGAATTTATTTATCGTTAATTTAATAATGGGAAGTTGAGAGGTTGAGGGACATAATTAAAGGACAGTCAATTACAATAACGAAAATCATCTTATTTAGTGCACTGCAATTATAAATGTATCGCCTTTGCTCTATCAAACTATTGTTAAAAGACGTTAGGTTTTTTTTCCCTTTCATCACTACAAGTATATATTTTGTCAAGCTATGAATTTGTAAGGCAAGAAATGATCAATTGTATTAGGTATTGACCCTTTGAAAAGACTTACGCCTGGGTTGAATCGTAAAGTTTATTATTTTTGATTGTTAAAGTATCTAAGAAAGGTTTTCATTTAAAAAGTGTTGGTTTAGAGTAAGGTAAATGGTCAGAGTGGTTATGATGGTTGTTAGTATTTGAGAATGTGGGCTTCAGTGGAAGGATGTGAAGAATATGTGGAGTCAAGTGAATGGAAATGGCTGGTATCGACTCTTTAGAGGAAAACCTTTAGTGTTATTCTATTTCATTTTGTACATGGTTGTGAGTATGAGTCGCTAGCTATGCTCACGTGTGTTTTCACTTTTGTGGGTGGATCCCTAGTGGTGGATCAGGTGTACCGATCATGCGATGTTCCCATGGTTGAGTGAGATGATTGAGATGACTTGGTTATTTCATATGACATATTTGGTGTTGTCGTGGAGTTGTTAAAGTATTTCAGTGGTTCTACATGTAACACCTGACTTATGAGAATTCATAGAAGAGTTGCCATGCGTATTTGTGGTTGTACGACAATCTTAATATTCACCTAGTCGTCAAGGTCATGTATTGATTGTGTGTGGTTGAATCTGGGGATCATTGGGTCCAATTCTACTGTTCTTAAGAGGTAAACTACAATTACTAAATCTAGCTTCTCTATAGTGTTGTTAGAGGGTTTGTATGCTTGGACATATCTCTCGATGAGTATCTATTGTCTAAAGATCAAATTTTTATAACTTAAGCTCATAGAAATTTATGTTATGAGAAGGGGATGTTGATAAGAACTATGATTGTTTGAATATTATGAGTGTGTGTTGGTTGGTTCAAGTCTACCTCTAATTATAGTGAGTATTGATTTAGAAGTTCATCATGGTTATGTGAAAAAGAATTCGTCCTGATGGTTGTGTCAAAGACCTTGATAACATGTTGCATACATGTGTGCGATCAACTTTGGTGGTTATTGGGAATAACTTTGTTATTAGTTAAGTGTACATACAACAATAAATATCACTCGAGTGTTGTAATGACTTCATTGAGGCGTTGTATGGGAGGATGTGTAGGTATTCAATTGGTTGGTCTGAGGACCAAGGAGATAAAGTCTGTGAAAGTTCAATGGAAGCATCGTCCGATTGAAGAAACTACTTGGGAAACCGAGAAGGACATGCGAGACAAGTATTCCCAGTAATTCGACGATTCATATACTACTCTACCCTTACTTTAACCAGTCTTTCCTAGTTGATCACTCAAGGACGAGTGATGGGTAAATTGGGGAAGAAATCTTTTGAGTAGTAACTTGGAATTTCCTAGCCTAGTCCAGATTTGGACGAAATCGAAGTAAGGCGAGTCTAGGGAAATATTGTAACAATTGGGTGATCTAATTATGATTTTGATCACATGAGTAGATAGCTAAGACGTTAAGGAACATGTACGACTTTAAGGAATTGAATTCGAGCGAGTAGAACTCTTGAAACTGATCTTAGCGTGAATGGGTATGCTATGAGTGTCATGGGATGAATGTGTGTTGTGAAATAGGGGTTTGAAACTCTTAATTCGACTCACTGTTTTCATGCATGCCGCTTATTCCCGCAAGGGCGGGGCCGCTGTGGCAGGGTGAGGACTGCTGTGGCGGGCCAGTCGCAAATTAAGTTGAAAATAAACCCCAAAATTATTTTATTCTATATGTTTCGACTTTGAGAGCTAGGATACGACCCCATGTGCTTTCTTGACAGTTTTCCACTATTCTTGAGGCTAAAGGTAAGGTTTTAACTCCCCGAATCCATTTTTTGATCAGTAGAACGTAAACTAATAGGTAATTATCTATTGGGGAATGGTTTTGGAACTGTTTGGATGGTGGAAAAAGCCCTAATTTGAGTAATGGGAATCATGGGGTTGATCTAGGGTTGATAGTGTTGACTTTAATCTGGGTAATTAGACATCTTGTATTGATTCCCATGTTATTATGATTGTTTGTAGACCAAGAACAAGCGGAAAGAATTCGAAAAGGGAAGAATCAAGCATCTTAGGGGATTCAAGTTTTGTTCGAGGTAGGTGATGGTTGTGACTTCATGTTGGTGTGATATATGTTTGTAATTGCTTCATTATAATGCATGTATGTATGCGAATGTTACATTATTGATCAGCCTAATCGTAAATAAGGATAATTAAATAATTGTATGTCATGAATCACCTCTTGTTGTATGATTGTAAGAATATAAATTGTTATTGTGATTATGGTTTGTTGAATGGATGGGGTGTCACGATTCGACACGCTAACTGGGATCGATTGTCACATACCGGCGTAAACATTAGAACAGGTGTCACGATCCGACACACTAACTTGGATCGGTTGCCAAGTACCGGCATAAGCATTAGAACTGGTAGCACGTACTGGTACACTAATAGTTTGGGTATGGGTTCCATGAGAGGACCATTGAATTGGGTTCCGTGAGAGGACTATTGAATTGTGTTGTGTATCTACTTGTGATGATTACATTCATATCTAATGGTGATTGAGGTTGAAAGATTAGTTGTTGTTCTAAAAATGATAACCAATGTGTATTATTAAGAACATGGAATGTTACTTTGATCTTGAAAAGATGACTAATATTGTATATGTTTGATATATGCCTGTTTTATAATGTTGTGGTTACTTGCATGTGTTTCACTTATTGGGATAGCCGTGTGATCCTACCAGTACACTGTGGTTGTGTACTGATACTGCACTTGCTTGTTCTTTGTTGAGTACAGGGCATCTTCATGTGGCTATTGATAGACCTCAGCTAGGTGACTATTAAGTGTGACCGGATTCAAGGGTGAGCCAGTTCTTTCAGGCTGTCATGGATATTTCTTGTTTAAGTCCACCCTTTTCGGACTTAGATTATTTGTTTAAGGTGTTTTGTTTAGCTTCGAGGGTTTTAACCCTTGTTCTTAAATTTGTCGTTAGTAGAGTTTTGGTATAGTGACTTTCAGGTTCTAGAGGTTGAATTTCTGCATTAGTTTGGTTAGTTAATTGTTTAAACCTTTGGAGTTTATGGGGACTCCATTTTTATTGTCATTTTTAAACCTGCATCCGTATCTTTAAATATGTAGCATTTTGGTAAGGCTGCTTAGTTGGTTGTAGTAATGGTTCTCCCACCGGAGGGTTAGTGTGGGTGACAATCACGGCGATTTGGATCGTGACAAAATTGGTATCAAAGCCCTAGGTTCGTTGATCTCATTGTACCAAAACGAGTCTAGTAGAGTCTTGCAGAACGGTACGAAGACATCCGTACTTTTCTTCTAGAGGCTATAGGACTTAAAAAAAAACTCACTTTTTTCTACTCCTTCGTGCTATGACTTGTACAAATTGGTATTTGGGTGATACAAATTGGTATCTTTCCTCCTTCACTCTGTGGTCTGAACTAGAGCAACAAAAGTGGCAACACCATCACTAGAAAGAGAGGATGTGTATAGATTATCGGTAATTGAATAAGGTCACCATTCGAAACAAGTACCCATTGCCTCAAATAGATGATCTTTTTGACCAATTGCAAGGTGCATCAATTTTCTCTAAGATTGATCTAAGGTCTGGCTATCATCAGTTAAATATTAGGCCTGAGGATATACCAAAAAATGGCATTTAGGACCCGCTATGGACACTATAAATTTCTAGTTATGTCATTTAGGTTGACAAATGCGCCTGCAGCTTTCGTGAGTTTGATGAATAGTGTGTTCAAACCATTTCTTAATTCGTTTGTTATAGTATTTGTTGATGACATTTTGGGTTATTCGAAAAGTGAGGAAGAGCATGCCGACCATCTTCGTATTATTCTGGTTCTTAGAGAACAAAAGTGGTATGTGAAATTTTCTAAGTGTGAATTTTGGTTGACTTTGATTGCCTTTTTGGGGCATGTAGTTTCAAGGGAAGGGATTAAGGTCAGATTTACAGATTTGAGTTTATAGGTGACAACATTCAAGAAGTTTTGGTAAGAGACGGTTAAATAATGAACACTATTACTTTGGAAAATACAATTAGTATTGTTGTCATAATATGTATGGATTGTTTAGCGAATGATGAAATTAAGTTATGTCAATTGAGGTTACAAGCTATACTACGATGTCATGGATTGATTGTATATCACGAAGGGTCAAGATACGATTGCTCCAATAGCAACGATGTTTACTTGGTTAAGTTATTAAGTGTGTTAAAATTGTGGAGAACCTAGGCACATGAGGAGGAAATCAGTGAGGCCGTGGAGGCCGGATAAATGGTAATGCGGGTAGAGAATTGCCGTCAAGATGACAAGGCTCAGTTTTATGCCTTTTCAGGCAAGACCGAGGCTGAGGGTCTGATGCAGTGATCACACGTACTATTATTGTTTGTGACTGGATGACTAATGTGTTGTTTGACCGGGTTCTACTTATTTTTTTGTGTCCGTGTGATTTGCCTCAGAATTTGATATGATTTGTAATATACTTGATGCCCCCATCCATGTTTCTACCCCAGTTGAAGAGTTAGTCATAGTCACCCATGTATATCGTGTTGTCCTGCTGTGTTTATGGATTTTCAGATTTGGGTTGATTTGGTTATGTTGGATATGACTGACTGGATATAATCTTAGGCATGACTTGGTTGTCCCACTATTATGCTATGCTTAATGGTAATGCTAAGTTGGCAGCTCTAGAGATCCCAGGGAGGGAAATGTTAGAGTGGGAAGGGGGTACAAGCCTAAGTCAGCTAAGGTCATATCTTTCGTACAGGGTAGGAAACTAGTGGGACGGTATTATTTGGCATAATTGGCTCATATTCGGGATGTTAAGGTTGAGTCTCCCTTTATTGAGTCTATTTCCTGTGGTGTTAGAATTTATAGAAGTGTTTCCTACTAATTTACCTGGTATGCCTCCGGATAGAGATATAGATTTCTGCATTGACTTAGAAACTGGCATTCGCCCCTTCTCCATTCCTCCTTATCGCATGGCTCTAGCAAAATTGAGAGAGCTTAAAGCTCAAATCCAAGGGCTTCTTGATAAAGGTTTCATCCGTCCTAGTGCTTCCCCATGGGGTCCTCCTTCTTGTTTGTTAAGAAGAAGGAGGGTAGTGCGAGGACCAATGATTTTATCTTAAGCCATAAATGAGTGGATTGATACCGTAATGACAAGCTTATGGATAAGAAAAGTTTCATTGAATATACTTGGGTAAAGAAAATTGAAGTATTTTATAAGAAAGTGCGTATAAAATTTGGTTAGTCCTTTGAATTTGATGAGTTTACCTGAGGTTGAGGCATCGTGTTGATGAAAAGGTTGACTTCATAGTAATAGTCAAGGCTAACTGAGCGTAATGGTAATAAGAATTCATGATGGATTGTGACGGGATACAACTATATAATAAAATTATTGGTTAAGCGAATTTTGTATAGTAATTACAATTTGCGAGTATCTAAGATTGTGGTTTTCTAATATTTGGTGGGTAACGTGGTTGTAAGAAAAGTTCTAAGAGATGATGGGACACCACTCGAATAGAATTTTAAAGAGTTAGAGTTATAATGAAGGAAAATGCAGTGGGATGTAGTACCTCCCCTAGGGAGAGGCGAGAGAAATAATATTTTATTTGATTGTAAAGGCTAAAGAGATATCTTCAGAGGGGTAGGTAATTGGGTTCAGAGATGCATGATTTCATTCATTTTGCAGTGGCTATGATAATAGTATCACAAGACCGTCGGATTGGTTAAAAACTATTGGAAAGGACTTGAGAAAGGAGTGTACAGACATTAGCTCGAGTGTGATGATAAGTGCTTTGTTTTTGTTTTGAGTTTAGTAATGAGTACGATTGAATTGCTAGCGAAAGATATTGTAAGATCAATTGAGATATGAACAATGATAAGCGGAGATCCATGAATTCATGAAAAATTTTAAGGTATAAGCTAATGTTAATAGATAAGGGGATTATGTTATATAGTTGAATTTACAATTCAGATTTTTTATTGTATGTCTAGATTCGTAGTGATATATATTGTCAAGGTATGAATTTGTAAGGTGAGAAATGATCAATTGTATTAGGTATTGAACCTTTGAAAGGATTTACACCTGGGTTGAGTCGTAAAGTTTATTACTTTTGATTGTTAAAGTATCTAAGAAAGATTTTCATTTTAAAAGTGTTGGTTTAGAGTAAGGTAAATGATCGGAGTGGTTATGATGGTTGTTAGTATTGAGAGTGTGAGCTTCAGTGGAAGGATGTGAAGAGTATGTGGAGTCAAGTGAATGGAAATGGCTGGTATCGACTATTCACAGGAAAACTTTTAGTGTTATTCGATAAATTCTTAGGTGACGATCTATTTCATTTTGTACATGGTTGTGAGTATGAGTCGCTAATTATGCTCGCATGTGTTTTCACTTTTATGGGTGGATCCCTAGTGGTGGATCAGGTGTATCGATCATGCGATGTTCTCGTGGTTGAGTGAGATGATTGGGATGACTTGGTTATTTCATATGACATATTTAATGTTGTCGTGGAGTTGTTAAAGTATTTCAGTGGTTCTACATGTAACACCTGACTTATGAGAATTCATAGAAGAGTTGTCATGCGTATTTGTGGTTGTACGACAATCTTAATATTCACCTAGTCGTCAAGGTCATGTATTGATTGTGTGTGGTTGAATCTGGGGATCATTGGGTCCAATTCTACTGTTCTTAAGAGGTAAACTACAATTACTAAATCTAGCTTCTCTATAGTGTTGTTAGAGGGTTTGTATGCTTGGACATATCCCTCGATGAGTATCTATTGTCTAAAGATCAAATTTTTATAACTTAAGCTCATAGAAATTTATGTTATGAGAAGGAGATGTTGATAAGAACTATGATTGTTTGAATATTATGAGTGTGTGTTGGTTGGTTCAAGTCCACCTCTAATTATAGTGAGTATTGATTTAGAAGTTCATCATGGTTATGTGAAAAAGAATTCGTCCTGATGGTTGTGTCAAAGACCTTGATAATATGTTGCATACATGTGTGCGATCAACTTTGGTGGTTATTGGGAATAACTTTGTTATTAGTTAAGTGTACATGCAACAATAAATATCACTCAAGTATTGTAATGACTTCATTGAGGCATTGTATTGGAAGATGTGTAGGTATTCAATTGGTTGGTCTAAGGACCAAGGAGATAAAGTTTGTGAAAGTTCAATAGAAGCATCGTCCGATTGAGGAAGCTACTTGAGAAATCAAAAAGGACATGCGAGACAAGTATCTCTAGCAGTTCGACAATTCAGATACTACTCTACCTTTACTTTAGCCAGCCTTTCCTAGTTGATCACTCGGGGACGAGTGATGGGTAAATTGGTATATATTGTAACGACTTGATTTCGTCGTTAAGGAAAAGCCAATGGGGAAAGAATTGGGGCTAGAAAACTTTGAGTAGTAACTTGGAATTTTCTAGCCTAATCCAGATTTAGACGAAATTGGAGTCAGGTGAGTCTAGGGAAATCTGGTAATAATTGGGTGATCTAATTATGATTTTGATCATATGAATAGATAGCTAAACATTAAGGAACCCGTACGACTTTACAGAATTGAATTTGGGCGAGTAGAACTCCCAAAAATTGATCTTAGCGTCAACGGGTATGTTCTGAGTGTCATGGGATGAAGGTGTGTTGTGAAATGGGGGTTTGGAACTCTTAATTCGACTCACTATTTCCGTGCAAGGCATTGTGGCAGGATTATTCCCGCCAGAGCGGGGCAGATGTAGCGGGGTGAGGACCGTTGTGGCGGGCCAGTCGCGAATTAAGTTGAAAATAAATCCCAAAATCATTTTATTTTGCAAATTTTGACTTTTAGAACTAGGAGACGACCTCAGGTGCTTTCTTAACAGTTTTCCACCATTCTTAAGGCTAAAAGTAAGGTTTAACTCCCCGAATCAGTTTTTCGATTCATAGAACGTAAACTAATGGGTAATTATCGATTGGGAAAGGGTTTCAGAACTGTTTGAATGGTGGAAAAAGCCCTAATTTGGGTAATGGGAATCATGGGATTGATATAAGGTTGATAGTGTTGACATTAATCCGGGTAATTAGACATCGTTTATTAATTCCCGTGTTATTATTATTGTTTGTAGACCAAGAACAAGCGGAAAGAATCCGAAAAGGGAAGAATCAAGCTTCTTAGGGGATTCAAGCTTTGTTCGAGGTAGGTGATGGTTGTGATTTCATGTTGGTGTGATAGATGTTTGTAATTGCTTCATTATAATTCATGTATGTTTGCAAATGTTGCATTATTGATCACCCTAATCGTAAATGAGAATAATTGAATAATTGCATGTCATGAATCACCTCTTGTTGTATGATTGTGAGAATATAAATTGTGATTGTGATTGTGGTTTGTTGAATGGAGGAGATGTCACGATCCGACACGCTAACTGGGATCGGTTGTCACATACCGGCGTAAACATTAGAACGAGTGTCACGATCCGACACACTAACTTGGATCGGTTACCAGGTACCGGCATAAACATTGGAACGGGTACCACGTACCAATACACTAACAGTTTATGTATGGGTTCCATGAGAGGCCGTTGAATTAGGTTTCGTGAGAGGACCATAGAATTGTGTTGTGTATCTACTTGTGATGACTACGTTCATATCTAATGGTGATTGAGGTTGAAAGACTGTTTGTTGTTCTAAAAATGATAACCAATGTGTATTATTGAGAATGTGGAATGCTACTTTGATCCTGAAAAGATGTCTAATATTGTATATGTTTAATATATGCATGGTTTATAATGTTGTGGTTACTTGCATGTGTTTCACTTATTGGGATAGCCGCGTGATCCTACCAGTACACTGTAGTTGTGTACTGATATTGTACTTGCTTGTTCATTGTTGAGTATAAGGCATCTTCAGACGGCTATTGATAGACCTCAGCTAGGTGACTATTGAGTGTGACCGGATTCAAGGGTGAGCCAGTTCTTTCATCCTGCCATGGATCTTTCTTGTGTAAGTTTTTTTGGGACTTAGACTATTTGTTTAAGGTGTTTTGTTTAGCTTCGGGGTTGTACCCCTTGTTCTTGGACTTGTCGTTAGTAGAGTTTTGGTACAATGACTTTCAGGTTTTAGGGGTTGAATTTCTGCATTAATTTGGTTAGTTAATTGTTTAAACCTTTGGAGTTTATAGGGACTCCATTTTTATTGTCATTTAAACCTGCTTCCGTATCTTTAAATGTGTAGTATTTTGGTTATGGCTGCTTAGTTGGTTGTAGTAATGATTCTTCCACCGAATGATTAGTGTGGATGTCAATCACGACGGTCTGGATCTTAACAAAAACTCAAGTAACCTTTTGAATATTCTAGCATTCCTTTATTACTCATACAAGAAAGAAGAGAAAAATAAACTAAAGCAAAACCAGAAG
Organism: Solanum pinnatisectum; assembly: GCA_035578085.1. Classification (NCBI taxonomy): domain Eukaryota; kingdom Viridiplantae; phylum Streptophyta; class Magnoliopsida; order Solanales; family Solanaceae; genus Solanum; species Solanum pinnatisectum. Next base: position 8,770,789 of record CM069087.1, read on the forward strand.
TCCCAACTAATAAGCAAACAAACAAACAAAAAAAAGTAGGACACATATGCCTATGTTATAGTACTACTTTATCATTTAATCATAATTAATTGATGCATTTTGAGATGACTACTTGAATATATTATTAAGGAAATGTTTTTTCGAAAAAGGTAAGTTAATACAAAGACTATTTGATGATGTTACATCTCAAACAATTTTGATATATACTCCCTCCGTTTATTTTTATTTGTCACTTTTGATATATCAATTATTCTTAGAATTAAATATTATTCTACATATTATTTTTTAAGACTCAATATCAAACATTAATTAGTAGAAATAGTGTGGTAAAATAAATATATCAAAATTAATTAATTGGAGTAGTGTGGTAAAATAAATACATCAATAATTAACTTTTTAATAAGTGTGTCAAGTAAAAGAGTGATAAGTAAAAAAGGAACCGGAAATATGTTGTAAAATAAAGGTCTATGCCCATGTGCGGGACCCACCCATTATGGTTTATCTTCTCTTAGCCAATGAGTCTCCTTCTTGATGGCCAAGAAATAATGTTTGGCAATAAAAAGTCATTTTGTTTATTTACAAAGAACCAACAATACATATACAATTCTTTCCTTCTCTCTTTCTCTTTACTTTAGCTTTCTTATCATTTATTTCTTGTTTATTTAAGTTTGTTCCATTTATTTATTTTATAACACGTATCAGTATGAGTCTCTTTATGTTCAAGTAAAAACTTTGAAAGTCTTGCAAATAAAAAAAAATCTCAAATAATGTCAAATTTTTCTAAATTTGAATTTCTTACTTCAGATATATCGAAAAAAAGTTATCTATTTTGGCTATTAGATGCTAAAATTCATTTTGATGTGACTGATTTGACAGACATCATTCAAGATAGAAATCAGGCATCAAATTAAAATCGTGTCAAGGCAATGATATTTCTCCTACATCACCTTCGTCAAGATGATGTCGGAGAAATATCATTGCTTTGACACGCTTTTGATTTGATGCCTGATTTTTATCTTGAATGGCGTCTGTTAGATCTATCACATCAAGATGAATTTTGGTATCTAATACCTAAGATAAAGTAGCTTTTTTCCGATATATCGCAAGCAATAAATTCAAGTATAGAAAGATTTGATATTATTTAAGAAAAGAAATTTTATACCTTTAAAGCTTTCAAAGTATTTACTTGAACTGATGGAGATTCGTGCTAATAATGTATTATAAAATAAATAAGAAAACAAACTTAAATAAACAAGAAGGAAAAAATAAGAAAGCTAAAGTAAGCAGAAAGAGAGAAGGAGAGAATTGTATATGTATTGTTATTCTTTGTAAATCAACAAAGTAGTTTTTTATAGCCAAACATTGTTTCCTGGCCATAAAGAAGGAGGCTCGTTGGCTAAAAGAAGATAGGCCCTAGTAATGGGTCCCACACATTATTTTATTTTACAACACTCTTATCTTGAATGTCCACACAAAAACAAAAATTATAGTGAAGGAACAAACAATATATATATATATATATATATATAAGAAGTTGCCACTGTTAAAAAAAAAAAATATATATATATATATATATATATATATATATATATGTATATATATATATAAGAAGTTGCCACTGTTAAACAATATATATATATATATATATATATATATATATATATATATATATAAGAAGTAGCCACTGTTAAAAATTTGGTGAATAACATGCTAGATTATCACTTTGAATGAATTTATTGTACAATAATATTACAACACCTTGAGAAATCTTTTGTCTTATCGATAAAAGTGTCGAGGAACAATCAAATAGCACAATAATAATATAACTTGTAATTTAGCAAAATAGTAGTCTTGAAAATAAGATGAATAATACTACGATAATAATATATAAATAATAATGCATAATATTAATACTTGAGTCGTGTTGTGTACTGTCCTAAGAAACTATTTCAGCGGTGTAAAACATTTCCCTAGGATTAAACAAATCTTTCCTATTTAAATATAGAATACATGAATCAACAAATTAATTAACATCAACAAGTTATTAGTGGAGAAAATAAAACAACAAAGTCCAAATTTATTATAATTAATTAACTTAAAAGGAGAAGACTAAAGAGAGGGGCAGAACATGAGGGAGAGTACGAGAGTGATAGTTTTGTTGCTGTTTTTTTCATCAAGGGAAATAGGGAATACAACTATTTATAGGCCAATAAGAAGCTTTATCACAAGACAAGTCTCTAAGACACCAAATGAAAAAACAAAAAAAACAGGCATTCTTGTTCTCCCATAGTCCATCTTGTAATCACATTGAGTAGCAACAAAAGCACAAAAAGTAAATTAATCCAAACTAGTTCAAAATGGTTTGTAGAGATGTAGCTTAAGTTTACTGATACCTCCCTTCATAACAAATTTAAACAAACGACCAATTCACAAACATAAAGCTGATACAATGAGCAGTATCTTCTTCATTCAGAACCTTCCAAGCCACGGCTTTCTCATAAGAAACAGGCCTACCCATGCTCGATAAACAGATTCCACCTTGGAGACATGCAAAACCCTGTCACCATATGAGAGTTAACATGATTAGTACATACTTGAACGCTCCTGCTCTCTCAGAAAAGATGGAGAATCACTGTATTTCATTTCAAAACCGTATGATATTTCATATCAACTGTGCTTGGCTAAGTTTGGCAAGTGTATAATAGCACATTGTAATAGCAGATAGTAGCTACAAGACTACCCAATCACTGCCTCACTAATTGACTAGAATCCTCACAAAGGAGTTACCAACCTGTTGCATTATCTGTGGGAACTCAGAGCAGAGATTTTTCCTTCCGTGTTCGTCAAATATTTTCTCCAAAGAGATATCCTGAAGCGCAACCAAGGTTGTCTCGAGCATGTCAAGACCACCCTGGTTTGCAAATGTGAAAACTGGCAAAGCCTGCATAAATATTGAACTTCAGCACCCATATACCAAAAGATTTCAGAACTGGTAGCAGATGAGAACTATAAACAACACCAATGATGTCAAAAGTCAAAGTCACAATCATGAAGTTTTGCTTCTAACGCATAGTCCGGCTGAATATTTTCCAGAACAAGATATACTCCCTATGTCCCAACTCCGATATGATGATACATTTTCCTTTTTAGCCCGTCTCAAAAAGAATGATGGCTTCAACAACAAGAAGGTGTACGCATACCTTACCCCTACCTCGTGGAGGTAATAAAGAGGTTGTTTTCGATAGACCCTCAGCTTCAAGAAAAGCATTTCAAAGCAGTTTGAAAAAGGAAATATGGAAATGAAAAAAAGAATGATACCTTATATTTATTTAAAAACAAGTCAACTTTAAACTAAAATTTTTACCCTTAATAAGATACATTTATAGCTATACAAATATATATGCCTTGTTTTAGACCACAAGTTTTTAAAGTCTTTTTTTCTTGAATTCTGTGCTCAGCATTGTGCATCACATAAATAGGAATCGGGGGAGTACGTGAATTTTAAGATTTTGCTGAAGAATCTGTTTACATGAGCATGAGACTGTAGAGAAAGACAGTCCAAGAAAGCAAACCTTTGCAGAGCAGCAGATAATAGCATCTGAGTGAAGCCATAGGCTATCAAGGATAGATTCACTTCCTTCACTACTCAATTTCGGAAGCTCCACACCCAAAAAACGCCTTGTAAAAAAGGGAGAACAAGAGTCAAACACTTAATTAGCAGTGAACAAGGATGCAATAGCTTCCTCATATACAAATACCCTATTCAAGAAAATTTCTAAACGGAAACAAGTAAACATCATTTGCACATCAGCACTTGCAGAAATAAAAAACGAAAAGAAATCAAACTTATTACAAAGAGGAATCAAATCTCTTATTTTCAGAGGAAAGCAACACATCTCAGCCATAACAGAGGATAATACAAAATGGTTAATTGACTGCAGAAAGATGAAACATGTGGCACGAGCATTATACAACAGAACCAATATAGGTTGCCAACAAACCATGATACATCGAATAGAAACAGATGGCACAGTTTATTGAACTCGGAAGACAAAATATATCATGACATGACCAGTATACATCTAAACCAACATAGGCTGTCTACAACCCATGTGTTTCATTTAGAATTGGATTTAGAAAATCACATACTTATATTTTAAGTGACATGCGAGTATATGCCACACCTGTAACTTTGGCAGATCCACCGGGCTAGTGTATGAGCTTCAGGAGTCCCCAGCGGCAGACGAAGGCCTCCCAGAGAACCGAAGTTAGATGGAGAAAGTGCCAATGCAACCCTTTGAACAGATGAAATGAAGCTTCGTACATACTTTCTAGCCATTGATGCAACATTCTCTTGCATGTGGCTTTCAAATGCAAACTGAAAAGCAATTGTCATAATAGATTTTGATGTGCCACCAGTTGACTTGAGGTCATTAGCCACCTTACTTCCTACTTGCCCAGTTTCAAGAGCAGAAGTAAGATCAAGGGTGCGATTTGGACTGGAGGCTTCCTGCATGAAATTGAACATTCTCAAATTACTCAGTGGATAACAAGCAAACAAGGTAACAGCAGAATAAGAAGTGATCAACTGATGAACATGATACCTTAGCAGAGTCTAAAGGAATAATGCGAAACCCAGAAGGAAGGAGTGGTGCATCATCAGCAAACGAAGCATCAATTGGAGCAAAAATGAGTTCAGCACAGGTACCAACAGCATTTTCATCCATTCCACTGCACAACTGCCAAAAGCACAGAAGTCAAAGCGTTGTAAACCACATTTAGAGTCAAAACAGCCATTTTAACCTTGCATACTCAGCTTTCTATACAGGTTTGACCAATATTTTGAGTCCGTCAAATCTTGTGGCATCTTAACAGAGGTATCAAGAATCTGGATGCTCACTATTTGGTTATACAGCAGCCTGGTGATACTAAAGATGAACATGCATGGTAACTTTCATGTTTTAGTAGATCAGGAGAACATCATACGAGCATGTGTTATCTATAACAATTTTTCTTGTGGATCTGGATGGTAGTCCAAAACCAGAGTTAACTAAATCTTCTCAAACAATTACATAGCCCACCATCTAGTATTAAGTCTGCTTATATAAAGCTATGAGTTCTGTTAGAACCAGAAAAATTTCTCTACATAGGAACAATATTCACATGTTCAGGAATAGAACTTACTTGCAATAGAAACATATCTCTTGGCATTATAACATCTTCCGGGGAATGGCAAACTCCTTCCAACTTAATGACCTCCAGCAACTACTGAGCACAAAGGAGTTTGTGATCAACATTAATGACAAGGGATCAACAATAATATTTGTCAAAGAAATGGACCTTACAACTAACTCAACCCCAAAAACTAGCTCATGAGTTGAGGATTAGTGTTTTAAAAGATAAATAACATTGAAATGATAGAAATTTCAAGAAAAAGTGCAAATGTACATAGCACTGCTTCATCTTAAAACATTAATCAAAATCTACAATTGACTAAAGAATAATCAGAAATGCTCATCTAAGGGACCTAATCAATTTTTTTTCAAAAAAAATGGGTAGAAATTTAGAAAATAACCTTTAAAAAAATGAAGAATTAACTTTTACAATCAAAAGCATCAAATCAGACCAAGTGAGGAAGAATGATGTGTTTTGCTTTGTAGTTTGCACATTGATTATTTTTTTTAAAACCAAAAAGACAAATAGAGAGAATAAAAATTAGGGCCAAGAATAAAAATGTTTTTGATTTAAAGTTTTTTAACATTTAAAAATTTAATAACAAGTTAAATTTTGTATTTTATGGTATTAATTTAAGGACTTGTTTAGCTATTTTAATTTTAATTACAAGAGGGCTAAAACCCCAAAACAAAACTAGTAAAACACTGATGAGGATTTCCAAAGATCATATAAGGAGACAACCCAATGTGTCACTCAACACCCCCGGCACTCCAGGACTGGACAGCTGGAGCATGGACAATATAAGATGGGGACCAACTTCTGGTGAAACAAGAACTGGGATGGGATGGCCTTTGATACCATCTAAACATATGACACTTGGGCCTAATTAAATCTGAAAATCTAGCTCATGAAAGGAGGATTGTCCAAGTCCAAAGAAGCATACCACCGGTCCATGCACCAATCAATGTGGGACTCTAACAGTATCCAAAGAAGATAGAAAGATAGGCATGCCATTGACTAAATAAGATCTAAACACTTGCCTCTTCATGTTCAACAGTGTGTGCCAGTGGAAGTATCACTTGACCCCCAAAGTTAGAGACTCGAACCCCAGGTAGGCTGCAAGGACCAACTTTAACAGCTGCAGCCGAGTAAGCATCAATATTGTTGTCTACCCATTCTGATCGATGCTCACGCAAAAACCTGAGAAGTATCGCAGGAGTCACACTCTGAACAAGAAAAAAGAAGACGTCAAAAAAGCAAGAAAAGAATATGGTCAAGTCAGGATAAAGTACATGAATTCCCCAAAAAAGAAGGAAGATGTTGTGTCAAAAAAAATGCCTAGGAAAAGTAAGTGATCATGGGCAATAACAGAGTATACAAATTTGACAACAAGACCTCCATTTAACCATTTTATGATTTTTCAAGCAATAAAATATCCAGAATTTGGGCAGTATCTAATCCATCCACCATACAGAACGATCATCATCAGTATATGCCATTAGAAAACCAAGCATCAATTTTCTAAGGGGTTAAAAGCAGCAAAATGTATTTATCTACCTATCATAGTAGAACAACTTAAAGGAAATTTAACATAGCCAAGCCAATCTAGCTACACTATCAATGTAGTAAAGTGGTGATTTTCCTTTAATTTGGTTGTTTGTATCCCTGCCACGGAATTAAGGTTTTTTGCAGCCCAAGCACAGAGACTCGGAAAAGAAGAGGACGACTAAGTAAGCCAATTAACTTAATGATTCTAATCGGTATCATCTTGGAATTAAAGTCAATAGTATCAGAATTCAAACAGTCATTCGACTAGTTAGAGAATGAAGTGAGCTTGAGAAACATGGCAAATTAATTATTTGTCCATTCTATCAAACAAGAAAGCCTGTAAATTGTATAATTTTAGCATAAACATACTGATTCAGCTGACCTGTAGAAGCATAGATGCTTTTGCACACAAAACTGCATTGCTTAGAGATGTAAATCCATCAGAAAAAGAAAGGTTTAAACCCATCAATTTGTCGGGAGATGAGTTAACAAGGATGGTGACATCATCCATTCCATCATTATCCAGAATAGACCAGCCTTCACTGGAGAAACCATTGAGAGCCTCATTGAACCCTCTGCCAAAATAGTGTAATGAATAGTAAATAGCAAGTAACTCGAACAAAACAGAAACAGCATTCATCAAAAGCTAGTATTCAGACCTGTTCAGCCTCTTGCTTAATGCCCGTAGAGCTGCTGGTCTCCTGCCCCAATTAGTGACATTAGGCTGTGAAACTTCCAAAGTTAACTGCCTCAGTTGGCGTAGTGCCTGCATTGAAAGGAACACAATGATATTGAGCATCTGAAGTACAAATAGTGTTCTCGTTTTACATGACATGTTGCATCAGATTTGATAGAAGTTCTTACTGCCATTGTCGTCTTCTGAGCAAGCACTGCAGATGACTCATACAGTGGACGCAACACTTCTGGCACACTCCATGCCTGGCAATAATAATAATGATACATAAACAGTGACATGGCGTACGTAGCTACTGAAAAATGATACATTTTCAGACATAACAGATGACACCTTTACCTCTAAATTCATATGATCTACAATATGGACAATAGAGCCGCCTCCCTCACAAGGCCTAATCAGGTATCCGCTAGGCAGCATTTCCGCTCTCACAAAATTCTGAACTTGCGGCATACTTGGACCATTTTGAGTATTTCCCAATGACCTTTCACAAACCTGCGCATTTATTAAATGAAATATTGAATCATGAGGAATACCAAAATCTAGTTGCAGGTATAGACACATCAAGTAAAATGTATATGTCCACCAAACAGAATACTGTTTGGATTATATTGGAGACATGCTCAAGCATTTTAAGGAGAAAAACAATATTTCGGGGGGGCACATTGTGTGTGATACTCATAAACATCATGAAAGTGATACTGCATATCTTCTGGGGATGACAGAAAACAAATCACTTGATTTAAGAAACCAACTGGAAAAAACAAATCTCATACCACAAAGCTACCATCATCCGTAACAGTAGTATAGCGTAACAGCCAGAAGTCACGAGGAGGCGCCAAAGTTGTTGGAGCATAAAGCTATACAGTAAGAAGCTTTCATAAGATAATCAAGCAAGCATAAAAGGACTGAAGGCGCGAGTAGTGAAAATTAGGGATAATAGTGACCTACCTGCATGTAAAGAAGTTCAATGGTTCCACCATTGGCAGTGGGCAGCATATTTAGAACTTCAACAGCCCGGCAGTCACGATACCAGGAAGGGCGATCCTTAAGGAACTCAGCAACCTAGAAGGAGCTCAGCCAATTAATTTTCAAATTATAATCCCAAAGAAGAACTAAGAAAAGATAACCAACTTACCCTCGTTGGATCTAAACCAACCAGGCCACAAGCTCTTGCTGCCATGCCAGTGCAACCATGAGATATAGCAATGATTCCAATGGAATCCGGACCAGGCTAGTCATAATAGCATGAGCAATGATTAGAAAAACATCCTAGTGATATCACTAAAATTAAAGTGAGAGAAAAGGTAGCTTAACAGTAATATGGTCCTCGCAAGTAGAGAGGTCACCAGGGTGAATATCAATCACATGAAAGGCGTAGTTATGGCTTACACATTTCAAACCATAAATTATAACGCAATATAAACTTATACTCCCTCTGTTCATATTTATGTAACAGCATTTCTTTTTTAGTTCGTTGCAAAAAGATTGCAATATTCTAAATTAGGAAACAATTTAAATCAAACTCCTCATTTTACCCTTAAATTTAATGACAACTTTATACCACACATATATTATGGACCATAAATTTCAAAATTCTTCCTGTGTCTTATTAACTCAGTGTGCAGTCGAACTACGCTGCACAGATTGAAACAGAGGGATTATATGTTTAAGATTATGGTTCGGAAAACAGTGTCTTATTGCTAGCCAAGGGAATTCTCTGTTGCTCCATAATTCATTGAAGATACTTATAAAGAAAAAGAAGCATCCCATTTCTTGCCCTCGATGCAAGGACATTACAGTTAGCAGATTTCAACATAATATTGATTGGAACAGATTAGCTGCATGAATTTTTTAATCATGTGATAGTAGGCTAAAGAGACCATAACCAATACACAGCACTTCCTTCACATCCCAACCTACCCCTTCAACCCGAAAAAAACACGACACTTGGCTATAAAGAATAACTAAATTTATTTGTCCATTATTTTATTTATGATATACCTTCATTCCAGGCATTTGGACCCACTCAACAGCAGTTCCAGTAGCCTTTGAAAGAAACTCTGTTAAAGTCTCTTCTGCAATGGACAAAAGTCTGGAAAAACACAAAAAGTTGAAAAAATTGCCACAAGCCACTCACAAACACCAAAAACAAGATAAGAAAAGGACCCAACAACCATAATCCCACTGACCCTGCAGGACTAGCATCTCTTGGAGGATGCTGAGGTGTCAAGTGGTGTTGACCGCTCGTTACCACTGATTCACAACTAGTATCTTTTGAAGCAAGCTTTGTCTGCAAAACAAGAATCACACTTCAATCCTCAGTTACCTAAAAACAATAGTTGTTTGATGTAATGAAAGAAGGAATTTCACTTCAATGATGGAAAGAAAATCTTACAGTTTGAGTTTGCTTGCGAAAGTAGCCATTTTCATACACCAGTTGAGAAACTTGCTTCTGCAATCTATCATTCTCTTCCATTAATAGCTTGTTCATTGCTGACAGTTTCCTATTCACACCCTGAAGCCTTGATGACTCTTTCCTCTGTTTTTCCCTACATCTATACAACTCAAGAAACAATCAATTATACTTCAAATTAATTGGGGTCGCTATATGAATCCTTTACCTGGACTAACAACATCCCACAAGTCCTTACCCCTACCTCACGGAGGTAGAGAGGCTGTTTCCGAAAAATCCTCACCTCAAGTGCAGCAAATCTAAGTAGTTACGGAAAAAAGGAAATACAGTAGCTAGGCAATACCTTCTATTCTGAAACCAAACTTTGATTTGCCTAGGCTCTATATGGGATAGAATCGGGCATTCACGAATAAGCTGCTGGCGACGCATTGAACTGGGCTTTGGACACTCATGATATAGCCTTTCAAGAGCTTCAACCTGCTCAGGTGTATAACGGACATACTTTCCGTTATCTTCAAGTGATTTACCATCCTTGCAGGACATTGACATTATGATTCCTTACAATCCAAACACCCCTTTTGTTTACACAGCCTTCCCAAGTCTTCAACAACAATTCAAACACTATCACTTTCAGCTACTTGTCTTTCTATGAACAAAACCACAACATTTCCATTTTCTTGGTACTATTAAAAAGGGAAGGTCCTACAATCAAGATTCTTGATATGTAAACAACCAATTACCAAAACGAAACGGCGTTTATCCCTCAGCCTCAAGCACTAGAAAACATATATCTTTCGATTTCAGAGCTCCCAAGAACTAAACATAGCAATTTTCACAATTACCAACATCAACTAAATATACATTATTAACCATTACGAATATCAACTAAATACACCATTATTTCATAAAGATCACTTTTTTTCCTACCCCCACTACTATAAAGATTTGTAACCTTCATATCTTCTGCCATCCACTTGCAAAACAGAAAAGTACCAACCTTTTGAATTCTGAAACAAGATTAGACATGGGTATCTACCAAAACTTAAAAAGATCCAATCTTTAACCCTTGTAAAGCAAAATAAACAAACCCCATAAACCAATCTTCCTAACTTTATCACTTCTTTCCACTTTTCAACATCTTTAAGGGTTTCATCAATTTTTACCCAAGAAAGAAGAAATAGTAGGAAGATTACAAGAAATGAAGTTTTCTCAAAAGGACAGATCTTGAATGATGAATCCTATGGGCGGATTATGTTAGAAAAAGGTAACTGAAACTTGGGAAAAATGACAGTAATAGAGAAAGGAGAGGAGGAGAGATAATGTGACGGATTTTTGTTTGGATTGGTAAAGTGGTTTTGAGCTGTCAAATGTGTGGTTCGTTACCTTTTCCTTTCCTCTTTTGAGACTACTTCTCCCTACTCTAGTATGCTCTACTACTGTACTCTGTGTGTGACATTTTGCTGACTGCAGAGCTGCACCAGATATGGAATATCTCTGATAGAGACGCCCCTATGCCCCCTTCAAAATGATTCACCATATTCCAACTATTAATTAATCTCCAAATTCACATTGTTTGATTTAATATAAAATTAAAAGAAAAAAAACATTTTAAAATTTATAGGTTTAAACATTACTTAAGCATTTGGGTTGGAGAGGATGTTTATGATTTGATTAAAAACATTTCGGTGTTGTAGTATAGGTGACATACGCACCTAAGTTCTCATCAAGTTGAGAGATGTTTCTAAGTTTCAACACTTCTCTAGACTTTTTATTACGGTTGCATGCTCCTACGAGAGTTTGAGACCACTTGATATGTCATGTGGCAGATCGGAGTTTTATGTTTAGTTAATTAAGTGAGGTGTGTTGTTAAGACCGTTAATAATTCAAAAACAAAACTAATAATTTGGGCTAAGTTTAAGAGTTTTTCAATACTTCTCTCTTTTTAAAATTTGATATGAAATTTAAGAAAGTAAAAAGGAAGTGTTGAATTTTGTGATTTATTTTTAAACTAAAATGCATGAAATATATTAAAATGTTTTTTAATCTTATGATATTAAATTAAATTAAAAAATTATAAAAAAAAAAAAAAGGCAACTTCTTTTTAAGCAAACCCAAAAAAAAATAAAAAATCAAGTGAGAATAATTTTAATCTAATGTACTGTTGTTTGAGTTGTTTGTGTGGAGTTTTTATTATTGTTAAAAAAATATCTAATATAATATAAAATATTAATATAAAATAAAATTTGGCCAACTGTATACTATAAACAAATAATATATATTTATGTCATGTCAAGTAAAAATAGATGCGCAAAATAATATTTGAATATGTTATTTCCTTTACAATAATATATACCGTATACTTAATTTCTTTTTACTTTCTTGTAAATGTAGAGAATGGCCAATCAAAAGAATAACATATTTTTATATTAAGATATAATTTAATTTTAAAATGCTTATTTTATTTTTCATTAAATAATCTACAGTCACACAAATATCTATCACTGATTTACACCATAAATTTTAAAAATTATTTTTTAACTTTGTGATAAATCAAACTATCTCATATAAAATAAAACGAACGGATTATTAAAGTTATTTTTACTACCAACCAGTAACATCCTTTGTTTATTTCTCTTTTTATCATAAAATATGAAGATTTTTTTATGTAAAGAGGTTCCAACAAGGGTAACGCATGTACCTAAAGTTCTGACAACCAAAAGAAATTTTAAGAAAAAAACAGAAAATATGTGATACTAAAAAGTAGTGCATATTAATAGGTTAATTAAATAAAGGTAAAGAGTAATTAATTGTAAGGCTGAAAAAGGGAGAGGGCTGTGGGTCACACAAGACATCATGATGAGGCTTTTTGCATGCGCCTCGATCCCTTCTATTTCTCCCTTCTTCCCTCTATCTTTTTTTTTTTTTGGATTTTTATTTGATATTATATTAAAGTTCTGGTTAAATTTAAATCACATATTATAGAATTCATTTTAATGGAAATGTTTTGAAGAAGATTTTTTTTATATTTAAGATTTAAATTTGAAATCTCTAATTAAATTTGGTTGTCTTCCACTTATTTACTTCCTCAATTCCATTTTATAGAGTATGAGTTAATTTGATTTGACACGAAGTCTAAAAAAGAAATGAAGATTTTTGAAAAATATAATTTAAAATAAGTGATAGATGTTTGTGGATATAAATTATTTTATTAAAAACAAAATAAGTATTTTAAAATTAAATTGTTAAGTACTTTATATAGAAATAGGTTATTTTTTTTTTTTGGGAGGGGGTGGGGGGGGATTGACTAAAAAAGGGAAGTAAATTATATAAAATGAATAAGGGAAGTATTACTTCCTCCTATCTAAAATAAATAAATTTCTCGCATGAATTTTTTTTAATTAAAAAATATATTTATTTATTTATTTATTTATAAAGTTATTCTTTTTTAATTAGTTTTTCAATCATTTCTAACTTGAAGAAGAATCTGAAGAAAAAAACAACCAAAAAAGGAAAATTACGTGGTTAAGCAAATTTATACTACTTAATTACTTATCATAGCTATAATTTGCTATAATTATCACTCGCGACTAACATTAACCATTAATTACGTGGACTGTCTTAGACTTTGTATAATTAGTCACATTTGTATATGTATAATTCGTCACATTTGTATAATTCGCAACTAACAATTCTTTGTTTGATTTGTATTTGTATACGATGGTTTGTATTTGTATATGACGATGATTTCCTTTGGTTTTTCAGTTTTGTCATCATATACATTCAATCTTTTTGTGTATACCTTTTCAAAGTTTGTATAAACGTAGTTTTTGAATTTTGTATAATATAATTTATATAATGTAATTTGTATAATATATTGTGTATAATTGTTTAAAGTTCATATGTTTATGTTTGTATCAATTCGTTATTTTTTAGTTTTATTATATTAGTATAATTCCAGACTTTATATTACTCAATTATACAAAAACACACGAATTATACAAATGTACCTGTAAATTATACAAATGAGATGTGAATTATACAAATTATTGTCCTCTCTCGCTCACCTCTCTCCTCCCTCTTCCAATCTCGCTCGCCTCTCTCCTCCCTCTCCCAATCTCTCTTGCCAGAATATACAAATACATATGTATAATATACAATTATCTAACTGATATACATATATATTTCACCTCTCTCCCACTCTCTGCCCTCTCTCGGTCGCCTCTCTCCTCCCTCTTCCAGTCTCGCTCGCCACTCTCCTCCACATAACATGTAGCTACGAATTGTAATTAGCAAACTATAGATATGAAGCGTAATTAAGTTATTTTTGAGTGGCTATATACGAAAGTTCCTCACAATAGTAACAAATATTCTTTGATTTATTTTTTTAAAAAAATGTATCACACCTCAAAATCATTCATTTTGTATCGGGGAAAGTATTGTTACTTGTATTTGTTGCTAAGGACTATAAAAATAACTTGTGCATTATAATACTACTATCTTTATTTAAATTTAATAAAGAATTCTCAATCGTTTAAGAGATCTTCAGCTCTGTCAATGAATCAAAATTTATTGCTTCTGATTTACTAACGGGAAATATAAGAAATTAAGGGGTGATTTGCCACTTGGAACATCACAAAATTAAGCCTAGAATTAAAATTATACTTTATTTGTGTATGAGGTAAAATTGAATATAATAAAGAGAGGGAACTATACCACAGCATGTGACAAAGTGGAATTCTAAGGTGTAGTTATAAGCAACCTAGGGAGAAGGAAGAAAATATAATGCAAAGAGACTCAAACGACCATTCGAAAGAATTTTCGTTTGGGAAAAAACCACCTTACAACTAGAAGTATCATAATGATACTAAGAAAACCAACAATCGACCTCGAGAGTATGAGGTCATGGGTACCGAATTGTTGCATGATCAAAAGGTGTGAGCCTTAGAGTTCATGATTGGTGACAGAGTATTTATGACGGTGTTTCCATAGGGAGGAAGAGCATGCTTAGCTCAAGGTTTATTGTCCCTTTTACAATTTTGAGGCGTATTGGAGAGGCCTCAAGAGTTGTAAGTTTAACTTCCAACTCTTTCGGATGTTCACTCTATTTTTCATGTCTCTATGTTAAGATTGTACGTTCTCAGTCTCACGTGCTTTAGGGGAATTTGGGCTAGCTTAATGAGTTGTTGGCCTTGAAGGATGAGCATGTGGCTATTCTAGACATGTAGAATAGAAAGTTTAGGTCTAAGGAAATTACATTGGTTAAGGTTCAGTGGATGCATCATTCGATCGAGGAGGCTACATAGAAGGCCGAGTTTGACATGTGAACTAGATATCCTCACATTTTTCAGCCTTCAAATATTTCCCTTTCCTTAATCTTTGAGGATGAAAGTTCTTTTAGTAGATGTTGTAGAACCTTGTGGTCATTTTAGTATTTTTGTGTGCTTTGACTATTTCGCATCTTTCCATAGCTATTGTGTTGTGCGTTTGATGTGTTTGGGATGGGTAGCACACTTTCCAATGTGGTCGAGAGAGTTCTGAATGAATTTTCTTAATTTTGTAGCTTTTATATCGCAAGGACTGATTTCGATTAACATTCTTGGTAAATGGGCACGAATGAGATTTTCGTTAGCATCATTATCTCTGAAGAGTTGAGGTTGGCCTAGCAGATCCTTACTGACTAAGTTTGGACTTCCTTTTTTAACACCAGGTACTTAAAAATTTACTATATACAAGTTTTGAATCTTGTTTCAAGATGATTATTTTGATCTTGACTTCTCATTTAAATTGTTCACAGGAAGGAAAAATAAAGAAAAAGAACTTTTCATGCGATAGTTATGATCTATTAATAAAAATAAACTATGGTGTTCGATTATTTTTTAAATTTGTGGTTAAGAAGGTTCTTTTAGTGTATAGTTTTGTTGGGATAAAATGAAATATGTTCTCATTGATAACTTCATCTTGTACAAACTAAGCGTAATTTTACCTTTTACCTAGGAAAGCCTCAATAGTGGAAAGCAGAATGCACCTTAAATTTTTGGGACAAGGCATAAGTATTCCTAGATTATGACCGAAATTCCAGAAACACACCTTAATTAAACTAAAGTCCTATTACCCCATTAACCTTTTTTTTTTTTTTTAATTTGGTACACCTTTTGGCTTATGTGGCACACTCCGTGACTCCATGCAATTGAGGCATGTGGGATATATTTGGATGTCACGTCAGCCAAAAAGGTGTATAAAATTAAAAAAAAATGGGTTCAAGGGGGATAATAGACCTTAGTTTAATTAAGGTGTGTCTCTGAAATTTTGGTCATAGTCTAGGGGGTACTTGTACCTTTTCCCTAAATTTTTTACTCAGTTATTTTTTTTAGTGATATTACTAAAAGGTTCAAAAAACATTTGTGTTTTAGTGAAGTAAAATATGTTTAAACTATATATATATTATAAAAATCTTATACTTATTTTTAAATATACGTATTGTAAAAAAATGATATAAAATACATGTGTAATAAATTATAAAAATTAATATATAATGTTCGTGCAACACACATGTAGAGAGTCAAATACAAATATCATTAGATTGATACTTACGTAGCATTATTTGTTATATAACTAAGTTAAATGATATATGATATCATATAATGTGTACCTATACCTGCTCCGCCCTGCAAGATTTTCTCAAAAAACATTTTGTACCCGCTCCGCCCCCACAAAAACTCAAACCCACACTACCCCGCAAGTATTATAACTCACCCGCTTCGCAATCGTCCTGCCCTATTTCCATCCCTAGATATTACTAATAGATTCAGGCGTTTTTGTCTTTTAGTGAAGTAAGATATGTTTAAACTATGTATATATAATTTTAATGCTTATTTCTAAATATGTATAATGTAAAAAATAATATGGAATACACGTGTAAATAAATTATAAAAAATTACTATGAAATATACGTGCAACACTCTACACTCATATATAGATACTGATAGATTGATATCTTTTTTGTAATATAACTAAGTTAAACGATATGATATTATAAAATATGTCTTTATACATTGATAACCCTTTAAACTTATCAGCATATTTCATTTAGACACTCGAATTATAATTTTTTCTAATAAGCACATAAACATAAATTTTTTATTCTTGTTATTGGTTGTATGTGTAGTGAAAGGATGTTCTAGAGAGAAGAAAATGGTGAAAATAATAATATTTTTTGGGATATATTGAGAAAGCTTAGAAAATTTGAACTAGGATCTCAATAACTATTTCAGTCGAGTGCATATATATTTTGATACTGGGTTGTTGACCTTATGAATAGAAAGTTTTATGTGGTGTGATGTGATAGTATGAACATCCACATTCTATTCAAGTGTGTAGTCAGTTATAAATTTTAACATCATATGTCAAGTAGACATTGTTCTTTTCATTATTCATTCGTGTTAATTATTTTTATATATCGTGAGAAAAATAGAACACTCAATTGCAAATACAAGACGATTGAAAGGTGCTCCTCATTCTTATAATGCACTATCCAGGCTACTTATTTCACTTTCACCGTAAAAAAGTAAAAGTTGCTAAGTTTGTATGGTTCTTATTGAGTAATTAAGTTTGGAGTTTCTTTGTATTACTAGGTATTCAAGAATTTACTATATACATGTGTTGAATCTAGTTTTAGGGTCATTATTTTGATCTCAACTTCTTATACAAATGGTTCATATAAAGAACATGTATTAAAAGGACTTGGTGGTTAAGAAGAAGTTTTTTTTAGTGTCTTATTTTGTTGGGATCTCATTTATAACTTCCATCTTATAACTAAGTGTAATCTTATCTTTTACATAGGCAAACCTCAGCAGTAGGACGTAAAATACACCTTAATTTTTTAACTTACATTTTGTCTTGTTATTTTTTAACAGAGAGTTATTTTTGTGATATAGCTAAAAGATTAGGACGTTTTTACCTTTTAGTGAAGTAAAACATGTTCAAACTATGTATATACAAATTTTATACTTATTTTTAAATATATATATATTGTAAAAAATGATATGAAATAAACGTGCAAATAAATTGTAAGAAAATAATATAAAATATACGTGTAACACACGTGTAGAGAGACTCGTATATAAATATCGACAGATTAATACTTAAGTATTATTTATCACATATAACTAAGTTAAACAATATATGATATCATATAATGTGTCTTAATAAATCGACAATTGTTAACAAATTTCATTTAAACACTCGAATTATAATTTGTTCCAATAAACACTGGAACATATGAAAAATTTTTGGTACTTGTTATTGATTGTATGAGTAGTGAAAGGATGTTCGAGAGAGATGAAAATTGTGAATATAATATTATTTTATGTTGAGTTATATTGGAAAAGCCTGAAAAAGTTTGAGCTAGGATCTCAACAACTATTTCAGACGAGTGCGTATTTTGATACTAGAGTTGATGACTTAATGAATTCAAAGTTTTATATGGTGTGGTGGGGCAGTATGAACACCCACATTCTATTCAAGTGCATAGTCAATTATAAATCTTGATATCATATGTCAAGTAAATATTGTTCTTTTTCGTTATTCATTTGCATCAATTACTTTTACATATCATGAGAGAAACAGACACTTAAGTGCAAATACAGGACGACTGAAAGGTGCTCCTCGATACATTTTTGCCTTTTGTAAAGTGAAATATGTTTACATATCGCTATTCAGGACGTTTTTGCCTTTTAGCGAAGTAAAATATGATCAAACTATGTGTATATATATCTTAAAATTATTTTTAAATATACATATTGTAAAAAGTGATATGGAATACACGTGTAATTAAATTGTAAAAATTAATATGAAATACAAGTGCAACACACGTGTAGAGAGACTCGTGTGTGTGTATATATATATATATATATATATGATATCATATAATGTGCCTTAATACATTGACGACCCTTTAAACTTGTTAGCAAATTTCATTTAGACACTCGAATTATAATTTGTTCCAATAAACACTTGAATATATGAAATTTTTTTGTACTTTTTATTGGTTGTGTGTATAGTGAAATCATGTTAGAGAGATATGAATATTATGATAATCATATTATTTTATATTGAGTTATATTGGGAAAACTTGAAAAGTTTGAGTTAGGATCTCAATAGTTATTGAGATCTAAATCATATTTTCATATTGGGATTGATGAATTTATGAAGACAAAATTTTGATGTGGCAGTATGAACACTCACACTCTACTCAATTGTGTAGTCAGTTATAAATCTTGACGCCACATATCAAGTAAAACATTGTCCGTTTTCGTTATTTATTCGCTTTAATGACTTCTACATGTAGTAAGAAAAATAAAACACTCAAGTGCAAATAGAAAACGACTAAATTGTACTCCTCGTGCTCATAGTGCAAGGAGTGCATTACTATCCAAGGTACATAGTAAGTTTGAATGACTCTTACTACGTAAGTTTGGACTGCCCTTTTCGACACTATATACTCAAAAATTTACTATATACAGGTGTTGAATATTGTTTCAAGATAATTTTTTGAGCTTGACTTATCATTCAAATTGATCACAAGAAGAAAATGTATAGAAAGAATATTTCATGAGACAGCTATGAGCTATTCATAAAAAAATAAATTATTGTGTTCGATTATTCTTGAAATTTGTGGTTAAGAAAAGGTTCTGTTTGGGTGAAACAATATTTCATGGTGCAATTATTGTGAATTAGATGTCAAACATGATGCGCGGCGTGTGTTTTCCATGGAAAATGTTTTCCTAGAAAATGTTCCTAGAAAACAAGTAGACTTTTGATTTATTTTCTCATGTTTGGTTGGTGAGTAGAAAATATTTTTCGAAATTTTTTTTTTAGTGTTTGATTTATGAATGAAAATTATTTTTGAATTAAAATTGAAAATATTTTTAAAAAATAAACTTAATTTTTTTTTGGGGTGGTGGTGCGCGGGAGGGGGGGTAGTGAAATTTAAAACTTTAGTGTCTTGTTTTGTTGGAATAAAATGGGATGTGTCTTCATTGATAACTCCATCCTGCACAAACTAAGTGTAGTTACCTTTTATATAGAAAAACGTCGGCAGTAGAAAGCAGAATACACCTTAAATTATTTAATTACATTTTGTCTTTGTTATTCCTTAAAAAAAAAAGATATTTTAGTGATATTACTAAAAGATTCAAGATGTTTTTTGTTGTCTTTTAGTAATGTAAACTATGTTTAGAACTTTGTATATACAAACTTTATACTTATTTTAAAATATACATAATGTAAAAGAAAAAAAAATACACACGTAAATAAACCGTAAAAAAATATGAAATGTACGTGCAACACACGTGTAGGGAGACTATATAGATATCATCCTTACAAAGTTTTGTTTATTGTATAACTAAGTTAAATAATATATAATATCATATAGTGTGGCTTAAGAGAATGACAACCCTTTAAACTTTTTAGTAAATTTCATTTTGACACTCAAGTTATAATTTATTTCAATAAACACATGAAGATATAAAAAAAAATTGTGTGTAGTGAAAGAATGCCTGAGACAGATAAAAATGGTGAAAAATGTATTATTTTATGTTGAATTATATTAGAAAAACTTGAAAAGGTTGAGTTAGGATCTCAACAACCATTTCGGTCAAGTACAAATTTTAATACTAAGTTGACGACTTGATGAATTCATAGTTGTATGTGGTGTGACAATATGAACACCCACATTTTATCCGAGTACATAGCCAGTTATAAATTTTAACATCTGTCAAATAATCATTGCCTCTTTTTATTTTTTATTATATTTAAATATTGTGAGAGAAACAGAACAATCAAGTGCAAATATGTGTCAACTGAATGGTGCTTATAATGCATGGAGTACATTACGAACAAAGCTACATAGTTCACTTCAATCACGAAAAAAGTTGAAGTACGATTCTTACCATGTAAGTTTAGACTTTCCTTTTAAACACTGGGTATTCAGAGATTTACTATATACATGTGTTGAATCTTGTTTTAAAATAATTATTTTGATATTGATTTCCAATACAAAACGTTCTCAAGAAGAAAAAGTGGTGAAATAACTCTTCATGAGACAACTGCAATTCATTATTGAAAATAAATTATTGTGTTTGATTATTCTTGGTTGAGATGTGGTTCTTTTAGGGTCTAATTTTGTTGGGATAAAATTAAATGCGTTGATAAATCAATCTTTTACAAACTAAGTGTAATGTTATCTTTTACATAGGAAAACGTTAGCAGTAGGAAGCATAATACACCTTAGATTTTTGACATACATTTTGTATTGGTTGTTTTTAAAAAAAGCTCTTGTAGTGATATTACAAAAAGAATCCGCATGTTTTTGCCTTTTAGTGAAGTAAAACATGTTCAAACTATGTATATACAAACTTTATATTTATATTTGAATACACATATTGTAAAAAATAATATGAAAAACACATGCAAATAGATTTTAAAAAATATCAAATTTAGGCGTAACACACGTGCAAAGAGATTCATAAATAGATATCGTTATATTGATTCATACATCAACGACCTTGGCAAATTTCATTTAAACACTCAAATTATAATTTGTGTCAATAAGCAATTGAACATATGAAATTTTTTTGTACTTATTTTGGTTGTGTGTAGCTAAATTGTGTTTGATATAGATGAAAATGGTGAAAATCACATTATTTTATGTAGAGTTGTATTGGAAAAGCTTGAAAGTGTTGAGTTAGAATTTTAGCAACTATTTCGATTGAGTGCGAATTTTGATACCAGAGTTGATGACTTGATGAATTCAAAGTTGTATGTGGTGTGGTGTATTTGTGTCAATAAGCAATTGAACATATGAAATTTTTTTGTACTTATTTTGGTTGTGTGTAGCTAAATTGTGTTTGATAGAGATGAAAATGGTGAAAATCACATTATTTTATGTAGAGTTATATTGAAAAAGCTTGAAAATGTTGAGTTAGAATTTTAGCAACTATTTCGATTGAGTGCGAATTTTGATACCAGAGTTGATGATTTGAATTCAAAGTTGTATGTGGTGTGGTGTGGCGGCATGAACACTCATATTCTACCCAAGTGCATAATCAATCATAAATTTTGACGTGATATGTCAAGTAAACATTGCTCCTTTTTGTTATTCATTCACTTTAATTATGTTTAAATATTGTGAGCCAAACAGAACACTCAAGTGCAAATATAGGTCAATTGAATGGTGCTCCTCATGCTTATAATGCATGGAGTACATTACTAGGTAAGTTTCAATTTCTCTTTTTAACGGATATTCAAGGATTTACTATATACATGTGCTAAATCTTGTTTTAAGATAATTATTTTGATCTTGACTTCTGCCATAATTCAAACTGTCGTGACTGACACCTACACTAAGTTTCGAATGGGCGAATCAATTCTTATCAACCTAATTATGCATTCATCTAATAGTTTTAATCAAAAAATTAAAGGACAACAAAATAAAGTCTAATTCGTAAGTTGATAGATAAATACATGGAAGTCTTAACTATTAGAATCCCTAAATCTAAAAGTCATTGTACTAAAACATCTAACTAACAAGTCTAAGATGGTAATAACAAATAAATAAAAAATTTCAATGTCTGAAAAGAAAGACATCAGAAAATAAGAGGATCTAGTAGCTGGAATGAAAATAGCTCACCCTCAGATCTGGAAGTAAACTCAACTAAATACAAGATCTATTAGATACTTTTAAATAATAGTCTGCATTCAAAAGAATGTGCAGAGTAGCATCAATATAAACATTAGATATTGATGGCCGACTAAAATTAGTGACAAATATACAATCATAATTATAAAATATGAAGACATGCATTTGCACATAGTTAAGACATAAGCACATTCAACACCAATCCACAAGTGCTTAACTAGCATGTAGAGTCATGAAACACTAAACAAACTCATCTATCAATCTAACCCATCATTTAAAATTATCACATGCTTATCAAAATGCAACAATTCAATACATTTGTTATGATGCAACAAAGGTAATTCAACACAATTGACATAATACACAACTCAATGAAATTCATATTCATCCTTTCCTTATAGTTGCCTAATCACTACATCTGCTAGAAATCAATCGCATACCTCTCGCAATTATCAGTCTCACTCTCATTTGTTGTAAAGACCCTTATGATTATTTTTTTCCTATTTTTGTGTGCTTTGATTGATTTGCCCCTTTTTGTAGCTTCTATGTTATGTTTTCGATGTGCTTGGATGGGTGACACTCTTTCCAAGGTGGTTGGAAGAGTTTGAGTGAGATTTCCCTATTTTGGAGCTTTAGTGTTGAAAGTGTCTACTTTAGTTAATATTCTTGGTAAACAAGCTTGAGAATTTCATCGACATCATTAGCTTCGGAGCATTGAGTTTGGCCTAGTAGGACCTTTACTTTAGATACTGTAATGGCCGATTTAATTTTGGGTACTTGATTGTTTGTTGGTTTTTAGATGTTTTGAAGGTAGTGTTGACTTCGGTCAACATTTAAACATGCACTTTAACTTGAGTTTGTGCAAGGAGACATTTTGTATCCTACGTGGCGATTTGTATCCTATGTGGTGTATTATGCCACATAGAACACATGTATATACTTTTTTAATGTTATACAAGTTTAATTGTTTACTTGTGCATACCTAAAATTGGAAGATATACATGTTAGATGAAGCCAAGTGAAATAACATATTTATGTATGATGCCTACTGTATAACATATCTATGATTCATTCATCAAAACGTTTCTTTAACACAAAATGCACAAATTTCTAACAAACCCATAACAAATCTCTGGAAAAAAAATAACGGGTGACTATATTATGAAAGATGAATGGATTTTTAATTTTGAATTAAAAAAATAGGAAAAATCATTGAGATGACCCTCTATCGATACGTTTGACTTAAGTATATATATGATCGAAAAATATGACTATAAGGTTATGTACAACCTCAAAGTATAACAAATGGAGTAATGTAGAGAAACGGCCCAAAATAGTCCCTCATCTTTGGGTTAAGATTCAAAGTCATCCTTGAGTTTTCACACGGAGCATTAATAGTCCCTCATATTTGCAATATTGGTGCACTTTTGGTCCTCCTTCAAAATTTTGCCTATTTTTTAACATTGATTTTATTCATAATGTAACATCTCGCTATTTGAAAGAACTAGAAAGAAGTTAGAATTGGAAAGAGTCATTTTAAGAAAGAATAAAAATCTGGAAATTTGTTAAGTCATGTTAAATTTGAGTTTTGGGTCAACTTCAAACGACCATAACTCCTAGATCAGGATGAGTTAGGTGTGCTTACAGATACCGTAGGAAAGATCTTGGAACGCTGCCGAGTTTGCGCGATTTCGAGTTCGTATGAGTGAGATATGCCCATTCGAAGTTGGGCTGTTCAAATAAGGAAAGTCTAATCCGGATTTTAGGAAGGTATTATGGTCCTTTCCATACTAATTAATTTATTTCGTTTTTAGAAGTTTAATTGGGGTCTAAACTAAGATAGTTCAGTTTACGCATTTACCAAATCACGCTAAGGCTTTGAGAAAAGAGAAAAAGGAGAAAGTCAGGATTTCTTCAAGATCATTAGATTTCGTTGTGGATTTCACCAAGGATGCAATCCTACGAGGTATGTGAGACTTTCATAGCATTGGGTTCGTTCACCCACGCGCCAATCATATTTGTTTCAGCGAAATTCATTTTTGGAAAGTTGAAAGTATGATGTTTTTGAATTACGTTCTTGAAGTTTGCCTTAGTTCTTAAGATTTGATGGGATTGTGGAGTTCTTGATGGAATTGTGTCTATTTAAGAGTTGTTTTGAGTTAGATTCTTGTGTATATATACTGGGCATTTGAATCTATAGAGGGATTGAGAAAAAGAATCGGATTTAGGTGAATTAGGGTGAGAAAATGAAGAAGGAAAAAGTCGAGCAAGTTTTGGCACGTAAGTTCGCGTTGCGGACTTGCTCCCCCAGTGAACAAAAATCACCTCCGCATCGTGGTTAGGATACGGACTCCTCTGTTTCAAAATTAAATTTCACGATCAAATATTTAAAATACATCTCCTCGTCGCGGACTTGTTTCCAGACAGTGATTTCTTGATCTTTTCTCACGTTTAACTATCTAAAAACACTCCTAAACATCATGAGATCCTTTCTATCTCAAATCACAATCTTTGAATCCATGATTCAATTCAAGAAAAGTTAGAGTCAAGTCAAGAGGAGTTAAGAATCAAGTCAAGAGGTTAAGAGTTAAGTCAAGAGAAGTTCATAAAGTATTTCAAAAGTCTTTCACAAACGTTTTGACTTTGTTTTAAGACCTAAGCTTTGAGTTGAGGAAAGAGTAAGAGTAAAGTTCAGTTTTTCAAAGATTATACGGGAACTAAGTATTCCCAAGAGTTAAAAATATTTTCACATTTGAGAAAGAAGGGAAACACCGATTTCCAAGAGAGCTTTTAAGCTATATTTTGAGTAATTATCTCAAACCAAAGAAAGAAGTTTTGTTTTAAAAATATATGAGCTAAGTATATTTTGGGAGTAGTATTGAGCACCGATATGGGGATGCGAGTTCATAATAACTCAAGTCTCTATAAACCATGTAACCATCATGGGTAGCAAAAGGTCATACTTTTTAGATGATTCCTTAAGTGCTTTTTAGCATAGACTAGTGGATCCACTTAGTTAAGGCGTCCTATATGATGGTAAAGTATAGGACAGTTCTGGCAGAGTAGGCAAGACGTTGTATCACCAGTTAGGCTCATAGTGGTGGTTGTCGGTTAGAAAAACTCCCACAATATTATATTACTTTACAAGTAACTGAGTTGTTATTGCATTTCTTAAACAAATTGAGTTGCTATTACTGTTTTAAATGCTTTGTATAATTGCACCATTATTGTTGTTACTTTGTATTTGAGTTTAGTTATTCATGAATTGAGTAAAGCCAAGGTAAGTGTTTCTTTTAGATTCCTTTCAAGCTTATGTTATGTTTAGTATTCCCTGTTTTATTTAAAAATAATAATTAGACTGATTTTAAGAGTCCCCACTTAATTTTTAAGGTAAAATTAAGAAAACTGATTTTTCAAAAGATTAAAACAGAAAATCAATTGAAAAATATTTAAAGGGGTTCGGGGTTCTTATTAGCATTTAGGGAAGGTTTGAAAGCACCTGAAATGCCCGCTAACACACGGTTGTTCGACAATTAACTATTTGGCTAACATTTAAAAGAAAATAGACATTCTTGATTAGATAGAGTAAGAAAAAATATTTACTTAATTTTAAATAGTGATTTCAATTGGTTATCTTTTGGGGAGATTGATTAGGAAAATCCTTAAAATTAAATAAACACATAGCATGCAAAATCAACTAAATAACAAAAGAGAGAAAATGTGGGCCCAAGTTCGATTTCTGTCCGCCTGGGCTGATACTTGGGCCTAATCCTGTTTTTGGGCCTTTGGCCCAACGCTTGGCACCTGTCTTAGAAAGTCTGATTTGTACTGGGCCTTAGACCCAACTCCACCTGTCCTAGAATTTAACAAGATAATAGCAAGTAAGTGGGCTTAGGCCCAAAAGTAACAAAATACAACTTAGTATTAAGAGTGGGCGTTTGGCCCAATCTTTTCAATTTTCGATCTGCTGCATATTCTTTCAACTCCGGGACCTGTTCGTCGATTTTTATGGGCTGACATACTTGATGAAGGCGGAATTTGAGCCTTCACGGCTCTCCCAAAATGCAAGAAAGAAAATATGAGTTCATGGCAAACTCGAGCGGATTTCACATATAAAGACAAATAAAATCATATTAGCACAGGATGAGAAAAAACTCTAACACATTTCTATAAAATAAAAAGAACATTAAGTTGACTAATAAATCAACACGAATTAAATATTAAGGACTAATCTAGTAAACCAAATGACTTGACC
Organism: Solanum pinnatisectum; assembly: GCA_035578085.1. Lineage (NCBI taxonomy): Eukaryota > Viridiplantae > Streptophyta > Magnoliopsida > Solanales > Solanaceae > Solanum > Solanum pinnatisectum. Next base: position 8,797,574 of record CM069087.1, read on the forward strand.
AATTAGTCGTTGCTAGCTACAATGAGAAGAATGGACAAAAGTTGTTTTGATTCACATTCACAAATACTACTAACTTTTTAAAAGACCAAACTATACCACATGTGTCATTCAAACAAAGAAATCAAAACTAAAAGCATAAACCAGACACTGTAGGACATATGACATGCAAATCATGAACAAATTCTAGTTTAACCTTGGCCCATTCTCCATTTTCATGTATATATCCTCAAATTAATATGTAAGTAAGTGAACTATCAAGAATGTGCACACAATATGAACAAACAAAGCCACATGAAATTAATATCAAAATTGAAGAATCCCCATGCCACATAATGAAAGATTAACATCCAAAAGAGTCATGCTCCAAATAACCTTAATAACTAAACTCTAACAAAATTTAAATTTGGTGAGTAAAACAAGAAGCTCAGATGTTATACTAACCCAACTTGCAAATATAAGCATTTTTTCGACTAAATTTTAATAGAATGAAAACACAAACTTGATTTAAACAAATTGCAAAGACCATCTAGACATTAAAAAAAATAGATAAAATCGAGCTATTGAACCGGCACCCGACCACACCATATATATTAGCCACACATATTAGCTGATTTTCAGAAGAAGAAACACAAGTCTATATGCATAGCAATATAAAACAGTAGTAAAAGCAAATAGAGAGTCGGGAAGAAACAAATACTCACTTTAAAATAGATTTGATGATAAAATCAGTTTTCTACGAAGACAAACAACATGAGAGCATAGAGTGGACTCAAACAAGACACAATATAATGAGTTGTCACATCCATTCGATCTCCATAATGAATAACTTCGAGATTTTTGCCTAACGCTCATAAACACGAAATGTCCGACGCATTTAACCCATTTGAAAAGCTTTAAAAAAAGCTCAAAGATGATGGGACAACATCAACCAAATTAAAACTTTTCTTTGACATTCGCAAGAGAAACTTAAAGATGCTGACCATAAAACTCAAAAGATGCCGAAAAAAAAAGTTATAGGGGTCAAACTAACAACAACATACAATATTTCAGCCAACCTAACAAGTAGCAACTAATGAGTACAAAATAATGACAAGAAAACAGACCCCTGAACATGAGACTTAAAGATGAGCCAAACTGTTAATCAAGGCATTCTAGGCATAAATCACACGCAAAGATGCATTTCACGCTTCAGTTAACTAAAACACCAACTCGTAGCACAAAGTTCTTCTATCAAACATCGGTAGTAAACCTAAAGAGAAACTGAAGCTTTCGAACAGACAAAGGAGGGTCGACAGAGACCTTCAGCTCGCAAATAAACGCCAACCAAAAAGAGAAACGAGTTAAGATCGAAATGGAGTTTACCTTTTTGGGGGCAGCGAATTGAGCAAATGTGAGCTGATGACAACGACTTCTCCACCATAAGCACTCGAACACAAATGACCAACCAGAAACCTAGGCAGAATCTCAAATCCAAAGGAACACTTGGGGGAAACGATGGTAAACGAGATGAAGTAATGACGACGGATTGAAACTAAGTACTTCCTCCCTTTCAAGAATGTATTTGTTATAGCTATTTTACTGTGCTATTCTCTTTCTCAGTTAAAAATTTCCCCACCCCTAACAATGAATAAAGAGGACGTATCTATAGAGGAAAATCTAGGGTTCAATGGGGGGAAAACGAATGAAATTCGGATATGAATGAGGTCCACCCAAATTCAAACTTCAAAACTCTTTCACCATTAAAGGAAAGCACTTTTTTTTGAAAATTTCGCCCCCATTTCAGAAGAGGAAATGGAGACAGACAACTAGGATTGATTTGATTGTCCTTGGAGTTTGATATGGCATGTATCCACATGAGCAAAGACGAATCTCCAGTCTGCTATCGCTGAATTTCTGCACAAAAACAATACTCAGACTGAGGAAGGAGACGTTGGAATTTGCTTTCCATCTACTTGACGGAATCATCCACATCGCTTGAGATTGTTGTTGTCGTATTCGTGTTGCTACTCACGCGTTTGGGTTGACGGGCATTTGTTGTTCATGCCGTGTTGTTGGCATTGATGATGTCATTTGGAATTGTTGTTGTATGACGTTTCTGGGTTTCTTTGGAGATACAAAAGGTGGGCCAGGTCAGGGAGTTGAAAGAATGGTCAGTGGGCCTTTCTGGGCAATTGAATTGATGGAATCACGATATTGAATAGGAATAGGGAACTGTGGGCTGTTGGAAATTTGGAAAAAAGGGCCCAAAATCGATCCTTTAGTGATTTGTAGGTAAATGTTTGACTTGGCTGAATTTGTGATAGATAAATAATTTAACCATAAAGATTTAGAAGGTAATCAAAAGAATTAGTTTTAGATGACTCGGCTAAAATTCAACTAAGACGAATTAATATAATTAATTTATGAGCTTCTTAATCTTAATGAAATAAAATAATTAATTTGGTTATATATAAAATAAAACTAATCAACTCAAAATTAGATACTATTAAATCATTAAACAAGCTAACCAAATATTTAATTAAACAAAATCTTTTGAGACGATTTTCGAATGTTCATAAAATATACTAATTAATATATACTTAATTAAGTAAAACATATATATTATTCAAAAAATTATAAAAATGACAAGATTACTTTAAACTAACTTGAAAATATTTGGGGTTTTATAAAATTAGTTATTCTAAATCGTTTGAAAATTAAGAAGCTCGAAAATTAATTGTTATCGGGGAGGGTCAAAATTAGGTGTCAACAAATGTCCCTCGTTTGACTTGGATTGATGAAAGAAATCCGAGGAAAATGAAATTGACAAATCCAATTTTGATTGACCACATCTCCATATTTTGAAAAGGGTTTTGGTACAGACTTCAGGAATTATGGCCAAACCCTAAAAATGATTTTCTACATATCTCAAGCTATATGAGAATTTAGGCCACTTGTAGTTTGATACGCTTGATTTGACACACAATTTGAAATAATTCAAAAGTCATCCCGATATCGGATTATGAAGAGACTGGAATGCTCGGGAATAAGGTTTGAGAGTGAATGTTGGAATACAGCCGAGTTTTCATCGTTGATCCTACCTACATATCCCTCAACTTAGGAAATCAGGCTGCTTGTAGTTCGACTATATCGGTTGAAAAAGGAAATCTCTTATGTTAAGATATCCTTCAGTACAGGAGGAGTGACAAAATAAATTGAGTACGAAAAGGATGCTTGCAACCTGTTTGCCATGAATGTGGCGCGTTTCACACCCATAAATAAGAACTCACACGGACATAATTTCCAACACTCTTGGTGCATTATCACTCAGATTGGAAAGATGCCTCCGGCGAATGCTTAAATTTTACGGATGCGAAATTGAAACCAATAAACCTAAAAAAACCCACATGCCTTCTGATAGGGGTGTGGTTTGATCGTGGTGGAATTCGCTCCTCAGTTCGCGTCCTAAGAGTTTGGCACTCCTCTTTGGACTATGTCCCAGTTCGCTGCTAAGAAAAAATTTCACGTTTTGTTGCATCCTTTTTGATGTAGTCCGTATTTGTGGTTTGTTTTGAGAATTCATCCTCTTGGATGCTCTCGACAAAGACTGAGATAAAACTCATTAGCATTAAAATGCAATTCAAATAGAGAGATAATGTTTTTTACCTTGTTGACACTTAATTTCTCTCCTTAAACATTTGATGTTAACTTCATCGAGTTTGACACAAAGCAAATAAAACGTGTGTCTCATATTTGCAATGTAATCTTCAATGGACTCTTCCTTTGATGTCAAAGTAATAAAATAGGCTGATTTAATATGTTGACAGTTCTCTTGATGTCATTGTTTATGATTCTCTTGCTGTCATTTTTGCAAAGAAAATTGATGCAGTCGATGTTGATCTTCTTGTGATGGGTAAATCTTTCTCGCGATACATGAATCTCTTTCCCGCGATGCATGATCTTTTTCCCGAGATACATAAATCTTTTCCCGCAATTCATGAATCTTCCTCTTGCGATGCATGACTTCTTCCTCTTGCTATGCATGCCCTTCTTCCTCTTGCGATACATGACTTCTTCCTCTTGCTATGCATGCCCTTCTTCCTCTTGCTGTGCATGACTCCTTTCTCTTGCTATGCATGACTCCCTGCTCTTACTTATGCATGAATCTTTTCCAGCAATGCATGGTTTTCCTGCGATGCATGAATCTTTTCCCGCAATGCATGATTTCCTTCTCTTGCTATGCATGAATCGCTTTCCGCAATGCATGATTTTCTTCTCTTGCTATGCATGAATCTCTTTCTGCAATGCATGATTTCCTTTTCTTGCTATGCGTGATTCCCTTCTCTTGCTATGCATGAATCTTTTGATGATGCCTCCCTGGTACCGAATGAAGATAATGCTTCACCGAGCAACAAGGTGATCTTCTAGGTATCTTCTGGGTGGCGATATCGTCTCAATTGACAATACAATTAAAATGACCCTCACAGTAGTGGTATCATCTCATTCGACAATACGATATGATAATTCTCCGAGTAGTGGTATTGTCTCAATCGACAATACGATATGATTGACTCTTAGAGTAGTGACATCATCTCATTTGACAATGCAATATAAATAACATTCAGGGTAAGAATATTATCATATCTGATAATATAATGCAGATGAACATCTTTCAGGTATTTTTAGTTGCTGGAAAATAATAATATTGCTCTCTTTGTGATTTTCATTTGTTTCATCTTCGAACATATTTGCAATGTTCATTATGAACCTCGCTTTGCTGAGAATTTGAATAAAACAATGTTACTCGTATTCCAACTCATTGGTATAAGAAGCATGAAATTTTTCCTACATCCACAGGAAAATTGTTAGTTTAAAGTGAACTGATCTGTGTCGATCTCTTCGATTGTATCCTCATTGTTTTGCTATCTCCGGTCAACTTCTCCGATCTCCCGCCTCTTGATAGATAAGACAAAATATTTTATGCAAAAATAATTGAAACATGAAAGAAAAGTTTTAAGAAAAATAGATGTTCAAAAGTAATATTTGGAAAAGGTTGCTGCAAAGTGTCATGTCACGTCGAGCTTTAGCGAACGCCTTTGAAGTTGATCGTTCGATGTTTGTCTAATTATTTACTGGGAAATATTCAAAGTTATTCTAAACTCCTGATGAACCTTATTGAAAAATTTTGAGGTCATCCTCAAAAATTTCTGTCCTAGTTAACTATCTTGGCGTATCTTTAGTTGTTGGTGAACAAATCACGAAATTTTTGAGATCTTCTCAAAAATTCTGTCCCAGTTGCAAATCTCAAAGTAAGTTCAGCCTTGACTTTGTTGGAGAGATCTTATTCTTGAAAATTTTTTAATTCCTCTAAAAAATTCTGTCCCAATTTCTATTGTAAAGAAAAATAGAAATCTTTTGGAGATATGACCGAGTTGTTGTGGCGCCTATGTATTCTATTGAGACAGGAATCAGCTCAAGCGTAGTTCCCGCTCTCGAGGATTAATAAAAATAAGAAATTTACAAAGAAATCGACCGAGGCTGACATAGGCTGCCTACATATCTCATTCTTGAGAATTCAGGTAGAACGTAGTTCAAATACAAAAGAAAACATTAAAAGGGGATAAAGGAGTGACCGAGGTCGACATAGGCCACCTACGTATCTCATTCTGGAGAATTCAGGTCAAACGTGGTTCATATACAAAAGAAAACATTAAAAGGGGATAAATAAGTGACTGAGGCCGACATAGGCCTCCTACGTATCTCATTCTTGAGAATTCAGGTTAGACATAATTCATTACAAGAGGGATAAAATTTTAAACATCGACGATTACGAGCAAATAGAATGATTACAAAGAAATGACAGAAATACAAACTGAAACTTCACACATAATATCTCTTGACAACATCTGAGTTGATCAATTTTGGCCATTCAGTGCATCCATCTCCGATAGGACCAAGTCACCTCCAGATAACACTTTGCGAACCATGTAGGGTCCTTGCCAATTTGGTGCAAATTTTCCTTTGTACTCATCCTGATGAGGGAAAATGCATTTGAGAACCAACTGACCAATTTCAAATATTTTGGCTCTTACTCTCTTGTGGAAAGCGTGAATCATTCTCTGTCGATAAAGTTGACCATGACAAAGAGCAACCATTCTGTTCTCATCGATCAATGTTAACTGATCAATCCGCTTGCGAACCCATTCAAGATCATTTAACTCAGCTTCCTGAATGATTCTTAATGAAGGTATTTCAACTTCTGCAGGTATAACTGTTTTTGTTCAATATACTAACAAGTATGGAGTGGCTCAAATCGACATTCTGACAGTCGTTCTGTAACCCAATGAAGCATAGGGCAACATCTCATGCCAACCTCTGTGATTATCAATCATTTTCCTCAAAATCTTCTTGATGTTCTTGTTGGCAGCTTCAACAACTACATTCATTTGGGACGATAAACGATTGAGTTTCGGTGAGTAATCTTGAATTGTTCACATATCTCTCTCATCAAATGACTGTTGAGATTCGCTCCATTATTAGTAATGATGGATTCTAGCACTCCAAACCTAGATATCAAATTGTTGCGGACAAAATCAGCTACAACTTTCTTGGTTACCGACTTATACGAAACTGCTTCCACCCACTTAGTAAAGTAATCAATGGCAACCAAAATGAATCTCTGTCTGTTAGAGGCGGCTGGCTCTATCGGACCAATGACATCCATGCCTTAAGCTACAAACGGCCAATGTGAACTCATATCATTAAGTTCGTGGGGCGACACTCGAATCAAATCACCATGCACTTGACATTTATGACATTTCTGCACAAACTTGCAACAATCATGCTCCATAGTCATCCAAAAATAACCTGCTCGAAGGATTTTCCTTGCCAAAGTAAGTCTATTCATGTGAGTACCACAAACTCCAGCATGTATTTGTTCAAGAAGCTTCGCAGCTTCAATAACATCAACACATTTGAGAAGGCCTAGATTTGGAGTCCTCCTATAAAAGATTTCTCCACTTAAAAAGAAATTTTAGGCATACGGCGTATCGACTTCTTCTGGTTTAACGTTGAATTCTCAGGATAAGTCCCGGTCTCCAAGTACTTCTTTATGTTGAAATACGAAGGCAAACCATCTGGTTCTGCTTCCACATGTGAACAATGAACGGGCTGCTCTCTTACCTCTATATCCAAGGGATCAATATAACTTGTATCGGGATGTTTAATCATTGATGCAATGGTGGCAAAAGCATCAGCTAACTCATTCTGTGTCCTAGGAGTGTGCCTGAATTCAATCTTGCGAAATCTTTTACACAACTTATGTATATACCGCATATACGGTGTGATCTTTGGGTTTTTAACAGCCTATTCTTCTTGAACTTGATGAATCAACAAATCTGAATCTCCAATAACCAGAAGCTTGTGAACATTCATGTCGATGACCATCTTTAAACCAAGGATACAAGCCTCGTATTCTGCCATGTTGTTCGTGTAATCAAATCGGAGTTTAGCTGCCATAGGATAGTGTTGACCGGATTCTGATACTAAGACCGCTCTGATACCATTCCCTTGGTGGTTCGCTGCTCTATCTAAGAACACTCTCCAACCAGGGTACGCTTCAGAAATATCTTCACCCACAAATGCTACTTCTTCGTCGGAAAATAAGTTTTGAGCATTTCATACTCCTCATCAACTCGATTCTCCGCAAGATGATCAGCCAAGGTTTGTGCTTTTATCGCCTTTTGAATCACATACACAATGTCAAACTCACTCAAAAACATTTTCCATTTATCCAACTTCCCAGTCGGCATTGCTTTCTGGAAAATATACTTAAATGGATCCATTTTGGAAATGAGGTATGTGGTATAAGAAGACAAATAATGTCTCAACTTCTGAGCAATCCAGGTCAAAGCACAACATGTCCTCTCCAAAATAGTGTAACGAGCCTTATATGGAGTGAATTTCTAGCTCAGGTAATAGATGGCTCGCTCTTTCTTTCCAGTTTCGTCATGTTGACCAAGCACGCATCCAAATACGTTATTCGAGATAGACAAATATAGTAATAATGGACTTTCTTTCCGTGGAGGAACCAATACCGGTGGATCGGACAAATAGTTCTTGATGGCATCGAAAGCAGTTTGACATTCTCCGGTCCACTTGGTCAAGGCATCTTTTTTCAACAATTTAAAAATGGGCTCACACACCATGGTGGATCGAGTTATAAACCGACTGATGTAGTTCAACCTTCCCAGGAAACTCATCACCTCTTTCTTGGATTTCGGAGGAGGTAACTCCTGAATCGCTTTGATCTTGGAAGGGTCAAGCTCAATGCCCCTCCTACTGACTATAAATCCCAACAACTTGCCAGCTGACACTTCAAAAGCACATTTAGTGGGATTTAACTTCAAATTGTATCGACGCAGGCGATCAAAGAATTTCCTCAAGTGAGTCCAAGTGATTCGAACTCTCACGGAACTTGATTATGATATCGTCTACATACACCTCAATATCCTTGTGAATCATATCATGAAAGATGGTCATCATAGCCCTTATGTAAGTAGCACCGGCATTTTTGAGACCAAACGGCATCACCCAATAATGATATACACCCCAGGGCGTAATGAAAGCTGTCTTTTCTACATTATCTTCATCCAACAGGATCTAGTGATAGCCCGCATAAAAATTCACAAACGACTGCATCTCATGCTTAGCACAATTATCAATGAGAATGTGAATGTTTGGCAATGAAAAATTATCTTTCGGGCTAGCTTTGTTGAGATCTTTGTAGTGGACACAAATTCTGATCTTTCCATCTTTCTTGGCAATCGAAACAGTATTAGCTAACCAAGTCGGATACTGCGTCACTTTCACTACTTGAGACTCAATCTGTTTGGTAATCTCCTATTTGATCTTTAAACTCAACTCAGGCTTGAACTTCCGAGTCTTTTGTTTTACTGGACTAAATTCTGTATTGATCGGCAACTTGTGGGACACCATATTCGTACTCAGCCCTGGCATATCTCTGTAAGACCAGGCAAATACATCAATGTATTCTCTAAGCAAATGAACCAGGTCCCTTCTTTGAGCTTCAATCAGATGGAGGCTGATTCTTATTTCTTTAACACATTCCTCATCTCCGAGATTCACAATCTCAGTTTTTTCCAAGTTTGGCTTGTGTTGATTGTTAAACTGTCAAAACTCTTCAGCAACATGTTTCGATACCACATTTTCTTCTTCATATTCTTCACATTCCTCATCACTTGCCTCATTTTGTTTATTCGGCTCGTGACATGACATGACATTGGTAGGTTTTAAATTAATATTACTGAAATTATAAACAAACAAAGTTAGGAAAGTAAAACGTAACATATAAGAAAATAAACAAATTTTGATAAAAGAGACTTTTCATTTAAATTGAAAGACAGGCACAAAATTTGGCCATGGCAAATGGCCATTTCGCCTTTTTAAACATCACAAAGGAATTTAAAAAATAAACTTCAAACAAGTAAAAACTGCATAAAGGGTGGGTCTCGGGCCCCTTTCAGACTACCACCGATTTTAAAAACAAACAAAAACACATGTCTTTTCTACCAAGCTGCACAGGGAATCAGGAGCGGTATGGAGGTCCAATTTCATAATTTCTCCTCAGATTCTGCATCACGGATGCCCGATGTCCCAGCCTCTTCCTCGATAACCGCATCAATCTCCTCAAAAAGGCCCAGATTCCTTCCCTAAGACCACCATCATTGACATATTCTCGCACCGGGAATGACTGGTACAGATGAAGAATTGGCTTGGCCAATGCTTGATCAACACTCTGATTCCTCATCTTTGCTTCTTTATCTGTGGGGACATATCCCAAACCAAACTTTGCTCCTCTAGCGGGTACTTGAATAGGCTCGACAATTCCCTGGAAATGCTTCTCCAACCCAAATCCTGGTTTGAAACCACTCCGGAGCATAACAGTAGCAATCATCTTGTACACATGAGGCATATGGGGCTGTGGCGCCAAATCATCACTGGTGGCATTTACCAGATACACCGTGTAGAAATCACAACCTCGGGAGACCTCATCGACGATCGGCGCATACCCATTGGAATGGCTTCCTTCACCGTGAATGACCAATTCCTGGTCTTTCCAAACAAATTTCATCAGTTGGTGAAGGCTAGAAGGCACAGCCCCAGCCATGTGGATAAACGGTCTTCCAAGAAGCAAATTGTAACTGGTATTGATGTCCAACACCTGAAACTCCACATTAAACTCTGCAGGACCTATCTGAATTCCCAGGTTTACTACCCCTATCGTGGCTCTCTACACTCCATCGAAAGCTCTCACATGGACCTGGTTTTGTTGAACCTTTCCCAAGTCAAATTTCAGTTGCTTAATATTCAAAAGTGGGCAGATGTTGAGACCGGACCCATCGTCGGCCAAAACATAATTTATAATTTTATCCTAGTATTTGATGGTGACGTGTAGAGCTTTTTTGTGCATCATGCCTTCAAAGGGAAGCTCTTCGTCACAGAAACTGATGTGGTGCCCTCGAACGACTTGATTTATCATGGCCACCAGATTATCACTTTTAGTACCACATGCATGTAAGTATCATCCAAAGCCTTCATCAAAGCTTGCCTATACAGTTGTGAACTCATCAGCAAAGCCCATACAGAAATTTGAGCGGGTGATTTCTCCAGATGCTTCATGATTGAGTAAAATTTTTGTTGGATCCTTCTCAGAAACTCTTCAGCTTCAGCTTCACTAATCGTCCTTTTAGGCTGATCCTTTTTCTGCACTCCCTGGGCTAATTCTTCTGGTGTGTCGCACCTGTCGGATCTGGTCATACCCTGGGTAACAGCCGTTTCAATCACAAACTTTGGTCGGGTAAGAGTTTCTCTTGGCACTAAGGCAACAGCCTTCTCGGGTGTCATAATCATAAACTCTTTCTTCTCTCTAATGCTCAACGAAGCTACAGCCCTTTCCAGTTCATCAGGAGCGATCGAAACTATTGCCTTTGTCACATACCAATCATCATCCGTCTCTATCATGTTGATAGTGACACCTCCATGATTTGGCAAAGGATTACTATTGACATTAGGCGTGCCTGTCTAGAAAGACACCACTTTCTGGTCAAACAGGTCTTGAATCTTGTGCTTTAGGTTGATGCAGTCCTCGGTATCATGTCCAACACCGTTGGAGTGATATGCGCACCTCTGATCAAGTCTGTAAAACCTTGAGCTACTCTCAACAAGCTTGGGCCCCACTGAATGAATATATCCTGCCGCAGTTAATCGCTCAAACAACTTTGTTCGACTTTTAATGAGCGGAGTGAAAATTCTAGCGGGCTTCTTCTCAAATCTAGGACGGGGGAAGGGGGCGATTGTAATTGCCTTGTTGAGGAGGAGGCATTTGACGATAATTTGGAGCGTCTGGATGGTGGGATTGATAACTTGGATATGGGTTGGTTTGGTAATTTGGCTGTGGAGCTTGGTAATTCGAGGGGTATTTTGGTAAAGTTGAGCTAGGGGTATTTTGGTAAAGTTGAGCTGGGGTTTCGTACAATGGGGGAGGAGTTTGGTAATTCGCCTGTACGTTAGCACAGTTGGGGGCGACATTTCGGTAGTAATGAGGTGGAGTCTGGTAAACTGGAGGGGGAATTTGGTAGATAGGAGGGGGAGTATTTTGGTAACAAGTCGGGTATGAACTCTATGAAGGTCGGGAACGACCTTGGTATGATAAGGATTTCCTTGGGGTCTTCTTCCCCTCATACGAGATAGAAGACACATCTTCTATTTTCTTCTTCAACAAACCCGAGGATCCGGGAGAGGCAACAACATGGGCAATCTTCCCGGTTCTTAATCCGTCTTCGATAGTCTCACCTACTTTGACTATTTAAGCAAACTTTGCTTCAACGAGAAACATGATTCTATCATAATATTCGAGCTCTTGAACCAGCACAAATACTTCAACAATTTCCTTCTCAGACATAGGAGGCCGAACTCTAGCTACTTTCTTTCTCCATCTGTATGCAAATTCTCTGTAACTTTCATTTGATTTCTGCTTCATTTTTTCTAAGGAATAACGATCAAGAACGATCTCCACATTGTAGGAGAATCGTTAGATAAAGTCCTTAGCTAGAGCATTCCAGCTAGGCCACTGTCTCATTTCATGAGATGTAAACCATTCCAAAGCCTCTCCACTCAGACTTCGGCTAAAAATCTGCATTAATAAAGCTTCATCTCTTCCAACCCCCACGAGCTGGTCATAATAGGCCCTCAAGTGCGCTAAGGGGTTCCCTGTTCCTTTGAAAATGTCGAATTTTGGCACTTTGAACCCTTTCGGGAGGTCCAAATTCAGATGAATGTATAAATCCTCATAACTCAAACCGGTGACTTCAGGAATACACTGTAACTCTTTCATGGCCTTTCGGATCTCTTCCTTCATATCCAGCTTGGCAACATCTTCCTTTGACCTCCACTCTCTCTCTCGCTCCTTATAGTGATCGAGCTCAGAACCACTGGCGTAAGGCTCATTAGGGACTGGGATTTGGATAGCGGCTTTTTGAGGTAGGGGTGGAGCAATGGAGGAACTCTGGGCATTTTAGAGGGCTTGGTAGTTTTGAGGGAAAGTCTGGGGGCTAGTATGTTGATTTTGGTGGTGGAGGGAAGTGTGCGGGTGGTTAACGTTTTGGTTTTGAGGGGTCGGACAATCTTGAAGGTTGGCATTTTGAGGAGGGAGTGGCACTTATGGGTTGGTACTTTGAGGAGGAGGTGGTGTCTAGTAAGAGGCGGAGGAATAATGGGGATTTTTGGTGGTTAAGTCGATGATTGAGGGATTCTGAACAGGATTGGAGGGTGGGTTTTGAGCCTGTTCTGCATTTGAAGGAGGAAAGTGAAGTGGAGGCCTTCCTTCTGATGGAGCATTGAAAGTAAAAATTGGATTAGGCAGATCTTGCCTTCTCTGCATTTCGACTCATATGTCAGTGATTTGTTGCATCAACTGCATAATTAGTTCATTCTGATCAGCAATGACGGGCTGAGCCATGACAACATCGGTAAGGCCAATCTCTTCATTGTTGTCACTCATTACTGATTTTCCTTTTCGAGAATTCTGACCGGGTAAGGAATCCTTAGGAGCTTTTGATCTTGTAAAATAGGGATGATTTGCCAACTTATCGACATAGACCAGTTCTAAGTACATGTAGAGGAAAAACAACTCAAAGGCAAATATGTTAGTTTTAATTCATGGAAATATGGTGCAAAATATCACATAGAGGGCAGATAAACACATAAGAGTTGCTTTGTTTGAGAACATGTTAACCCATGAGTAATGGGGACTGATTTTTTTGAACAAGCAGGAATTTGCTTGTTTTATTTTAAGGCTAGTGACTCAGAAAGGTTAAATTGCGTTGAGCTAAGGTCTTCTTGTTGCATCTCTTGGCATCTGTTGATGTGAATTCAATGTTTCCTTGTAGAATGAAAGGGGGAAAGAAAATTTAAAAAATATAGGGACCGGGCCTTGAAAGGCTGCCTACGTATCTCCTAAGGAGAATTCAGGCCCTATGTAGTTCAAATACAACAGGTAATTCTCATTTTCATTCATTCATTTGATTGATTACAAGGAAAGTGAAAATAAAACATGCAATAAAGCTTCTAAAACAAAGATTGTGCCTCCAAAAAAGCTTCTTCTTCGAACTCATCAAAGCACTCTGGCTGCCGCATGGCCGATCAGGGGAGAAACTTAACTTGGATCATTCCCTTGTTGATTAGAGATTCCAGATCTTAGCGGAACCTGAGGCACATTCCAATGCTGTGATCTTTGGCGTCGTGATAAGGGCACGATTTCCAGATTTCAATCCCAATGGGATCAAATGTTTCAGCATCCATTTTGAAAGGGGACAAGACCATATTTATAACCAACTCACAATAGATATCCAACATCGATCTCTTAAAATACGTGAAGAAGTGACAGTAGAACACAATATGCTCTGTGACGGTACACTGGGCTCCGGTTGGTCACAAGTAAGAAGAGTATTGTCACCCCACATATGGGGGATTTTCCCAATCCTGATTAGATTAAGGATCTTGGCCTTGAACTCCACACATTCTTCTGTCGTATGCCCCTTTCGATATGGATGGTAGGCACATGTCTTACGTACATCCCCCAGCTCACCCTTGAAAGTGGTTACCTTGAGGGGTTTCAGGATGCGTTCAATCTGAAGAAGCTCGTAAATAAGAGCACATGGGATGATTTTTGCTCCCACGCTATATTCCTGCAGATATGCTTTGAGGATGATTTTCTCATTCCCTTCTTTCCAACATCCCTGGAAATGAGGCCTGTAAACTATTTATTCCTCGGGTTCTTCTTTAACAGCTTCATGTCCAGTGCCTTCGAGACCACTGACGTTGGCCTCTTGGTTGAAGAAAGAGTACTTTCCACATAGCTTTTAAAGCCTTATGGTTATATCATTGTTGAAGACATCATGTTCTTTTCGCATAACAGTCGTCTCTTCATTCATGATAGCATATCTTGCCATCTTAGTCACCAACTTTGCGTCAATTGCTGCACTTTTGGCTTGCACAGTTGCAGTGGATAGTTCTACTTCTATTATTTTTTCTCCCATTTCTGAATCTCTTGTTTGAATCGACGCAGTTTCATCCTTAAATTCTCCTCAGTCGTCTTCACCTCGACATTCTTCCCTTTTTCCATCTTAGCAGCAATTTTACCTTTCCCGAGATGATAGAGTAATGTTTTAGGATTTGATAGCAGGATTTTATTTCTGGCTGAGAAACTCAAGACTCACAAAATTTTGATCGGACATTTTGGTGGTGACTTGTATTTGGCATTGTAGGGATTTTTTTCAGAAACTTTTGAAAAGGAGTGGGCTAAAATATCCCCATTCAAAGCAACAATATCACATAAACAGTTAAAGCACACAAGCGGCTAACACGCGTCCTAAACAAGTAGAGGGACTGTTTGTACCAAGGGTAGGCCTAGTGTATTTGAAAGGTATATGTGAAGAATCGAACCATTTTGTTACCCTAAAGCAAATTTCACATATAAAATGATGTTCAAAAAGTGAAAATAAGTAGGGGAAATAGGGAATAAACAGGAAACACAAAAGGAAAGGCCCACGCAGGGGTCATTTAAAAAGAGTACCAAAATACAAGAAAGGCAAGCCCACGTAGGGGCAAATAACAACAAGCACATATAGAAAAAACCCACGCAGGGGCGAAGTCCACTAAGATGTCCCCGATGGCCTTGCTTTTGATTTGCTCCTCTTGTTCTTTGCCATGAAATGCTGAAGCCTATATTGAATCATTAGCAAGTATCCGTCGCTCCGGCGGCCTTTCTCTTCCCAGTCTTTGAGACATATTCCGCTTTTCTTATCTCCAATTCATAAATTGAGCTCTCCCAAATCGCTTCTCAAGCTTTCTAATTCTTGAGTTACACTCTCTAGGGCGTATTTATCCGCATCTTGCTTTCGAAGAAATTCATTTCCTGAGCTTCCCTTTTTACCTCTCTTAATTCTATCAAAGCTTTGGACTCTTTGTCCTCCACACTGCGGTAAATGTTTGGAACTAGGAAGGAGATACCTTGTATATTGTCTTTCAACCAAGCTTTGTAGGTTTCATCATACCCAGCATTAAATCGGTCCACTGCAATAGTGTTTTCATCCATTTGTGTTGTTTTTTTCCATTCTCTTAGCATCTCTGAAGCCTCATGCACTCTATCATCCCCGATGTCGAACACATAGATACGGTAGTATGCATTTGGGGTGTAGTTTGTCTTCTTCCGAACTACCTCAGGACCCGGATAGGTGCATACGGGCGGATACCTCGAATACCTTGTAGAGGAAGCACAAATTGTCTGTCCCCTCGTACTATGGCGTCTTTCGAGATGAAACGGTCGAACATCCACTGGATATCTTCTTCTCTTAGCTCAAAGAAAATCTGAGGCCCATCTTTCTTTGGTTTTCCTTTTGTTCAAATCTGCCCAGAATAACATATCATTCAAATTCTTAGGAGCATTATGCTCATCGAGGGCATGGAGCTTTTGAGTCCCGTGTCCCTTTGCCAAGTGACTCATTATCCACCATTGGAAGAGGAGGTTACAGCCCTGAAAGTAACGATGTCCTTCCTTGCATTTTCCTAAATCACGATACATGTCGGATAGGATGACAGGCCAATAGGATAATACCTCACTTGCCCCTAGTTTTCATACCCATGGAATAGAGTGCTCCCAAGCATAAATATCCGGGTGTTGATACTAAGGCTAGAGTTTTGAGGAAAAACCATAGTACCTAATAGTGCAATAGCAAACGCCAGGGGTCTGATCCCATCCCATTCTCTGAAAGTGACTCTGAACTCTCGGTTATATTTTGCGTAGAAGCTCGCATGCCCAAATCTATTATACAAATCTCTGAAAGCAATGCTTGATCCTTTGACCCAGTGAGCTCAATCCTTTCTTAATCTGAGTCATTTTGTAATTTCTTCGACAGTAGGCTTGTTAGGAATTAGGATGTCTTCCTGTTTTCTCACTCTTCTTTCAAGCCCTGTACCTACTGTATCTATGACATCCCGAATTTCCTCAATTGTCGGAGTGATTTTTGTGGTTTCAAATTAGAATACCATTTTTTCATTGTCCAAGTAGCCGGTGAGGATTTCAGTCAATTCGGGCCATCCGACCATATTGATGAGCTCTGTCAAGGCCCCTACATATTTGTTGAGGTCCCTTTTGTAAAGTGCGTGGAAGTTGTTGTACCATAACTTGAGCAAATCTGGGGCCCTTACAACCATGTCGAAGTTGGGAAACTGAGCCTTACTTACAAAATAAAATCCGATTAAGATCCCCCCCCCCAAATAGGTAACAATAAAGTTTCCACACATACATCTTTCAAATGTCAAACAACATTATATGTCGTTAGGTCGTGGACCTTGAACCTGATTTTTGGCGGTTTTACTAATGAACTTAATACACCTTAGGTATTAAGCCGTCTTAGGCTAATGCTTAGATTTGGATTTGGTTTCGCTCTACTCTAGGTTGACTAAAATTTATTTAGAAATGACTATTACCCGAGTAGAACAAACAACGGGGTAAAACCTAATAAACGACGTTGTATAACCACAAGCCAACTATTCATTTATCACTTCCAGAGAATTCAACTTGTGTTTTTCTGAACGACAGCCATGGTAAGCCACGTAACCACCTTTTTTTCTAATGTAATCTATTTGCCATTTGGCGGAATCGGATGCCATGAATGTCATAATTTTATATGTACGATAAATGAAACAAGTAAACAGTTAAAACATATAGCCAAATAAATTAATTTTAATGTTAGAACCATTCAATTCCCAGCTAAGTCGCCATTCTGTTTTATTTAAAAATAATAATTAGACTTGTTTTAAGAGTCGCCACTTAATTTTTAAGGTAAAATTAAGAGAATTGATTTTTCAAAAGATTAAAACAGAAAATCAATTGAAAAATATTTTGAAAGCACCGAAATGCCCGCTAACACGCGGTTATCTGACAATTAATTATTTGGCTAACATTTAAAAGAAAATAGACATTCTTGATTAGATAGAGTAAGAAAAAATATTTATTTAATTTTAAATAATGATTTCAAAATGGTTATATTTTGGGGATATTGATTAGGAAAATCCTTAAAATTAAATAAACACACTAGCATGCAAAGTCAAGTAAATAACAAACAAGAGAAAATGTGGACCCAAGTTCGGTTTCTGTTCGCGTAGGCCAATACTTGGGCCTAATCCTGTTTTTGGGCCCAACATTTGGCACCTAGCTTAAAAAATCTGATTTGTACTAGGCCTTAGGCCCAATTCCACCTGTCCTAGAATTTAACAAGATAATAGCAAGTAAGTGGTCTTAGGCCCAAAAGTAACAAAACACAACTTTGGTATTAAGAGTGAGCGGTTGGCCCAATCTTTTCAATTTTCGATCTGCTGCATATTCTTTCAACTCCGGGACCTGTTCGTCGATTTTTATGGGCTGACATACTAGATGAAGGCGGAATTTGAGCCTTTACGGCTCTCCCAAAATGTAAGAAAGAAGATATGAGTTCATGGCGAACTCGGGCGAATTTCACATACAAGGACAAATAAAATCATATTAGCACGGGATGAGAAAAACTCTAACACGTTTCTATAAAATAAAAAGAACATTAAGTTAACCAATAAATCAGCACGACAAAATCATAATTAAATATTAAGGACTAATCTAGTAAACCAAAAGACTTGGCCAATTAGTCGTTACTAGCAACAATGAGAAGAATGGACAAAAGTTGTTTTGATTGACATTCTCAAATACTACTAACATTTTAAAAGACCAAACTATACCACATGTGTCATTCAAACAAAGAAATCAAAACTAAAAGCATAAACCAGACACTGTAGGACATATGACATGCAAATCATGATCAAATTCTAGTTTGACCTCAGCCCATTCTCCATTTTTCATGTATGTATCCTCAAATTAACATGTAATTAAGTGAACTGTCAAGAATGTGCACACAATATGAACAAACAAAGCCACGTGAAATTAATATCAGAATTGAAGAATCCTCATGCCACATAATGAAAGATTAACATCCAAAAGAGATCATGCTCCAGATAACCTTAATAACTAAACTCTAACAAAATTTAAATTTTGTGAGTAAAACAAGAAGCTCAGATTTTATATTGACCCAACTTGCAAATATAAGCATTTTTTCGACTAAATTTTAATAGAATGAAAACACAAACTTGATTTAAACAAGTTGCAAAGACCATCTAGACATTAAAAACAATAGATAAAATCCAGCTATTGGAACCGGCACCCGACCACACCATATATATTAGCCACACATATCAGCTGATTTTCAGAAGAAGAAACATAAGTCTATATGCATAACAATATAAAACAGTAGTAAAAGCAAACAGAGAGTCGGGAAGAAACACATACTCACTTTAAAACAGATTTGATGACAAAATCAGTTTTCTACGAAGACAAACAGCATGAGAGCATAGAGTGGACTCAAACAAGACACAATACAACAAGTTGTCACATCCACTCGATCTCCATATTAAATAACTTTGAGATTTTTGCCTAACTCTCATAAACACAAAATGTCCGACGCATTTAACCCATTTGAAAAGCTTTAAAAAAAGCTCAAAGATGATGGGACAGCCTCAAACAAATTAAAACTTTTCTTTGACATTCGCAAGAGAAACTTAAAGATGTTGGTCATAAAACTCAAAAGATGCGGAAAAAAAGAAGAAGACATAGGGCTCAAACTAACAACAACATACAGTATTTCAGCCAACCTAACAAGTAGCGACTAACGAGCACAAAATAACGACAATAAAACAGAACCCTGAACATGAGACTTAAAGATGAGCCAAACTATTAATCAAGGCATTATAGGCATAAATCACACGCAAAGATGCATTTCATGCTTCAGTTAACTAAAACACCAACTCGTAGCACAAAGTTCTTCTATCAAACATCGATAGTAAACCTAAAGTAAAACTGAAGCATTCGAATGGACAAAGGAGGGTCGATAGAGGCTTTTAGCTCACAAACAAACGCCAACCAAAAAGAAAGATGTGTTGAGATCGAAATAGAGTTTACCTTTTAGGGGGCAGCGAACTTAGCAAAGGTGAGTCGATGACCACGATCTTTTCACCACAAATACTCGAACGCAAATGACCAACCAGAAACCTGGGCAGAATCTTGAATCCAAAGGAATACTTAGGGGAAATGATGGCAAACGAGATGAAGTAATGACGGTTAGATTGAAACTAAGTACTTTCTCCCTTTCAAGAATGTATTTGTTATAGCTATTTTACTGTGTTATTCTCTTTCTCAGTTAAAAATTTCCCCACCCCTAACAATGAATAAAGAGGACGTAAATATAGAGGGAAATCTAAGGTTTAACGGGGGGAAAACGGATGAAATTCGGATAGGAATGAGGCCCACCCAAATTCAAACTTCAAAACTCTTTCACCATTAAAGGAAAACACTTTTTTTTGAAATTTTTGCCCCCATTTCAGAAGAGGAAATGGAGACAGACAGCTAGGATTGATTCAATTGTCCTTGGAGTTTGATATGGCATGTATCCACGTGAGCAAAGACGAATCTCCAGTCTGCTATCGCCGAATTTCTGCACAAAAACAATACTCAGACTGAGGAAGGAGACGTTGGAATTTGCTTTCCATCTACTTTGACGAAATCACCCACATCACTTGAGATTGTTCCTGTAGTATTCGTGTTGCTACTCACGCATTTGGATTGACGGGTATCTGTTATTCACGTCTGTTGTTGGCGTTGATGTTGTCATTTGGAATTGCTGTTGTATGACGTTTCTGGGTTTCTTTGGAGATACAGAAGGTGGGCCGGGTCAGGGAGTTGAAAGAGTGGGCTGGGGTCGGCTGGGCACTGCTGGAATTGGAGTGGAATTGCTGATATTGAATGGGAATAGGGAACTGTGGGCTGTTGGAAATTTGGAAAAAATGGCCCAAAATCGATCCTTTTATGACTTGCAGGCAAATGTTTGGCTTGGCTGAATTTGTGATAGATTAATAATTTAGCCATAAATATTTAGAAGGAAATCAATAGAATTAGTTTTAGATGGCTCGGCAAGAATTCAACTAAGACGAATTAATATAATTAATTTATGAGATTCTTAATCTTAATGAAATAAAATAACTAATTTGGTTATATATAAAATAAAACTAATCAACTCAAAATTAGAAACTATTAAATAATTAAATAAACACACCAATATTTAATTAAACAAAATCTTTTGAGACGATTTTCGAATGGTCATAAAATATACTAATTAATATATACATAATTATGTAAAACATATATATTATTCAAAAAATTATAAAAATGGCAAGATTACTTTAAACTAACTTGAAAAATATTTGGGTTTTTACAAAATTAGTTATTCTAAATCGTTTGAAAATATCAGAAATTAATTGTTATCTAGGAGGGTCAAAATTTGGGGTCAACATTCCCCTCGCATACTAAAAAATTCAATGTAATGACGCCATTTGGCCTGCATCATTTTATAAAGCAGATACAGGTAACCAGGATCAGCATCCAACTTCTCGTTGATCCAGTTGAGCACTCAGAGTCAGTTGGTGAGCCTCCTTGCTTTTCGGATGACTCATATTTACATTGCTTTCTAGTATTTCAGTTGTTAGGATGATCGGGGGTCTTGTCCGACATCCATCTTTGTTTTAGAGGCTTCATAGACGAGTAGTTATAGTCCTTTAGTCTTGTATTTCAGATGTTTTGCTATGAGACTTGAGTAGCAATTTTGGCTAGTTTGAATGTTTCCTTAAATATATTCCAAATTTAATTCATAAGTTTCTTGTTTGAGATTATTTCTTATGTTTAAGTCTTCCGCTTAGTAAGTAAGTCAGGCCACGGGTTCGCTTGGGGCCAATAATGATTCTCGAGTGCCAGTCCCGCCCAAGGTGTAGGCTCGAGACGTGACAAACTTGGTATTAGAGCCCAGAGTTCAAGAGCCCTAGGGAGTCTATGATGCCGTATCTGTAGAGTCCTAGTTATCGGTGTGAAACGCGCCACATCTATAATTAGGATGCTGCAACACTTAGAAAATTTTCTCACTTCTTGCACTCTCATTTCGTGCATTAGAGTTTGATCTCTAAAATATTTCTTCTAATTCATGCTTGCGCCTATTTTCAGTTAATCATGCCTCCAAGAAGAGCTGTCAGATGTCGTCCTGCTAGGCGTAATATTGAGAAGAAAGGGGTACCCAATGCACCTGAAGTGCAAACCCAATGAGAAGTTACACATGCTGAGTTCAGGGAAGCGATTCGAATGTTGAGCCAAGTTGTGACTAACCAAGTAGGGGCAACAAAGAGGAGCTAGACAAAAAGTGGCTGATACTTCGAGGATCCAGAGAGGATCTGAGAGTTCTTGAGGATGAATCCTCCATGTTTCACTGGTTCAAGCACTATTGAGGATCCAGAGAACTTTATTGAGTAGCTGCAAAAGGTATTTGAAGTTATGCACGTTGCCGGTGCTGAGCGAGTAGAACTAGCTGCATATCAACTGAAAAATATTGCTAGTACTTGGTTTGACCAATGGAAGAAGGGTAGAGCTGAGGGAGCACTACCTGCGAGTTGGGCTTATTTTGAGGAGGCCTTCTTGGGGAGTTTCTTTCCCCAAGAATTGAAAGAGGCCAAGGTACGAGAGTTTCTCACTCTTAAGCAGGATTCTTTGAGCATTCATGAGTATGGGTTGAAGTTCACCCAATTATCCCGTTATGCTCCGGAGATGGTTGCGGACATGAGGAGTAGAATGAGTTTATTTGTGGATGGCTTGTCTCGTCTGTCTAGTAAGAAAGGTAAGGCTGCAATGCTAATAGGTGACATGGATATGTCAGGGTTGATGGTTTATGTGTAGCAGGTTGAGGAAGAGAAACTGAGGGATAGGTAGGAGTTTAGAAACAAGAAAGCGAAGACATGAAATGAGTGCCGGCAGCAAAGAAGTAATGTGAACCGTTCGTCCTTTTAACAAAAGCAAAAGGGACCTGCTCCATCTTCTGCTAGTGCACCTGCACCCAGAAACAAAGGTTAGTACAATAGCCAGAATTTGCAGCACTTCAGGGCTAGACCTACCCAAACTCAGGGTAGTGTGGCACAAGGAGGTAACTGGCTTCTACATGTGCTAAGTATGGTAGAACCCACCAAGGTAAATGTCGCGATGGCTCCACAGATTGTTTCAAGTGTGGAGAAGAGAGTCATTTCATGAAAGAGTGCCCTAAGAACCGCCAAGGAAATGGAAATCAAGGCAATAAAGCCCAATCTTCATTAGTTGCTCTACCAGACAAGGCAGCACCTAGAGGAGCTACTTGATATTTGCATAATCAAGACACAACTTCCGATGCAAGTGTCTACGATCGTACAATAGTAAAGTAACCCAACCAAGGGTTGGGGTCGAGTCCCAATGGAGCGGTTCCTAAAAATTAGTGGTTAAGCGCAAAAGCGCTAAGCTAACCGAAGCTAAAGACTTTATCGAATGAAAACATGACAAATTAAAAGGTTTGACACTAGTGTTAAATATCAATGGGGGGTTTGTAAACAAATAAAAAGCAAAATCAACAAAAATAAAGAGAGATACGAATATGGAGATGGGATTCTTGGGATGTGATAGGAATACAAGCTAAACTAGACTATTAGGTACATGCTTTTGATAGTAAATTCGTTGAATATTTTTGACTAGGATAGACTATAGTGAGGGTAAATTCTCTCTCGAGTAACTTACCCCGAATCAATTCAATTTCTCTCGAACACCGAGTTGTAGCTTTAAGCATAGCTTCCGCCTTAGCCCACTCACTCTCTCGAGCTGAGTGTGTGGGAGAAGGACTAGGGTTCACTCTCTCGAGCTGAACCTCATGTCGACCCAATCCCATCGGCCATCAATTTAGTAGTCTTAGTTTTAGGACCTCTCTCTCTAGCAAGTCGAAAACACAAAGGTGAAATCGTATTTGCAACTACAATTTCATTAAGTTCCAACACAACTACTAAAATAAATCACATTTACACAACAAATAAACCATCAACAAGCAAGACCCGACAGATAATCTAACCCATATTTACAAAATCACACCTTAAGAATTGGGGTTTTAGTTAGACATGTAAAAGAGATAAAAAGTTATACCAATATCAGTTTTCATCAATGCGTATGCAAGATTAAGTCTCAAAACAAGTCAAGAGTGAAGAATCCACAAGACCCAAGTCCAAAATCTTGGAGTTGAAACCCTTTGAATCTTCAAGTTCTTCAAAAACCCTCTCCAAACTTAGAGAGAATATTGTCTCTCAAAATTGTATTCTAAACTTAATACAACTAAAAACTCTCCTAAGAATAAAAACTGAACTAGTATTTATAGTTTTCAGAAAATATGCTGCGAAGGAGCCATTAGGCGCAGTTAGTCGGGATCGCCGATACACTCGGCAATCCGCCCTTTGGTCTGTTTCATCGCCTTTCAGCTCTTGCCTTCAGCATCTTCGCATCCTGGATCATTGGGCGATATAGTACTGCTTCGTAGAACTGCTCGGCGACACGCCGACTGCTCCATTTCACCACCGATTTGATCTTTTCCTTCAGGGCTCATCACACTAGAACAAAAGGCAAGGATAAGACTTTTTGGCGACTCCTCTTACGGGTTCGGCGATTCTCAGATCTTCAATTCTTCGTTCTTTCAGCTGCCTTTGTTCCTTTTTGCTAAGTAGTGTCCATATTTTCCCTCAAACTCCAAATACCTAAAACTTAAGGGTCTTCATCAGATATTGAGACAAAATATGCATTTGAGGACACTAATTCTATCAAAACATAACCCTAAATGAGTCTAATTTGTGGACTCATCAATACCTCCAACTTAAACTTTTTGCTTGTCCTCAAGATAACTCAAGTTTAGTCGTTCAAAAAGGGTGTCTCGAACAAAGCTACACGAGACTCAATCATGAATGCACACAACAAGAATCAATTTACTTATGGAAAGATCAAATGTGCACTCAAAGATTCAAGTTGTGACTCACCAATATCAAAGAATCTCATGTTCACAATAATTGTTTCAAATGCAAGTTCAAGCTCAACCAAAGTGTTCAAATGCCTTCACACAATGAATGATTCCATATTCACACACAATGATTTGCAATTTAAAGATTTGGAATCAAATGCAATGCTTACGCTCATAAAGATGAACACGATGCACACTTTCACCCATAGGTTTGCCCATATTTTTTTATCAACATTTGTTTCAGCTCACTCAAGATCAAAAAGGTCTTTTCAAGGCATGTAATTGGGCTGAGTGCAAAGGTATGGTCATTTAGGCTCAGTGACTTTCATCATCATGAAATGTGGTGCTAACAACATTTCCTTTCCTATTCCTTCATCATTCTTTTTAGTGCTCATAAGTCATCCTATTATTCACTTTCCATGGATTGTTTGGAAACCCCATTTCTTTTGTACTTTATTCCACAACTTTCTTTTTCATTCTTTTTCTTTTTCTTTCTCTTTACTCTCTTTTTTTTTATATGTGGAGGGGTTCCATTTTTGTCAAAATCATGGGTAAGAAGGACTTTCTTGCACTTATTGATTTACCTTTTTTTTTCACCACACCCCCAACTTAGGCTTTTTGCCTAAGTTGGCTATTCAAACTAACCACAACTTCATGAGGATTATGGGTAATGGATAAAGAAAGGTTATGATTTTATCAAGTTTCTTCCAAAGAAAGGTAAGGCTCAAGGGGTCTTACAAAGAGGTTCAGACATGCTCACAAGGTAGGCCACAAAGAGGTATATGTCAAATTGGCTCACACTCTTTAAAGTTGCATAGTATCATATCAAGAGATAGCCTTACTTAGTCGATCGGACCAACAAGGCAAATTCTAGGATCTATCATGCATGTTTCAAAGTAAGCTCATCACGCTAGGCATTGACATTACAGTCAAACAAGACTCCACACTTTTGCTAGTGTGCAATGATCATCACAAAAGACTCAATTCGATACTAGGCTAGTCATAATGAGATGTAAAGAGTTCACATATTGTTTATGGAACTTCATTTGGCCTCATCGTAGTCGCGCATTCATGTTCGTTGGATTGAGAACACTATTCAAGTCATCGGTATTGATTGGAATCGAGACTTAAATTTTGCAAAAAAATAGCCACATTCAACACACGAGAGGTGGCAAAAATTTTCGAACGTGTCAAAATCATTTTGCAATTTAAAATAAAAGGAGTCATAAGCTTAAACATCCACAGAAAGCAGTGTAAACACAATAATAGCTCACAACCCAAAATATATAATCAAAATAAATTTGCACAAAGGTAGGCCTCACCCCACCACAAACAAAAATCATTTGTCCTCAAATGGGTATGAAAGTATCCAAAAGTAAAAGTAAGACACAGAGGGAGGTAAAGAAAGGTCCTGTCTACACAGTCGCTCCATCTGTTGGGGCCTTGGTGTCCGGCGTAGTGCTCTAAATATGAGCATCAGTGCCCGGAGTAACCTCAGAAGGAATAGTAGTGCCAGATCCACCAGGAGCTGCTGTAGACGTCTTAGTTGATGATGTCTGGGTCATCGGCTATGTAATCGTCTCCCCAAGATCTAGAAAATCTCTGAATATGCTCTCATCTCAGCTCTCTCTCATCTCCTCCTCATGTACTACTATCAGCTCCTCATCGATCTCTGCATCCGACTCCTCATTTGCTATGCCACCCTTCTGCACATCTCCGGTGGTAGCCAGAGGAATCCCCGAGGTCTCAGGAGCATGCTCGTCGTCTGCACCCCGCATTAATGAAGTGAAGTTGGTTGACTTCAAATAGTTTACGTATTTTCTCAAGTCTGTTACTTCAGCTTTTAAAGCCGAAGCCTCGGATGTCTCCCCCTGTCTGCTCTCATAAGCAGTGACTCTAGTAGCCAGATCATCAACAGAGGCCTTAAGGGGGTCATTGCAGCCAAGATATCATTGTCAATCATCCCTGGGATGGATCTCTCCAATCGAGTCACCCTCACATCAGCAGAATAGGATAGATTCCCCATTTTCAGGATCATCGCCTGAGTAATCTTAGTGGGCTGGGAGGATGATGAAACACCTGGGACCTGTGAAAAAGAGGAAGGGGCAGGTGTACCTGAAGGCTCAGAGGCCGGAGTTGGTAAAGATGCCTCTGCGTGTAACGTGTCAACATCGACCTCTGGGGAAGTATCTGCCGGAGCTACTTTTCTCTTGTCAACCTCCTCTCGTGTGTGCTGGGCCTCAATACGCCAGATGTCAGTGAAGGAAGATGAGGTGATCTCAATATCCCTCATAGTGTCCCGAGGTACTCCAGCACACTAGCATAGCTCAGTGATCAAGACTGGAAATAACAGAGAAGTCAGCTTCTGTTTGGCTCTCATGACCATCTCCTATGAAATCAGTAGTCCCAGGTCAATGCGTCTCCTAGACATGATAGAACCAAGGCAAGCTGCCTTAGGATGGCGCAAAATGGACTTATTCTGGGATGGCATTATAGGGCTGCTAATGAAGCCAAACCAGAACCTGGCAGCAATGTTCAAGTTCCTCTTCTCAATAGAAGCCCCTACCCCGATCCACCTTGGGGTGGTGTCAGAAATCAAAGGAGCCAGCCAACCCTTTAGGTCATCTAGGGACTGAACAATAGGCAACCCCTCATAAGGAAGTGTAGAATGCAGTGGTCTACCCAATACAGTGTTTATATGTTCGCTGTTATAGTCCACTTCCTTGCTTCTGACCATGACTGACTTTACCGGTCTAAACTCGCTTGCCTTCTTCTTCTTGGGCACCAACTCCCCATAAGCTGTGTAAAATTCCCTAACCCAAGAAGGAATGTAAGGGCCTCGGGGCCTTGTGAACTGCTCATAGTATGGAGGGTATCAATCACATCAGGATACTTGCCTTCCAGGCCCTTCGTAGATAATAGTTTCTCCTCTAGGATGGTCCGTACTCCATCACCTTTCAATATGTTCAGCAGTCTAGGTGGAGGAATGATAGGGGGTGCAGGGGCCACTAGAGGTGCCTGAGCTAGCACTGAATCTATTTCAGGAGGGGTGGCAGCTGCGGGAACTCTGGTGGGCGAGGATTGAGATCTAGCCTGGCGTCTACTCCTTCGATGCGTCAAAGGTTCCTCGTCTTCTCATTCAGAAAATTCCATCTAGGTTTCAATGGCTACTCCTTTCCTAGCTATGTGCTTCTTCCTTTTGCCTTTATCTCCCGGTATGAGTTCTTCTCCTTTCCTCTTTGGAGGATTTGACCCCCCCTGTTTATGGTTATGCCCTTTGCTTTCTTCTGAGGTTACGTGGTTAGATTTTTAAGTACCATATCAGCAAAAGATCGGAACAAATTAGGAGAAAATCAAACATAATCGTAGAAAATCTATTGTAGACAGACTCACCGATCTATTTAGTGAGTCGCCGAACCTTTTTGGCGAGCTAAGCCGGGCTCGCCGAAGGGATTGGCTAAAAAATTATGGCAAGTCAGCATAGGAAGGCCCTTCGGCAAATAGCTGGCTACTTTCGGCGAGCAAAGGTTTGTCCGCCAGAAGTTACAGTGCAACAAGGGTTTCAGAGGTGCAAATAAAGAGTGATCAAGAGTACTTTCGGCAACCTCAGGCTTCTCGCCAAAAGTTACAAACTCAAACCACCAATTTAACACGAAATTAAAAGTGAGATGAAGACATTAGGCTAAACGCCGAGTAATTCGGCGACCTCGACCCAGCTCACCGAACGACCCAACATGCCCATTTTCAATCCACCTTCTGAAATTCAACCTCGCAACCCCCGAAAACAAAATCAAAGCATGCACTAATGGAATTCAAACAAGACCCATACTACCCATCACCCCAGGATACTCAGATTTTTCCCGATTTTGCCAAATTTGGCCATTTGACGATATTTGCTCTTAAAAGTGGTGTTACCCGCTCTATCATGCATTGAGCAGTTTTCGTCATTTCACACAAACATGGGCTACTCAGACTTCACCCAATCAATCTAAACAACACACAACCACAACCCAATACAATTTAATTCATTTAAAGCATAAAAATTACGGGCATTTGACAATCAAAATAATACGTGCAAGATTTTTAAATTAAAATTGGCATTTAAGCATTCTAATTCTATCAGAGAGGCCTAGCACACAACAACACGATACGATCATTGCAAATGAGTACAAAATTTTTGAATGTAAACTCGGGATTCAAAAACCAACCTTATATGCGATTAAAACGCGATTGAAAAGCTAGGCGGCAAAGAAATCCTAGTTCCGAGCACCTATCAACAACTAAAATACTAATGGAATATAAAAATATTGAATATAATACCTTGGTGTGAGTTTGTGAAGTTTAAAAGCTAGGGAAAGTGAAGGATTTCAAATTCTAAGTCTTTTGGCCATTATAAACCGTCCAATACGCGCCCATTCAGTGACATTAGTCGCACTCGGCGACGCGCCGAGTGGTCACTTGGCTCGCTGAGTTTTACAAGACCTTCAGTCAAAGTGAGGGTCCAAACGACGGTCTTCATCGGGAATGACGAATAGGTCGGCGAATCGCCAAATTGCTCCAGGCCTCGCCGAGTTTTACAAACTCCAAGTTAGTCTTGTGTAGAGTCAAATGGTGGGTCAAATCGAGCACGTCGACCATTTCAGCGATTCGCCAACTGACCTTTTACTCGCCAATATGCATTTTTCAAACACTTTCAGCATTTAAACTTGCACCACTAACACACCATTATTTATAAAAGCAAACAAAATCATTTAAAACCTTAGGTTGCCTCCCAAGAAGCGTCTTCATTAACGTTGTGGCACGACGCGAGTCTTTACTCACTTTCTATTGGTGGGGTTGGTCCTACTGTTACTAGGTAATCCCAATAGTTCATTTGAGTGAAGAGGAGGCACTACATAACTCATAAGTGTTTTGATCAGCTGGATCGATCTAGTATAGGAACCAATCATTTGATTCAACACTTAAATATTCTACTTCATCTCTTCCAACATTCAATCTTGTTCGGTGATCTTTTGGAGAATGATTTGGAGTGTCCTCGACATGATTGTTCTCCCTGTCTCTAGACTATTTTCTCTCATAAAGGGGTATGTACCTCCCTTGGCTCTTGCACTGGTTTTCCACCTCTGAAATTTTGGTGGCCAACTCGTTCAGCTGAGTTACCAGTGCGGTTAACTTGAAGTCACTCTCAACTTCTTGAATCGTCTCAGCCGAGTGGCTGCCATTTCCCTCAGCCATGCTCAAGGTATCTGCCTACATCAACAACTTCAAAGCAAAACAAAACTAAAAATTAAGTTAGTAAACTATGACTATCAAAAGCAAAATTTATCTTAACAAAAAAATATCACATAACACCACTCCCAGGCAGTGGTGCCATTTTAATGTTTGCGTAATCAAGACACAACTTTCAATGCAAGTGACTATGATCGTACAATAGTAAAGTAACCCAACCAAGGGTTGGGGTCGAGTCCCAAGGGAGTGATTCTTGAAAATTAGTGGTTAAACGCGAAAGTACTAAAGCTAACTGTAGCTAAAGACTTTATTGAATGAAGACATGACAAATTAAAGGGTTTGACACGAGTGTCAAATATCAATGGGGAGTTTGTAAACAAGTAAAAAGCAAAATCAACAAAAATAAAGAGAGGTACAAATATGGAGACGGGATTCTTGGGATGTGATAGGAATACGGGATAAACTAGACTATTAGGTACATGCTTTTGATAGTAAATTCATTGAATATTTGTGTCTAGGCTAGACTATAGTGGGGGTAAATTCTCTCTCGAGCAACTTACCTCGAATCAACCCAGTTTCTCTCGAACACCGAGTTGCCGATTTAAGCACAACCTCTACCTTAGCCTACTCACTCTCTTGAGCTGAGTGGGTGGGAGAAGGACTAGGGTTCACTCTCTCGAGCTGAACCTCATGTCGACCCAATCCCACCGGCCATCAATTTAGTAGTCTTAGTTTTACGACCTCTTTCTCTCGAGCAAACCAAAAACACAAAGGTGAAATCGTATTTGCAACTACAATTTCATTAAGTTCCAACACAACTACTAAACAAAATCACATTTACACAACAAATAAACTATCAACAAGCAAGACCCGACAGATAATCTAACCCATATTCACAAAATCACACCTTAAGAATTGGGGTTTTAGTTAGACATGTAAAAGAGATAAAAAGTTATACCAATCTCAGTTTCCATCAATGCATATGCAAGATTAAGTCTTAAAACAAGTCAAGAGTGAAGAATCCACAAGACCCAAGTCCAAAATCTTGGAGTTGAAACCCTTTGAATCTTCAAGTTCTTCAAAAATCCTCTCCAAACTTAGAGAGAATATTGTCTCTCAAAATTGTATTCTAAACTTAATACAACTAAAAACTCTCCTAAGAATAAACACTGAACAAGTAGATAGTTTTCAGAAAATGTGCTGCGAAGGAGCCATTCGGCGTAGTTAGTCGGGATCGCCGATACACTCTGCTCTGCCCTTTGGTCTGCTTCATTGCCTTTCAACTCTTGCCTTCAGCATCTTCGCGTCCTGGATCATTGGGCGATATAGTACTGCTTCGCAGAACTGCTTAGCGACACGCTGACTGCTTCATTTCACCGCCGATTTGATCGTTTCCTTCAGGGCTTACTGGAACAAAAGGTGAGGATAAGACCTTTTAGCGACTCGTTGAACAGGTTCGGCGATTCTCAGATATTCATTTCTTCGTTCTTTCAGCTGCTTTTGTTCCTTTTTGCTAAGTAATGTCCATGTTTTCCCTCAAACTCCAACTACCTGAAACTTAAGGGTTTTCATCAGCTATTGAGACAAAATATACATTTGAAGACACTAATTCTATCAAAATATAGCCCTAAATGAGTCCAATTTGTGGACTCATCACTACTTACGATATTGGCAGAGGAGCAAACCGCCTTTATGCGATCACTAGTCGTCAAGAGCAAGAGAATTCTCCAAATGTTGTCACTGGTATGATCAAAGTCTTTACTCTTGATGTTTATGCTTTGCTAGACCCAGGAGCAAGTTTATATTTTGTGTCTCCTTATGTTGCAAATAATTTTGATGTTCTTCTTAAGAAACTTTGTGAACCCTTTTGTGTTTCTACACCTGTTGGGGAGTCTATTCTAGCTGAGCAAGTATATCGTGATTGTGTCATTTCCATCAATCACAAGAACACCATGGCTGATTTAGTTGAGTTAGACATGGTAGATTTTGATGTCATCCTTGGTATGGACTGGTTTCATGCATGTTATGCCTCCATTAATTGTAGAACTCGAGTTGTTAGGTTCCAATTTCCAAATGAGCCAGTCTTAGAGTGGAAAAGTAGTTCAACAGTGCCTAAGGGTCATTTCATTTCATACCTTAAGGCGAGGAAGTTAGTTTCCAAGGGGTGTGTCTATCACTTAGTCCGAGTTAATGACTCTAGTGTTGAGATACCTCTTATTCAGTCAGTCTCAGTAGTAAAAGAGTTTCTAGAAGTCTTTCTTGATGATCTTCCCGGAGTCCCTTCTGAGAGAGATAGGCTTCGGTATAGACATTCTTCCAGATACTCGTCCTATATATATTCCGTCATATAAAATGGTACCAGCAGAGTTGAAAGATCTCCTTGATAAGGGTTTTATTCGACCAAGTGTCTCACCTTGGGGCGCTCCGATCTTATTTGTGAGAAAGAAAGATGGTTCCCTTAGGATGTGTATAGACTAACACCAGTTGAACAAGGTTACCATCAAAAATAAGTATCCTCTTCCGAGAATTGATGATATTTTCGATCAGCTTCAGGGTGCTACCTGTTTCCCTAAGATAGACCTCAGATCAGGCTACCATTAGTTGAGGGTAAGGGAATGTGATATTCCAAAGACAACATTCAGGACCCGTTATGGTCACTATGAGTTCCTAGTCATGTCCTTTGGTTTGACCAATACGCATGCAACTTTCATGGACCTTATGATAGAGTATTCAAGTCTTATTTAGATATGTTTGTTATCGTATTTATTGATGACATACTAATATATTTGAGGAATGAAGAAGATCATGCTAATCATCTCAGAATAGTTCTCTAGACTTTAAAGGATAAAGAGTTTTATGCCAAGTTCTCCAAGTGTGAGTTTTGGCTTGAGTCTGTGGCATTTTTAGGCCACATTGTGTCTGGAGAGGGAATTAAAGTTGATACCCAGAAAATAGAGGCAGTGCAGAATTGGCTTAGACCCACATCTCCAATTGATATTAGAAGTTTCTTGGATTTGGCTGGATATTATAAAAGGTTCGTAGAGGGGTTCTCGTCTATTTTGTCTCCTTTGACCAAGTTGACTAAAAAAACAGTAAAATTTCAATGGTCTGAAGCTTGTGAGAAAAACTTTTAGGAATTGAAAAAAAGGTTGACTACTGCCCCAATATTGACCTTACCAGAAGGTACGCAAGGCTTTGTTGTGTACTGTGATGCGTCTAGAATTGGTTTGGATTGTGTGTTAATGCAGAATGGCAAAGTTATAGCTTATGCCTCTAGACAGTTGAAAGTTCATGAGAAGAATTACCCAACCCATGATCTAGAATTGGCTGTCGTAGTATTTGCTTTGAACATATGGCACCATTATCTTTATGGTGTTCATGTGGATGCATTCACCGATTACAAGAGACTTCCGTATGCGTTTACTCAGAAAGAACTTAATCTCAGACAAAGGAGGTGGTTAGAATTACTCAAGGATTATGACATGAGTATTCTTTATCACCCAAGTAAGGCTAATATTGTTGTTGATGCTTTAAGCAGGTTGTCTATGGGTAGTACCGCCCATGTTGAGGAAGAATAGAGAGAGTTAGTGAAAGATATGCATAGACTTGCACGATTGGGATTCCGACTAATGGATTCCACAGAAGGAGGAGTAGTGGTGATGAATCGGGCTGAATCATCCTTAGTGTCAGAAGTGAAAAAGAAACAAGACCAAGACCTTATTTGCTTGAATTGAAGGCAAATGTTTGGTTTTTAAACAAGGGGGAGATAATGTATTGAGGTATCAAAATAGGTTGTGTGTACCAAGGGTGGATGAACTCTAAGAGAGGATCATGGAGGAAGTTCATAGCTCTAGATATTCCATTCATCCGGGTTCCACAAAAATATATCATGATTTGAGAGAAGTTTATTGGTGGAGTAATATGAAGAAGGGCATTGCAGAGTTTGTTGCTAAGTGTCCGAATTGCCAACAAGTTAAAGTAGAGCATCAAAGGCCCATCACAGGTTTACCAAGGTCTCGCTGGCAGGATGATTCTATTTGGGTGATTGTGGATCGAATGACCAAATCAACCCACTTTTTGCCAGTAAAGACCACCCATACAGCAGATAACTATGCCAAATTGTACATCCAAGAGGTAGTCAGACTTCATGCATGGGGTGCCAGTTTCGATTATTTCAGACAAAGGTGCACAATTTACTGTACAGTTTTGGAAGTATTCCAGAAAGGTTTGGGTTCAAAGGTGAACTTAAGTACTACTTTTCATCCTCAGACAGATGGTCAAGCAGAGAGCACTATTCAGACCCTAGAAGATATGTTGAGGGCTTGTGTGATTGATTTCAAAGGTAATAGGGATGATCACCTACCTCTCATTGAGTTCGCTTACAACAATAGTTACCACTCTAGCATCAAGATGGCTCCGTATGAAGCTCTTTATGGGAGAAGATGCAGATCTCCTATTGGATGGTTTGAAGTTAGTGAAGCTGGGTTGATAGGACCAGACTTAGTTCATCAAGCTATGAAGAAAGTGAAAGTCATTCAAGAGAGGTTGAAAACAGCGTAGAGTCGACAGAAATCCTACACTGATGTTAGGAGAAGGGAATTAGAGTTTGAAGTAGATGATTGGTTATACTTGAAGGTTTCACCCATGAAGGGTGTTATGAGGTTTGGTAAGAAAGGGAACCTTAGTCCCCGGTATATTGGCCCTTACAGAATATCCAAGAGGATTGATAATGTAGCTTATGAGTTAGAGCTACCACAAGAGTTAGCAGCGGTTCATCCGGTATTTCATATTTCCATGTTGAAGAAGTGCATGGGAGATCCTTCACTTATCATACCAATTGAAGATATTGGTATCAAGGATATCTTATCTTATGAAGAGATTCCGATTCAGATTCTAGATCGTCAAGTTCGCAAGTTGAGGACTAAAGAAGTAGCATCAGTCAAAGTTCTTTGGAGGAACCAGTTTGTTAAGGAAGCTGAGGAAGATATGAAGAAGAGATATCCACATCTCTTTGAAACTGGAGAAATTCCAGACCAAGGTACTAATTCTCTTCTTAGTACTCTTTAATTTATAAGTTGGCATGATGTATTTGCATTGTTTGTTGGGTGTTTGAGTTGAATGTTAGATGTTACACCTTAGCCTATTAAGAGTAATCTCATTCGAGAATGAATGTTCCCAAGGGGGAGATATTGTAACATCTTGCTATTTGAAAAAACTAGAAAGAAGTTAGAACTGGAAAGAGTAATTTTTAGAAATAATAAAAATCTAGAAATTTGTTAAGTCATGTTAAATTTGAGTTTTGGGTCAACTTCAAACAATCACAACTCCTAGATCAGGATGATTTAGGTGTTTTTCCAGATACCATAGGAAAGATCTTGGAATTATCTTTCCAACGCCGCTGAGTTTGCACGATTCTGAGTTTGTATGAGTGAGATATGCCCATTCGAAGTTGGGTTATTCAAATAAGGAAAGTCTAATCTAGATTTTAGGAGGGTATTATGGTCCTTTCCATACCCAATTAATTTATTTCGTTTTTAGAAGTTTAATTGGGGTCTAAACTAAGATAGTTCAGTTTACGCATTTACTAAATCACAGTAGGGCTTTGAGAAAAGACAAAACGGAGAAAAGGTCAGGATTTCATCATCAAGATCATTAGATTTCATTGTGGATTTCGCCAAGGATTCAATCCTACGAGGTATGTGAGACTTTCATAACGTTGGGTTCGTTCACCCACGCACCAATCATGTTTGTTTCCGCGAAATTCGTTTCTAGAAAGTTGAAAGTATGATGTTCTTGAATTACGTTCTTGAAGTTTGCCTTAGTTCTTGAGATTTGATAGGATCGTGGAGTTCTTAATATAATTGTATCGATTTAAGAGTTGTTTTGAGTTAGATTCTTGTGTATATATACTGGGCATTTGAATCTATAGAGGGATTGAGAAAAAGAATCGGATTTAGGCGAATTGGGGTGAGAAAACGAAGAAGGAAAAAGTCGAGCATGTAGTGAACAAAAATCACCTCCGCATAGCGGTTAGGATGCGGACTCCTCTGTTTCAAAATTAAATTTCGCGATCAAATATTTAAAATACATCTCCGCGTCGCGGACTTATTTCCAGACAATGATTTCTTGATCTTTTCTCATGTTTAACTATCTAAAAACACTCCTAAACATCATGAGATCCTTCCTATCACAAATCACAATCCTCGCATCCATAATTAAATTCAAAGAAAGTTAAGAGTCAAGTCAAGAGGAGTTAAGAATCAAGTCAAGAGGTTAGGAGTTAAGTCAAGAGAAGTTCATAAAGTATTTCAAAAGTCTTTCACAAACGTTTTAACTTTGTTTTAAGACTTAAGCTTTGAGTTGAGGAAAGAGTAAGAGTAAAGTTCTGTTCTTCAAAGATTATATGGGAACTAAGTATTCCCAAGAGTTAAAAATATTTTCACATTTGAGCAAGAAGGGAAACACCAATTTCCAAGAGAGCTTTTAAGCTATGTTTTGAGCAATTATCTCAAACCAAAGAAAGAAGTTTTGTTTTAAAAACATATGAGCTAAGTATATTTTGGGAGTAGTATTGAGCACCGATATGGGGATGCGAGTTCATAATAACTCAAGTCTCCGTAAACCATGTAGCCATCATGGGTAGTAAATGATCATACTTTTTAGATGATTCCTTAAGTGTTTTTTAGTATAGACTAGTGGATCCACTTAGTTAAGGCGTCATCTATGACGGCAAAGTATAGGACAGTTCTGGCAACTTAGGCAAGACGTTGTATCACCACTTAGGCTCATAGTGATAGTTGTCGGTTAGAAAAACTCCCACAGTATTATATTACTTTACAAGTAAACTGAGTTGTTATTGCATTTCTTTAACAAATTAAGTTGCTACTACTGTTTTAAATGCTTTGTATAACTGCACCATTATTGTTGTTTACTTTGCATTTGAGTTAAGTTATTCATGAGTTGAGTAAAGCCAAGGTAAGTGTTTCTTTTAGATTCCTTTCAAGCTTATGTTATGTTTAGTATTCCCCTCGCATACTCGTACATTCAATGTACTGATGCCATTTGGCCTGCATCGTTTTATGATGCAGACACAGGTAACTAGGATCAGCATCCAGCGCCTCGTTGATCTAGTTGAGCACTCAGACTCAGTTGGTGAACCTCCTTGCTTTCCGGAGGACTCCTTTTTACATTGTTTTTTAGTATTTCAGTTGTTAGGATGATCGAGGATATTGTCCGACATCCCTCTTTGTTTTAGAGGCTTCATAGACGAGTAGTTATAGTCCTTTAGTCTTGTATTTCAGATGTTTTACTATGAGACTTGAGTAGCCATTTTGGCTAGTTTGAATGTTTCCTTAAAGATATTCTAAGTTCAATTCATAAGTTTCTTGTTTGAGATTATTTCTTATGTTTAAGTCTTCCGCTGAGTAAGTAAGTCAGGTCAAGGGTTCGCTTGGGGCTATCAATTGTTCTCGAGTGCCAATCCTGCTCAGGGTGTAGGCTCGGGGCGTGACATATAATTTATGTATGGAATGTTTAATTGTCATTTTATATATTTAGTAGAAATATTAACTCCATGTGAGAGATTGTGAGAAGAAAAACACCTTGTTTTGTTTAGTAGAAATTGTATTGCAGGTAAAGCCGAGAGGTTCATCACGACGATTTCACGTGCAATAGTACAATTTTTTCTTTTCTTACAATGTCATATGTTAAAATGTTCTTAGTTTAGCTGCAGTAATATTTATACTAAACAGAACAAGGTGTTCTCTTTCTCACCTTCTCTCACATATAGTTATTATTTCTATTAAATATATAAAAAGACGATAGGACATTCCTTACATAAAATTATGAACAAAATTAATGTTAAAAAATAGGCAAAAGTTTAGGGGAAGACCAAAAGTGCACCAATATTGCAAACATGAAGTACTATTAGTGTTCTATGTAAAAATTCAAAGATGACTTTGAGTTTTAATCCAAAGATGGGGGACTATTTCGAGTAATGTATATATCATTTATAATAGTTCGGAAATATATTTATTCAATATTATATTGTATTAGCCATATGTGTTAAATTTCTAGAGAAGGGTCCTCTTTTCAGCAAATTGAATGGCACTTTCACTTGCTAAATCCACCTTCTTCTCCAATTCCATTTTTTACCTTCCAAAAAATGGCATTCGACTTCTTATATCCTTCTCTTCATTTTCTTCTTCTTCTTCTTCGTCTCTTCCAGTAGATAGAGTCCATCATTACAAAGGGAGGCAATCTGTACTAGCCTCTGCTCTCGAGCTCGGTGGACTCAAGATTTACAAAGAAGGTCAGTTACAGTTACTTAAATAGCATAACAAGTTTTTCCCCTCTATCTATCTGTTCAGTTTGATTTGGGTTTGTAAATTTTGAATTGTTATGACTATACAGTCTATAATGGGTAGGTTTAATCGGGTCCCAATGTAGCAGAACTGATATTAAAGGTTTGTTCATATGGAATGGTGTTTGGTAGTTACCTTCCCATTGGTGGCTATTAAAGTTTGCATTTTTATGATTGTAGAATCGAATTTCTCATCTGGGTATGTCTAATTGGGTCCAAATGGAGCAGAATTGATATTGAGGATTTGTAGAGGACAGTTAAACTTGTTTGGGATTGAGGCATAGTGGTGGTAGTACTAGCTTCTGGGTCCTTTAGGGAGTAGGGGTAGGCATAAAAACGAAAAAAACAAAAAAACACTGAAAAATCGGATGGAACTGAATTAATTTGTTATTTCGTAGTCAATAATTTTTCAGAACTTCAGTATTCTGTTCGGTTATCGAAGAGTCAAATTTTTTTATACATAGCTATTGGCACCCTTAAGTTCACAGAGGGGTTCCTCCAAATGTTGTGATTCAGTTATGTTAGAAGATTCTTTATTTATTTGTTTTGTTTTGTTATTAAACAAGCTAGGCGTTTTCTCTTGGCACACCTGCAGCTTACCGAGGCATTGCCCTAGATAAATAGGAAGACTGGAGGTTTAGGATTAAGATAGAAGGTTAGTAGGTAGTCAAGCATTGTCTAGTTCTCTTATTGGTATTTGTTGTTTCCTTTGCTCTAGTTATTATATTACTTGTTCCATCTCAGTTGTTTTCTGCATGGCTTCTTCACTATTGTATTTGCTTTGCTTACTTGATTTCAATACGTACTCAAGCTAAGGGTCTATCGAAAACAACCTTTCTACCTTCACATGGTGAAGGTGAGGGTAAGGTTGTGTACACATCATCCTCCCCAGACCCCACTTGTAGTATTACACTGAGTATGTTGTTATTGTTGTAAGCTTGGCATTTTCTGTGGTAGGTTTGACTTTTGAGTTCCAGATATGGTTTTGTTTTTTGTTAAATTTTGAAAAACTGCTATAAGGACCCGTTTGGTAGGCGGTATTAGATAGAATAATCCATGGATTAAAATTTAGTCCATCTAATACATTGTTTGGTTACTTCATTTAATTTAATCCATAGATTGCTTATCCACCATATCTGGTCTTATCTTATCCCTAGAAAATGGAGGGATAACTAATCCAAGGTTTGTTAAACCTTGGATAAGACCCCTAAATGACTAAACTAACCCCTTATTCCTTTTTCTAAATTTCTTTTGTAATTTAATTTCCTTTTTATTTATATTGGAATGGTTATAAATGTTCTTTTTTTGAATTCTCCAAATCCGTTTAGTGTAATTTAATGAGTTCACTAATATTTTTTTCTCCATTTTTTCTTGAATTTTTTTTTATTCAAGATAGTTTGTCGATTACCTACTTGAACTATTTGTTTTTTTTTTTTTTAAAAAAAAATAAGCTTTTGGTATTGAACAATTTAAGTAGTGTTAAATCTATGTTAAGTTTATGATATACTTGACCAACAAAAAATTAGAAATACACCGTGCCATCAATGATCTTCTTAATGATACATCACACCTTAAAATTAATAACAATTTTATATATATATATATATATATATATATATATATATATATATTTGATTTAACTAATTAAATGGAATAGAAATTCCTACAAAAAAAAATTGTCCGGTCCGGCGGTTATCTACCTTGACCCAATTATATAAAATAAACACTCATAATAACACAAGGGTATAATAGGAAAGAAATTTTTTGTAGAGTTTTAAATCAAACACAAAATTAAGTGAAAAGTAGTGAACCAAACACTTGACAAAAAATAATCCTTGCACTACTAATCTCTGCATTACTAATCCCTGCGTTACTAATTCCTGCGTTACTAATCCCTGCATTATTAATGGTTGTACCAAACGACCCCTAAGAGTGTTAGCAGTCATTACGGTGACAGTAAACATCAATATGCCAGTGAGTATACTATTACCTACAGTTGTAAATCAGATCATGGAAACACATATTTGATTCTTGTTTGACAGCAAATGTCTCTGTGAGTGGCTACTTTGATTGTGAAATTTTTATGCAATTGCCTTCCTTTCTCTCTAAAAATTTTGTTTAAATTTGCTGTCAAAATATATACAACAAGAACCCAGGAGCTGCTACCAAAACTAATAATCTATTTATCCATCTCCGATTCCTCATTTTATGATTGATCGATTTCAACCATCCGTCTTTTGCTTGTGGGTAAAATCGCACCGATTATTAACATCAAATTAAAAGATGCATGACCTTGACCAATTTTTTAAATAAAAACCACAAAATAGCCCACTTTGAATTTAAAAGTAGCTCATTTTACAAACAGAAAAATAGCCCAGTATATCATACGTGTACCGAAGAACTGAACCAAATTAGAAAAAACCGCTCGGTATGCACCGGTGAAGAACCGAACACCCATCCCTAGTTTATGGAATGGTATTTTGTAATAAGTTCCCGATTGGAGACTATTAAAGTTTGCATTTTGAGGAGATCAATTTTCATATACTTGATCTAGTTTTGTAAAGTTTGAATTCTTGTGATTTTAGAATCAAATTCATCTGGGTCTGTCTAATTCTGTCGAAATGAAGCAGAATTGATATCGAGGATTTGTATAGTCAACCTTGAGCTAGTTTGGCATTGAGGCGCACAAGTTGTAGTAATAGCTCCTGGGTCGTTTTTGAAATGGTATTTTGTAGTTAGCTCCCCATTGGAGGCCATTAAAATTTTCATTTTTGAGGAGCCCCTAGGGCCTTCGTCTAGGAGTAAGAGCACAGTGCATGATGTGAATTAGGCGTACATCAAGGATGCAAACGCGATTGCAGACAAAATCCGGTATTTAAGGGGAAAAGAATAGAGAGGTAGGCCCATTATCTAAGTTTTGAACCATGCAATGTTCCTGGAGAATTTCTTGGTTATCAAAAGAAAAAAAAGTTTGCGATTTTGATTCGGGGGGCATTAGTTTTGAAGGTTCAAGTTTTATCCTTTATCACTTCAATCTTCATTTACATGGCTAGGGATACTAAACTTCAAACGTTTTTTATCTTAGAATGTTAATCTCTCATATGGTATTTAATGACATTGGAATGTTATAGTTTCCCCACTATTGATGGCTATTCAAGTTTGAACTTTGATAGCTCATGTGTATTGAAATTTGCAGGTTCCTCGATCACGTCTTTTCAAATTTTGAATATTCTCAACTTCAAAATCACTCATTCTCAATTTCAAGAAGAATTTTAAAAGAATGTGCTCTGTGCAGTTTCAATGTCTGGGCAGTTGTTCATCTGAAAATTTCAGAGTTCCTAATAAATTTCTTGTTTGGGAAAATGTATAAGTACCCCCAACCTATGCCCAAAATCTCAGAGACACACTTATACTATACTAAGGTCTTATTACCCTCCGAACTTATTTTATAAATAAT
This sequence comes from Solanum pinnatisectum, assembly GCA_035578085.1. NCBI lineage: Eukaryota > Viridiplantae > Streptophyta > Magnoliopsida > Solanales > Solanaceae > Solanum > Solanum pinnatisectum. The sequence goes on from CM069087.1 coordinate 8,839,152, forward strand.
TTTCTACCCCTTTTCGGCCTACGTGGCACTATCTTCAGCGCATATTGACAATTTTTTCAAGCTATCTGGTTGATGTGCCACGTAGACCGAAAAGGGGTAGAAAATTATTAAAATGAGTTCGGGGGTAATAGGACTTTAGTATAGTATAAGTGTGTCTCTGGGATTTCGGGCATAGGTTGGGGGTACTTATGCATTTTCCCTTCTTGTTTAGCTGGGTAGTTACTAAAAAACACACCAATTTTCACCAGGTCAATCCAACTTCAATTTAGAAAATTGTATTGACATATCAATGTTTCCACCAGAACCAGTAAGAAGGTACATGTTTGTGTAAAGCTGAAGAGTCCATTAACTATCAAGTTTGTTTCCTTATTCATGTTCTTTCTATTTCAAATAGAATTGGTCCTCTGGGACCAACAGAAAGCTCTTGGAGGCACGAAAGCAAGTAGCCAAAGAAGTCTTAATATGTCTTATCTTTTATATTTCTCCTTTTTCTTTTGTGGTTTCTTAAAATAAGTATAGACAGGTTCTATTTTCACTTATAGCAGTGGCCTTATGCATATCCTTTGTATTTTGTCAGTAAAGATTGTTTTCCATCATTTTTGACATTTGTACTGCCTTGGTGGAACTTTTAATAAAGAGAATGTTCTGTTCTATCATCTGGTTATTGTTACTAAGGTGATTATTGCATATGCAGAAATAGTAAGGGATGACCCCACAAACAATATTCCAGATACAATATTTGCAAAGCTTGGAATGCAGCTTCATAGGAGGAACCAGCATCCACTTGGCATCCTTAAGAATGCGGTCTATGATTATTTTGACACAAACTATCCAGACAAGTTCGACAAGTTTGATGATCTGTGCCCTATAGTTTCTGTTAGACAGGTTGGTCCAAGAAGGTTAAGGAAGCATTTTTTGCACTTTTCGTGATTTTGTCTTTTTAATTATATATTTGCTTTCTGGATTTTATGTGAGAATTTTGTTCCTTTCTTATCCCATTGATCAGCCTTTTTCTTTATTCATATACTCGCATAAGTATCTGTTTGATTTTTCAGTAAAGTTAGGGTCCTAACAAGCCATTCTTTTTGGCCTATTCATGGGGTTCCTCTACTAGTTGGAAATAGGTTTCAGACTTGTTAAAGAAGTTATATTATTGTTATTATTACTATTATTTATATTTATATGTGTGTGTATAAAAAAAGTACTTTTATTTTATTTGTTATGATGATGATTTGAGTTTAGCTTAAATGAAGAAGTGAGGATTCATATAGCCTGCCCCAACTTGTTTGTGACCGAGGCTTTGTTGTTGTTGTAATAGATTCTATCCTCCTACTCTTGAAGGCCTAATTGTATTAGCTGTAAGGCCAATATTACTTTTACCTGTCAATTATGAGTCAGATATGTCAACCATTCAGCCACTAACCTATAGAGAATGGTATTGAAGAAGCCGTTGTATGGCTACCTCTTTCAGCTGCTTGATTACATCTCTTGTTTGTGTTATTACATGCTCTATAAAGAATAGGAAGAATAGCTCAATGATGGTATCAAACTGGAAAATAAGTTTATCATTGGACTTAGGATAGGAAAAGTTTTTTTTGAAACATAACACGTTTATTGGAGAAATGATGTGAATTTGTTCATAATTTGTTCATCCTATAGAGGGGTTACTTTGCCAACCTGTAGTGTTATATAGTGGTTCAATATTAATCTTAACTGGAGTGTAACTGCTTCAGATTATGACTTGAAGTCATCACTTGGTGTGTTTGTTTTCTAGGAAAATTAGTGGGTTTCTTACTTATTTTCTTGTGTTTGGTAGGTGAGCACAAAATATTATCCTAAAAACATTTGTAAATAATTTAGACAATATTATGGGAGGGGAGGTGGGGTGGGGAGGTAGAGGTGTGGATAGTGGGGATGAGGCTATGGAGGTGGGGGTGAAGATGAGGTGTGTTGGAGGGTGGGGAGGACACTATCAATATGTAATGTTACTGGTAGAACTTGTTTCCTTACTTTCGTTAGAGTGGTCATTTTCCTCATTTTTGAGCTTGTATTTCTAGGGAAAATGTTTTCCAACATATTTGACCAACCGAACATGGGAGAGAATATTTTCTGGAAAATATTCTCCTTCATACTGAACACATTCATAGTTTAGAAATGCAGGACCTAGACCTACTAGCTCCAGAAATCTTAGATATTTGAGAATCTTGCTGATTGAAAGTTAATCTGGGGGAACGGATGATAGGTTAGCTGATATAGCTGTAATTTTCCTTCCAGGGCGGTGAGAAATTTTGCCCGTGAATGTTTTAATGGATCATTTTTTTTATGGTTTGGATGTCCTGAGTGTCAACCCAAAGGAAAAAATGTATCTTTAGACACCATATTTGTTTTGTGCATCTTGTGTTTTCAGCAGCGCACAGACGCCTGTCAATAGACCAAGTATAATCCTGTCATGAGCTCTTAACTACTTAAAAGCATATCTAGGTTTGTATTGTAACTATCGTTATGCTCAATAAAGCTTATCTAAGTTGTGCTGCTTTTTCTTCTGATACCAATTTGTCTTTTGTGTTCATGTATGTTTAATGATGGGATATTCATATACTGTACTTGAGATGTTTTTTTCTCTTTATTTCATTTATTATCTTGGTAAGAGTTTTAATTAACTTCTGTTGCTTTCTTCTTCCATCCTGTAGAACTTTGATGAAGTGTTGGTACCTGCTGATCATGTAAGCAGGAGATATAATGACACATATTATGTGGATTTTCAAACTATCCTAAGGTGCCACACCAGTGCACATCAAGCTGAGTTACTGAAGAATGGATACACCCATTTTCTGGTTACTGGAGATGTGTACTGTAGAGATTCCATTGACTCAACTCACTACCCTGTATTCCACCACCAGGTTCTCTTGCAAACATATTTTTCTACTGACATTGCTGATTGTCACCCTTTTAATGGTTTTCTTCCATATTGTGTAGATGGAGGGTGTACGGGTCTTTGCTCCAAATGATTGGGAGGCTTCAGGTACTGATGCAACGTCACATGCTGCAGAAGCTCTGAAGAAATGTCTTGAGGGTTTGGCTCGGCATCTATTTGGTACAAAGCTTATATCTCATCTAAAGTGAGTCGTAATGATTTGATAATAATTTACCATATAATTATTGGGATAGCAAACCAATAATGAGTGGTGGTGATTTGACAATGATTTCCCATTTAAATTTCGGTAGTGCAACCAATCTCTTACAACATAATTTCCTAAGTCATTAGCAGTTGGTCTTTGGATGCCAGCTATTTATGCTCATGGAAGGCTAGGGAAAACTTCTAGATAATATGTTGAAGTCACTGTAAGAAGTTACAGTGCCTATGAGTAGCTTAATATGTAACTTTTTCATCTTCCCTTTCTTCTTCTTCTTCTTTTACTTTTTGGGTAGTGAGGGGGGGGGGGGGTTCTTATATTTATTTTGGAGGTGCGAGACATAATTGCCCAAGCAGGGGTAGTTTGTTACCAAGCTGGAATATCTTAATATGTAACTTTCTCACCTTCCCTTTCTTCTTCTTTTACTTTTTGGGTATTGAAGGGGTTCTTATATTTATTTTGGAGGGGCAAGACATGATTTCCCCAAAGTCCCTATGGGTTAACTTAACGTAACATTTAAAGTCTAATGGTAAGGTTATTCTGCCTGCATTTATCACTAGTTTAAAAGAGTAAGACTTTATCACCTAATTAAACAATTTCTTTCAGTGGCTCAAGAGTGTCAAGCATGCTTTTGACACACGCATCATTTGCCATTCTCTAATTATGTGAGCTAGCTGTCGTTACTTTGAATTCAGTCAATAAATGGAATTTTGTTGGAGATATAAAGCAGGAAGATTAAGGATGTGTGCCAACAAGGAGTCCAGCATAGAGGAAAGGAAGATACAAATTGTTTAATTGTTTTTCTTCACTACAATGGAAATGATTGTTTATTAGTTTTTGTACTACACAGCACAACACAACACTATCAATTCATTCGAAGCAGCTAAAGAGAAACTTTTGTTAAAAAATTTAGTGCCATTTGATAGCATTGTTGGTGTTTTATCCCTCAAAATGTAAAGAGGACTACCTTATTTTTTGCCAAGTCTGCTTTTTTTACCCAGAAGAGAATTTGAGAGCACTTGAGTATTGCGTAATTACAATTGATAGAAATTAAATCTCGAGAAGAAAGCCAGAGCAAAGACCAATTTGAGCTATTGAAAGTAAATAGGAAATACACTCATCCTTCCAGTATAGCTTTTATTGTGATCTACTAACTGTCAAATCCTTTTACAGGATCAATGGATGGAAGTTTTGGGTTGTGGAGTGACAGAACAAGAAATATTGAAAAGAAGTGGTAGAACGGACAATGTTTCTTGGGCATTTGGCCTTGGATTGGAGCGCTTGGCTATGGTTTTATTTGATATTCCAGATATTCGACTTTTCTGGTCAACTGATGAGCGGTTCACTTCTCAAGTAATTTCTTCATCTTCCCTCCTCTCTCTCCTTTTTGATCGCCAGCTTGGATTTTGGTAGCGATTGATAACATTTTCTTGATCATGATGTAGTTTTCTAGCGGCCGGCTCGGGCTGAAGTTTAAGCCATTTTCCAAGGTAAGACTTGTTTGCTAATGTTTATCTTATGGGGTTTTAAGCATTTGAAGAATCCAACTCTTATATGTGCTTTTAGCATTTCATTTTTTATAAAGGGTGTGTTTAGTATAAAGGAAAATATTCTCCTAGAAAACAAGTGGGTTTTTTACTTATTTTTTCTAGTGTTTGGTAAGTAAGCAAAAAGGTATTTTCCTAAGAGCATTTATATGTAATCTAGCATAACACTATGGGGGTGTGGGGTGGAGTGTGGAGTGGGAGTTGAACGGCGGTGGGTGCTAGGATGTCAAGGTGGGGTTCTGAGTGGGGAGGAGACAATGAACTTGGAACGTAACTCATGGAACTTATTTTCCCTACTTCAACTAGGAAAGTTATTTTCCTCATTTTTATGTAACTTGTTTTCCTAGAGAAATATTTTCCAAAACATTTTGGCCAACCAAAACATGGGAGAATTGGAAAACATACCAAACATACCTTAAGTTCATAACTTTTTGTTTTAAGAATGTACTTAACGGACCATTGAGTCTTTGACTGCATAATTTTGTTAGAGTTTTGAATTTTTTAGTAAGTTGTGACTTTTCCAAAGTGCTGTGACTTCTCAGAAAGGTCATGATTTTTCAAATAAGACACAAAACATTTATTCATACTATCCTTTGTTGACTATAAATAGAGGAACTTCCTTTCATTTTTCAACCACAATTTTTTCTAATCTTCTACTCTTCTTCTTCTTGTATTTTAAATTTTTTTGTGTGATTTATTGTTGTTGAGTGAGTTCGAAGTTTAGCGGAATATGAGGTACCACTACTCTGATGAAGTAAGTCGTTCTATCCTAAGAGAGTATATTTTATAACCTCGAGTACTTGAGGAAAATAATATAATTTTAATGATATAATAATTATTTTTTTGCTTAATATATACATTAGTATGTAATGTTCCAATATATATGAAGTTAACATGATGTAGTCTAAATTCATTTGTAAAATGTTAACAATTTCTCTTGTGATGTATATATATGCTTCTGAATATCTTTTTCCAAAATTTAGAGAATTGTCACGATTTGTTTTTTATGCTCAAGACAAAAAAAATGACTTTATTTATCAATGCTACTTATGTGATTTACACTCTCAGAACGTTTGCTTCAAAATAGTTATTACTCCCTCTGTTCCAATATATGTAACTTACTTTCCTTTTTAGTCAGTCCTAAAAAGAATGACACATTTCTATATTAAGGAATAATTTAACTATGAAATGTCTAATTTACCCTTAATGAAATAATTTACAGTCACACAAATTTCTATCATTCATTTTGGACCACAAGTTTTAAAAGTTTTTCTTTCTTAAACTCCGTGCCGAGTCAAACTATCTCACATAAAATGGGACAGAAGGAGTACTATATAAACATTGTCTTTTGTTTTACTTATTTACTATTTCTTTATATTTCAGTATTTTAGACGAAGAAAAGTTCATATGACTTGTAATAACACCAGTTGAAGTTTGTATTAGTTTAATTTTTATTATTTATTTAATAGCTAATTTTATGAGATAAATATTTTCATTAATGCAAATATATATTTATATTTGGATAGGTATTTGTATTTAAATTAAAGTATTATATATGTCACAAATGTATTATCAAGTTGATGAGATCTTCTAACTTCAAAATATACTATTTTAAAATGTTCTGAGTTCTTTTTTTTAAAAAAAAAACAACTCACAACAAATGTGAAAATGTGTTAATATATAACATATATTTTTGAAATTGGTAATCACGTACAAAGCACGTGTGAAAAAACTAGTATATATATATATATATATATATATATATATATATATATATATATATATATATATATATATATATATATATTACTAAAAGTGAGAAGCTCAAAAGTTAAAAGTTGAAATACCATTTTACCTCTACACTAAATTAAATTATTATAAAATATAATTAATTAAATATTCTATCATTAATTAAGAAAATCATCCTATTCAATACTACTCCAGAATGGACACATACGTTGCATACTTAAAGTTTAATAACAATCAATCAAGTATTTGAGTATACAAAAGGGGTGAATTAATTTTCTTGCAATTGTCACTTATGGCAGCCTATTCTAGAATAACTTTTCATCTTCCTAAACTAATTCAATGCTTAGAAGTTCTTTTCAACTTCCAACTGTAGTTTCATAATTGTATAAATTGTCATTGATTGAAGTTTAATTTATGGTGCATTAATCTTCCACTGTTAAATTCACGTGCAAATATCCTTTTCATCTTCCATTATTTATCAAAATTAACAGGATTATCTATATAAGCCTTTTGAAATCCTTCCTTTCAAATTATGGAAGTGCACATTCACTTAACCTTTTTTTTTTTTTCATTTCTGACAAACTATCATGTGGAAAAATATTTTTCAGGTAAGAATATTAATCATTTTATTTGATATACATCTCTCGGTAAACCATAATTCTTTTGTAGCCATTAAATTTGAAAGGTATATTTCTTTTTTCTTCTATTGTTTATTATAACAATTGCGGTATTAAGTTGTTCCTTTCCATACATATATTTTTCATAATTTTTCTAAAATTGTATAGAAAGGAATAGATAAAAATGGTTTACTATCATGGAGTTTTAATGTTGAATTGATTATCCTTATTTATGATTTTGAAAGAATATTGCACAATTGTTCCATCCCTTAAATTATTTTGTCATTTTTTTTATTATGGTTATATAATGCTTTCAAAGATTATGTCGTGATCAATGTAGTATCAATTTCAAACTTTAGATCTTAAAATATGCAAATTAATCTAAATTTGAATTGTTCAGACATTACATTTTTCTCTTCAATGTTTGGATCTAATAATGTTTCTTTGTTTCAATAGTTAATGGCTAATCGTGATTAGTGACTAAACTACCCAGTTGAAAAAATACTTGTGCCACATGTTATTTTGGTCTATTTTTACTCTTTTTTTTGTTACAATTAAAATTTAATTATTAATAAACTAAAAGTTTTTTTTTTTAATTATTAGTCTATGGTGTGCCTATAGAGGATGTTAATTTGACACACATTGTATTTCATTATATAATTCAATCTTCTGTCAAATTCATAGATGAAAAAAATCACATTTTTGATGTTTATTACTTTAAAGTATCTCTAACACAAATAACTGTTACTTTAAAGTTGTATATCATGAAACTAATATGACAATGATTACTAGCTTTCATCCTAAAACAATTTTTAATATATATATATATATATATATGCATGCATGCAACTGTAAAAAGAGGCAACAATTTCTCAAAAAATAAAGCACAAATTTAAAGTCATGAAGTATTTTCAATTATAGCCAATTAATCACATTCACATGTAAGTAATGTGTTGATGAAATATTGCAATAAAAATTATCACATTGATATTTGATACAAAGTTAAAAACATTGCATAATTAAAGTTATATAGAGCTTCATTGCATTGAAAACAATATTAGTATTATAAATATAATGGTAAACCAAAATAAAGAAGTTTTAAAAAATGCTTAAATAAAAAAATTGGAAGGATAAGAAAATTTATAAGGAAGAATATGAGGCAAAGCAAAAATTGCAAATAAGACATTTGAGTACTGTGGAAGAATTTGTCTTTAACAGGATAAATATTCATCCTATTTTTTCTAGAATTGTGGACTAACAAATCACATTATTTTTAGTGAAAATTTTATAAATGCCATATATAAGACTAATATTTTCAAGTTATGATAGTATAATAAAATTTTCAAGTTGTAACAATAAAAAATTTTAGGTTGTAACATTTTATTTAAAAAAGAAAAGATTTTTAAAATAATAGTAAAAAATGTTTTTTTTTAAATCATAAAAAAGAAAAAAACAGATATAGTTATAGTCATTAATTGAATACATTAAAATAATTAATAATACCATAAATTTAGGGGATTCAAAACAAAATAGGAATATTTGTTTTCCTTTTTTTATTCAATTAGTTAAAATTAATTAAAAATCAGATTTTATTTTATTTTCAAACGTTTCTCTCTCCCTCTAATATTTTTTCTATCAATTTGTTTTCCTTTTTTTACTCAATCAGTTAAAATTAATTCAAAAAACATATTTTTTTTTAAAACGTTTCTCTCTCCCTCGAGTTTTTTTCTGTGATTGTCGTCACTCACGACTAGTTCCAATTCGTTTTTGTTCAATAATCTTGATTTTGTTGTAATGGACAGCTTCTTATCAATATTAATTAAACATGGTGGTAGATGGGATCCTTCAGGTTAGTGTTCTTTGCGATTTTTTTATTTGTATTATTATACTATTCAAACGTAAAAAAAAATAAAAAAAATAAGAACAATGATACTGTAAAGGAAATTTTCAGATTTTGTTTGTGTATAATAAATTTTAATTGTGACGTTTTTTGTGTGAACATTCTTTTGTTCAGATTACATAATAATTTTTTGAAAATAGAATAAATTTTATGATTTTTTTTAATTTAAGGTTTCTTGTAAAAATATATATATAAAATTAATTTGTAATTAGTATACTGTTTATATCATTTTTGTGTACGATTTCGAAATTATATGTGAATGAATTGAGTATATTGTTTACTTGATAAACGACAATGTATGAAATAGCAATAATGTTATCATGCTATATGTATAGAATGTGTGTCAAAAAATGTATGAAATGTGTATACTATATTCTATAATATTTTATGGTATGATTTCTGGTTTGAATGTAATTTGATAATACTAATGAAATGAAGTTGGTATATTGTTTAATTAAGAAATTAGAATTAGTATTATAAGTTGGAATTAATTTGGTATTCTATTGGATTGATATTGGTATGAATAGTTGATGACTATTGAGTAAAAATATGTATGAAAAGTGTGAATAAGAATTGTATAAATTTTGAATAGAAATATAAATTTTTTTTGGCATACTAGTTATTTAATAAAAGACAATTACTAGTTATAAATTGTATCATTTTGTATTTTTTTGCATGAATCTTGTATGAATCAGTGTTTACTTTTGGCATGAAATAGGTATAGAAAGTACGCATAAAAATGGTATGAAATTATATACTAATATAACATATGTATAAAAGTTATTTAATTTGTACTTTGGTATCCTGTAATACCGACATAATAATTTATGATGGAACAGGAAATTATGCAATTCAAAAAGTGTCGGAGCATAAATTATTGTTGCCCGGTCGAAAAAGACAGTAGGGAGACCACAACTTGAACGGTGTAAAGGTTTGCTGATTTGAAATTCGAGAGGTCTAAGGTTACGTGCAGTACATGTCTTCGGGAGAGACATAACAGGAAGACATGTTCAACTTACCCTGCTGAAAAAGAGACATGATTTATTTTTATTTTTATTTGATTGTTTTATTGTGATAAACTCATGTTTTGATTTTTGTCTTTTAAGTTAATGACTTGTATATTCAGAACATTTATTATGTGTACTAATTAATCATTTGTGTATTCAGTATTTTTTAAATGTATAGTTAAAAATTAGGTAATGTTGGTACGCAATTGATATCAACTGGAAAAATTAAGTCAAATCTTAGTATGAAATTGGTATAGATTTGGTATTAAACTCATGCCCAGTGGTAAAATTGAAAAAAAAAACATGTAATTGAGATTTCAACAGAAATTTCAACCTAAAACTAGTTACTGTTGTATCCAATTTGTATACATATGGTATGAATTGATATCACACTAGAAAAAAAATGAAAAAACAACATGTAATTGAGATTTCAACCAAATTAGCCAACCTAAAACTAGTTGATGTTGTACCCAATTGGTATGCATTTGGTATTTAACTGATATCTAATTGAAAAAATTTAAAAACACGTAATTGAGATTTCAACTAAATTAGTTAGGTTAAAACTAGTTAATTTTGTACCCAATTGGTATACATTTGGTATCAAACTGATATCCTTTTGAAAATTTTGAAAAAACATGTAATTGAGATTTCAACTAAATTAGTCAGCCTAAAACAAGTTAATTTTGTATCCAATTGGTATACATTTGGTATCCAACTAATATCCCATTGGAAAAATTGAAAAACCAACATGTAATTGATATCTCAACTAAAATAATCTGCCTAAAACAAGTTAATGTTGTATCCAATCGGTATACATTTGGTATCCAACTGATATCCCATTGAAAAAATTAAAAAACCAACATGTAATTGAGATTTCAACCAAATTAGACAACCTAAAACAAGTTAATGTTGTATCCAATTGGTATCCAACGGATATCCCACTGAAAAATGAAAAAAACAAAATGTAGCTGATATTTTAACCAAATTAGACAATATAAAACAACTTAATGTTGTATCCAGTTTGTATACACTTGTTATCCAACTTGAAATTTTAGAACAAAAACTAAAATTAAAAATTATGAAATTGATATCCAACTGGTATAAATTTGGGGTTTGTGTGTGGGTAAAAGAAGAAGGTGGGGGTGTGGGTGGGGGGTTGTTGTGTGAAAACTGAAAAAAAAAAATTCTAAAATGGTGTAAGAGATAATGATAATTGATTCTCTAATATTAATGATATCCCTAAAATGGTGTGAGAGATAATGACAATTGATTCTCTAATATTAATGTTATTTCCCTTACTTATTAATTATAATTTAATTATAAAAATAATAATGAATTAATAAAATAAAATAAATTAAATTATAGATTAAAACTAATATGTTAATACTTGTCATTAAACTGTTATAAGTAGTAATATAAAAAAAAGTACATCTAAAGGCTGTAATATTAAGTCTTAAATAGATATGTAGGGTGATTTTTCCTTATTTTTATAAACTTGCATTGTTATGTATTTTTATTTAACAACTCAAGTGTTTACAAATATTATGTGATTTTTTCCAGTTATTTATTATTATGGGATACACGTACAAAGCACGTGCTGAGAACTAGTTAATGATATAAGAGCGAATAATTATAACTTTACAAGTGATAGAAGAGCTTTGAATACTATTAATGATACGAGAGCGAATAATAACAAGTGATACAAAACCAAATGAATACAAAAATGTATAGCGAGCGAATGAATATACATGATACAAGAATAAGAAATATGAAAATACAGAGTTCGACCTAAATTCACGTATGACATAATAAATATAATCATTTGATAAAAAATATAAAATATAAAAAAAGAGAAAATAATACAACCTAAATGCACATATAAATACTACAAATATAGTCATCTAATACCTTTAAAAATATAGAAATATAGAAATATTGAAAGAAAAGGGTAATACAAAAGAGAGAAAGAAAGAAGGCAGAGAGACGATCGAGAAACGGAGAGAGAAACAAAGGGAGGGGTGAGAAAGATTGAGAAAAGAGGCAAACAAAACTTTTTTTAATCTATTTTGCTTGGCATCTTAAATAAAATAATATGTAAGGAAAGATTATACGGAATAACAAACATTTAAATCATATTAAAGGTTATAACTATTATTTAGGGAAATTTTAATTCACAACTATAGTTTTGTCCAATTTTACTATTCGTCTGATTTGTATAATTCGCTTAATTTGTACAATTCACCTGATATAAATCCAATTTTTTTATAATTTGGTTCCTGATTATATAAATCCATAATTTTGTATATGCTTACCCAACCTATTTGTATATGATTTATGAAAAGTCCATAATAAATTATCATGTTTGTATATTGGCAAGCAAAATATACAAATAGAATTATGATAAATTCCTGAATGTATAAATACATAATTTGTATGTACTTACCCTATTTGTATATATACGAACAAAAATATACAACCTTAGCCTCCATAGCAAACAAAACTATAGTTATGGAGTGCAATCATCAAAACTATAAAGGCCCGTTTGGCCATGCGGTATGGTATCATGATATGGTATCATGATATGAAATCATGAGATGAAATTGAAGTTTTGTTTGGACATACGATATGAAATTTTTGTGTTGTATATTTTCTCATAAACATAAAAATCTCATAAGTTGTAAAACTATTAAAATAGCCCCAATTGTTTATTCAATCTTATCAAATAAACAAAAATTTATAAAATCACATAATAAATTATTACAAAGCTATTTGTTCTCCACTTAAGTAATTGTTTCATCTAACTTTAATTTAATAAAAAAAATTGAACATAAATTGTAGTGTACTAGTCTTTAATATAATCCTCCCACATAGTACGGACAATTTCCTCACGTTGAACTTGCATTTCTCGATCATGTGACCGAGAAGACGAATCAACATTGTTACTTTGAGCCATTTGTTGGTCAATATCATCCGCAACTATATTTTCATGCTCATAGAACATAAATATTTCATCAGTACTTGAGTATTTTCGTAAATAATTATGTAACACTACACAAGCTATGACAATTTTCACTTGTGTATCAATATCATAATGGTTCATGCTTTGTTCAGTATTCTAAATCTACTAGTTAACTCAACCGTGCTTCGCGCGGCCATAAAAATTGAATGAAATTACTGATTATAATTTTCTCATAATAGAAAATTACAATTTAACACAAACGAATGAAGCTTTAAAATACACATCTAACTTACTAAATGTTATTAAATTAAGCAACTTAGAGTTATTTATTAAAACAGACTAAGACATCCTAATCGTAATATTAATAAAGTAATATCCTGTTTCATTTGAAAAATATACACGTGCAAAAAACGAAATTTATATAAATAAAGAAGAAACATAAATTAAATAATCTCTCAAAATTTTTGTTCAATTTTTTACATTCAAAATTTTATCTTCGGAAAAGTAATCTAAACTTAATTAAGAGTCTATGCTCGATTTGTGCAACTTCTATCAATTTGTCTCTCTATCACCATATGATAAAAGAATATTTAAATTAGCGAGGAAATGAATTCATGACACTAACTACCTAATTTCATTGCAATGATGCCCATATATCTTCTCTTTATTCCAAGTTCAGATATTATAAAATCATTTTGCCTTATATAGCCCATTTTGTTTTGCTTATCCTTTTCTAGTTATTGCCCCATTCAATGTGTAGCTTAAAACTGATGAATGCAAAAGGTTGCATAATAAAGCGATAATTAAGTGCAATGAGTCAAGTTTTTAATACTCAGAAATTTAATGGATAAACAAAATGAAATAAAATTAACTAAAAGAGAGATAAAATAGCATTACAAATTTGTTGGCTTTTGAAGCATTGCACATCATGTCTTCTAAGTTTAGGTTTAAAATATATATAAATATAGATGATAATTATAGAGAGAGTATTTAAAAATGAACAATTATGGGAAGCGTATAACAATATACTCAATTATGTTTAAATTTATATGAAATATCAAAAGACAGGAGAAGAAAAAGTAACATTAGAGATGAGAGTAGGAATGGGAAATGCTAATAATTACTAACCGTGCTAGTTTTAATTCACTTAAAATGACCGTTTCATCTTTCTTATTAATAAATGAGATAACTTTTATTTTTTTTAAACATATTACTTAAATTAAAACTATGAAAAAGTTCAAAAAAACAAGAGAAAAGATAAATAAGAATCCTAGCTTTTGAGGGGTGCCACATCAGCAATCTTATATATATATATATATATATATATTTTTTTTTTTCAAGCTCCAAAAGTCCGTTCAATCACATTGCACAGAGATGAATGCCTATAATTAAATAGTTCTTTGGTATTTTGAGGCTCTCTTTCACTTCCTCGGTAATCTTGCAAATGATAGCGTAGTTCTTTGTATGGAGCTAAAAATTCTCTTGTGTTTCGGAAACCAGCATCAACAACATAATATTTATCTACCAACAAACATTTTATAAAGAATTACTTAAAGCATATGTGACGTAAAAGAGACAGCTTTGTGTAAATAAATAATATTTATTCTAAGGATGTAATTTAAAGTTATCATATGGCGGAAATGGAAATTGTGACGTTGGTTCAACAAGTGCATTCTCAAGTACTTTACTATCATGTGCGACCTTTCCCAACCAAAGAAGAATAAAGGTAAATCGCATATAAAAATCACAAGCACATAAGACATTTTGTGATGTTCTTCCTTTGCGATTACGATATGCTTGTTGCACCGCTTTAAGAACCTCCCCTTCTATATATGTTCCATCAATCGCACCAACACAATCCTATCAAATAAAAAATACATCAATATTAGTTTAGTGAACATAAAATAAATTGGAAGCATTATAGAATGCACTTCATAAAAATAATGTTTGTAAGAGTTATAAAAATAGTGCTTCCAAGACAATGCAAAGTCATAAAATAAATTATCTCTTTAAACAAAATTGATAGGAAAAATATAACTAAATACTAATAACTTACACATAAAATATAAATGTGCACTTATTAAGGCCATAAAATAAATTTATTACTCAATAATTGGTTCGTGTGAGTTAAAATTACTATATGTTGGTGAGAATAATAAATTTTATGTCGGTGAGAATAATAAATTTAAAAAAGTAATGATGTGATTATAATTTTTATTTACATATGAAATAAATGGTTAATAGATATAAATGTGGGGTTGTTTTGACAAAATATAAACTCGCCGATCAATTTTGTATTAAAATATCTCAAATCATGATATGAAATTCCCATATAATTCCATATCATGATTTTTGGAGAATATGGAATCACATCTCATGATATGGAATCATGAGATGGAATCAACATAAAATCGCATGTCAAATATTGATTCGATCTCACGATACCATATCATGATATGATATCGTATAGCCAAACTCCTACTTATTATATCTTATTATGTTTGCTATTTTTAAAATCTCTAATTACGTCAAAATGTTAGTCATTTTTTTAAAAAAAAATTAACTTTATTATTGGGCCATTGGTGCCTTGCTAACTTCGTTGGTTCTATTGCAGGCGACCCGCCACCATATCTACTCGGCGTCGTCGTCATCTTCTTCTTCTCTCCCCTCTCCATTCGTAAACTTGAGCCTGTTTTGCAGACATTGATTGGCGTATATTTCTGGATAATTGCGGTTAATTCAACGAAAGCTGACTCAAAATTCTCATCCTGAAGCTGTTTGATAAAATTCCTAAGAGGTGTCTCAATTTCAAATTCCAACTTTTTTTTTTGCTTAGCTCTACAATGTAATCACCCTCAACCCTTTATTATTCAAATGGCCTGTAATTCCATTCTCAATTCTCCATTTTTGCCTTCTTTCCCCCCAAAAAAAAAACCCCATTATCGGAAAAATACAATTCCGGTAATCATTTCCTGCAATTCCGACAAACCCAGAACTGAAGAAGAGAAGAAAATTAGGATAAATCAATTGGGTTTACTTAATCTTTCTGCTACACTCACTGTAATATCAGCTTCACTTGTACGACCCGCAAATGCAGCAAAAGTGTCTGAAAAGAGGAAAAAGTCTGAAGCTTTAACGCCACAAGAGTTGAAAAAATGGTCACAAGGTCTTCCAACTGTGAGCAATAGGTTACCTTATACAGAAATATTGGATTTGAAAAGGGAAGGGAAACTTAAGCATATAATTAAGCCACCTAATGTAGGGTTAAAGCAACGGCCTGAGGTAGTGTTAGCTGTTCTAGAGGATTCTAAGGTTGTAAGAATTGTTTTACCTTCTGTTGAGAGTGATCCAAGATTTTGGGCTGAATGGGATGAGTTAAAAGTTGATGGACTTTGTATGAATGCTTATACTCCACCATTGAAAAAACCTGAGCTTCCTTCACCTTATTTGGGGTTCTTGTCAAATATTCCAGCTTGGTTGTTTTCTTTTATGAAGGCCAAGCCACAGTCAAAAAAGGCATTGGAGTTGAAGAGGATGAGGGAAGAATTGAAGAGAAGGCAAAACCAGGATTTGGCGAAGATACGGAACGAGAGGGAGAGGATGGCGAAGGCAATGAAAATGCAGAAGAAAATGGAAGAGAGTAAAAGAAAAAGAGAGTTGAAGAGAATGAGGTATGAGGAGTCCTTGCGTCAAGCGAGTAGAAGTTCTCACGATATGGCAATGGTGTGGGAAAGCTTGGCTAGTGATTCAAATGTTTCCACTGCTCTTGGTTTGGTTTTCTTCTACATATTTTATAGAACTGTTGTATTTAGCTATAGGAGGCAGAAAAAGGATTATGACGATAGGTTGAAGATAGAGAAAGCAGATGCTGAGGAGAAAAAGAAGCTGAGGGAATTGGAGAGGGAAATGGAAGGGATTGAGGGTGTTGATGATGACGAAGAAGAAGGAAGGAAAGGAGAGGAAAATCCTTATATGAAGATGGCTATGCAATTCATGAAGTCAGGTGCTCGTGTTCGAAGAGCACGCAATACGAAACTTCCCCAGTATTTAGAGAGAGGTATCGATGTTAAGTTCTCTGACGTTGCTGGGCTTGGAAAAATTAGGGAGGAGCTTGAGGAAATTGTTAAGTTCTTCACCCACGGGGAGATGTATCGCAGGCGAGGAGTCAAAATACCAGGTTAGATATATGCAGATAGTGATTTGTAGGGGTCTTCTTGAATGTAGGTTCCTACTTGAGTTTGTTGTTTGATCCATATTTTCTGTAAACAGGAAGTCCTTCTCTTTCTATTTCCGATCTGCAGGAATTAAGCCATATCGTTTGCTCTAGACTTGTTAGTTATTTGTTCTAGGTACTATATATTCCTGCACTAGCCGCAATACTGTCATTTCCTATAAAATCGTGTGTTTAAGTGGATTAAATTGACACAAAGCTATAGGCTTCTTCCACTATGATATTCCAGCATTAGCAGGTCCAAGGTTCTTTAATGATCCATTACTAGATAGGTCACCTATGACTCTTTCTTTTCCAGAAAGGTTTTCTACTGTTCTGTCCTTTGGCTGTAGACACTTCCTACGAGTAACATTTATAGTGCAAAATGTATTTGCACGCCTTCATTTTATGATAATATGAATACCTCTTTCTCTGGTTATTAACATTTTCTTGCATTTCACTTCTCCGTGTTTGTTAATGCAATCACATGCAAGAATAGTACTCTCTCTAACTTAAATATAACATAAGATGTTTGATATCTACTTCTGTAACTTTAATTGAATGAACCTCTCTGTCTGTCTCTCTCTGTCAAAGTTTTTGATTACTGATTTTTGTTGTTATTAATTACATCAGTTTATACAAATAGCTTTTGCCAGTGTTGACTTTGCTGCTTTTGTATTGTTTAAAGCTATTTCCCTGCAATTATCTTATTTTATCCAGTTCTTTCCTGCGATATTTCACTTCTCAAATAATGACAATTTAGTGTGCCCGTAAGATTTACTATGCACCTATTTGGTTTTTCTTTTTCCTTTTTTTAATAATGGTGGTATCCGGGTCCTCTTGCGTGCACCTTGACTATTCCACCAGGTACCACTATGTCTCACTAGCGCAGGTACCTGGTAACTCTTTTGCACCTTCCTGTTTGGCACACTAGCTTGGTGGATTCTCTCAGCTGTTTTGTCTCCTTGTTTGGCACACTAGCTTGGTGCGCTTAATTCTTGTCTTATACCATTACGTATCTATTGAGCAAATCTTTCAGGGGGGATACTGCTTTGTGGTCCACCTGGAGTGGGGAAGACTTTGTTAGCAAAGGCGGTGGCTGGTGAGGCAGGGGTGAACTTCTTCTCCATATCTGCGTCTCAGTTCGTTGAGATATATGTTGGTGTTGGGGCTTCCCGTGTTCGAGCTCTCTACCAAGAGGCGAGGGAGAATGTAAGTTAATTTTCTATCATCTCTACTATCCACGCCACTTTTCAGAGTCATTTGCTTATAAATGCTTGGCGTTATAGTTGGCTACTCTTTTTCCACCTATGCTGTGAATTAAGATTCTGCCATTTCCCTCCTATTCTGAATGAACTGTTTGCTTTTGTCTTTGAATATTGCAAACCCCAGCTAGTTTGGTGTTGAGTAGTAGTTGATTGCTTGATTCTCTGTTATTGAGTGGGCTGCTTCATATTCTTGTTTCTGAATCTTGTCAAGCCATTTTTTCTTTTATTTAGAGTGGTTTTATATGTAACTTATAAAGTCTCAACTAGATATGAGCATTATTATGTGGTTTTGCGTAGGCCCCATCAGTGGTGTTCATCGATGAGCTGGATGCAGTTGGCAGAGAACGTGGTTTGATCAAGGGTTCAGGTGGACAGGAACGTGATGCCACTTTGAATCAGGTTCCCTTGGCATTTTGCACTTATGAGAAACTGTCACTTCATCTTGTTGAGATCTCAGGCTACATTAATTTAGAATGTTTCCCTTTTTTCTCCAGCTTCTTGTATGCTTGGATGGTTTTGAAGGCAAAGGTGAAGTCATCACTATTGCTTCTACAAATAGACCAGACATATTGGACCCAGCACTTGTTCGACCAGGGCGGTTTGATCGGAAGATATACATCCCAAAACCTGGCCTAATTGGACGAATTGAAATCCTTAAGGTGCAAGTTGCATGCGTAATTTGTCTGTTGAAAAGCTTAATCACTTTGGGGATCTACAACATCTTAAAGCTCTTTTCATGGGGATATAACATCTTAGTAAGCTTGTTATATATTTTTGCTTCTTACATCTCATTTCCTTGGATTAGGTGCACGCTCGTAAGAAGCCTATGGCTCCTGATGTGGACTATATGGCTGTTGCCAGTATGACTGATGGAATGGTTGGTGCAGAGTTGGCCAACATTGTTGAGGTCGCTGCTATTAATATGATGCGTGATGCAAGAACTGAGGTAATAGCTTTTGGTTTAGTCTGGGTCAAAAAAAAAAATTCGAACCTTGTAATTAAGCAATATATGTCGATAGTTGTTAACTTGTTATTGACTGTACAGATAGAATTTTTGGCGTAGTCTTTAAGAAGCGTTAGGTCTTCTAAATCTGAGCTCTTATATATTACACATGCGACATAAGAAAATCTTTCTTCATTGTTGCTTCCAATATGATGCCCTTTTTAGGCGGAGAAGTGGGTGGGTTAATGTTGTTTAATTGCCTCAAAATGTAATTCAAATATCATTGTTGAGAGACCCTCATTCCCACCAGAAAAAAAAAAATGTATGCTGGAATTTGTCTTCTGGATTTATCATGACAAAGATGAAATTCTGGTCTCCATCCATCACTGAAGTTCACTTTGCCAAATACTTACATAAAACGGGTCTTCCAGACCTACAGTTCACTTCTCCATTATGTGCTTTTCTGCTACCAGACTCGGTTAAGTTCGTATAACCTTAGAGTTTGGACTTCGCAGATTACAACTGATGACTTGATACAAGCTGCACAAATTGAAGAACGAGGAATGCTTGACCGGAAGGAGAGAAGCCCTGAGATGTGGAAGCAAGTGGCTATTAATGAAGCAGCAATGGCTGTGGTGGCAGTGAACTTCCCGGATCTTAGAAATATTGAGTTTGTAATGCTTTTTACTCTTCTCTATTTTGTTACTGTCTGCTTTGTCATTGTTGTTTTATGGTATGACAGTTTGGTGAAGTATCTTTATTGAGTTAGGCAATCATGTTCATGTTTACCCTACTTCTTTGCTTTTCACTCATTCATTTTCCAATAGTACCCAAATATGCATTTTATTTCTCAGATGCTTGCATCATATCTACAATAAAGGCTTAATATCTGTTGTACCACTTGAATTTTTGTCTTAGGATAACTCCTAGGGAACCTGTACAAAATTTTGGCTTCTTTCCTAATTATTCAGTGTTGGTGGTGTATCATGTCATGATATTACCTTGTCAAGAATTAGCAAGTTTTGGTGTTATGTTTATCATTTAGATATTAAAAATATGAGAAAAGTGCAATGTGTGATTGTTATCATCTTGCACACAGTAGTTGCCTGTTTGAAAGTTTGACGAAGTAGTTGCAATCATGCTCAAATGTTTAAATTTATTATGCTTTTTGCCTATACAATATACATGGATACTAGTTCTATAATTTAGATTAATTACTAAAATCTCAATCTGAGTTAACCATGTGTTAAAGGGAAGCAATACCTGTCTGGTAGAATACGACTTGTTAGAGTGGAATTTGGTCAGTTAGGAGAGAGTAGAGACTTGATGAAAGATCAATCAGTGTATGTCCTTCCTGACCTCTGATTTCTCATGTTTCTTTTATGTAGATCTCCATGTAATTTAACCATGTATTAAACAAAGTAAGCTGTACACATTTAATAGAATATGACTTGTTACAAAGGAGCTCTGGATATGACTTGTTACAAAGGAGCTTTGGAGTGGACTGGCAGTTGGTACGGGTAGCAAATAGAACTTGGATTGGTTAGGAGAAATTTGATGAAAGGGCAATCAGTGTTTGTCCTTCTTCCTGAATTCTGATTTCTCATGCCTTTTGCTTGACAATATAGGGAAAAAAGACTCGTGCGATTTGTTAATGCAAGTTTCTTTTTCTTTTTCTTCCATAGTGCATTGAGTTCTTATTTTCATACTTCGTAAAAAAGGTATTATCAGCATCATTACAATTTATGATTTAGTTATACCCATTGTTACTTAGTAATACAGCATGAACTTTTTATGATTTTTTTTTTAATGTTTCTTTTTGGGAAGCTCACTATTGCTCCAAGGGCTGGAAGAGATCTCGGTTATGTGCGGATGAAAATGGATCACGTCAAATTTAAGGAAGGAATGTTGAGGCACGGCTTCTATCCCCTTCATATTACACTTATCTTTCTTTATTCTTTTAAAACAAAAGTTACCAATTTAAAAAAAAAAAAAAAAGAAAAAAAGTATTGGAAATCTAATGCAACAAGATATGCTAGTGTATATGTAATGGAACTAATAAATGAGGGTATTTCAAACTTCTACTCATGTATTTCCTCAAGCAATATGAGGAAATATATGTGTAGACACCACAGAGAAAGAAGTATTTGCCTTTTGAAATACCTCACTGTCTGTTGGTCTTACTTCCCATATAAGCAATTTGGAAAACACGACCACCTCTTGCTTTTCGAGCCACTACCGTCAGATGTCAAAGAAGAAAATTCCAGATTATAGGCATCTGTAACTTTTGACGCTTCATTTTAATGCAGCCGGCAGTCGCTCTTGGATCACATCACTGTTCAGATAGCACCACGTGCTGCTGATGAGCTCTGGTATGGAGAGCACCAGGTAAGATAGGCAGAAACTTTAAATTTTAGTTTTGCATCATTTGTCACCTACCGTTTAAATAGCTTGAAAGGGATCCATGCTGCTTTTGTTGGAGTCTTAAAGATTATTATGAAATATAGCCTAATAGGTATCATGAAGCAAATCCATAGCCATTTGGACACAGACACATATTTCATGTCCAACATGGAATCGACATACAAACATAAATATGCATAAGGGACATTACATGTAGTTTTGGAATAAATTTATTGATAAACTATGTAATTGGCCCAATTAACTCGGGAGATAGATTTCAGATGTTAATTTGACAGTATGCTACATTATTCTCACAGCTTGATTACTGGGCGAACATTTCTTCTGCATATTTGGAGAGACATTTTTAATGTCACTTAAGTATGTTAAATGATCAATGAGACATTATATTACATCCCTTTTTGTAGGAAATTAGGACCTAAAGATACATTTTTGGTTTAAGCCTTCAAGGTAGTATTTAAATAAAGAAGAGGAGCAAAAATAATAGAAGGTGGTTCCATGGGTTGTTTCCAAATTATTTCCAGGATACATTAACATTTTCCACTTTCATCTTTTGTTCTAGATAGAAATAAGTCCACCCGGTGTCCGGTACCGGGAAGCGCTCCCTACCAAGATTTTTTATCATTTCCCAGGGAATCCTTATTTATCCGACCGCAACCCTTAGTGGTGAAAATAAGTAATATGGTGTTGTCAGCAAAAATTCTCATCCAAAAATTTGCGTTTTCTCAAAAAGTGGAGAACTAATTCAGAACCATCTTCACCAAATCAATCAGTTACACCTAAATCAAAATATTAGTTGGTTCGATATGAATCCTCTGCATTTATTCCGCGCTATTCAGACCAATTACAACCATCCTCATTAGGTTCTAATCGTAGCTCTTAAAGTAAAAGGAAAAGCATGCTTCTTATCTTCTTATTCCCCACTGATGGAGAGAAAAACTAGTCCCCCCTCCCCCCTGGCCCGAAGTCTAACCGAAAACCACCATAAGCAGTGCCACTTTCTTAATAGAAATTTGATATATATACTAATGTAACAATAGACCTGTTTCACGCAACTTATTTGAACCTGAGGTAGCTTTGTGATATTATTAAGGAATATGCTGCTTTGGAATTTGACTCTCACACCCAAATGTTAATGCACATATATGCACACATATGCCACTTGTCCCAACTACCCACCCACTGAGTGAAGTTACCTGTTCTTTCTGGCATTCTGGGTGTCAACTTGTACTATTGTACATGAAATGTTTTGCTTGGCCTTTTTTTTTTTTGAGAAGGTATGTTTCATTTGCCCTTTATTTATTCAAGTTCCAACTACTTGCTGCTACTATGCATAAAAAAGTAGTTATATAAGGATAAGATTGGCTATTCTTTTATATTCCTGCTCTTATTTTGAATACATGGGAGCATATGTGTATTAATCATCTTTACTAATTTAAACATGTCATCCAGAGGATTTTTACTCTTTTCATTTCAGCTTTGAAAACCTCTGAGGATACTGTATATGGAAAAGACTTCTGAACAGCTGCTAAATGCCTCTTACTAGCACCAGAAACGCGTGAGATTAACATATGAATTATAAGACTGTCTATATAAGTGTATGGGCAGGTGTTCCTTTGCGTACTTACTGTGTATAATGTTAACACGTGACTTCTATACATCCTTTCAGAAGTTTCCATGCATTAGTTATTTTACAACTAGTGTCTCTTACTAGCATCAGAGACGTGGGAGATTAACATATGATTTTTTTTTAATAAAGTGGTATTAATAACAGCATCAAGAAGATGCTAGAATTACACGATATGGCATTTGAGCTTATAAAAAATCTCTGGCTAACTATATGAACTATCTAAGCCAGAACTAGTGAGTTAATGAAGTCCTGAAGTTGTTCTGCATTAAACAGCAGGATACAAGTTGGACCAACTAAACAAATTTGCAATACACCTAGCCTTCAAAATGCCTAAAGCAGTTGACTCTCCATCAAAACATCTCCTGGTCCTCTCTAACCAAATACACCAGATTAACATATGAAGTATAAGACCTGCCTATGTAAATGTATGGGCAGGCATTCCTTTGTGTGTACTTACTGTGTACAATGTTAAACACGTGACTTTTCTATACATTCTTCTAGAAGTTTCCATGCATTAGTTATTTGGATCTCTATCCGTACCCCTATCCTTACCCTTTCTTAGTCAAGAGTTACCATAATATCTTATCCAGCACCTTGAATAATAGTAGTGAACACATTATTTGTATCAAACTGTAACCTAGGAAGTTAATATGCTTTTTCATGACATAAAGTCTATTTGGACGACAATTCGTCACTAATACATGTAAAATATTTCAGTTCAGTACAATATGGGCTGAGACTGCAGATAATGCGAGGTCAGCGGCTCGGACTTTTGTTCTTGGTGGTCTGTCTGATAAACATTATGGTTTGTCTGACTTCTGGGTTGCAGATAGGATAAATGTAAGATTTCACTATCTTCACCCCTCACTTTAGTTATTTAACCATTTCTCCTTCCCCATTCATCAAGGTTTTAAAGGTAATTTTTAGCAGAAATATATCTTTCCCTCTTCCAGAAGTACGAATATTTCATTGGTATGCCGCTGCTAGAGTTTCAAATATGCTTCTAAAATTAAAAAAAGATCCCGTCTCTTTTCTTTTGGGTTGCACTCCCCGTGGTACTTCACTCCATCTATATTTTCTACATTGATGTGTCTTGCGTGCCACCTGAATTCCAAAATATATTTTGCTTGTCAGGACATTGATTCCGAGGCACTTCACATCTTACATATGTGCTATGATCGTGCAAAAGAGGTATCATTAGAAATCATGTCTCCTCTATACCCCTGGTCTGAGCGGAAAGAAAAGTGAAGATAGTGTGAGTTATGAAATTGCATGCTACTTAGGTTTTCACTAATGCAATCCTGAAATGACTGTACAGATCCTTCATCAAAACCGAAACCTTATGGATGCAGTCGTCGATATACTGGTTGAGAAGAAAAGTCTTACTAAGGAGGGATTCTTTAAACTAGTTGAGCTACATGGGTCCCTTCAACCAATGCCTCCCAGTGTAGTTGATCTCAGGTCTGCTAAACGCTTGGAGTTCCAGGATACACTCACAAAGCATAAGGAAATTATTTCTCAAGGACGCAATTGAAGGTGTTTGGGATTGTGATGTGATCATTACATAACCATGATCTGCTGTGCTCTTATAGTCATGCTCACCTCCTTCAATTGTTGGTGCGAAGGGAACTGGAGTCTACTTTGCAGGGTATGACTTCCTTGGATCTAATTTTGTCTTGAAGATCCCATTGAAGTGGTACAAGTGTTGAGGCAGAATTCTGCTACCTCAGATTGGTAAGAGCAGATATTGCAAGAGCTCTCTGAATGGATTTTGAAGTTTCAAGCGCGAATAATGATCTCGGATCTATGAAGCTATAAATGTGTACCGAATGCAGTGAACTCCTTTTTGTTTTCATTTTTCTTGGTCATTCAGCTGGTTTTCCCTAGTCCATTTTGTTATAGATTGCACAACAGAAAGGATATGTATAGGTCACACATATTATTTATGCTAATGTTGCATAATATTCTCATTAAAATCAACTTTACAACTCCAAATAGCAGTGTTTCCATTTGACAATCTAAAAATGTACTTAAGCCTTGGTGGGCAAATTTAACAGACACTTACTTGTTTTAGTTGGAAGTAGCATGTATTAGATTGAACGATAGAGGCACGTATTAGTTGGTTTGGACATCACCGTTATTTTAACTATGAAAATATTAGCACCATAGGTTAATTTGGTTTGTCCTAAATTATAGTTCATTCTTACCTTTGAATTATTAATACTAAATAAAAAAGTAAAGGCCCACATTATTGTTTTTATTGTTTTTACTAATTTGAATAAAAAGAAAAGATCTTACTTTAAATAGATGAAAATGATCCTACAAGTTCTCAAGTGTTTTATATACCAATCTCTTATGTTTTACCTTAAAATAGCATTTGTAATGGAATAATGGATTATAAATTTAGTGAACCTTTTCTATGCTTGGGTATCCATCCAATGCATTCTTTCTGATCTTCTATTCTATATAGGATTACAATGCATAGTTTAGACAGTCAGCACACTGAATAGAAAAAGATTCGATTATTCTCTTACGTGGAATTAAAGATGGAAAAAGATTTAAATTTGCTCGTATATATTATTTACAATTTATTTTTTATGTATCTTTCATTAACCTATCGGCTAGAGGAACCCTCATTGTTATTATTAATTACCAATATTATGAAGCATCTAATTAGAGACTAGTCTTGGGGGGGAAATATAAATGAAACGACTATTTCATGAGTTTTGTTTCTGGTTGGTTTCTCATTCAATGTTCAATATTTATATTGGAGTTCAACTAAGTTTAGATTCTCGGCAGAAAGTCTTACATTAGGGATAAAACGCGCTCCCTTATAAAGGCAACTTCATATTTTGGGGGACTCAAATCTGAAACCTATTGTTAAAGATGAAAAAATACTTATCGATCCACCCAGTTGTTGTTGGTCACTAGTTCATTAGTTAACTCAACGTCAATATACCAAATACTTTTTGATTTGACCACTGACAGATGATATATAATGCTGAGTGCTGACCAATTTTATACCACCTCATCAACTCAATTTGTGTCCCTTCAGGGACATCCGATAAGAAAAAATCAATTCACTTTGTTCTATATTAGTACGTATCTTCTAAAGTTTCTATCAATTTAATTTGTTCTATATTACATATCTCTTAAAGTTGAAAGGTTGCGGTAATAACAATAACATATTCAGTTAAATTTCATTAATTGAGGTCTGAAAAGATTAAGTGTATGCAGACCTTATCACTGTTTTGAGAAGGTAGAGAGGGTTATTTCCAAAAGACCCTGTGCTCAAGTGCATGGAACCCAAGTAAAAGAAGAAGTAAATAATTAAGAAAGCATATTTGTTAATAAGAAAGATAGTGTAAAGTCTACAATAAATAAAGAAATAATAACAACAACAAAATAGTGTGGTAATTGAAACATAAGAAAAGAACTATAAGAGTACGACTAGTACTACGTTAGGTACTAACAAGCCTAAACCTACGCCACAACAAGACAACACTTCACCCTTACTAAACTTCTACCCTAGTACGTGACTAATCTCACTCCTTTCTATCTAGAGTCAGGTCCTCGATAATATGAAATTGCGTCATGTCTTGTCTAATCATCTCTCCCCAATACTTCTTCGGCCTATCTCTACCCCTCCAAGTACTCCCGATAACCAACCTCTTGCACCTCCGCACTAGGGCGTCAAAGCACCTCCTTTGCATATGCATGCCCAAACTATCTCAGCTTCACTTTCCTCATCTTGTCTGCCACAAAAACCACTCCTACCTTCTCTCAGATAACCCCATTCCTAATCTTATCGCTCCTAGTATGCCCACACATCCATCTCAATTGTATATAAGAATATTTGTCCTAATTAGCATTTATCTTTTCGAAATGGGTTGACTAATTAGGGTGTGTTCAGTATAAAGGAAAGTATTTTCTTGAAAAAGAAATTTATAAGAAAATAAGTAAATTTCTTACTTTTTTTGTGTTTGGTATGTAAGCAAATATATATTATCTTAAATTTTATTTTTATATAATCTAGACAAATACTATGAAATGAAAGGTAGGAACTGGGGTTGATAAGGTGAGGTGAAGATGAGGTATGTTGGAGAACACAATCAATACGGGATTTCACCTCTAAAACTTGTAATTTTCCTCATTTATATAACTTAACTCCTAAAATAATATTTTTAAAAATTTTTTACCAATCAAAAGTAGTAAAAGAAATACAAAAATTCTGACCAACTGAAAATAATAGAAGAAGTAATAGTCATTATAATCTGTCCACGGCAGACATGGAAGAGGATTATTGCAATAGACCAAATCTACTACTATCATTTTCATCTTTTGCAATGTTCACAATATCTTAGCTTTTTTTTTTTTTTCTTCGATATCTGAAATATGTATTGAAGTCTGATTAAATTTGTAGAATTTGTTCGGAGATGGCGTTGTTATCAATTAGTAATAGCTTAGACAACTATTGCTTACTTGGGTTAAATGATACTAGACAAATTTGAACTCAGTATTTTTGATATGAAACATAAATTTATATATAAAAATTTCATCTCGAACAACAATTTTAAAAGCATATATACCAAGTTTATTAGTGATATGAAATATTTTTGGATCGAACTTATCAAATTTAAAATATGAATCCGGTTCAATTTGTTGTGTCTTAAGCTTATCAATTTGTTGGAGATGTCACGACAAACATTCTTGTGGACTCGTTGAGTGATGTAAAATTAACTGTGCAAAGCAGGCTAATTAGGTCCCCTTTGTCCAAAGATTTAGTATACAAATTCAAAATAACACTTGGATATTGTTTTAAAATAAGTATTTTTTTAAATTAAATTTTAGGCTTAATATATAATCAGTTTCTTAAATTTGACATTAAAACTAAGTCATGTTTCAACTGAACATCTTAACTTTTAACAAAGTGTTTAATTAGACACTTCTAATTCAAATTTTGGAAAAAACTTTTGCGCGGATTTTCATTCATCAATTAGGTAATTAAATTAACCACATAATTCTTTAATTATATGTATCAATCTTAAGTAGAAATTTCCTAGAGTTTTTATGATTTATTAAGATAAATTTATATAATTAAAGTTGATTATATATTTTATGATGTTAATTTAACTACATAACAATGTAAACAAAAAAAAAAAAAAACTCAAAAATTTGAATATAAAAGTGTCTAATTATAAGAACATTTTATTATGGGTTACTATGTTCAATAAAAAAAACAAAGGCTTGGTCGAATATCTAAATAAAATATTCCGACATATAATAATTTAATAGGAAGAGAACAAATATAGTCCACATGTACATACTGATTTTTTTTGTTGATTGGAAGTGTCACACAAAGATATGAGTCTGAACTGGCACTTGCCTGGCATATATGAAAACAATAAAACAAAAATTGGCATATATTATATGCTTTATTGTTTGATAATCAATATATGGGTCCATTGGAGTATATGCACATAATATATAGTTGGTTGTGATAATTAACTACACAAGATGGGCAATTTCCTTCAAATTTTTAAAATCCAACCTAAAATTGGATTGTCATTTTCAAAACAACTTTTGATTATTCTTCACTGTCCCCTTTAAAATCTCATCAATCGTTTAGTGGCACAATGTCATTAGTTTAGACTTTGGAGAATGATAGGTTTGATTGAAAGCTCTATAAATAAATAAAAAAGATTTATTTTATAACATTTATACCATATTTATTTTTTGATTATTTTATTAAGTACTAGATTTTTGACACGTGCGTTGCACGTGATTATTAATTCAGAAAATTTAAGCGAAGATTTGAATAATAAGTTTTGCACAAAATAATATTGCAGATTCTTTTGTGAATGTTCAATGTGGATCGGCACATATATCTCATATTCACACGAACCTATGAAGATGGTCAATGAAAAATTTTATTAGTTAAATGCAGTAATCTATATATTTATTTCAATTTGATGAGGTTCAATCATGTAATTAGTCGTATCTCACTAATATTACCTTATAGACGATATTTGTTGTGTATTTTTCTTGTCATCTAACCAGATGTGATTTGCACGTGTATACCACTTAATCTGTTTAGATGTCATATGAACATGCGGAGAACAACTACATTTTATTTTTTATAACTATTTTTGTATATTAATTTTTATTTTATATGTTATAACATAATAGATATTCTTTTTGTTGGATCTCATAGTTGACTTTTTGAGTGTCTGTGTACATAAATAAAAGATAGTTATCCTTTTTTTTACCGAAAAAACCAAAAATTAAAATGAACGAATATATTCTATCTATGAAATCATATATATAATCACATGTTTATCTTACACCCAACAAAGATATAGTTCATATACTTGTAAACAATTTTCAATTCATCTATGAAATCATATATATAATCACATGTTTATCTTACACCCAACAAAGATATAGTTCATATACTTGTAAACAATTTTCAATTCATCTAT
The DNA here is from genome assembly GCA_035578085.1 of Solanum pinnatisectum. Classification (NCBI taxonomy): domain Eukaryota; kingdom Viridiplantae; phylum Streptophyta; class Magnoliopsida; order Solanales; family Solanaceae; genus Solanum; species Solanum pinnatisectum. The sequence goes on from CM069087.1 coordinate 8,869,019, forward strand.
GAAATCATATATATAATCACATGTTTATCTTACACCCAACAAAGATATAGTTCATATACTTGTAAACAATTTTCAATTCATCTATGAAATCATATATATAATCACATGTTTATCTTACACCCAACAAAGATATAGTTCATATACTTGTAAACAATTTTCAATTCATCTATGAAATCATATATATAATCACATGTTTATCTTACACCCAACAAAGATATAGTTCATATACTTGTAAACAATTTTCAATTCATTCAACCAAGCATGATTCCTCCAAAGAAAAATAACAACACCGTATTATCACATATATAGGGGTGGTATGATAATATGAAAAATTATTAGTCAAAAGTTAATATAAGGAAAGATGAAAGATAGAAATAATTAATGTAATAACTATGAAAATTCATAATATTATAACTAAAGAATGTAAAAGAGCGTGAATAACATTTGCAATAATTAGTAACAACTAAGCGAATTTATATGTTATAACTAAAGAATTAATGTGTCATAGATGAATTTCTAATAAATTTTGTACTTACATAAATAAATAGGACTTTTAATTAATGTTACTTTTTTTTTTTATAGTTATTTGATTTTAATTCAGTGTAGGGACAAAATGAAAATGTTTATTCCATATTACTGAATATAATTTTTTTTTTGTTAATGATAAATTTTGAATGATTCAGATATATTTGCATATTTTCACATTTGTTGTGAGTTTTTTTTTTTTAAAAAAAAAAAAAAGAACTCGGAAAATTTTAAAATAATATATTTTGAAGTTAGAAGATCTTGTTAACTTGATGGTATATTTGTGACTTTATTTTCAAATAAAACAAACAATATAATATCAAAGACATTGTGAAATAAAATCAGAAAAAGCAGTATACAAAATGATGGTAGTAGAACAAGTCTTTTTTTCTCAAATAACATGGGAATCACCCAGGGGCGGCTCTAATAAATCGGTGGCCTAAAAGCCAAATCCAAATGGAGGCCTTAAATTCGAATATATATTTTTTATGAAGTTTATTATAGCCAATTATTTAATCATTGTTGAGAAATAATATTCATAATTTATCGAACTTCTATTACTTCTTTACTCTTTTATGAAATGTTTTTATTTTCTACAAGTAATACTCGATATTTTTTTAAAAAAAATACTTATAACCTATTATTTTTTTTAAAAAATGAGGCCCCTCAAATTTTGGGGCCTAAGGCAATCGCTTCTTTTTGAAAGCTGTAGAGCCACCACTGGTCAATCACCACGTTGCTTTAAACATTTATCATCTTCATCAATCTTCACTGCAATTGTTTTAATATTATGAATTACTCAATGCATTTGAGGGGTAAGATTAACAAATTATAGAGACAAAATTTGGAGAAAACCTTCATAGGTAACACCACCTTGTTCTTCATTATAGCCCAATTTAATCATACATACATTTGCATTAATGAGTATATATATCTCATAAAAATTAGCTATTAAATAAATAATAAAAATTAAACTAATATAGCCTTCCACTGGTGTTATTAGAAGTCATATGAACTTTTCGTCGTCGAAAATACTGAAATATTAAGAAATAGTAAGTTAGTAAAATAAAAGGACAATGTTTACATAGTAATAACAATTTTAAAGCAAACTTCCTGGCAATCTAAATCACAAAGCAGCATTGATAATAAAGTCATTTTTTTGTCTTGAGCATCAAAAAAATAAATCGTGATAATTCTCTAACTCTTGAGAAGTTTAATAATTTTGGACAAAGATATTCAGAAAAATATATTTACATCACAAGAGAAATTGTTAACGATAACTAATTACTTTAGACTACAATGAAAATTAAACTAATACAAACTTCCACTGGCGTTATTACAAGTCATATGAACTTTTCTTCGTCGAAAATACTGAAATATTAAGAAATAGTAAATCTATAAAACAAAAGGGCAATGTTTATATAGTAATAACTATTTTGAAGAAAACATCCTGATCACCTAAATCACATAAGTAACATTGATAAATAAATTCATTCTTTTGTCTTGGGCATTAAAAAAATAAATTGTGATAATTTTCTAACTCTTGAGAAGTTTATTAATTTTGGAAAAAGATATTCAGAAGCATCTATCTACATCACAAGAGAAATTCTTAACAATAACAAATGAATTTAGACTACAATAAAAATTAAACTAATACAAACTTCAACTGACGTTATTACAAGTCATATAAACTTTTCTTCGTCGAAAATACTTAAATATTAAGAAATGGTAAATTAGTAAAACAAAAGGGCAATATTTATATAGTAATAACTATTTTGAAGCAAACTTCCTGACAATCTAAATTACATAAGTAGCATTGATAAATAAAGTCATTCTTTTGTCTTGAGCATAAAAATACAAATTGTGACAATTCTCTAACTCTTGAGAAGTTTAATAACAATAAAAATTATACTAATACAAACTTCAACTGGTGTTATTACAAGTCATATAAACTTTTCTTCGTCGAAAATACTTAAATATTAAGAACTGGTAAATCAGTAAAACAAAAGGGCAATATTTATATAGTAATAACTATTTTGAAGCCAACTTCGTGACAATCTAAATTACATAAGTAGCATTGATAAATAAAGACATTCTTTTGTCTTGAGCATCAAAAAAACAAATTGTGACAATTCTCTAACTCTTGAGAAGTTTAATAATTTTTTAAAAAGATATTCAAAATCATGTATCTACATCACAAGAGAAATTTGTTTACTAAAACAAATCAATTTAGACTACATCATGTTAACTTTATATATTGGAACATTACATACTAATGTATATACTAAGCAAAAAAATAATTATTATATCATCATAATTATTTTCTGCAAGTACTCGAGGTTAAGGAATATACCGTCTTAGGATAGAAAAATTTTCTTCATCAAAATAGTGGTACCTCATATTCCTCTAAACTTCGCACTCACTCAATGACAATAAATTACACGAAATGTTTTAAAATGCAAGAAGAAGAAGAGTAGGAGATTAAAAAAATTGTGGTTGAAAAATGAGAGGAAACCCCTCTATTTATAGTAAACAAAAGGTAGTATGAACATGTATTTTTTGTGTCTTATCTGAAAAGTCATGACCTTTTCGAAAAGTCACAACCCTTTCGAAAAGTCACAATTATTGAAAAGTCACAACTCTTTGGAAAAGGCACAACTCTTTGGAAAAGTCACAACTCATCGAAAAATCACAACCCTTTGTAAAAAGTCACAACTTATCAGAAAAGTCACAACTCATCAAAAAGTCACAACCTAAGTTAGGGATATTATAGTAATTTAACATTCAAGTTAGGAGTTCATGCTTTTAAGGTAATATAGATAACCAAAATTAGACTTTTCGAAATCATTTCATCATCTTGATTTCTCTTTGATATTGATACGATTCAAATAATTTTTGATATTTTTAAAAATATATGTATAAAAAAATTAAAACACACTACCATGTATATTTGTTATGACTTGGGGAAAAACTCTTTAGGCATTTTTATCATTTAAAAATTGATGAATCAACAAAACATGAAAGAAAAAGTTGTTAAAATTGGTTGCAAATTATCTAGGTTCCAATTTTGTCATAAGTTTACACCAATTTGTGGAACCAGTTCTGTATCAGTATTAGAGCTTGTAACAAAGCCTATAACGATTCGTTTCGGTTGTTACGGATAGACTAATGGTGAAAAAATTGGGTTAGAAATATTTTTGGATAGCGCCTTTTTAAGACTAGTTTAGTCTCAAACAGAATCTGAGCATGGTGAGGTTTACGACAATTCAGAAATGGGTTGGGTGATATGTCTAAACTTGGTTCATGTTTTTTAGTAGCTAAGACATTAAGGAATCCATAGGGTTTTTTCATTCCATGTGTTCTATCTTTAGTTTGTACTCCTAAAGTTAGTAATGCTGAGATTTGACATAAGCGTGTAGGACATTCAAATTCTATTATATATTGTCTCATTTGTCAAATTATGAATTATTGAGAAATAAAAATCAACTTTCAATAACCCTCTTTGATAGTTCTACTTGTAAATTAGGCACACTACAAAAAAATGCTCAATTTATGGGTTATTTTGTCAATTTATGGCGGTTTAGGGATCCCACAAATTAAATTTCGGCGGTTTCTAAAACCGCTACAATTCCCTTGCCACGAGCATATTTGCAGCGGTTTTAGTAAACCTTCATGACACTCTCCACAAAATGACTTTTAAATTTGTGGAGGTTTTTTAGTATCAGTTTGTGAAACTTTAGAACCTTCGCAATATGATCTCAATATTTTTAAATTTAAATTTGTGTGGATTTAAAATTGTCATGATATGAGATTAATATTTAAATATATAATTTGATTTGTGGAGTCTTACAAAATTGTTATTATTATTTTAATAATAAATGTGGAATTTGATTTACATCAAGCCTTCAAAATAATGAATAATTTTACTAAATAACACATTTAAAGCAAAACAAATTTCATTAAACAAATTTGTATTAATAAGCTTCACAAATTCAAATAAAAATAATACAAAAATTTGTATGATAACTTCAACATTACAATTTTAAATCCTTTACTATTCACATCAAAATAAATACAAAAAAAATTCTATAGCTTGCATTTGTTTAGTGATTTAAGTTGTTGTCATCCAATCTTTTTATCCAAAGTGAAATAAGCTCAATCTCCGCACCAGGCTGAAACAATGAAAATATTATATATTGTTAGATAAACATATATTGATATATATATATCTTCATACATCTTGATAAAAAAAAATCAATTCATTTTAAAAACATATTCATATAGATCTTTGATTTGAAAACAAATTATAAGATTATGTATTTGATGTTCTCTCATATACCCGAATAATGTGAATAATAACGACTTCATGATTATTCTTACGTAAGCACGAACTAAATTTTTATTTTTCAAAATCATATAAAGATGCTCATTCTATTTAACACATTGGTTCAAATATTTCTCACTTTTGATAATTTTTAAGTTAGACTTTCTTCCTTGACCTTATTTCTTTCTTTTATTTACCAAAAAAATAATTATAACTTCAACAATTTACTGTATTGAATAAGTTATATTGATATAGATCATAATCTAATATGCAAAATCTTCCTTTAATTTGTAATAGTCAAATCCAATCAAGAATAAAATGACTGCATGATCCTTAACTAAACAAAAACAAAATTGAGGCTTACCATAAATCAATCAAAGATTAGGTACGGATGACTTTACGATATAGTGAGAATTTAAAAAATCCTGCAATATGTAAAAATATTGATACACTAAGTTTAACAACTTGTAAAATACAAAATACCTATAAATTAAATGATAATATAAATTTTAAATTCTAATATGAATCATCAAACTCAAACCCAATAGAGAATTACCTTTATATTCAAAATAATTATTTACCATTTTTTTCACTTTGCAAAGTTTGCATTAAAAGAAAAAGTTATTAGCAAATTCACACTCATAAAAATGAAACGGAAAATAAAGTAAAGTAGAGTGAGAGGCAAAGGAAAAAAGGAGAGGGGAGGGGGTTACGGAAAAGAAATGGGTTGTGTGGTGTGTGTTTTACGTGGGAATGTATAGGAAGGAGGGGTGGTTATTTCATATGTGATTGGATTTGAAAAATTTTAGGGGGAAACTAGTTATAGTCTTTAGGTTTTTTAAATATTTTAGAAGGAGATGTATTAAAATTTGGTTGAGTTGGCTCCAAATAAAAGATAAAAGAATTTTTTGTAGTGCATAGAACAATCTTTTATTTTAAATTTTTATTAATTTGTAATAATGAATAATTAAAATGTTTCACCTTAAAAAATTAACTTGCACTATAAAAGCTTAAATAAAGTTAAATTCAAACAAAATAAATATAAATGCATATGACTATTGATTTGGAATTAGTTTTGTTTATATATATGTATATATATTATATTTTTTTGTAGATTTAATAGTTATAAAATTTTGTCTTATGAGATTAACCAAAACCACTAAATAATACAAATTAAAGTATTACTATATATGATAAAATGTTGAAGTAAAATTTCATCTACAAAGTAAAAAAAGAAATTCAAAAAGTATTTTAATAGATAAAAGAAATAGAGGATCAAAAAATTAAAAGTTTAAATGAATAAGGAGAAGGGTATGTGTATATGATGAAATTAACTTCATATATATATATATAACGAATTTAATAATTTTTTGGGGGTCGATAATCGCAACAAACAATATTAAATTGTGGCGATTTTCTAAGCTCCTTAATAAAACCACCACAAAAAGTTTTATATTGTGGGGGTCAAAATAAAACGTCACAAAATGAATTGTTAGTGGGATTCTAAAAACTCACACAAGTTAACCGCCACAAATTAAGCATTTTTTGGTAGTGGCAAAAGTGAAACATTTTGTTTCTTAATTTTGATAATCGTGCTACAAAGTATTTTGATGTCATTCATAGTAATATATGAGAAATTTCACCAATTATTTCTTGCGCTCATTTCAAGTATTTTGTGACATTATTTCATAGATGATTATAGACAATTTACATGTGTATTTTCTCCATTTCAAATCTAATATATTTTTCATATTAAAGATATTTTTGACTTATTTTGACTTGATACGAAATTTAAAAAAGTAAAAAAGTCTTTTAAATCTTGTGATCTAAAATTAAAGCTAAGATATGTCAAATGTATCAAAATGCTATTTAATCTTATGGTCTTTAACATGTCAGGTGGAAAGTTGAAACTAAAAAGCTGTTAAACAAAGAAAGGAAAATCTTTTTTAAATAGACTATAAAGAAAAGTAGGTCAAATAAATTGAAACAGAAGGAGAGTAATAATTATCATAAATATTTTAATATTATATTTTTATATAAAACATATTTTTAACAAAATATTATTAAGCAATATTTGAGTATAATTATTATAGAGAGATAATATTTTACAAAGAGTGTACGACTATAACTAATATGTTTGTTATATATTATAGATAAAATATTATTATAACGAAGCAAAATATAACATAAGAAATTAGTTCTGGAGTAATTTAAATCGTTTAAATGAAATGTTATTATAACGAATGGCTGTTATAACGAGATTTTACTGCATTAAAAAGAAAGGAGATTGAAAATAGAATCGAAAAATCAAATAACATCCGATGATGGCAAGGGTGTCATTGGTCATTTTTATGTCATCAAACAATATTATAAGGAGTCGTTTGGTAGAGTAAAAAAAAATAATGCTTAATAGAGTGTATTCATAATGCTTGTATTAGTTGTGTTTGCATAACTTATGCATTATTCGGTTTGGTCTATTAAAATAGTATGCATCGTATAAAAATATTATTTACAAATATATGTTCCACAATTATGGTGGAAAAGATGTTAAAAGTACTTTTGAAGGTTAATTGGGTCTTTAACGTACCACGCTAATGCATGGATTAAATTCCTTTGCATTACTAATACCTAGAAATCCATAGTATTAGTAATACACTGCTCAATACACAATAGAGTGTATAACTAATGCAAGCATTAGTTATACATAGCATGAAAAAGTGTATCAAACAAATAACTACTAATACACAGAGTTAATATATACATTCGTTTTTATTAATACTCAATGTCACCATGCATAGAAAAGATTTAATCAGTGTCTCAATTCTTTTTTTGGTGTTCCTACATTTTATAGGTAGTTATTTTTTTTAATTATTAATGTTAGACTTCGGTTGCATATTTAATTATCAATCTACTCTTCAAAGTAAGTTTCACATAATTCCTTACCAAACCCTTCAAACATAACTAAATTTCATATGATCTACCAATGTATACATGTAGTACTAATTATGTGTCACCCATATATCATCAGAAAATTTATGATTATGAAAACCTTATCAACACAAGCTTTTATTTGTTGTGCATCTCGAATGAACAAAGCAACAAGTGAAGCCTCACCTCATTACTCTGGTATCTTCATATTAATCTCTTTAAACAATTGGCTCTGATGTTAATAGTTGAGCTAACACAATCAAAAGTTATTTTGTAAATATTGTCAACTTTGAGCTTAGTACACGATATCTCCAATAATTTGACGTTATTAAAAATATCCTACATTTATGTAGTTTATTTTTCTTTCAATTATCAATGTGACAACTAAGTTCCACATATCCTCTTAGACTCTTCTTGAACTAAGTTGCACATGGTCACGTAAACGTCTCATCACCTCATGGACTTATTTGGAAATTTGCTATGTGCTACTTAATATGGTAATGTGATGTCAAAATCACTTGAATTTTATTTATTTATTATTTTACTTTTTTTTGGGGGGGGTGGAGGGGTGGGGGGCAATCAAGTTGAGGCATGGATGTTTGTGAAGGCCTAAAATGGACGAATAACTATAGCTAGGAGACGAGTAATTACTTTTTTTTAACAATAAAATTAACCAGTGTAGTTGTTGAAAGTTGTTCAAATGGTAAATATCGTCACATTCAATTCTAATTAAGTTATGGCTTTGAGTCCATCAAGGAAGCAAAACGATGAAAACTCAATTCAAAAAATAAGTTGTTGAGAAGTAAACACGATAGTGAATACTAGTCAACACTGGGCAAGTATTAAATTGAAGTTGTGAAAATGACATGGCAAGAAGCCTATGGAATTTGATCCTTGTATATAGAGCCCCTACCCATTTCTCTTCTATTCTTAGTTATATATTTATAAGAAAGAAAGAATCATAGATTCTCTTAGAACAGAAATTTGACTAGCCAAATTAAAACCAACTATCAAATGTAAACATCATTCTTAACTGGTTAGAGTTATGACGAAATTTATATATTATTTTATACGGGGTAAAGATGGAATAACTAATACTTGCATATTTCTAACGAGCTGTCAAACCACTCTTACTACATAAATAGCAAGCAAGGAACATGTTGCTAAATCAAGATTATAGAAAATAATTTGGACATTAGAAGACAGCATATGCTGAGGCTGGCCTTCCATTCTGTTGCATTAATTACTTTTAAGTTGTCAATTCAAAAGCAATGCAAAAATTTTGCACAATGCCCAACCACAAAAACAACATGACTACACATTACAATTCTATTATACATATTGATATATTTAATCTCATCAATTCATGTTGCTAGAGCTCCGTTTGATAACATTAACAAGTATAAAAAGATTTTGCTAATGTTAAAAGTGAAGTCATAAAGGATTGAGGCGAAATCAGAATTTTAACTTTATAGGTTTCAAATCTTATAAGGATAATTTCAAATGTTTATAATTGAGTTCTAAACTTAATATTCGTACATATTTAATAAATTTCTTTATACAAATACATTATTTGAGCAAAAGTTACTGAATTCGATCAAACCCAATTCGGACTTGTAGCTCTGCCCCTACTTGTAGAGAAGGTTTCTATACGTGGAGAAGATATATTCTCATGCACCAATAAGAAGGTGCGAGATGTTTGCTATGATGGGTGCAAGGATAGGTTGAAGAAGTATGTGAAAGAGGTGATTAGTCATACATGATACAGCTACAACTTAGCGAGGACACGATCCTAGATAGGAGAATATGCAGGTCGATAACATTCAAACATGAAAGAAGAAGAATTGTGAATATGAACAGAGCATATCAATCTAAAAGGGTAACACAATTGTGTTTGATTACAATAATCAAGCCCATTTCATCGTCTCGAATTTGCTAGGATTCAAAGTCTCTCCAATGGCTGTATGCTCAAAGAAACACCCACAAAATTCGCCGTCAAATTCCCCCCACGGAGGCGGGTAAACCCATCCATCATCGGAGTCACTCAATTTCATCTCTTCCGACTCGAAAATCCCTTCCAAATTCGGCAACTCAATAATCTGACCTAGTTGATCTTCCGTTGTCGTCTCCTCCATCGACACACTCAATGTCGAAGAAGGAGAAGAAACAGAGGAATTTAGTTCATCCATAGCAGCTGCTTTTGCAGCAGCGACTTGAACATCTCTAGGTGAAGTTGAAGCTGGACGAGGCAACGATTCAACGAGTTGAGGAAAATTGAGAATTGCTGAATTCCCTTTAATACTAAGCGCAGCAACGTCATGTGCTCTTGCAGCCATTTCAGGGGTTGGATAAGTACCTAGCCAAATCCGCGATTTCTTACGCGGTTGTCGAATTTCAGAAACCCATTTTCCCCGACTTCGCATTCGAACTCCTCTATATACTGGGTAAGATTCATCTCTTCTTCGCTTCATCATTTGTTTCTCTTCTGGTTCCTCTGTTTTTGACACGGAAATAGGAGATGATTGTACTAGTTCCGCCATTAATTAATGGTGATTGAAATCGACAGTTACTGCATTGCACAGATGGTTAGAGAAGTATGTATCTAATGCCAAAAAAGTAGGGACATATATATGAAGTTTAGAGGAGTGAGAGAAAAAATGAGTGTCATTCGAATTACCATGCTAACGAGAACGAAAGACAAACATAAAGGATGAAGTAGCTGTCAAAACAGAGACATGCGCGTAGCAACCGTAGGTGAAAGGTGGTTCGGTGCATATTCTTGTTCCTCAAAAATTTTGTAAGGTATAAAAGTTAAGTATTAGTAGTGCTCTTACTGTTTCAAAAAAAAAGAATGAATCTTTTCTTTTATGGTAATACTCATATTTTGAAATATTTAACATAACTTTAATTTAAGATCACAAAATTGAAAGTCTTCTTTATTTTCTTAAAGTCTGTGTCAAGTCAAACTAAACGGAGGGAGTATTATGTTTCAATTTATATGATTTGCTTTTTAAAAAAAATTTAGTTTCAAAAAATAATGATTTTATATATATACATATATTAATAATTATTTTAAAATTATTTATTTTATCCTTAATGAAATTATTTATATATCAATATAAATACTTATGACTTATTTTAAACTAAAAATTTCAAAAGTTTTTCCTTTTTTAAAGGTACATCAAATAAATAAGGACAAAGGAAATAACTATTATAAGTGTATATTTAAGTTCATTTCTATTATATTGTGAAGAAAATTTACTTACCTTTGTCAAATTCCTCGTTACACCACTTCAAAGGGAGGGAGGGAGTGACAGAAGGAACAAACATTGTTTAGTTTGGTATATTAAAAATTAGATACATTGCATAAAAATATCTATTTACAAAGATATTTTTATAATTATGATCGGAAAGATGTAAAAAGAATTTTGAGGACTAGTTGGATCTTACTCTTGCATTACTAATATTTAGAAATCCATGATATAAATGATACACACCTTAATATACAATAGATTATATAGCTAATGCTAGCATAAAAAATATATCAAACAAGGTATTATTAATAGCAGTGGTGGAGTCACAAGCAACACCCCCGTCGAAAAATTACATTGTGTAGCCAGATAAAAATATTTTTTATGTGTATATAATCACATATTGACACTTCTTGGCTTCTACGCAATTTCACTTCTTTATATTTTGATACTCCTTAGTCGAAATTTTGGTTCCACCACTGACTAATACATAAAACTAATGCATGCATTATTTTTGTCAATACACTTTATCAAACAACCAATTTTAAGTTAAAATAATCAAAATAAGTCAAAAGTTCTAAACTAGAATTTCTAACTTGTAACTTTTAGTTTATAAGTTAAAAGCTAAAAGTCAATTCAAACAGACTCTAAATAAAAGAAAGGAACCAAAAAAAATCAAATTCACTATATCTAATCGAAAAAGTGTTTCAATCAAGAAACTATTGTCTCACATAAAATAGCATCACACAGTAATTATCAATCATGTAATAATTTTTTTCTACCCAACCACGCAACACGTATAGATATATAATAAATAAAATCACATCGCCACTTCACTAACAAAGTCACTATATAAATACATCGGGGGTGTAATTGGACACCTATTCACATAAAAGTTTCTTTTTATGTGAATAAATTTTTAAAAAATAGCAAAATCCAAAGTATATTAAATGTGCTTACGTTGCTTGAAAACAACATAAAGTGAAAATTAATTTATGGAATTGAAATTAAAGCTTTAAAATGATACGTCTCAAACTTATATTTATTTATAAGCTAAATTGTGACATTAAGTCAGACATCACGCTGCAAAAAAATAAATTTTATCAAGTATCATTGTATTTCAATAATGAGTACAATAATATTTCTAATTTAAATTACTAACAAATAATGGTAGATTTACCTAATTGAAAAGGTGTTCTATTTCTCAACACATACGTGTACTGTGGTTTTTTTCAGCTCAACATCATAATCATCCACGTATTTTCTTTATGTGTTCGTTAGAGATTGCCAAGTGCTCCTATATTAGTGATGTCCGTTATACTAGTGATGTAACGTGTGAACATAGGTGGAATTAAAGGATTGATACATAAGTACTGATATTCAATTGAGGAAATTTTAAATATTTTGAGTTTATAAATTTGAGAAAATAAGGAGATTAATGATGTCACACATGGTATTGAAATGAATAGGTGAAATGAAGGCTTGCACATGAGATAATATATGAAAAGAATGTGTTACCAATTAGACTTAAATATAAGTTTTACGAACTGGTGGTTACACCTACTTTGTTGTATGGGATAAAGTGTTGACCAGTCAAACGAACACGTTTAGAAAACGAAGATAGAAGAGATGAGAATATTCAGATGATGTATTGACATAATTGGAGATAATTAGGAATGAGGTTATACATGATAAGGTGGAGCGCAGTTTCTGTGGCGGACAAGATGAGGAAAGTGAGATTGAGATGGTTTGAGCATTGAAGAGGAGATGCACGATGTACCAATAATTAAGGCGATGTGAGAGGTTAGCTATAACAGGTTTTAGAAGAGGCAAAGGTGGCCAAAGAAGAACTTGGGGAAGGTGATTAGACATGACATGCTTCAGCCTAATGAGGATATGATACTAGATATGAAAGTTTGGATGTCGAGGATAAGAAGGGTAGTGTGTAACCAAGTGTTATCATACTTTTATGTGGGGAATCAAGCAAGGATAGTCTCCCTCTTTCTTCTTTCTCCTTCTTTAGTTGTACTTGTTTGAGCACGTGTGCTACACGTGTATCTCATGTTAATTAGTTTTAAGTAATTTAAAATATTATAGTATGTGTGGGATGAGATACACATAAACTGAAGATAAATAATACAACCACAGATCGATGAATTGTGAGCATATTCATCTAATGTTATTATCATTGCAAGGCATATCATACTGAAATATTGCTATCGAATAAATTTCAAAAGTAATATCCAAACAACTTCAGTTATGCAATTCTTATAAAATATCAAGTATTCAACTTGAAAAATAAATCTTTTTTATATGTCACAACAAAGAATTTAAATGTTGACTATGATTGCCAAATAATTAATGTCAACTATTGACCTCTTTTTAAGAAATTGTAGCCTCCATCTTTTGACAGATGCATACATATCGAGAAATTATTGATGATTGATAGTAGTGTTTTGTAAAAAATGTATTTTTTTAAAACTGAATCTAACTCAAGGCAACAAAAAAAATTGTATTCATATACACTATATCTAAGCGGATTCACATGTATGTAGGATATATTGAGACTCTCGTTCGCTTCTCTTTCTATGTATTTGTACTTCAGAAGGTATTTGGTATCTTAGATCTATGTATCTAGTATGATTCACATGTATATGTGATACAATAACTATCTTGTTTGTATTCCACCTATCTCACTTGTCTCTCTTTCTATGTATATGTACTTCAGAAGGCATTTGGTATCTAGTATGATTTACATGTATATGTGATACACTAACTATCGTGTTTATCTTCCTCCTTTCTCGCTCGCCTCTCTTTTAATGTATATATACTTCAGAAGGTATTTGGTATCTCAAATAAATGTATCTAGTATGATTCACATATGTGATACACTATCTCGTTTGCCTTCCTCCTATTTCGCTCACCTCTCTTTCGGTGTATATGTACTTCAGAAGGTATTTGGTATGTCAGATATATGTATCTAGTATGATTCACATGTATATGTGATACACTAACTATCTCGTTTGCCTTCCTCCTATCTCGCTCGCCTCTCTTCTCTAGGGGTGTCAAAAATGAGCTCAAATATAGATAACTCACCCAACCCGTCCATAATTTTAAGGGTTGGGTTCAAGATAATTTGAATTTCAACTCATTCAATCCTTAACCCATTTTAAGAGAATCCTCAATTGAGCCCAATTTAATATCTAATTTTAACTTGTTTTAAGACTCTTTATTTGCATTGATGTAATGTATGTTCCTATATTGAAGGTATGAATTGCTATGTATTTTATATCTTTTAGGATTTATCTATCCATTTGTAATCTTCTTTTTTTAACTTTCTTGAGTTGAAATTCAAACTGTGGTTATAAAAGTTAAATAACAACATGTTAAATTATTGAGATTAAGCGGGTCAAATTAGGTGGGTCATGCCCAACCCGTCCATTTGATGCCCCTACTCTTCTCATATATATGTATTTCAGAATGAAATTGATAGAAAAAATATGTGTGTTTAAACATATCTAATATGAAATTATTAATTACTGAGGCAATATATAATTATTTCAAAGTATAGAGAGAATTAGTGAATATGATAGGACTATTTGTCTAACTAGATAGTTTTTCTTTTAAGGAAAAATTATCTAAATACATGACTTAAGATATCATAATCTCTAAAATTTCCTATTATTTAAAAAAATTACAAAAATTCTCTCTCTGATACATCTCTATCCCTTTTCGTATTCCCTCTCGGATACATTATTATTCCCTCTCGGATACATTTCTCACACTAAGTAATGTATCATTTTCAATATATTGAACAAAAAAGAATTGTATTTGAGAGAAATAAAAAAAACTAAAAATTTTGTAATTAAAAAAACTTTTGAGATAGAATGTAATTAGCCCTTAAATGTATGAAATTTTTGTACCTGATACTTGTTTTTGAGGGAAAGAGGCCTAATATCTAGTATCTTGGTCCAGCCCATCTTTTTCTTTAATGGGTTGGGCTTTCCAACAGAAGTCCCGCCGGTGAATCTTCTTTGTTCGGTCCATTATCAGACTTCCGGCGACACGAAGCTTGTCAACTGCAAAAGGAAGGTTACGACGATCAACGTCTCCGACAATGAGTGCAGGTGAATTTACTCTTCTCTCCCCTTTCTTTAGGGTTTGCGCTCTCAATTTGTACGCATTCATATATGAACAAATAGATACAGTTGATTTATGTTGCTGACCGAACTATTTTGGGATTAATAACAAACAATGATAACATACTCAGTAGAGAAGTTGTTTGTGAAATACCTCGACTGGAGTAAAATTATTTGAGAAATGAATATAGAGGATTTGTATAGCCATTGCAACTAGTTTGAGATTGAGACATAATAGGTTGAATAGGTAATGATCATAATTGATCTTCTATCATTGGTTTGCTGGCTAGTAGGGGTAGGTGGATGTCAAACTACTTCTCATAGAGAGGGAGAAAGATGAATGAATGTAATCATTGATATGGTTAAAATAAATCAGAGTAACTGTTATTGTGTATGTTAGATGGGTTTCTCTTCATTTTCGTCTAGAGATGAGTTACTGATCGAAATTCAATGTCAATGGGATTAGATAATGTAATATGATTTAGGGTGTTTTTGATGTGTTGAAAGTTTTTTCAGTGTTGGCTTAACTTAAATCATGAAATATTTTGGTTCCAAGTAAAATATTGTACAATGTGGCGAAGATGATTTCCATCAGTTGCTTTAGCAATCATCAACTTCTAATGGTCACAAATATTAAGTACTAAAACACTATACTCTCACTCTATCCTCCAATTACCATATATCGCCTACTTTACCCTACCAACACTAAAATGATCCTAGAAAATGTCAGGTCAAAACATTTTTCTCCACTGAAAACACACTCCATTGTTCTGCCTTCGCATTCTTCTTGGGTTCTTTCTGTAGCCTTCATGGATAAATCATAGAGCAAATGTTCTGGATAAGGTTGAATTATATAACTAATCTATTAATCCGGAGTAAGTTGACGATACATTTTCGTGTTTACTAGATTTATAATGGAAGGATTGTACATGGGTGGCATGGGACCTATTGTCTTAACTTTTTGATTTACATTGTAAAACTTTGACCTTATGAAACAATTTAAACAAGGTAATTAGAATGTTTAGGCAAATGATTGATCATCTGTTAGATGATTATCAAACTTTTTTTACCCACAAAGTTTAATTGGCGTGTATCTCCAATGCCATTAGAGTAGAGCTTGAAACTTGGCAATTAGTGGCTTGAGTTCATGAGTATCAGCATTCAGTATCATGTGTTGTTATTTGTACTTTTATGACCTTGAGTGTAGATAATTGTTTCCTCACTTGGTGTTTGATTTGATGTAAGTGCCTAGGTGAGGGATGTTTGTTCTTTGTGATCCCCCCTCTCTCTCTTCTCTTTTCCGGGTTACCTATATCTTGTCACTCGTGTTATACAACATTTGTCTTCTATTGTATGAAGGGGGAGCATTTGGTGGAAATAGAGGACTGAGACCAGTGCCACCTGAAAAAGGAGTTTTTCCTTTGGACCATATGCATTTATGTGACCTGGTATAATATTTTCAAAGATCTCATTATTTATTGGTTTTGCTATTGCCTTCTATTTTCCCTTCCGTTCTTTTAAGATAAAACGCTTAGTTGTGCGGACTCTTCACTTTTGAATTTTGATGCCGCACCCGTGTCGGATTCACCAAAAATACAATACTTGTGGCGAATCCAACACACACCCGTTGACATTTTTGAAGAGTCCGAGCAACACTGGATAAAAGTATAATAGAGGCTTGTTGATAGAGCATATCTTATCTTTTGCAAGGTTCATTCCTTCTTGTTACTTACTATACTATTTGATTTGTTTTAGGAGAAGAAAGAGTACCTCAATTGTCTTAAATCCTCTGGGCATAAATCTGACAACTGTAGACACCTCTCTAAAAAGTACCTGGTGTGCCGTATGGAGAAGTAAGTCCATTGACATGATTTAGAAAACACTTACATTGTTTAGTTTTTAGTATGCGAAGTATATTCTTGTGTACAGCTTCTGATAGTCAACAAAGTACTTTCTTGCCACTACAATATTGAACCACATACTTTGTTCATGAGGTCATACTACTGCCAAGATTGAGAGTTCTGCACAAGGCTTGCCTCTTAATTCTTATCATGCTTACACATAATTTTTAATTCAAGGCCATCTCTACATTTTTAATAAGTTCAAATTTGTAAAGAGTATGTCTATAAGCTTCTATATTTCCTTTTTTTCTTCTTCTGTGGGCACAAAAGTTGAAAGTTACCTAATGTTTTTGAGTATGAGTAATTACCGGTGTTGATTTCATCTCTTTAATTGATTAGTGTTATTATGCCCTGTCTTTATCCAAAAATTCAAGAATGGTGTCCCTTGTGGAGTAGGATGGCAGATTATTTGAAATCAGGACATTGTTTCTAGCAAATGTTACCTATTTGTTCAAACTCATAACTTATTCTGGTTTTCTGCATGCTTTCTGTCAAATATCTCAAGAAAGCATATGTACCAAAGTGGATGAACAAATGCAAAAAACTCGCACTTTTGCCAAGTTTTTGGTATATTCTGGATGGTCTTTAATGAATAACAGCACAAATTATTCCTAGAAAAGTCATAAATATCATGGCATTTGGAAAGAAAGCAGAAAGTAGAAGCAAAGGGTCTGACACTCTCTTCAGGGGGATACAGAAACATAAAGTATGGTTCTTTTGGTCTAGAGCAATTAGTTATATACAGAACCAAACCAATGAAATTATCTAAGGACAGGAACAGGAAGAAAAGCATTCAAGAAAGAGATTCTCTTTTTTGCTTGATTGCACCTCTGTTAGGACCCAAACAAAATGAAAAGAGATCTCATAAAAGGCTAACGTCAAATTCCTGCATTTATGAAATTAAGAGAAGAACTTCCCCGGTCTTTTTCATTTTGCCTTTTTCATGTATACTATGTTTCTTTGGCAAATTTTATCTCAACAGAGCTTCCTCTTTTACTTGAAAGAGAAGTAGAACTGAAGGGAAATTCACACACTTGTCTAAATATAACTTCAATTCCTACAGTATATTGGTGTTTATAGCAAGTAAATGCAAAGTGATGCCTCCTGGCGAAATAGTTTCATCAGATTTGTCTTTCATATCTCCTTGTATTAATTTATCACCCGCTTGTGAAAAAAAAGGCCCCTTTCCTGTAGGTCTACTACAGCAACTTATCATCCTCTGTAGGAATTTAGGCTGTAAGAAAATGTTTATCTTATGAGTGTTTTGCAGGAACTTGATGGCAAAGCAAGACATGTCAGAACTTGGCTTTGGCAAGAACTATGATGCAGATACTTCTTAAGAGGAAATGGAACAATAGAAAATGAAAGAATGAAGAAGATCGATAAATTTTGTTATTCTCTGGGATCCTTTTGAGATGCCTGGGTAGAAAGTTACACATACAAGCTTCATTATCATCATGTGAAAACTTTCATAGTTGCTTATAGGAGGTCTTCTTTTTCTAGATTTATGCTTTTCTACCCCCAAATCCCCACTCAATTTCTTCATAAACTTTTTTTAACCTCCGTTTTCCCTTGCTTCTGAATTTTGTGCACCTTGAGAGCAAAAATGTATATAGAAAGAGAGAAGGATAAAGAAATGCTATGATAAATTAAAGATTGGACAGATACATTCAGGCTATTGTTCGTTACGTGTTTCTTCCATATCTCTGTTGCTTCAGCAGTGCTTTTCATTCGAATAAGCACGTTAAGTTTCATTTTTAAAAAACATGGTTGAACTTAAAAAGGTTGAAAATTTGTGGTCATGAGTCCAATTCCCATATACTCTTTGCTCCACTCACATAAGTTATTAATGTATATTATTTTGTGAGTTTACTTTTAACCTCTACATTAATATGATTATTGCATGGATTCCTGCACTATAAATCCAAAAGAATTAAACACAAATTTCATAAATAAACAAAATTTGAGTACCATAGAGCCATAACAAAGATAGAAAATTTTGCAAGTTTATGAGGGCGCTGTTGTATATAAATGCTTTTAAAAAGGTTGCCATAAATAGAGTTATTCAATCAGCTTCATTGATAGACATTTCGTCAGGAAATAAGAGTTTAAGATATGGAACAACACTTGGAAGCATAGGCAGATCAGCCAAGTTAACACTCATCAGATCAAAAGCAATGCATGCGTTGTGCATGTGTGTTTCATCAAATACTGGAATTTTAGGGTATCTTTGGCTGAAGTGAGTGAGGATGACGCGGTATGCTTCAGCAGCGTCCCCTGCCTCAACAGCTTCCCCCATTGTGCTGTGATTTTTTGCTATAGCCTCTTCCAACATGCCATCTTCAAAAGTAGCCTGCAGGAAAATGGCCCGCAATTTAGACAAAAATAAAAATAAAAAATGAATTGGGATAGAAGAACATTCACCGGAAAATATTTTAAACATATTTAGTAGCATGCCTCATGTATGAGGAGTGTTGCCCCACGAGAGGCTTTTACCAGTTCTGGACAAGGCCTTGTGTCACCAGAGTAAACAATCTTCCAGCCTGGTATCTTCTTCCCAATAACATTAGTCCTATCAGCAAACTTCAGGACGATTCCATAAGCTTGTGGACAATGAATAACGGGAACACTAGTCAAAGTCATCAATCCTGTATGTCTGAGCATGTTCTTTAGCCTGCTTGCGCTCCCATTAGCATCATTATGGTCATTTGACTCAAAAGCCTCCCATGAAGATTCTGTGGTATCCCTACAATCAAGGAACTGCATATCTAGTTCCTCGAGCATTTGGTACCTATCAAGAAATATCTCAAGTTGCTGAGGACCTACAACTATTAAAGGTTCGTGGGGAGTTCCACTGAGCAAATCATGTCTCAGAGCAAGAATTCTTGCAAGTCCCGCATGATGATCTGCATGAATATGAGAAATCCAAATACATTTTAAACCCTTCACTGCTTCATCAGCACCGTCAACACCAAATCTGTTATGAAAAGAGCAAAGTGTATCACACATTAAGTGTAGGCAAAAAAAATATGGATATGACAGGCCTATGTTAATGAACTGCCACTTTACCTTCTTTTTAGTTGTCCCAGTGTTCCTTCACCACAATCTAACAATATACTTCCCTTTAAGAAAAGATTAATAAATATAGAACTAACATTTCGGTATTTTGAAGGCTGCGATGAACCAGTTCCGAGTAGAACAATCTCCATATCCTCTCTTGTTATACCTTCCAAACAACTAGGTATTGGAGCTTCATGCAACTGTGGCTCATCAATTGATCCATTGTTCCCATGCCAGAGTTGGCTAATATGTTTAGAAACACTTATAATTTCTGGAATATTTGAAGTTAACTCATTTAAGATTTCTGTCCGAGAAATAGTAGCAGGAACATTAGAATTGTCTAATCCAAGATCTTTGTATGGAAGAAGGTGGAACTGTTCCAGAAAACAAAGTTCATTTTAAATAAAGCAAGCATCAAAGTAAATAACTAGCATAAGATAGACAGCAATGGATTTTATGGAAATATATGTGTATGTACATTCCTAAGCAAATCAAGTTAGTATATACTTTCTTAGTCCTTTCTATAGGCAACCATTGCATGTTCTAATTTCAGGTTAGAACCATTTCAACCAAACTATACATATTTTCTCACCTTGAGGAGGTTCTCTGCATAAATGATCTGACATGAAGTTGGAAAAGACAACTGAAAAGAACAAAATTAAAATAGCTGCTCGATTAGGCAAACATACCCAAGGTCTAGTCATTATCAGCAGTAAAATATATTGGTCATCCAAACAGAATTTTAGTAAAAGGTATACCTCCCTCGGGAACTTTGAGACTGATGGCAAGCTCTTCAATTGCTGAAGAGACCAAAAACCAGGAGAAGGAAATAATTGAGGACACAAGTAGTTAAGTCTTGCAGCAATTCTTGAACTGGATTTCAGAATTGGAATCTCAATATTCTTCCTGCAGATGGCCCACAAGAATAATAACCATATAACTATATAAACAGGAAACATAAATTAGAGGAGAAAGCTAGACATGCAGTCGGAAAAAAGGGAACATTATAAAGTAATTACGGCTCATGTCGTGCCATTATGTGCTGGGCTTCACCAAATCTGGTCATCCATTGCTCATACGCAGTGGTATTTGTTACTGACGCAGGGCTAAGGTGTATCAAACAATTTACTTTTTTGCACATTTCAACAGGTTGTTCTGATATATTCGAGTAATATGGAGTAAGAGACTGCAAAGATGACAACTCTTGCAGATGAGATAGTGTTGGACAGTCAACAAGGAGCACAATAGGACCGTGAGTGGAAGGCTCCATAACATCACAAGGGTGAACCTGCGCAGCAAAAAAAATGCAAGCAAAGCACCGAGAACTTAATGAGATAGACTATGAAGTCCAAGATAAACTTTGGAAAGCATCTTCCTAACTTACTATGATATTTTGGTGATCTGACTCCACTGAATTCCCTCTTTGCAATTGACCATATTTTGGACCAGGTTCTACTCCGAGAGCAGCAGCCTTATCTGGATAGAACTTCCCTTTGATCTCCGGCAACTCACAAATATAAACCACCGAAAGCTCACCAGGATTTAATGCCACTTCAGTTGTGAGATTCATCCATTGTGCTTGAAGGTCTTCAGCTAAATGACTACCACTAACTAGTGGAGTATTTGGCTCAGAGGATCCTTCTTTCATTGAGCCACACACTTTCAAGCAATGTGGTGGCAAGAGAACAACCGATAGTTTGACAACTCCATCAGTAATGGGAGCAAAAAGACGATCAAACTTCCTTGAAGAAGCACTAACAACTTCATCTGATCCATTACGGAGAACACTATCTATATGACCCATGGCAGAATTTGGGATGAATGATTCCATTGCTTTAACCAATAGATAAAGATCCGGAGGACCCGATACATTTACCTGCAAGCAAATGGTGTAAGCTGTATCAAATTTTCAAACTCCATTTGTAAACAACAACACCTCAATCCCAAACAAGCTGGGATCGACTGTACAAATTCTCACTGACCATTTATCTCCTTTTAAATTCATCTCAAGCAAATATTGTATAAAACAAAAGAACAAAAATAAAAAGTAAAAATACAAATAAGAAAAGCGATGAAATTTGTGATGAATATATAGTAAGTAAAATAAGTTAATGTGACACTCACAGACATCCCTTCTTTTCCCATCCCAGCCAAAGTCAATAAGAGACCTGCAAGTAAAACAATAGAACTTCTTTGGTGGTCTTAATCAACTGCAATCAATATGCCAGAGTATTCTCAAGGGTTAGTTTGATCCAGACATTCAATAAGTTAACTTTCATATTGTGCTCATTGATAACCAACCTGGGATTCCACCAACAGTTTCTGAGCAGACACGTGATAGAAATATGTGATCAATCTGGTAAAAAAAAGAGACTTTTATGCGTATTCCCCTAGAACAGCAACAAAGTAACTTACACAATAATTAGGTTTACAACAGCAAGATAATATATCTGAATACCTGTGACAATGTAATTTTATGCTCTGTCAAGAAGCGTTGCAATCCCTGCGAGCAAAACATAAATAGGTGTTGAGAACTAAGTCCAAGTGCACTTTTTTTTTTATGACAAGGGAAACCAACAGCTGCTATCCTTTGGGTGTGCCCAGGATAAAACCCCCGCTCCTATGCAATAGCTTGCAAAACACACAAGATAGGTAACCCGCACTAGGCAACCAAGTGTACTTTTTTTGTTCTTCCAGTTTATCTACAGCAATCCTCTTTTTGACAAAGGCAACGAGAACTAAGAAAGAGCAACAAGGACAAAAGTGGAAACAATTTGTAGAACAATATTATGAAGAGGAAACCTACTAGAACAATGATAAAGACATAGACAATAGCTAAATCATTTTTTTATTGTTACAAGAAAAATGCCTCCTCTTTCATCTACTAAACATTTATTCAACAGAACTGAGAATAGGTGGATCAAACAATTAGGGCCTGTTTGGATGGGCTTATATAAAGTAACTTATACGTCAAAGTTAAAAGTCATAAGTAGATGGTACCTTACTTTTGACTTCGACTTATTTTAAAACTTTTCTGGCCTAAAAGTGAGTGCTTAAAAGAACTTTATAACTTTTCCAAATACCTCCAAAACTACAGAACTACTTAAGAGTCAAAAGCACCTAAAAATTAAGTTAATCCAAATGGGCACTTAATCCACTATGCCTCGACATGAATCTAGATGCATTCAGCTGTATAGATCCTCTATACCATTCGACTCCATTATGCTCATTCTAACAAAATATAGCTGGATTTAGACTTTACATAAACAATATATAATTAAATGCAAACAAGGCATCTTTTTAGGTCAAATTAGTCTACCTGCTTCACAAAAGCAACAAAAAATGGCCATAATACTCGATCATCATCATCATTAACAACTACATACCCAGTGTAATCCCACAAGTGGGGTCTGGGGAGTATAGTGTGTACGCAAACCTTACCCTGCCTTGGGAGGTAGAGGTGTTGTTTCCGATAGACCCTCTACTCAAGAAAACACATAACAAAACACTACGGGAAAAGAAATAACATAAGTTAAGAAGCCAGGACGAAATACTAAAGATGGCATGAAAAAACATTCTGAAAAAAAGGAACGGTATCTACAACAAAATAAATACTATAGTCCAATCAAATAGATATGGGAGATATTGTCAAACTAACAAAATATACTCACAATAGAACTACGCTACACTTATAGTATCAACTAGAACAATATGAGAACCACCTGCAACACACACTTGGGGCTCACCCATTTTGTTGTACAAGAAAAATAAATCATAGTTACGCAATACATAGTTAATACATCACACTGATGGTTTCCGATATAAAATTCCGCATTACTCATATAACGTTTGGTAACAAACTCCGAATAACTATTACCTACATACCTTATATGGTCAATTTATTCATATAGAATGCGCAATAAGAATATGTGTTTCAGCAATAGCACAATTAAGCTAATTCTTGATTTGGTTATCTCAAACTTTGAATAACGATTAACACATTATTCATCAAAAATAGTTCACCATATAATAGTCCATGCACATATTATTGTTGCATAACTAGTACGCAAACCAAACAACCGCCCTAATGTTATTTACGGAAGGGAACTTGAAAAACACTTACTTCTCCCGCGTTAAATAAAAACCTCCATTTGTCCAAAAAGAGGAGGATAGAGGGTGATGTATCTTGAGTATCCATGCCATTTCCTAGGATCTGTGTGAAATTCAAAGAATCAAAAGAAGTTAAAATTTTTCGAGGTGTGAAAAAGCAAGCGGTGAGAATAACAAATTTGATATGATTAATGAACATATATGCTAAATGCATATTTATAAGGACACAAGATGTTTGTCCACACCAAACATCCTTACTGTGGTCTGTGAAAAATGAAACAGTTAAATTAATACTCTTACGAATTCTGTGAATATCCTGACTGATTTAGTGACTACAAGAAACATTCAAAGTGTTCTTTTTCTTTTTATGAAGGTGGTGTCTGAGCATGCTTTTGTGTAGCTCCACTAATTCCAAGAGATACCTGCCACCTCCACCAGCAACATGCCACCTCCACCAACAACAGGTACGTGACTCTGTCCACCAAGTCTAGGACAAATGGAAGAATCACCTAGTATTTTTTTTGTCTGATTTGAACCTTAACCACTTAATTGGCCACTAGGCCACACTCTTGGGTGCAAATAGTCAAAACGTTATTATGCAAAACTAATAGAAAGAAGAGAACTTTATGCCCTTAAATCTTTTGACACATATAGTGTAAACAAGATATATTAAAAATGTTAAACTACCAAAAAACAACACTTTTTCGGAAATTTTCTTTTTATCAGTACAGAGCAGAAAACTTTATTCTTTGAATTTAACTATTCTCCAAAATTACAATACCATAGACATTGTTATTCTGTTTTGAGTAACACCCACTTCAGTTCCCTGTTTAAATTGACAGAATGATATATTTTGAACATACCTGTATATATGACTTGTTATTACCAGTTATTTTGGGCTCGCCTTCTTTGGGTAGAGGGTTTTTCTTCTGCCTGTCATTACTATCATTACCCTCAGCCCTTCTTTTCCTCTTCTTCCCCATTCGACTCAAAAATTTACGCAACGATTCCCTCTGTCTCTCCTCCACCGGCGAATTCTTAGTTTCGGCGATACAGTTCACTGTTCAAGTTAGTTTATTTTTTTGAACTGTTTTTTCCTCCCTCAAATTAAGCAATATTTTGATTTAGGCATATATTATTGTTACCTAATAAAGTTTTTAGTTTAGGAATTGGTTTGCTGGTGTATTTGTTTAATTTAGGGGTTGAATTTCAGTAATTTCTATTTTACTGTTAATTTTAGTGATACTTTGATTTTGAATTCTTTTGTGTTTCCTCTTGTTAGTCTAAAGTCTTAGGTATTTCACTTAGGACAAGTTTTGGGACGGATAAAGAAAAATAATTTTAGCATAAATTTTTAATATTTAAAAAAATATATATTTGATTACAAAGTTTAGGATAATTTATTTTAGGATTAATAATTAATACATAAGTCCTATTTTTAGGAATAATAATTTTGGTATGACTTATCTCTAACAAAAATATCCCCTTAAAGATAGACTAGATAAAAATTTTGGATAGATTAGTTTGTGACAAAAATCTAGTGTTGTGGGATTTAGAGATCGTTTAGGTTCTATGGTGTAGCATTTAGTTATTTCGAGTTTAGATTATGTTAGTCGACGGGCTTGGTGGTCCATAGAAACTTTCAAATTGAGAAACGAATTTGTAGAACTTCAATTATAGCGATTTTCGCAATGAGATATATTTGTATCGTCATCAATTCAAGTGCGTGTTGTGAAACGGGGAATTCAAAAACTACCCTCAAGTTTCTCTCTATGATCGTTGTAGCGAGACCATCATAGTGGTCAACTGATCGCTATGGCGGCTTGGAGAAAAGCCGAGGGACCAGTATAATGAGCACTTGATCGTCATAGAGGGATTGCCATAACAGTCAAGTGGTTGCCATAGCGGTCATCGACAGTAGCTTAAGGTCTTTCCTGGTTTTTAACCTTGTTTTTCCTTAACATCCAGAAGCTCATTCTTAGATTTGAGAGATATGATTTCCCATCAAGTAGGACTTTTTTCATCATTTGAGGTAAGATCAGTACCCCTTCAAACATTAATCTGTGTGTTTAATTTATAATATCATTAGAATGGGTGGTAAAATTCTTCAGTTCAGGCCCTAAGTTCATGATTTGTAAAAATACGTATGAATACTTCTAAATTGATATGATAATAATTCTAAGTTGTTAGATTTTACTTTATAGCATAGAATTTCTCCTCTTTAGCTGTTGAATTGGGCCAAATTGACGGGTGAAAAAAATCCTAACTTGATGGTGAGTTTTACAAATTTAAATTTGGTGTCATATGTAAGCAATTTAATTTCTTTAAATGACAATCAACTTAAAGTTCACGATTGGATTATTAATGTCTGCGGATTTGAATTTTGTCGTAGTTTTTCCTCGAAGCGAGGCTTTGTTGATTTCATGGCTGGTGAAAGTGCAACTGGTAATTATTTCAGTGCAACAATCAAAATGCCAGTAAGCGACTACCTACTTCATATTTCAAATATAAATAGTTTATGTATTGTATTTTTTTTCCAGATTTCAAGCAAAAAGATTAAGAAGTTACCATGTCGATGTTGAACAGTGTACTTTGTCATTTTTTTTACGATTTGAATGAAAGAAACATGAGAATGTTTGACCCGAATTTATGCATTGACACATATACACAAAAATTTTCTCTCTTATATCTCATACCAAATTTACTTCAGGATCATCACATCAGAGAAAATAGAGTTGTTTTTATGGTTTTTTAGAATTTCATTTTTTTTGTTATACTATTTTTAAAATATAGCTATAAAGATATAGGTAAATATGAGACATGGTGAAAAACTAATTAAATTATATGCATCGAACGTAATATTTGGAATTAATGTTATAATATTATATGTCATTTAAATAAATATTGTATCTATTTTGATGTTTATTATTATTTTACATATATTTGGTTTTTATATAAACTTTATAATGTACTTTCAAAGGGACATGGTCTAATTTCAATTTAAATAATACTTTGATTTAAATTGAAATGATTTTTCATTTTAATAAGGAGAACTTACATAAATTTCACTAGTTTAGGAGCTAATTGCATAGATACATTCTAATTTGCAATATTACGTATCTTACTATATTTTGATGCGTCCAGGTATATTCAGATACATGTATCTCCTAATAAATATGATTAAAATGAGGTGTAATTTATTCTAAATAGGGGGGGTGTGTGTGTGTGTGTGTGTTTTGTTCTTCAGTTTGGTTTTATCAAACTTTGATTCAATTCTTCGGTTTCAGAAAAGTGTGCACCATTTACCAAACCAAACTAATTTGGTTTAGTTCAATTTCTCTACTTCGGTTTGGTATGATGTTTTTTAAAACGTTTTTTTGGTGCAAATGAAAAATAAAATGAGGATAAAATTAAAGTAAAAGACACTTAAAAAATTAACACTATATATGTTAACGGATGATGTGTCGTAGAACACTTATTGTGCTAATTAAAAGACTATATTTATCTTTGTCAAGAACATTATACCTCCAAATACTTTTCGAGAAAAATAAGGACTAATTGTTAGTTGACTTTTTATTTTTAGTTAAGGAAATTGTCCATATATATATATATATATATATATATATTTATTTTTTTAATAATAGTTTGATTTTTTGGTGCACCGAAGTTTTGAGACCCTTACTCCGAACACCGAACTGAAAAATCAAGCTTTTTAAAAAATAACACCGACACCAAATCGAAAAATTGAAACCAAAGAACTAAATTAATTAGATTCATTTTGATTTTTTAATATTTATATCCACCCCTAATTATAAATACGGATTTATAAGCATCTGGACAAATCTCTTCGCCTCTCTCGCTCGCTCCACTCCCATTTCGCTCACCAAATCGGGCCCAAAATCATGGCCGACCCGGCCCACACACTTTCTCCAAACCCCCCACGCCAGTTCCAAAACGGCGCGGCATATCTTCTGTCTCGCGAATTCAAACAGCAAAGATTCTAGAAACTCCTAGATGGTATTAATACTCTAAATTACCAAGAAAAAAGCTTCAAAGCAGACACAGGACCGGTATATAGCAGCATAATTGAAGGTATTTGTTTTCAATCTATTCAAATCTTTACTTTAAGATATCAAAATTTTAGTTTTACTAAAGTTTTCCTGCTTTGTAATTCAACAGATTTTAGTTGAGAATGTGCTTTGACTGGTTATGTGAAGGTTAAATTGGAGTCAATTCACGCTCCAAGTCGATGGACTCCTGAATGTAATGATCTCCCTCCCTGCCGCTGCTGCTGCCTAATGGACGACGTTGATCGCTTATTTGAATGCTTCAAATGCGGCATTTCTCCCCCTCGTAATCGCTCTTCCCTTTACACTTCAATTATTTAAATCATTTTTTTTGTTTCCTCCCTTTTCCATTTGTTTGATGCCAAAAAAAAAAATAAAATGACTGGTTTGATATTTTTCCTAGTTGTAAAAAGTTTGTCTTTCTTAAAATTTGATCTTTTTTAAGTTTACTGTTGCATGCCTAGCCAAAGAGTTGTTTTGAACTTCCTAAGATTTGTGTTTACCATTTTTCGGAGTAATATCTGTATATTACGTGTCAGAAATGCTTACTAGATTTGAATTTTGACTATGGTCTATTTATAAAAAGTGGGGCTCAATAGCTGGTAAGAAAACTGCTCCAGTTCAGCAGCAAAATTTGGCAAGTCTTCGAATATGGAACCCAGCTAGTGTGGAATTAAAGCCAAACAATGTTATAAGAACATAAGTAATGGTAAGTTGTAAACAAAATAATGGGAGGCACAAATTTAACCAATGTGACTTACATCAACAAGCGGAGAGGAGCAAATTTACTCTAACAACCTGTAACACAAAAGGGAGTACCAAATTAGAGATAGAACTTTAATTAATCCCAAAAATATATTCCAAGCGAATACCTCACAATTATCACTCACAAAGAAGAGTTTCACTCAAAAGTGTTTCCCAACTCAAACTCCATGAATGTACTAAGCTTTCTATTAAAAAGAATACTCAAGATGAGTTTCTAACAATTTGGGGGATGATTCAAATGAAGGAAGAAGAACAATATTTATAGGGAAAATACTTGGTCTGCAATTAAAGAAAAAGAATAAGAGAAAATACTTTTGTTCTTTGGCTCCAAGAACAATTGGTTGGCCATCACAAGTATTTTGCATATGGCCAAATTTTGGTCATATCTTATGGAAAGAATCAAAGATTAAATTTTTACATATGGTGCTGTTTAGTGTGGTTTCTTTGTGATCTTAGGCCATAAAAGAAAAAAATAGAAAATATTTGAAAGTGCACCGCAACTATTCCTTCAGTTGTTGTTTGACCACATTTTAAGTGAACTTTAATTTTGATATTTCTCTATTATGTGGTTGTTAATTGTTTCTTATACAAATTTTAGAATCAGCAATAAGAGAAAGGAAAAAGGGAAAGCAGACTGTGAAGCAAAATGATACATTGGAAAAGCTATCAACATCTTCAGATATTTTTTCATCAAGATCAAAGGGAAAAGTCCAAAATGCAACAGATGTAGAGCTCTGCCTACAAAATGTACATATTGTTTTTGTTCCTTTTATATGTTTCGTTTTTTCAAACTTTCATGGCTTCTGTTTCTTTCCCATTGATAATAAGCTTTACTTTCTTAATTCACGTAGTTTCTTAAATTGTATTTTCAAGTACTATTTTTCAAGCACATCCCGTGCCGGTGGAAACTACTAACTGAAATTCGAAGATTTTTCTTGTAGACCACTTCGTTAACAACAAAGATACAAAGTCTTAAGAAGGGATCACAATTCTCTCCCCTTGTGTTTTATGGTTCTCCACATGGAGTTCCTCCAAAAAGACCAGCTCGTTTGTTGCGGCTGTTGAATGAAATCCGTGTAGATTTTAACGAGCAAAATAAATTAAGGTAATTGAAAATGATTTTTCATCACTTTTACCCACTAGTGATGGTTAAGTATTTTGCTTTTTTTGAAAAATAGTATTCTTCCCTGTGTTTAACCAGTCTAGATATATGGGCCACATTTCCAAGGCAAGATGAAGCGATGAAGTATGCAAAAGAGCAAACTGATGCTCGTGTTTTCAGTTACCAGGATCATGTGAATGGTCAAAGAAGATTCCTCGTGTCCACATATAAAGAGTTCTGGAGAAGGTGAGTCGTCTCGGCTCTATCTGCATTAAAATATGTGAAAAGATTATACTTCCCCATGTCCTAAACTTTCTTTGTGTTTATAATTTGATTAGGTACAAAACTATGAATCCTAAATTTCGGCACCACTATGAAGTTATCCAGGAGGTAATCTTGTGTAGTTTTCGTGTCAAAACAATAAGGAAGTGCATAGATATGAAATTTATTATCAGGTGCTGCTGCTGATAAATATAACTAGATGATAAATATAACTAGGGATCACAGTAAAGAAGTTCATAGGAGGTAATCTTCTGTAGTTTTCCTGTTAAAACAATAAAGAATTGCGTATAATCAAGTGAAGTGCATCGAGGATGAGGAAGACAAGATGTTGGTTGAAGAGGCCCTTATTAGACGAAGATGGCAAGCATACTTCCGGAAACACTCGAACGAAGAAGGGATAGAGCCATTGTGCAGGGTGCTTTGGGTATTGTAGGTGTATTAAAATTGAGGAGGTTAAGCGTGCTATTAGTAGGATGAACAGGGGAAGAACGATTAGATTAGATGAGATTCTAGTGGAGTTTTTGAATAGCACAAACATGAAAGGTATGGAGTGGTTAACTGAGATGGTTAATTTCGTCATTTTTAAGATGACGACAATGCTCGAAGAATAGAAGTGGAGTACAATGGTTCCATTATACAAGAACAAGGGTGATATCCAAAACTGTAATAATGATAGGGGTATCAAGTTGCTAAGCCACTCTATGAAAGTTTGGGAGAGGGTGGTGGAGATGTGGGTGAGGAGAGGTGTGTCCATTTTCGAGAACCAGTTTGGATTCATGCCATGGCGATTGTCTACAAAAGCTATCCATCTTGTGAGGAGACTGGTGCATAATTACAAGGAAAGGAGGTACTTATATATGTTGTTTATTGACCTTGAAAAGTCCTACGATAAAGTCCTATGGGAAGTCTTCTCGAGATGTCGGGATTCTTGAAGTATACTAGTGGCTTAAATTAGGGCGATAAATGATATGTATAATGAATCCAAGGCTCGGGATCGAATGGTGGGAGGACACTCGGTGCACTTCCCAGATGAGATGAGGTTGCACTAGGGATCAACACATAGCTTGCTCTATTTTCCTTTGTAATGGATGAATTAACGAGGGATATTCAAGATGAAGTGCCATGGTGTATGTTATTTAGGTCTTTAATCCATGGAAGTGAGGAAAAGGATGATGATGTCACACATCGTATTGGTGCAACATGGATAAAGTGGAGGCTTGCCTCCGGAGTCTTGTGTGATAAAAAATATCACCTAAACTTAAAAGTAAGTTTTATAAAGTAGTGGTTGGACTGATTTTGTTGTATGGGGCGGAGTGCTGACAATTCAAAAACTCCCATATTTCAAAGATGCACGTTATGGAAATTAGGATTAAAGGTCAGTAGTGGTTGGACTGACTTTGTTGTATGGGGCAGAGTGCTGGCAATTCAGAAACTCCCATGGTTCGAAGATGCAAATTGCGGAAATGAGGATGTTGAGATAAATAGTGATAAGATTAAGAATGAGGATATCTGGGACAAGGTGAGAGTGACCTCCGTTGTCGATAAGAAAGGGGAAGCGAGATTGAGATTGTTTGGGCATGTGAAAAGGAAATACACAAATGCCCTAGTGAGGAGGTGCGAAGGGTTAGATGTAGTGGGTATAGGGAAAGGGTAGAGGTAGGTCGAAAAAATATTAGGAAAAGATGATTAGACATGACATGACGCAACTTTAACTCATCAAGGACATGGCCTTAAATAAAAGAGAGTGGAGGTCGTGTATGAGGGTAGAAAGATAATAGGTAGTGAAGTGTTGTTTTGCTTTTCGACGGGCTTAGGCTTGGTGGTGACTATCGTAGTATTTTTTTTGAAGCTGATGACTGTCGTACTATTAGCTTTGTCGTTTCTGGCTTTTGATTTCTATCATCATCTGTTGTTTATTGTGTTTCAGTTATCGCACTATTTTGTTGTTACTGTTTTCTTATTAGTTGCTATATTTTCTACACTGTCGTTTTTCCTTTTCATACCTACTTTGATTTGTTGTACTTGAGCCGAGGGTTCTCCGGAAACAGCCTCTCTACCTCCACAAGGTAGGGGTAAGTACACACTGTATCCTCCCTAGACCCCACTTGTGAGGTTTCACTGGGTATGTCGTTTGTATAGTAATCCTGGAGGTAACGTTTTGTAATTTTACCACCACTATGGAATGATTTAGTGAAAGTCCCTTCCAGAATCTTTTGAACTTCCCTTGATTGTCACATGATGAATTCTGTGCACTTTTATATCCAAAGATTACTTGGGATCATAATATACTAGCTTTGTATGTGTGTGAGAGAGAGAGATGTCGCCTTTATCTGAAAAAAAAGAGA
Organism: Solanum pinnatisectum; assembly: GCA_035578085.1. Classification (NCBI taxonomy): domain Eukaryota; kingdom Viridiplantae; phylum Streptophyta; class Magnoliopsida; order Solanales; family Solanaceae; genus Solanum; species Solanum pinnatisectum. The sequence continues at coordinate 8,901,818 of CM069087.1, forward strand.
GCCGCTGCAGATGTCAAACTGTTATATCCTATTTTCAGGGACTGCCATGCCATCTCTACTTTGATCTGGAGTTCAACAAGAGAGAGAATGCGGATAAAAATGAAGATGAAATGGTTGACCTTCTTATACAGGTCATCTTCGACGCAGTCAAGGAAAAGTACAGTCTTGAAGGAAACAATGATTGGGTTGTGGAGCTCGATTCCTCCAATGAAGGTAGGATGTTTAATGGACAATTTTATCTAGTATTTCATCTGTGCACAGTATGTTGTCAATATGATATGTAGGCATGCATGTTTATATTATTGTTTGTATATATGTATTTTATTAGTGAACAACCAGCCCATTGACTCCCACTGTTGCACAAGTACTTTTCTCACTATAGCCCAGTGCATCGTGTGAAACATGTTCGTCCACTCATTTCTTCTTTGGTAATAAGCCAGAATATCTGGTATGAAAGCCTAGTAAAGTGTAATTTTTTTTTAATTCAACTCATATGTTTATGCAAGTGAAATTAGGATTCCACTGGCCAATATGACAAAGAGAACTTATTTGACTAAAGTGGGACACTGGGATGGGTTGTTCTTTTGGTAATAAGCCAGAATATCTGGTATGAAAGCCTAGAAAAGTGTAATTTTTAAAAAAATTCAACTCATGTTTATGCAAGTGAAATTAGGATTCCACTGGCCAATATGGCAAAGAGAACTTATTACAGTTATTAGACTAAAATGGAACACTGGGGATGGGTTGTGATGCACCAATGTGTCACTGTAATATTTGTCCACTTGCTCTGACTTGCTTTATCACCTGCATCATTATTTGGTAACTAATGAATACCTCTGTGAAACATAAAAGAAAATGAGAGGAACTCAACTTGATTATTCCTCCAAGGTTTTGTGGTTTAAATATCTACATTTACGTGTCCTAAAAAGGAAAGAAAATCAATACCTAATTACAATTTAAGTATTTATTTTAACGAATTATGCTACCTACTATAAGTATACATATTCTAGGATATTCACAAAGATTCCAACATTCCTCCGCAAGCTGGTGCATACAAATTATATGCACCAAACTTGCTATATATAACTTATTCTAGGACCGGTCTGGGACTTGGTGACTATGTCCGCAAGCTTATCAATTGACCGCGCATAGACCTCGTGACGATTTGCTTATCATTAAATATTGGTAGGATGAACTTTGAACTTTGAACTATGAAGTAAGACAATTCTTAGTAAAATTCAAGACTAAATTATGTTTGTTTAATAGAAATTTCAAACACATTGATACAAACACAAGAAGGTCATCTAATCTACACAACTATCTTCTAGGAAGGGTTCTGTTTGATTAGACCTCTAAATAGCTAATTTGCAAATCTAAATTAAAGTAAAACTTAAAAAGAGTACATTAATCAATTATTCACATATTTTGCATCATTCTTGTAACTTCTTTATTGTCAACAAGAGGTGTTAGTCCTCTTTGACCATTGTTTGGACCTCCACTTGCCAACAATTTTCCAATCTCTTCGTCCTCCAGCTCATATAAATCTTTATCTGCACGTCCTTGGTTTCTTTTCTCAGATCTAATCTAATCTCTGAAACATATTAGAACTTCCAAAACATTGCTACTTGATGAGTGGCAGGTGTATCCTAGTTACTGCCTTGCTTGGCTAAATGCGCTCTGTGATGCAACAGTTGAAATTGACACATCGAGCACATCTCGAGCTATTGCTGCCAGAACTAGAAACTGCTTTGTGTTGTCCTTTCACCATTGAAATGGAAAAAATCCATCTTTGGCTTGGTCCCCTTTTGCAAGTAGAATTGAAGCTCATCAATGATCCTGCTACTGTGATTGAGAAGTAGAAAAAGTATCCCGGATAGAGAAATTAGTAACACTGTCATCTTCATCATATGAATAAGATGTAGAAGCAAAAGTAGAAAGAATATTTTGTATCAGGCTCAGTAGAGGTGTCAACTATATTTGCATAATAAATGTATTATTGTTGCGAATGTGTGTTTAGAGTAGCCATACAAGTCATAACACATGGGTTCTAGTTGGTCCAATATCCATATATGTGTACAAACATGTAATTAAATTTTGAGTTTCAATCATCTTATTAGAAGGATTTAAAACAACAACGATTATAAGATAAATAGGGGAAATAGGATAGAAACATTTTTTGGATTTTGCTATCATTTTTTTTCAAGGGAAAAAGGACAAATATACCCCTAAACTTTGAAAAATGGTACGTCTATACCCTCCGTTATACTTTTCGTCCATCTAAGCCCTTGCCGTCCAATAATCGGTGCACATTTGCCCCTCCCACTAACGACACCCTCTTTGTGTACACGTGGCTAAATCCTAAGCCACTACCCGGTTGACCAATTCTTTTAACCCAAATCCTAAGAACCCACCCCATAACCCAATAAACCCACCCGATTTGTGGGTAAAATATACTCTGTAAAATCTAAAGAAAAGACCCAAATCCTAAGTCACTTTCGTTCATCTCACAAACCCTAGCCTAGTTCATCAGATGCAAGGTTCGTCGATTCCATCGCCTGTTCGTCGATTCACTAAGATCCGGTCATAGGTACCCATAATTTCACGTTGTTCATCTCACATATCTTGTTTTGTGTTTTCGATTTTCATTCGTAGCTAATAAGAAATGTGTTGTTGCATTTTGATTTTGACTTGTATCTTTAATTTTTGTCTAGAATCTGCTTTTTATAGTGATTTGTAGGGGTTTGTTCACGTTTATCTGATAAATGAACTTCGTTTTCTAGGGTTTTACTTTAGTGTCGTTTTATGCGGATTTGTTAGGGTTGTGTACCTTTATGTTAAAGAATTATTTTTTTTGTTTGTGTTTCAGATGTGTTGCTTTTGTAGTGTCGCTTTTTGTGATTTATGGTTATTTTAGCTTCTTTTTTTGTCGATTGTCTCCATCCCTGTCTTTATTCCATTTCTTTGTCTTTATCCCCTTTCTTCATGCCTTTATTCTCTTCCTTTATGACTATTTATTCTGTACAGTTAGGTAGGTCCATAAGACTAATTGATAGTTGATATTAATTTCATTATGTACAGTTAGGTAGGTCCACTAGTTTAATATTATTTTACTTAGTTTATTTGTTAATTAGTATTGTGTAATTAGCTCAAATACTTAACATACTTAAACCTTCCTTGTTTGACTGTCACTTTTGATTTTTTCTCCTTTATTCCTAATGTGAGTTAGTAAGTACTCACATTAGTGTAAGGTTAGTTAGTAGTCACATTAGGAATAAAGGAGAAACTATAAAAAGTAACGGTCAAACAAACAAGGTAAGTACTCACATTAGTATAAGGTTAGTTACTAAGTACTCACATTAGTTAGTTAGTAAATCACATCACATTAGTTAAGTTATTAAGTCACATTACATTAGTTAAGTTATTAAGTCACATTACATTAGTTAAGTTAGTAAGTATAAGTCACATTACATTAGTTAGCACTCACATTAGGAATAAAGGAGAAAAAATCAAAAGTGACAGTCAAACAAGGAAGGTTGAAGTGTGTTAAGTGTTTGAGCTAATTACACAATACTAATTAACAAATGAACTAAGTAAAATAATATTAAACTAGTGGTCCCTGTTAAGTATGTGAGATAATTAGACACTACTAATTAACAATTAAGCTGAGTAAATTAAGATTAAAGAAGTGGTCCTACCTAATTGTATAGAATGAAATTAATATCAACTATCAATTAGTTCTTATGGACCTACCTAACTTTACAAAATAAATAGTCATAAAGGAAGGGAATAAAGGCATGAAGAAAGGGGATAAAGACAAAGAAATGGAAGAAAGACAGAGATGGAGACAATCGACAAAAAAAGAAGCTAAAATAACCATAAATCACAGAAAACGACACTACAAAAGCAACACATCTGAAATACAAACAAAAAAAACAATTCTTTAACATAAAGGTGCACAAAACCCTAACAAATCCGCATAAAACAACACTAAAGTAAAACCCTAGAAAACGAAGTTCATTTTTTCAGATAAACGTGAACAAACCCCTACAAATCACTATAAAAAGCAGATTCTAGACAAATTAAAGATACAAGTCAAAATCAAAACGCAACAACATATTTCTTACTAGCTACGAATGAAAATTGAAAACACAAAACAAGATATGTGAGATGAACAACGTGAAATTGTGGGTACCTATGACCGGATCTCAGTGAATCGACGAACAAACGATGGAATCGACGAACTTTACGTCTGATGAACTAGGCTAGGATTTGTGAGATGAACGAAAGTGACTTAGGATTTGGGTCTTTTCTTTAGATTTTACAGAGTATATTTTACCCACAAATCGGGTGGGTTTATTGGGTTATTGGGCGGGTTCTTAGGATTTGGGTTAAAAGAATAGGTCAACCAGGTAGTGGCTTAGGATTTAGCCACGTGTACACCAAGAGGGTGCCGTTAGTGGGAGGGGCAAATGTGCACCGATTATTGGACGACAAGGGCTGAGATGGACGAAAAGTATACGAAGGGTATAGACGTACCATTTTTCAAAGTTTGGGGGTATATTTGTCCTTTTTCCCTTTTTTCAATGGCCTCTCTATATCTATCTTTATTGTTCAATTGATAGAGTAAATAAGAATTTTAGCTATATGAATTAAAACATTAGCAACATTAGGGTTATAAGATTCAGAAAATTCAACATTAGCCACATAAATTTACTTATAATAAATTTCACAACTTAGTCAATGGTGTCCGAATTTCAATAGTTAACATACAACTTGGATCAGTACAGTGAGTATTAACAACTTTAGTTATAGGCAATCTGTATTTGTGACAACATTTCAAGAATATATATGTATAGTTTCACCTAGCAACTTCTTCAGGCATGTATCTAGGGGTAAGACCATACACATTAAACTTATCCTTAAATTCTTTAAATCTAGAAGCTCTATTTTTTTGTTTTCGAGAAAGGTAATTCTAGAAGCTCTATTATTTTCTTGAATACCACCAACTCTTCTTCTAACTAGAGTAATCTCAGGTTTAAATAATTCAAGGCCGCTTGTAGCATTTAAATTATAAATATGACATGCACACTTAACATGAAAGATGTCATCAAGTGGTAGGTGCATATGTAATTTTAATAGTAACACAACAACAATATTGTTGGAAGCATTATCAAAAGACACACACAACACTTTTTGGCTTTGGAATTGCTGTGGGCCTTTTGGCTTTCTGTCATAGGTTTCTTCTTTATTTTAATAAAATTATGATTATTGACCATTTTGATTAAAAAAACACCACTTTTTGAGTGAGATTGTATTTGGCCCCAACTTCAATAATTGTAGTGCTTATAAATGATGTTGTGTGACTTTGATATGCATCCTATTTCGAAGTAATAATACATTTTTGCCTTATAAAATTATCATCTATCCAATGACATCACATGTATTCATGTTATTGTCAAATTTATTCGAAATTTTGGAAGTTACCCTTTCGACATCATATTATTCCAAGGTGGATCTATTGGTTGGTATGTCATATAGGCTCGAGTTGGACATCCAATTGCTTCGATTTGAATTATCTGGAGAATATATATCAAAAAGATTGAACCTCAATCGTATTTCTCGATTCACTCAAAGAGGTAAATAGGCCCCAATAGAGATATGTAAAAAGTAGGCCCGATTACGTGTATTCCTAATCCTGAATAGAATGTAATAATGTATGGACACATATGTAAACATAGTATCTATTTAGATAGGCCTGAATGACCCCTTCTCATTATGAGAATGTCTATAATTCTATTCCAGCTTGGTCCGGCATGGAATGAGCTTATAATCTGATGATCGAGTTCATGAAGACTATAGGTTGTTCATGAAGACTAAAGATATTAGCTCTTCAAGTACTTCTAGGAGCACCTTTAAATAAATGATTATGAGCTTTTTGACTATAAGTAATAGGATATGACAAAGAAGCAAAGGAAAAGGTAGACAACCCAAAACAATCAATTTTGCTAACTCCTCCCGGTCATTCATTTGATTATATTTATGGAATCCTCCCGTTCTTGGGTTTATGGTTGTTTGATGACTTGATCAACGCCTAAAACAACAGCCCATTATAAACAAATATGACATTTAAGCTTATCGGTCCCTCAATTTCAGTAAAAAACTTCTAGACTCTTTTTTCGACTTCGATAAAGGTGACCCATCTCGACTAAATTGACTCTGCCCAACTCCACTAGTAGGTTTAGGTGGTGTATCATTATTGCCCAATTCATTTTCATCATCATCATTATCATCTATACCATAATCTTCTTGCATTTGTACATAATCCATAGTATTTGCTGGCGACATTTCAGAAACATGTGTGAAAAATTCATTTGGATTACTAGTACTAGAAAAACCTCTTGATATTTCTTTCTCTGCCCCTATTACTATTACCCCGAACAAGTTTGCAACCTTTTCTAATCAAATTCATCTTGCAAGTTCAAAGTTTAAATAACAAAGTAGAAAATAATAAAAATTAAATGTATGATGATTAAAAAAATCCAAAATAAGAGGAAGAAATGGAACTAGTGCACCAAATTTCTACAATAAGTTGAATAGTTGACTTTAACGGTAGCACAATTACATTTGCTCGTTGCTACTTTTGATTTATCAAATAAAACGAAATAAAAATAAAACTAATAATTAAGAGAACTTATTGTTTCTAGCACTTTAAGAGAGAAAATGAGAAATTTGAGATGAAGATTAGAGAGTAGGAGAGTTGTGTGAGAAAAAATGGAGAAGGGGGTGGGGGCTATTTATAGGTTTTCTAAAGGATAAATTTAGGGGAGGGGTTATTTTTTAAAGAACAAACAATAAAAAGCTAGTAGTACAAAAATAACCGGTTTGGACCGTTGGCCTAGGCCCCCAACAGTCAGAAATCTGATTTATCTTTTTAAAAATTAAAAATAGAAAATAAATGTTACCGTTAAACTAGGCCGGTCTGGTTAACCGATCATGTGGCTGATTAGACATTACCAGGGGCTACCAATTACCCAAATTAACTCGTGCATGTCTGGTTCTTAGCATAACCCAGCCCAACCTTGCCCCCTCTACCTAGGGCGGTCCAGTTTGGGCGAAAATCGGTCTTCTATGTTGTTGGCCTTAACCAAGCTCTGATACCATGTGAAATGGAAGAGAAAATGCAAGGAATTCAGCTTGATTATTCCCTCAAGCTATTGGGGGTTTAAATAACTACGTTTACATATCCTAAAAAGTGATAAGAATTGGTTACCAGAATAAACAAGAAAATAATGCGGAAGCGAAATTATAAAGATTAAAGACAGAAATTGAAAGATATGTGAAATTCAAGAATAAAATCTCCAATTTCAACATAAAGTGCTAAGAACCCTAATTGATCTTAGTATTCAAAATTAGTAGATTAAGAGTAATTATGATACTAACAGAATCAATTCAAGAACTTAGATCACAAGTGGTCTAGATCCCAATTACGAAGAAATTAGAGACAACAATTAGTATATGACTAATAACCTTCTTTAATTTACGAATAGAAATCAAAGATATAAATCTTACCTCTTAAAGAATCGTTCTTCCATAGTCACCACACACAAAGGTGTAAAGAAGAGAAACCTCTCAAATCATATTAATCATGTCTGTTTTAAAATAATAAAATCAACCCCTATATATAGGAAAACTTATCCCAAATAGAATGCGATTCAAATCCTACTTTTATGGAAATAATAACTAGGAAACTTCAAACTAGGAAACTTTAAACTAGGAAAACTTTAAACTAGGAAACTTTTAAACTAGGAAATTTTGACTTTAAGCGTTCAATTTTTTGGACTCTTTTGTTGGGTTTCGTGTGGCCCAATCTTCTTTCTTTTGGGATTGATTTTGGACACCTCTTTCGTGATAAACATATTCTTGATTTTTCATTGAAGCCCATCAACTTTAGTACAAGTAGGCTGACACGGATGCTATCAAAAAGGGAAGGGAATTAATACCTAATTACAATAGAAGTAAATTAAGCTTTCTACTATAATTAAACATGTTCTAGAATATTTACCAAGATTCTAACCTCTGAAATAGGCTTGTAATGTTCATATTGAAGAATAACTCTCTTCAAACACCTTACTCTTGTGAAACTTGGGACCTCTTTCCTTATTTATTTCCCAACTTGATTTTCCTATGTGGGTATTCACAGGAAAATGTTCTCTTTTTGTGGAACACCTTTTCATTAGATCTTATGCTGATTTTCAATATCCCAGGATCTTACTGTTGATGCACAAACATATTACTAAAACAAAATCTGCATTTAGAACAGGAAGCAGTTTTAGTAGATATGATTATTTTGTAGATGAAGTTTCTTTTGGTGGATCAAATGGGGCACACAATTTGGTTAGGAACTGCAGTAACTAATAGTATATGGGAGAACTATCACATGATCTGATGCAGAATACTTCTTTACTATATCAATAAGATTGTACTACAACTTTTCTATGTTGTAGATTATCAATATTAATGTAAAACTTTGCTGGCAGAAAAATTTTCTCGACATTTAATAATCCGATTTCCAAAAGCTGCTTTCAAGGACAACTCGCATGCAGGTGCATTTGTTACAGAGGTATCATACACATCGGTTCCTCCCAGTTAGGGCCTGTTTAATTTCAATTTATCATTTTGTGCAGGTCATAATTTTTAGGTGTTCACTCGTGTCTCACTATTTTTTGATTACTTCTTATGTCTAAGAACATGTGCATTGTTCATTTTCGGAAGAATACTACTACAAATGATTGGTCATTTTAATTTGTTTATCTTATTCTCAGTTATCGGTTTTGTGCCCTATTGTCAGATATGTTCAAGGATCAGTAGCATAAGTGAACATGATGGAAGATTTAGAAAGCTTTTTGTCACAAAGGATTCAAGCTCAACTGATATTCCATTTCATCTGTTTGTGGATAAAGCTGTCTACTCTAGAAATCGCTGCTTTCGCCTAGCCTTGTCATCTAAAGCAGGGAAGAGTTCTGTGCTTCTTCCAAGTGGACGTTTTAAATGTAAGGACATGGTATGTAACATTTTACTCTGATGGTGTTCATCACTAGGTTGATTATGTTAGTAGGTGACAATTTGTCTTCTGCATAAATGATTGTCAATTAACTAGGTGATTGTGGTAACTTGTACTGTTTTATCATCTCAGATTTTAGCTATCAGAAAGATTTGTGGTTGTAAATGATGATGAGAAAAGATCTGTAGCATTTAAACTTAAATGCAGCTAAAGTTAAACCACATAACTACTAGGATCATATTAACATCTTATTTAATATTGTGCTAAATGTACATATCATCGCCCCACCTGCTTACTGCTAGAAACATTCAACTAACTTTTTCTAAAGGTAATCTAGCAAAAGTCTTGGATCTGAGAATTGAACCTGTTGCTGGTGCGAGGTGACAAGTATCCCATGGAATTAGTCGAGGTGCACGAAAGCTGGCCCGGACACCATGGTCATCGGAAAAAAATGAATACCTGAAAGTCATTGCCAACTCTTACTTATCAAAAGAAAAAAACTGAAAGTCAGTACAGTGGTCCTGGTTTCTTATGTACCAGAAATCTCTAGTACCCAAAATAACATAGTAAATGAAAGAAAACACAAATCAATCAAAGAACATGAAACTTTTTAACATTATGATGTAGTGTAGTGTACTCAAACAGCACCAGATGAATGATTATTCCTTTATATTCCTCCTTTTGTTTGGGGATATCTTCTCCTTCTCTATACTGCATCAGAGTTGGAGGAGAGCAGTATAAAGTTAGACAATGGGTTATTATGTTTTATGAGATACTGGAATGTTGTTACCCTCCTTCGTTCTTTAAAAGTGCTAAATTTTACTCTTGTTTCATTTTATATGGTAATATTTGATAGGATATAGGTTTAAGATGTCGATTTTAACATGTATACTATATTAATGATGGTGAATGGAGACACCAATGTTTAAAATTTGAGTAGTTAAATGAATTTGATTTCTTAAAATTTGAGCATGTGCTTAAACCTGTTATTTTTACACATAATATATACTTGTTCTAATAGCCAGCAGAAGCTGGCTTCTAAAAGTGGTAGTTCATTCTTTGAGAAGAAATAAGACACCAAAAATGATCAATATGTGTTGTACTCTGCATCTGATGCTCCCTATAGTCGTACTGCAAGCTTATTATTATTAATGGTATAGGCTATCGCTACAAAATATTCTAGATAAGGAAATGGGAAGTATGTCCATGGTTGTTAAAAACCATCCATGAAAACCGTTTAGTATGCTTTACATGTGATATGTGCTTGTAGTTTAACCCCACAGACTTTTCAACTTATAACAGTCTGAGGAAGAAGTCTTTATGGCATCCTTGATTTGCAATATGGATGCTGATTTTGAGAAGCTACTGATCTGCACAATGGATCTAGATTGTTTGGAGGCCCTTCAATTTGATACAGAGGTAGCTCCTCTTCACGTACTATTTTTTGTAGCACTTGGATTTACAAATTTGTCTTTTGTGTTATGGACTTTATTTTAGCCCTTCCTAGGTTTTTATTTTCTTTGAAGAATAGAAATAAGTTCAATAACTAATAATATGAAGTCTATTTTGACACTAGTTGCAGTAGTCAGATTTAGAGATGTAACTGCTGCTATCATTTAGGGAAAAGCTTCAATTGATTGCACTCTAAAGGGCTCAAAATCATTTTGTATGCAGAGTACCAGGAGTTTCCAACAGCATTCTGCTGTTTCATTGAATTTTGACCTAAATGCTTGTACAAGTGATGATCCTTCAAAAACTTATTTGACGGGAAAATCACCGTTCCCATATCTAGATGTGTTCATAGAGTCTGTTGCTTCAATTGGAAATATACCAGGTGACACCCACAACTTTCAGCTTCTTTAGAGTAGACAAACATGGATGACTTTTATTTCCTCTTCTCTTCACCCTTTTCTTTTTTACCGTTCACATGCGTGCCTTGTTGAATAAATTGGACTGTGCTTGCATATGAATAGTTTGTTTCTTTTTATTTTCTGTGTTTTACGTTGTTCATGTGTATATATTATAATTACTTGCTGCAATTATCTCCATATTTCTTCATAGCAGGAAGTTCAATAAATGCATTAGTATATTACTAATTTAAGAGCCCAGTCCTTCATGTTACAGTTTTGCAAGAACACCTCGCAATTTGTGAATGGGCCTCCCTCCCTTTCGTCTTTTTTCTTATTAGATAGGAGAGAGAATGTTCAGGGGGTATTTCCTAGGTCCCCACCATTATTTTGATTGGCTACTGATTTTGACTGTTATCAGAGTACTGGTTGCTTCTCTCTCTTTTCTTTTGTACTTTGATGGGTCATTTGGTTCATGGACAAGTTATAGAAAGATTATAACGTATGAGGATTATTATATGGTGAATTATAACCACTTGATAATTGAATTTTATAGGAAATGTTTGGTTCATTGTATTAACATTTAGATATGATGTGTAATCATCTAAAACATGTGTTTGGTTTGAAATTGAAAATGCTGATGCCAATCATACCTTGGCCTAAATAAAAAAAAAAAATCCAATCTAGTTTTGGATTTATTAAGATGTGACAAACTATTTTACAGTAACATAATCACATATTTTATGAGATATATAATTTCTTTCACTATTTTAGATAATGAACACTGTTAAAAGGAAAACTGAAATGAGGTATAATAGATAAAATAATTCTTTTGTTCTTTTTAAACCTGAAATTTATTTTGACCTCTTGTATTATTATTCCATATGAATTTCAGCATAAAATGATGCACTAATTTCAACATGATGAATGCAAGATTATCAATACATGGATTAAGGCGGGAAGAAAACATCGTCTATTAATGCATAATTTAACACTGACCTATGGAGCATGTTTCACTCGATTTTTGGACTTAGCTGGGTCATGCCAATTGCCATGTAGTGTTAAAGATGCATATGAAAGCTGGGGTGCATGGAGCGTTGGTAAATCCATCAGGTTTATCTGGAGAATGGTATCTACCTCATTTTTTTTGGCGTATTTGGACAAAAAGGAATCATAGATACTTTAATGGTATTTCAACTCCATTAAAGTTGAAACATGAGGAATTGCCCAACCAACGAAACAGTCCTTCTCCTACATTGGCATACATAGTTTCGGGCGCTTGACACGTGTAGAAATGCCTTCTTGGTTAACCAAACACTACTTCCAAAACATATAATAACATACGACCCATTGACCCGTTTCATAAATATTGAAGTGTTAATTGTGTGGCTGTTTGGCCCATAATATCCTTTATCATCAAGTCATGAAACATAAACGTAAATGAAAGCTCTTAAAAGTCATGTAAATATAAATATAAATAGAATGTTCTAAAAACTCATGGATAACATGAAGATACTTGGGTACTAAGTTGCGCGGACTCTTCACTTTCGATGCCGCACCCGTGTCGGATTCTCCAAAAATACACTACTTTTGGAGAATCCAACATGCACCCGTTGACATTTTTGAAGAGTCCGAGCAACATAGCTTGGGTACCATTATTTCATGTAAGTATGACATATAGAGAGGAAATTCTTGAATCTAAATCATGCTCGAGTCAATATGAGGTTCAATAACATAACGTCATAAAAGTTGAATCATAGGAGACACTAGACTTGAGTATTGTAGAAGAGCCAGAAAACATCTATATGCATCATATGAACACTAGACCTTGCCCAGGGAGTAAGTGGGGCTCACCAATGACAAATTGACAATTGAATTGTGAAGTGGAGGCCTAGTGGGAAGGTTTGCCATTTTGAATTTCTGAACTTGCATTGTGAAATGTAGTGCACTCGGCAAAAGAGATGTCAATATCGTGGAGTAGCACTTGTATGATAGGACGTACAAAAATGCATACGATAGGCAATAAAGCTCATGAAGATAGGGACATAAAACATGACATGGTAACATAGGAAAACTAAGAAACTTTTTTTTTTTTTGAGTAGGTAACGATTTGTTTTATAAACCAGTACTACATTAGTACTGAAAACCCCTTTACATAAAAGTATGAAGATCTAGGAGCAGAAACATCAAACCTAGCATGATTCTAATACTTCTAGGATTGCTTCTGCATCTATAGGGGAACTCTTTGTACACCAAAAACATAATAACAGAATACAATCTGTTTTGATCATTTGTAGGGATCTGCTTCTATCCTCAAAGCTTCTAGTATTCCTTTCTCTCCAAATGGTCCACCAAATGCATGCTGGAATGGTCCTCCAATAACTTCTGTTCTATGCCCCAATTCCTACTTCCTCCCAACTTGAGAGAGTGTCAACAATCTTGCTAGGCATTGTCCATAGAATGCCTCTAAGATTGATGAAAATCTTCCACAGTTGATCAGTGATTTTGCAGTGTAAGAACAAATGTCTAACTGTCTCAGTTGCTTCCCCACATAAACAACAATGTGTCACCAGAATGTTGTTTCTTTTCCTTAGATTCTCATGTGTTAGTACTGCCTCCTTTGCTAGCAACCAAGTGAAACATGCCACCTTAAGTGGAACTTTGGCTTTCCAGATTTGTCTCCAAGGCCAATTGAGGGTTAGAGGAGCCTTGTTTATGACCTTGTAACCTGAGCTCACTTTGTATCTTCCTTTGTGCTCTGTCCACCGTAGGCAGTCCTCCCCTTCCTTCAAACCTTGAAATGATTCCAACCTTTTAAAGAACTCAACTAATCTACAGACTTCCTAGTCATTTAAACTCCTAACCTCGGGGAGACCACATTTCAGCCACTGTTCTGTCTTTATGTAGTGCTAAGTCAAAGTTGTCAGGGAAGATCTCTGACTAGGGCTGGGCGTTTGGTTGGTTCGGTTCGGTTTGCAAATTTCGGTTCAGTTTTTCGGTTTGTTGAAATGTTAAACCAAACCAAACTGAAATAAATTTGGTTCGGTTTGGGTTTCAGAATTTCGGTTCGGTTTTCGATTTTACCAAATTTAATAAGCAATGATACACACATTTTCAATCACAACTTCACAAAGACAACAATTCTAGTACTCTTGTTTCTCCGTTGTTACTTGTTAGTGCGAGGAGAAGTTGAGAATGTCACTGCCCAGAATATCAAAGATGAGTTGCAAACGATAAGCAGACTCATAATCATGAAGGCTCACCATGGCCCAGAATGGAGAATGTCACTGCCCACTAAACTACCTAAGTTATGCATAACCAACATATAAAATTTATTTTCAATCACAAATTCACAAGACAATAACTCAAGTACTGAATCATTGTATTGGAATCATCGATGGTCTGAGTCTGAGAGACGAGGACAACTATCTATCGTAAGACGACGGCGATGAATCAAAGGTCTCTCCGTAGTCAGTTCTGCTTCTAATCCCTAACTTCTGAGTGTGAGAGAGGAGGAGGACGACTGTCATTTGTGGAATGTCGAGAGTGGAGGTTGTTGTCATTGCTTATCGTTTGCAACCCATCTGTTCGTTATGACATCGGAGCTGGCCAGTGGGCCGATGACTGAAGGGACGATGGGACGAGTCGACGTCGTAAGTCGTCGTGTCGATAAGAGGCTTTCAATTTTCAGATTTGGGAGTTGCCAAACTTTTTCAGACTTATAATTTGGTATTTGGGAATTGGGAATTGGGAATTGGGTGGGTGTAATTTTTAATTGGGCCACATTTTAATATTTAAATTGGGCCTATGTAGACAAACTATTAGTCATAACTTAATGTAAGTGTAGTATAATATTATTTCGGTTTTTCGGTTTAACCGAATTAAAATAGTTAAAAACCGAAAACCGAATAACTGAAATTCTAGAATTAATAACCGAAACCGACCGAAAAACCGAAAAACCGAAACTGAAATTAAAAAAAATTTGGTTCGGTCGGTTTTTTCGGTTTGAACCGTAATATGCCCAGCCCTATCTCTGACAAACTATGATTACCAAGCCATCTATCTTTCCAGAATCATGTCCTGATACCATTGTGTACTGTTATAGTAGTATGATTCCTTAGGAAAGGCCACCAGTTCCTAATTGATCTCCAAACAGTAACACCATAGGGATTGGTTGCTTCCTTGGTGACCCATGAATCCATCTCTCCATACTTCAGTTTAATCACCTTGCTCCACATTGAGTGTGGTTCATGAGCATATCTCCACAACCATTTCAGCTTTAGAGCCTTGCTTTGGTTCAAGTTTTTGATGCCTAATCCTCCTTGTTTTTTTTTCCTGTGATCAGAACTTTCCATTTTACCAGATGGTATCCCTTTCTTTTCTTGTTTCCTTGCAAAAAAAAAATAAAAATCCCTTCTTAGTTTATCCAATCTCTGTACTACTCCTGCAGGTGTTGGCAACAAAGTTGGTATGTACGTAGGAAGGGCATCCAAGACTGCATTTATCAAAATGAGCCTGCCCCCCATTGATAAATATTGTGCTTTCCATCTGACCAACTTGTCATATTTCTCCAAGACATAATTCCAAATTTCTTTGGACTGTGATTTTGCTCCCAATGGCATCCCCAGGTAGATAGCAGGTAGTGCTCCCACCTCGCCTCCTAGCACTGAGGCTAAATAATTCGTTATGCATAATATATTTTTTAATCTTTGAGATGGCATCATTATCTTCTATAGTCTCTGGGATACTATCCGCCGCATCCAGGCCTTTGTGCTTAGCACTACAATGATATAGTGGTGGAATACTATCTGCTTGTTCAGGCCTTCGTGCTTAGCAGTCACAATATAATGGTGGAATACTATTTGTCGTATTCGAGCCGCCCTTGTGCTTAGCACAATCATAATATAAATTGGTTAAAATATGTATGTAGCCATTCTTGTGGTTCACATTACATTAACCTCTGTGGGATCAGTTCTTATTCGAAGACATAGGATTATCGAATAGGTATCATTTTGACATTCGTGACATTAGATATTTCCATAAGAGATGTATGAAGTTGACATGGAGGCATGGTAAGTGTATAAAACAATTGTAAGACCAATAACATTATATGAGAGTGAATATTGGGCCTTTAAGTCCAACATATCCACAAGATGAGTGTTGCAATAATATAAATGTTAAGGTAAGTATATGATTAGAAATGAGCACATACAAGTAAAGTTACTGACTGAAGATGAAATGATAGAGGGTCATTTGACGTGGTTTGGTCATGTTTTATGTAGATCTGTGGATACACCGATCTGTGGTGATATCAGAATGATTAAAGGTGTTAAAAAAGGGAGACAATATAGCTCTAAAATAACGTAAAAGTTGTCACGAAAGACCTACAATAAAAGAAAGTTGAGTCGAAAAACCTACAATATCTTAAAATCATTACAAATTTAGTGAATTTGAACACAATGAAAGAAAAAGATTTATATAGGCATTACCAACTAGTCAGGTTTAAGTCTTTAGTCATTCTGGTAAACTTACATTAGTCCAACTTCTAAGAGTTTTTTAAATCTTGTTACATATTTGTATTTCTTTGGAAAATATAGATAACCTGTTAGAGAACGTAAATTTGAATGAAATGGGTTCAGAAGGAGCAATACTGAAAATGAGGATTCATATAGCCGAGACGAACTGCTTTGGATTGAATGCTAGTAGTTGTTGCTGTGAACTACCAGTGTGCCTTACTGTGCCATCACTGTCTTCATTGTTTTGATGCTTGGATGTCAAAGATAATGTTCTAGTTCCAGTTTTCTACTAGTCAATGCTTAAAAGCTGTAGCAGTCTACATGTGTCTTGAGCATGGAACCAAGGATTACTGCTTACTTTCTTTCTATTAATTTCTTCGCAGGAAAAATCCGAAGTTGGTATTGGTTCTCTGAGTATGCATTGATGGTCTACAGCATGTCTAGGAATAGATTCTGTGAAAGAATTGGCAGACAACATAAAAGCAATCATGGTAATGCTTCACCAATATTACTTTTGCAAGGAAAAAGCTTTTGGTAGTGGTCACATCTGTTTGATCTCGCGTTCTTTACTCTTTTATTTCTCATCCAAGGTCACCTTGCAGGAAATATTTCCATTTTCACTATTGGTAACATCAGATATAGTCGTGCTCGGAGTATCTTTTACTGATTAATTTAGATAGATTCTGTATTGATATGCTTTTTTTTAATGTTGTCCCTCGCATATGGTGTCAGTTATGTACGTAGTTGATCTTCAAAGTTGTGTTTATTATCAGAAGTGCTACGATCCTGATTGCAGAGGTAAATGATGGTCTTGTTTCATTTATTAGATGAACTTTTTGGCTAAAGAATGATGACTTGTAGCCTTAAATGATGTTTAAAAGGCTATCGATCTCCCTTGCGACCTGTCCCTGATAATGCTATACCTCATTCATCCATTTCCTTCAATCTGCCTGGACATAATTTGGACGAGGAGCAGCCAACTGTAACCTGTGACACAAGCATTTTCAGCAGCTGCAAGAAAGAATGGTGGCTTGAAGCTGTAAGAGTTGCAGACAGCATTGAGAACGTACAGAAAGCATTGGATCTTACTGAGGTTATTTATCTCTTCACTCCAACTTCTTGTGAATATTTTTCAAATATTCTTGATTTGTTGTTGTAATAGTAGTAGCTATCCCACACAGGTGACTTTTCATCATATGATAATGTATGTCATGAATCTCAGATCTTGGGGAAAATTGATATGATAGGATCTAAATGAGCAAATCCCAAACTTTAGGTGATACTGAAGCTCAGTAACTGAGCAATGAAGGGTTATGTGTTTTCTCCCGTTCAGTTTTAGTTCCCTTTTACTTCGTTTTGTTTTTGAAAATAGACAATATTGCAGTTTAGTTGTTTGCCTGTGTTAGAACAGAAGACAGACTTTTGCAAGTTAAGTTGCTAGTGGTAGGATTTATCAACATGGATGCAACTGTTGGATTGGCAGGTTAAAATGAGTCTCTAGTTGAATAATAGTGATGTATATTGTTTACTGAAACAAGAATTTACCTCTTCCTCTCTTACATGAACTAGATGAATCTAACTGGCTTCTTCATTTTTGTTACTGAAAGCAGGACGAAACATGTGAAGATGATGAGTGGTGGATGGCTGTTGAAGAGACTGCATACCAGACCGAGCTATCGTACTTTGGCAAAGCCTAGCCATTTCAGCCCTGGCAAAATGCTCAACTTGTAAATCTAGCCAGGTCCAACTAGTTGGTGTTACTGGTTTCCCCAACCACATCAACACATTGTGTTTGTCCTGTTAATTGATGACTTCTCAGTTTTGTCCACTATGCTGCAAACCAGTGCACGGTGGAATGCTACATCCCAATTTCCAAGTCTATATATCTATTTAGCCGTGTTCATGGTTTGGGTAAAAATCGATCCAAATCGACTAAATAAATCAATTTTCTTTTGGTTTCGTTTACATTTTTAAAAATCGAATCTTTGGTTTGATTTTGGCTTTGTTCAAAAAAGGGTAAAAATTGCCCTTGAGCTAGGTAAAATACACCACTTATACCTTCTGTTACAATATGGTATAAAAAATGTCCGTCATTATCCCAATCCCAAGAGACCACAAATAACTACTCAAATTTTTAGTGACTTGGCAAGCCAAGTGGTAGTGATCCTTCTACCTAAGCATTGTTAACTAGGATTTCAACTAAATTATAGGTCATTAATTTTGTTTGATTTGTAAGTAACCTAGTCCAATTCGATTGAAAACCTTATTTGCGAACGCAACCACCACCATATGAACGCAAAGACCAACTCATTCCCTTCATGAACACAACAAACGCCTCATGAACTCGAAGAAGGATGTCTGACATCAATTATCAGCAACATTTCAAACACATCTAATTTGAATTCGATCTTCGAAAATCATTTAGAAAACCTCCTAGATACAAATCAATAGTGCAAAATCAAATGTAAAATAGATTCTAGACTTATTGAAATTATAAAATCACCATTCTAAAGTCGTCTTGACTAAAAGTTGATAGTGATCAACTCCAACTTGGAGAAATGATAAAAATTTAAGGGTCTTAATCTCTTTTGAACACCTTAGAATTCGTGGAAGGCCACTAGGGGCAGGATGGAGAACTTTTTTTAAAAAAAGAAGGAAAGGAAGTGATCTAAGCTGGATTTGTAAGTATACTGTTTGATATTTTAATCTCTAGCTAATTAAGCAGTAGATGCACGTGAAAGCTAATTAGTTAAAGAATATGATACTTATCATTTTGGCTTCATTACGAAGGTTAAACTAATTAATGTTCAACGTGAATTTGAACATAGATTTTTTAATATTTTTTTTTGAAATAAAGTTACATATTTAGACAATATATTAAAAGTGCTAATAGTCAAATCAATTACGAAATATTTAGCTAGTATTTTTAAAAAGTATTAATAAAAATAGTATTTCTTCTATCTCAATTTATATGACTCACTTTTTTTTAGTAAACCTGAAAAAAAAATACATTTATATATTTAATAACAAATTAACTTTTGAATATCAATTTTATCCTTAATAAAATGACTTATAAATTATAATTATACAAACAAACAAAGAATTTGACTATTTAATTTAACAATTTCGTTTTTCCTATCTCAAAATGTTATCATTTGTTGGTCGGTTTAGTTTAATCATTGATTTGGCTATTCATTGCCAAACCAAGGAGCAAGTTAGTGACTTGGTCATGATTCCCTTTTTCTTTTTGAGATCCGAGCTAAAAAACAATTAAAGGGAACAATGAAATTTCTGAATATCCGATATGTATATTGAAGTCTGATTAAATTTGAATTCACTTCAACCGTCCCGAAGAATAAAGCGTTAAAAAGGCAATTCCAATGGAGAAATTTCAAAAGGATAAAAAGCACAACGATATCAATGAACGGCAGCGGTTCTCACCAAACTCATAAATCAATTAAACACCAAAACATGAATGTACAGCTGCAAACCAAAAACTAAAAAAAAGTAACAATAAAACAAAACAAAAGAAAGAAAAAGCATTATATTACTTTTTTCTTTCTTTATTACGTACAAAAAAAGGCAAATAGATTTTTAAACCCAACATAAATTCAAACAACGTACAAATCATTAATTTAGAACTTAAAACTCGCTAGATAAAGGTGCATGTTCATGGTTCATGAACACATTGCTATAGATAAGACCAGCTAACCCACCACCAACAAGTGGTCCAACCCAGTAAATCCAAATACCAGCAAAGTTTCCACTAACCACAGCAGGTCCAAATGAGCGGGCTGGATTCATTGAACCGCCAGAGAACGGGCCTGCAGCTAAAATATTAGCACCAACAATGAAACCGATAGCGATTGGTGCAATGATACCCAACGCACCCTTCTTCGGGTCAGCTGCTGTGGCGTACACTGTGTACACCAAAGCAAATGTAATGATTATTTCCATCACCACTCCTTGAGCAGCTCCTACTCCAGCAGCCACACCGTGGATTGGAACCGCCTGATAAACAAAAGTTAATGAAAAAAATTCATGATTCACCAACTTAAATAATATGCAAAAACTTACCATTCCTCCGGTGACAACTTTGAGGAGGTAAGAAGCAACAATGGCACCCAAAAGTTGAGCAATCCAGTAAAAGAGACCGGTGAGAAGGGTAATTTGGCCACCAAGAGCCAATCCGAAAGTAACAGCAGGATTTACGTGACCACCGGAGATATTAGCAGCAATGGCAACTGCCACAAAGAGCGCGAACCCATGGCAAACTGCAACAGCTACAAGCCCAGACGGATCAAGAGCAGCATCAGCTGTCACCTTGTCTGCATTTAATACAGTACAAAATTTAGAAAGCAGAAAGTAACACAAGTACAATGTATCATTAACAAAAACATTTTTGTAAAAGGTGGACTTTAGGAGCAAACTATACGAATTTAATATCTTCACCTAAAAAGCAACTATACTTAACTATGCATATAATAAGTGAAATTAGCAATAACTTAATTATATTACATGTTACTGACATGCTAAAATATACTGATAATATAATACTATGAGTGCGTAAATTAAGGAGGAAGATTGAGTTTTATTAACTGTAAGCAATAGCTGAACCAACTCCGGCGAAGACAAAGAGTAAAGTAGAGATGAATTCAGCAATGTAGGCCTTAATAGACCCTAAGCTGAATGAATCATCGAATCGTCCAAAAGCTATGCAAGGCATTTTTAAGAAACGTTTATTAAATTTAAAACGCTAAAAAAGCTTATAGGAAAATAAAACACTAAGAAAATGCTAGCTATATGCTTGCTCTCAAATGACAATATATAGAAGCTCTTTCTTTGTCACATATATATACTAGGAAATACACAAATACAATATAAAGTTTTATTTAATAAACATAATTTGTTTTTGTTTTTCACTTCTCTTCACGTAGTTTAGATAAGGGAATAAAGTAAGTGCATATGTGGCAACGCATATCCAATCAATTTTTTTGTTATAAATATTCCAAGCTGGCATTAACATGTTTTTAATGGAAGTGTCTGGAATATAGGCAATAATAGTAATATATGCATGTGAAGTGTAGGTCCATTGTGATAGAAAAGTAATGATTAGAAAATGGAGTTGATAGGGCAAATTTTTTATTTTCTCTTTATGTTGGTACTCACATTAAAGTTCAATTAAATTTATATTAATGATGAAAAATTTCACATTAAAAATAAAACACTTTCTAATAAAGACAACTTCATATCCAAAAAATTAAATCTAAGACCTCTAATTAAAAATAAAAAATACTTAACATTCCAGAAATTTATTAATGGAAGGTTTGGTCCACAAAGTGCGCCTGACCGACCATGAACAAAGAGAATGCTAGAATGGGGTTGTTTGATCTGGACTTCTGGATTTATTTAAATTGTGTGGATAAGAATTGAGCTGGCCTTAATTAGTCTTCTCTTTATTAGCTTAATTAATGAATTAGATAACGGGAAAACTATATAATTAGACATACGTCCATATCATATATATTAATTTTTTCTATATAGTTTTAAATAATTATGTATTTTACTACTTATTAAAAGTTTCCTATAATATATCGAATAAGATACATTAATTTTGCTACCAGATACATTAAAATAGGGAAAGAGGCAAGATAGATGGGGAGATGAGCGAGATAATCATATATCTCAGATAAATGCGAATCACACTAAATATATGTAACTGACATGATTCACGTGTATATGACATGATTCGGATGTATCTAAAGTACCAGATACATAGGAGAGTGGTGAACGAGATTCGTTATGTATCCAGATACATGCAAATCCATTTGGATACAGTATTACACCTAATTTTGACCCTATGTATCTCGAGATACATGTATCTAGATGTATCTGGACACACTAAAATCTGGTAAGATTCGTAATATTGCAAATTAAAGTATATCTAAGTAATTAGCTTCTAAACTAGTGAGATTTCTCTAAGTTTTCCTAAGATAATTAGGGGTTGTTTGATAGTTGTTTAGAGTTATGCATATATTAGTAAAGTAGAAATCAATTATGAGTAAATTTATGTATTATTTTATGCATGTATTACTTATACATATATTAGTTATTTCACCTTGTATCCTGCATAAAATAATACATAGATTTCCTCATAACTTATACATGTATTAATTATGTAGGTTTTTAAATTGTCACCAAATTAAATGTCATATTAATTATATACATAAATAACTTATATCCTATATACCTACCAAACTTAGTAAATTATACAAAAATTGATATATGAAGAACTTATTTCTTATGCCGTTACGAAATGACCCCTTGGGATTTAATAATAATGAGAGATATACCACATCAATTTTTTTTAACAATTTTGTTTGTCTGTAATTTTTTTTATTATAACAAAATATTATTATAAAAAAATATATAACATAATGTCAAATTAATTTATTACAATTTGGTTTGTCTGTAATTTTTTTATTATAACAAAAATATTATTAAAAAATATATAACATAATGTCAAATTAATTTAATAATTTTTATTATTATAATAAAATATTATTGTAAAAGATGATTATCATAGAAAGACCTATCTATGTATAATTTTTTTGGGAAGAATATGTAGGTTTTGTTATGTATATATTTCATATAGTTAGTGATAATGATGTGAGTTTTCATTATTGCTTACTTTAACTTGAGGGTTTGGATATTCCATTTTATTCTATTGTTCTATCGGAAACTTTTGAGCTGTATTTATGAATGATTTTCAGGTGAGGATAAAATATTGGAAAGTCTCCTATTTTAGTTGATAATAATACACAAAAAATAAAAATAAAAATCAAATGTATGCCCTTAAAATAATTGAAATTGAGTAGGTATATTTTCGTTGATAGTTTAGCCCACGTAGTCGGACTAAAAAGGAATATATTTAATTAACATTGAGAATTAGAGATGACAATGGGGGCGGTGCGGGGCAGGGCCGGGATGGATTGGGCTTAATCCGAAAAAAATTTAATCCCTCCCTCTGCTCTGCTCAACATAATATTTTTTTTCATTTTCAACCCGTCTCACCCCATTCCGCATAGATCTATCTCATTCCGCCCGCATAGATCCGCCCCTCATGAATCCGCCTCACATAAATTTTTTAATATTTTCCTTTTTAGTTAAGTTTGATACTAAAAATAAAAATTTATAAAATAAATTCATTTTTTCATTAAGTTGTATTAATTTAATAAATAATGACTTAAAATTTTATTTTTTTGAATGTCAATTAGGAAGCATGTAAGAAATTGTATTAGTTTTGATTGAAGCATTTTCATTTACTATCTTGAATATTTTAGCAACTTTAAAGAAACTATTTTAATAATGTTCTATCACTCTTATAATATGTAAAAAGTTAAAATTAAGTTTGAACCCGCATAAAATTGCATAGACCCGCAACCCATCCCACCCCTCATTAGTTTTTTTAAAACTCGCTTCAACCCGGCCCGCACAACCTTAAACTTGCCCAGCATAGCCTTAAATCTGCCCTGCCCTCCATTTGCCCCGCATAGCCTTGAATCCGCCCCGGCCTGCATTTGCCCCGCACAGCCTTAATCCGCTCGCATAGCTTAAACCCGCCCCGTCCATTGCCATCTCTATTCAAAATTCATCCTATATCTTATCTGTCTCTAATTAGTAATAATGATTGATTTAGGGGTGTACATGAACGGATTGGTTCAAGTTTTTCAAATATCAAATCAAATTATTTGTGTCAAATATTTAAATCTATAAACCAAATTAAATTTATAAAATTTGAATTTTTCTATCTTGGGGTTTTTCGAGGGTTTTTTCCCGACTTCTGGTTTTTTCGGGTTTCGATTTTCTTTCAGATTTTTTCAATAAAGTATTCATATAAACATATAATTAACTTGTACATGAAGTATTTCTTTAGTTCTACCAAAATACAATTATCTAAGGTGTTTTTTTTTTTTTTAAAAAAGAAAATAACACAAAATATGAGATGAGAAATGACACTAAAATATTCAACAAAAAATAATAATGAAATCGCATAAAACAAATATTGCAGATTAATAAGTCATAATGAAAATGGTCGAAAATGCAAATATTTGATTTTTGGTTATAAAAATGTGTGCATCGAATATTGAATCATACTAATTTGGTTTGATTCAGTTTTGTTTAGTTTAGCGTTTTTAAAATAATATTTCCAGCGAGAATAAAAAAAATGAGGATAAAACAAAGTATAAGACACTTAAATTTTTTAAATCATGTTAAGTGATGATGTGTCTCACCATGGAACACTTATTGTACATCGGCAAAAAATACATTTGAATTCCTCTTAGAAATTAATATATTTGAAGTTAATTATCTTAATTATAAATCTATTGGTGCTTCGATTTGTTCATGAATAGTTTGATTGATAGTTGACTTTTGAGTTGTTGGTCAAAATAATGCATATATATATACTAGTAAAAGATAGCCCGTGCTGCGCACGGATCCAATAATATATGTGAAATATTTAAGATATATTTTTTTATCATAAAAAACTTCATAAATTAGTTGGTCCAAACTTTTATCTAAAAATTTAAAAAGACGTTAATGAGCACGAGTTAAAAATTTTCCTTTAAATTTATGTGTTGACAATGAAATTAATTTAATCTAATTAAGTATTAAAGTAATTTGAATAAGTTATTCAAAATATTTTTCTGTACTATTTTTTTATCAATATTATTAGGAGCTTATTTTATTAAATTAAATTCACTTAATTAATTTTATTTATTATTTTGGTAAGCAATTAGTAATTAGTTTTACAAGAAAGTATTAAAGTAAGTAAAATAATTAATTGCAGAGGGGCTGGGTAAACATAATAAAATAAGTAAAAATTTAACAATTAATTTTATTAAAAAATTAAAATAAGCCATTAGTAAGTTTATTAGAAAGTAAAATGAAACATTGTCATTTGATAATAATAATAACAACAATTTTATATTTTAGTAAGTAATTAGTAAGTTTTATTAGAAAGTATTAAAGTAAGTAAAATGAAACATTGTCATTTGATAATAATAATAATAATAATAATAATAATAATAATAATAATAATAATAATAATAATAATAATAACAATTTTATATTTTAGTAAGTAATTAGTAAGTTTTATTAGAAAATATTAAACTAAGTAAAATAATTAATTGCAGAGGTGGTGGGTAAGCATAATAAAATAAGTAAAAAATTTAAAATTAATTTTATTAAGAAATGAAAATAAGTCATTAGTAAGTTTTATAGAATGTATTAAAGTAAGTAAAATGAAACATTATCATTTCATAATAATGACAATTTTCTATAAATATTTGCAATGGAAAGGATAGACATTGGCATTATTATAAGTTAAAATTACCGGAATAGCCTCCCGTCAACAAGCAAGCATGTTGATGGAGAGGCTTGCTAGTCCCTTTATGAAAACTTTATGATAAAAAATAGACTTATTTAAATTTTAAAATTTGAAATGTATCATATAAATTGGACCGAAGAAAATAATAAATTTTACCGAAAGAAAAAGTCATATGGAGAGAAGTTCTATATGAGAATTGTTTTGCTGAAGCTTAAAAGTGAAGGGAAAGAGTTGGGTGAGACCCATGATAAGTATTAGTAAGCACAATAGATGATGTAACCAAAGGTTAATTATGTAGAAAATTCAAAAAAAGTCATAAAAGTTGCAACAAGTTGAACATTAAAAGCTATAAAATAAATGTAAAGGACAAAAAAATCCTCAAGCTATTGTAGTAATTCCGGAAAGCACAAACGTTAATGGAGACGTGTGTGCTATTCCCCTTTTATATATATATATATCAAAATAAGCCGTTTAAATATTAAATAAAATTTAGGTAAATATAATCAATGTTTAAATATAATAAGGATGATGTGGTTAAGAAATAAAGTGTTTTGTGAATTAGGTTGTAAAATCCTACTCAATACTCCTTCTTCCTATTCCCTTATCTAGTGTAATAGTTTGCTGTTACTAAATCTATGTAATTTCTTTCAAATTTTTTTTTTTTTACTCTGTTCATCTCTTTTCCTTAGCCTATGTTCTTAGCAACTTCTTATTTAACCAAATCCCGGGATACACAGTCCTTTAGTTCTCTGACCATCGCGGACTTTCAACTTCCCTAGGTATTTACAGGTTAATTCATCGTTGCTACTAAGAGGGGAAGGAACTAACTAGGCCTGTGCAAAAATCAGGTCAAACCATTAACCCGAATCGATTTTCGGTTTATTGGGCTAACGGGTCGGGATATTGGGTAATTGGTTCGGGGCTCGGTTTAGTAATTTTTTTTATTGGATTAACGGTTCGGGGGTCGGGTTGGGGTGCAAAAATCTCGGGGTACTCGATACCCCGATAAGACCTTGACCCGCTAATTTTTCCCTAATTTCTAATTTCACAGTTCTATTTTCTTAGTTAGGGACTAGGGTTTTTAATTTTTAGGAATTGAAAGTTTAGTTACTTGCCGCTGCTACTGGTCTCTCGTTTCTCCAACTCTTCACCCCGCTGCTGTCTCGTTTCTCCAAGAAAACTCAAGCGTCCGGCGACGACTACTCCAGTCAAGCTCAGGCGTCCGGCGACCGCGACGACTTGACTCCAGTCCGGCGAGGCGACGAGTCGACGACTACTCCGACCCTCAGGCGAGGACGCAACACTGGTGGTTATTGAGACGCAACGGAGAAGGGCAAGTGGGAGGCATGTCCTGATATTTTTGGTCATATCCCTTGTGATCAGATGTAAAGAGTGAGTGAACTCTATCAATTTCCGGCTTATTACTTCATTTCTTCCAAATATTTTACATATCATTATACAATAGTGCTTCAACAACTGCTGGATGACTATACAAAACTATTGTGCTTATGTTTTCTCCACCAGAGATTATGACATCTTTTAATCTGTCTTTAACTTGTATGTATCCATCAGGATGTTTAACAGCCAAATCACCCGTATGTATAAAAGTTGAAACATCCACCTTTAAAAGCTTCCTCTGTTGCTTCTTTATCTTTTATATATCACTCATATCAGTATTCCACAATTTCACCCATTGTCTTACCATCTTCTGGTACTTTTCCCATTGTAAAAGGATCTATTATATATATTCACGGCCTCTAAACAAAGATTTTGCACTCCTTGTCTAGCTTTCACTTGGTATTTTTCTTTTGGAAGCCGCAGAGAATCCCACTCAGGCTTCCACAAACAATATTATGTACCTGCAGGACCATGTATCTCTGTTATTCCATATGTGTGGTGTACTCGAACCCGAGTTCCTCAATTTTGGAAATAATTTGTGGAGGTGGGGATGAACCACCTGTCATTATGTTAACCTCGTGTGGAAGTGGAATTCTGTCATTCACTTAATTTCAAGATTTTACTATGAAGTGTGATGTTTGGATTTGAATAATGAGAACACTACAATTGAAATAGTTGAATAGGCATTACTGTTTTATTTGAATTGGCATTTGGTTTGTTTGGCACTTTGGCTCGTTTGCTTGTATTTGATATCTTTTCAATTTTCACAGGTGAAAGTATCATGGCTGAAAATATAATAATTGATAAGGTTATTGGTGAAAGTGGAGCTTCTAATTCAAATGCAATAGGTCAAAGCCAAACTGTTGAGTCCCAAGTAAAGAAAGGAAGGAAAAAAAGATCTCGTGCATGGGATCATTTTTCTCGTAAAACTGATTCCGATGGAAGTGAAAAGGGTGTTTGCAACTACTGTAAGAAAGAGTATTTTGCTGACACAAAAGAACATATGGTACGACGTCAATGTTTACTCATATAGCCAAATGCCCAAAGATGCCTTATAATATTGATATTAAACAATCAAAATTAGCATTTCAACCAATAATCGGGGGTAACAAGGGTGATGTAGTGGTTGTTCCATGGAAATTTGACTAGGAAGAGTGTAGAAAGGCCTTGTGTCGTATGGTAATTATTGATGAACTTCCTTTCAGATTTGTTGAAAAGGAAGGTTTTAAGCAATTTATGAAAGTAGCACAACCTTGTTTCCACATTCCTTCCCGCACTAATCGTGACTCGTGATTGTTTTGATCTTTTTGATGAAGAAAAACATAAGTTGATGGCTGTTTTTAAGGAAACACAACAAAGGGTGTCTTTAACCACGGATACTTGGACTTCCATTCAAAGAATCAATTATATGGTCATTACTGCTTATTGGATTGATAAAAATTGGACTTTGCATAAACGAATTATCAATTTTTGTCCAATCTCTAGTCATAGAGGTGAAGATCTTGGAAAGTCTATTAGTAAGTGCTTACATGAGTGGGGATTGCATCGAATTTTCACTGTTACAGTTGATAATGCTGGTTCAAATAGTGTGGCAATAACTGAGTTGTCTAAGCAATTAACTAAATGGGGGACTAACCTAATGGGTGGTAGTCACCTTCATATAAGGTGTATGGCTCATATTGTAAATCTTATTGTTCAAAATGGTACAAAAGAAGCAAATGTGTGTATTGAACGGGTTAGGCAAGTAGTGAGATACATCAGGCAATCTCCTGCTAGATGGAAAAAGTTTCAAGAATGTTGTGAAGATGAAAATCTTGCTAAAAAGTCTTTATGCTTGGATGTTCCTACAAGGTGGAATTCTACATACATGATGTTAAATCGGGTTATTGAATATGAAGGTGCAATTGTAGAGTACGCCGATCGTGATATTGGCTTGGCACTACATCTTAAGTTTGTTGATATTGTGGATAAAAATTCTACAAGTACACTTTTGAGTAGTGATTGGGAGGGCGTAAAGAGAATTACAAAATTTCTTGAAATGTTTTTTAATCTTACTTTGAAGATATCTGGATCACGATATGTTACATCAAATCTTCATTTTCTTGAAATTTGTCAAGTTGGTGTTTACTTGAATCAATTGATATCCAATGAAGATCATGTTTTGGCTAAAATGGCAGAAAATATGAAGGAGAAATTTGACAAATATTGGGGTGATACTGAAAAAATGAATAAGATGGTTTTCATACCATGTGTTTTGGATCCTCGTCACAAATTTTGTACTCTTGGCTTTGCACTTAAGAAGTTGTTTGGAGAAAAGGGGGTTGCTATAGAAATTGGTGTGCGAACGTACATGGAATCTTTGTTTGATGAGTATACAAAGCCTATTTCAAATGATAAAAATGGCCAATGTTCTTCAAGTTCAACTGAGGTGGATACTTCTGATTCAAGGTCTGTAGGAGGCTTGGGAAATTTTTTTGAGGAATTACAAAAGCATACTTTGAAAAGGAAGGAGCAAGTTCAAAGTCAGAATTAGTTAAATATCTTGATGAAGAAATTGAAGTTGGAAAATCAGATTTTGATGTATTGCTTTGGTGGAAGGTTAACTCACCTAGATTTCCACTTCTTTCTGAGATGGCTCGAGATGTTTTGGCTATTCCCGTTTCAAGTGTGGCCTTTGAATGTGCTTTTAGTACTGGAGGGCGCATACTTGATTCATTTAGGAGTTCATTAACTCCTAAATTGGTACAAGCTCTAGTGTGCCTTCAAGATTGGCTTCGGAGTGAGCCACAACCCATAAGTATTGAGGAAGATTTAGATTTTCTTGAGCAACTTGAAGAAGGTAAGAAAAGAACCTCATTGATGTAAAATTGTGAATAGTTTATTTAATATTTTTATTGTTTAAGCCTTGAGCCTTAATTTGTTATCGTATTTCTCTCTAGATTTGGCTAAACTTGGAAAAGAACTTTGCATTGATGACATGTAAAATTGGAGGTTTCCTTCACTAACTCTACTAAAGGAGAAGGAAGGTAGATGTCTTACTATTGGTGTTCTTCATCAGTTTATCTTGACTTTTCTTTCATTTTTAGCCATCAAAATATCTAATACTTTCTCTGTTTCTTTGTCAATCAGATTTCATCATGCCTTGACTTCATGGTTCTAATGCTCGATCACCTGTTTGGAATCACTATGAAAAGCTTGAAGAAAAAGAAGATGGATCGTGAACAGTAAAATGTGTTCAATGTGGCCGTGTTACTTCTTACCATTCACACAAAATCGACCGCCTCCTTAGGAAGCATGTTAAGCGTTGTTTGGAAAAGCAGAACGTAATCGCCAACTCTCAAGGATTGATGACTAGTTATTATTTTGTTTACTTGATCATGAACTTTTAGTACTATGTTTGGACTTAATTGTCGGGTTGTGTGATCGCTATTTTGAATTTTTGAAATTATGTGTGTCTGTGTGGTGTGGCAGCGATAACTTTATATTGTCTTTGCATTTTGACTTCGCAATGTTCTTTGGCTTGCGACTTGTAGTCTTGTTGTTTTATTTCGTTATTTTAATATGATATTTCATATTTGTGTTGAAAAGTTTATTCAAGTGTTGTTGTGTTGAGTGTTAAGAGCTTGGTGTTCTTTGCTTTGTTGTATTCTTTGGTTTCTTTGTTCTTTGCCGCTTGCTATTGTGTTGTTGGCTTCTTTGTTGTGTTCTTTGGCTTCTTTGTCTTTGCACAGCTTCTTTATTCTTGCCTTTGCTGGCTTCTTTGAGTTCTTTATTCTTTGCTGGCTTGGTTTCTGGTGTTCTTTGGCTTCTTTGTTGTTGCCTGGCTTGCTAGCACAGGGAAGGAATAAAACAAGAGGAACATAATTAGTTTTATGTAACTTCCTTTTAATACGTGCAGGACTTGTACAAACAGACAAGTTGGGCTGAAAAAAACCAGTAGTTTGGAGGCAATTAC
Organism: Solanum pinnatisectum; assembly: GCA_035578085.1. Taxonomy (NCBI): domain Eukaryota; kingdom Viridiplantae; phylum Streptophyta; class Magnoliopsida; order Solanales; family Solanaceae; genus Solanum; species Solanum pinnatisectum. The sequence goes on from CM069087.1 coordinate 8,932,986, forward strand.
TGAAGTTGATTAGTTTAAATTTATATTGTCTTCAAATCTTCATGTGTTTTTTATTTTAAAAAATTGTGCTATATGTTAACGGTTAACCCGATAACCGAACCGATAAGGATTGATAACCGATTAACCGATAACCGATAACTTAATGGTTCTTTAACGGTTTAGCTAGTCTACAAACCGATAATCGATAAGCAAAACCGATAATGTTTAAAACCGAACCGAACCGACCGATATGCAACCCTCAACTAACCATTTACTAAGAGTAAGTAATAAATAAACCATAATTTAAACATTACATATATGAACATATATTATATAAATATAATAACGGTACATAATATCAACAGGGAGAAACTACTAAAGATTTAGAAAGACATATAACTACTTATATGATAATGGTCGGAGAGAGGTTTCCCTTTCGGAAGTCCCCGGTGACCTTGCAACTACTTGCGAAAATAAAAACTCACACGTCTTTTTACAAACAAACTCACTTCACTCTTTTTTTTTTTTAAGGGAAGGAAAATATGTAAAACTTCAAACTCTTAAACTATTCTTTATTATGCTCTTCTTGTTCTTTTCTCTATTTTCCCTATCTTTCTTCTTGCAAATGGTCTCATATTTATAGGTGAGGAAGGACTTCCACGGATTTGAAACTTCGGATTTCAAATATTGAATAATCTTTCTTTACTTATCGGGTGCTCTTTGGGCCCCATCGTTACATGGCCTTTGAAAGATATTTTCAAAATAATTGTCCGCTTTTGAGTGGTGATGTCCTCTTTATTGTCTGCTTTGGAGTAATAAATTATTACGTCATTGCTTACTTATCCTTTTTTGTCTTTCTTCTTGATCGTCATGGCTTACGTATTTCCTACGTGTCTAGATTGTGCAAAGCGATGGAGTAAATTGTTCTAGTGACGGGTTGTATTCGTTACTTTTTGAGTTTTCAGTGTCAGTGTCTGCAGTATCCGATTCTGGGTTTGGGTATTCTCTTATAACTTCCTTAGTTTTTTCATTGAGTAGCTTGTGGAGAGAACTTTGTATCATCTGTTCTATTTTTTTTGTCTTTTTTTTTTTTTTCTTTTAAGCAGGAATCCTTTAGTCTTCTTTCCTTTTTATGTAGTCTTGGTTGCATTGAAACTGTCTGGTAAAATTCTCACACTTTTAGGCAAAGTGTCAGCCATCAACGGATTTGATAAGTCTTTACCCGCTATCGTTTGAACGGGACTAGCTGTACCTTTAGCTGATACATTGACTCTTTCTACATTCCTTGGGGAATGTACACTCGTCGTATCCATTTTACAATGAGATGGAGAACTCTTTTGTTCTTTTGGATAGTCTTTGATTTGTAGTGGTATAGTCTGAGCGATTTCAAAAATGCAAAATCTTTATTCTTTCTTGTAGGAGGTGGATATGTTGTGTCATTTTTTCTTTTTCTTTTTCTAGTCTTTCAATGGTTTGATTTTGTCTTTTGAAACCTTTTGTCATTGAAGAGCAGTGGTCACAAAATATTATTTTGTCTATGTCTTTTCGGATGTTGTTTTGTAAGAAAAGGCTTGCCGTTTACCTCAAAGCTGGGCTTATGAAATAATTTGGCCCTAGATTTTCTCTTGTGTAGTCCAAAGCTTCATTTAGGTAGTTAAACCCTTTGAAGAGGAGAGTGGGGAAGTCTTTTATTGAATCTATCACCTCAATCCATGTCTGAAAGATTCCAGCTAGTCTTCCCTGAACTACCACATAGAATTTGAATTTCTTATCTTCATTTTTCTCTGTGAAATAATGGCTTAATGAATTTAGTATTGAAATGAAGTAACTATTGTCTCATGGGGTCTTATTGTATGCTATCCATAGATTATCTATCAAGCATCTTTGGGGTCTGTTTATTTTTGTCTCTGGCTTCACTCTAAAACTTAAGTTAGATGGGGGGTAAAATATTAAGTTGTCTTCCAAAATGTAGTCTTTCAATGCTTAGGGTATTTTGTCTTGTTTCTTCTAATCATGTCTGAGGTCGGAATAAGGTGTTTCCCAATAGAGTCTGTAAATATAAATCTTTGTCTCTTTGATCAGTAGTGCTGCTTGAGCTGGAGGCTCTGGCTTTGTCTTTTCCTGTACTCATGCTGAAAATAAATAGTTAGTTTTCATAAGTTTGCTAAGCTGATCTGCTAAAGAATTGTCTTTCCCTTTTATATGTTCTAGAGATATATTATATATTAACGTGGCGTCTAAAAAGTTTAACCATCTTCTTTTGCTACTACTTTTTCCATCTATTTTTGATGAAATTTTACAATGGCTTTCATAATCAGTTCTTACTAAAATTTCCTTTTATTGATAATATAATTTAAAACTACTTAGACCGGATATTACCGCTACTATTTCTGCGTCTATACTACTTATGTTCCCTTTTTCTTTATATTTTTCGCTTTGGTAGACGCAAATTTTTCATCTTTTTTGTCTCTATACTTATTTTTCTTTGTTTTTAATATTGCTCCCCATCCTTCTAGACTTTCGTCGGTTTCTACTATTGTATAGTCGATTTCTAATGGGAATGATAAGTCTGGTATGTTTTTAACCATTTGTTTGAGTTTTTGTACTAACTTTATGTCTTCTGTATTGAATGCTTTTTGTCCATGACTTCCCCTTTTTGAATATAAAGGTCCCGCTACCTTTCCTAGGTCATTTATAAAATTTCTTGCATAATTTAAAATTTATAGAAATTTTTGTAAATCTTTAGTAATGTCTAGTTTATCTGGCATGTCTAGGACCTTTTTAGCTATATGATGTTGTAATTTTATTCTTCCATCTCCAATTTCTACTCCTAAGAAGTTTATGAGTTTTTTTTACATAAATTCATCTTTTTCTTACTAACTATGATTCCGTTGTTTACAAATAACTAAACACTGTTTGTAAGCGTCCTAGATGTTCTTTAGTATTATTACTGAACACTAAAATGTCGTCTACATACACTAGAATAAAATTTTTATAGTCTCTAAAAATATTATCCATTTTTCTTTGAAAAATTGGGGGGGGGGGGGGTGTTTTTAATCCAAAGAGCATTACTAACCATTCGAAATGTCCCTCTGGGCAAGTAAAAGAGTCCATTCTATACCATCTTCATGCATTTTTACTTGCCAGTATTCGGACTTGCAATCAAACTTACTAAAAATTTTTCTTCCCTGTATTCTATTTATTAGTTCTGTTTTATCTGGTAGCTTATACCCGTCCATTCGGATATTATCATTAAGTCTTTTGTAATTTATAACCATTCTGGCTTTTCCTATTACTATTTCGCTATGATTTCTTACCACGAATGCTGCCGACCTATGTATTGATGTTGATCTTGTAACCTTAGTATCTCTTTTATTTGGTCTTCGAATTCTTTCAGGTCTTCATTTGTTGATTCTATAGAGGCTGTTTTCATCATGTATTCTGGGTTAATTATGTCTAGTCTGCAACTTATGTGATTGGCTTCCTAATGCCTCAGGGGTCTTTCTCCGATTATCTCTAGTTTATCTAGAATTCGAATTACTTCTTCTAAATCCTTTTGATTTTTTATTATTCCTATGTGTTGTAACCCTCTTTTAAAATTGTAAAGCCCTGTATTTATTTCTATTAATTTGTAACTCTTTTCTACATCTTCTGTATCTAAAAGGCTTAGTTCTAATAATTCAATTTCTTCTCTCTCGTATGTAACATGTATTTTAGTGCAGGTGCATTCTTCTCCTTTATCGCATTTTGAAGTATTTGATTTAGGCTCATCAATGTCTATGAGATACCTAGATCTTGTTGGAATAGATTCTGTTGTTATTGCTGTCTGAGTAGTGTTTTTCGAGAATATTACTCCATCTCTAGTAAGGAGACAACTGCCATTATTATGTAGTAAGAAATCTAATCCTAAAACAAAGTCTACCCTAATATTTAGATCTCTTACCCAGATTTTTCTAACTTATAGGTGGGTTTATAAAAGTCTGCACACGTGTTTAAAAAACTTATTTTTGCATTACTGACATAATGCTTATATATTAGAAGAACCATCCATTTGCATGGCGCTTTGTGGTTCTAGAAATTCTTTTATTACTTCTAGAGGCAAGATGCATCTATTTATTATACTTTTTGTACATCCTGAGTCTACTAGAGCGAGAGTCTCTATCTCGTAGTCCTGAATTTTTATTTTGGTTAGGATTTTTATGGTATTAATTTTTTTGTCTTCGTTACAAATTAATCCTTCAAATGACTTGTAATCTTCCTTTTCATTTAGAAGTTCTATTTCTGATTCTAACATTTTATGGTCAATTTGGCTACTGTCTTCCACGCCTTTCCCCTTTTCTAATGCTATGCCTTTTCCCTTTTCTATTTTACTATTTCTTCTAAACTATCTATTCTATCCTCTAATGCTTTTAGCGTTTTTTTCTTTTGTGATAACTTGCTCGTCTTTGATCTTAATATTAAATATTTTGTTGATGCACCAAATGCATCCTTCTATATAACAGTTCATGCATTTTGCTCTTCTGTCTTTACTTGGATATCCTGTGCAATTAAAGCATCGTTGACTATCTAATCCTTTCCCTTTGCAGAATTGGTGGTCACACTGTATATTAACAAATGTGTAATCTTTTTAGTTGTTTAAATCTAGCTTCTCTAATCCTATCTCATTTATTAACGTTTCTTCTTCTAAATCGGATGAATTTTGTCTTTCTCCTTCTAAGACATCTATGCTTATTACTGAATATATACTTTCGTTATCTGACATATATTCGTCCAAATTTATCAGGATTTCTTGGAAGTCCTCTATAAGCTGGGCATTTCTTGTCCTACTGTTGTTTCTTCCTGGACAAGTATTGGCTAGATGTTCTTCACTTCCGCATGTAAAACAAGCTAGTCTATTTTTGTAAATTCTAATGTTATTATGTTTTCTTACATGTCTGTCTTTATTTAGATAAGGCTTTCTTGCCGTTGATTTTCTTAAATAATATTTTTTTTTAGGTTTGTACTCTTGGGTATTTTGGTGTGTTTTCTTGTATTTTCTTTGTGGATTACTTTGATCGTAACTTTGTTCTGTATATATAGTTTTACAGAATCCAGTCTCGTTTTGTTTCAACTATTTTTGTATTTGTATATATTTGTACATTTTTCTTGTAGTACCTCCATTACATGTTGTATTTTATGTCCTATGGACCAATTTGCGTTTGGGTTTTGCATTGCTCCTTCTCTTTTATTCCATCTTTCTTCTATCTCTCTTCCTAGGGCTCAAGGGAGCTTACTAAAAAGTTTCTTTCCTAAACTTTGGTCAAATGCGTTACCGCTTATGGCACAATAATAAAAGTAGTCCTTTAAGAAGTTCTTTATATGGCAACAATTATTTATGCTAAGTTGTTCTAATTTATTAATGCATTCTTTTGTAATACTACTAATCCGCTATTTGGGTCTTCTCCTGTTATTATGTTGTGTATTTTATTGGTAAAGTTATACAGATTTGGTTCCATGTTTACTAATTCTTGGAATTCTTGAGGGTAAGCTACTTTGTATGCTTCCCATACTCCTTTAATTGATTCTCCTAAAAAAGTCTCCATATACCTATACATGGTTTCTGCATCTGTTTCACTATAATGGTGTATATAGTTTGCTACTACTATTCCTTTCCATACGTCTATTATTGAATTCCATAATTGAGGGTCATGTGCTGCTATATTCAGTATTTTTCCTCTGTCTCCCCCATCTTGTAGTTTGATAGGAGCTTCTATTGACATTCTTATCCCTATTGGTCTAACCATTTCTGGTTCTGTAGCTGGGTCTTGTCTAAACACTCTATGCCTTGGTAAATTCCCTATGGTATATTCTACCGGTGGTACAATTGTGGTTTTTTGGAAGGGACTTGAGCTGGTTGAGGAGGTTTTCATAAATTCTTTTAAGCTGCGAGTTGTTTCGTCATCACTTTCACTTTCGTCTTCTTTTTGTCGATATCCGTAATTGTCTGTTTTAACTCTGCATTTTTTGAAGTGTATTTCTACGAGAGAAAATTCTATTCCTCTTAGTTTACAACTTTTACATCTAAAGATTGTTGTTTTATCTACTTCGTGTATCTTTTTGGCTTTTTCTATTGACTTATCTACTTCATGGTCGTTTTCTTTTATGAATTGGACATTCATTCTTTCCATGTTTATGGTTGTTTCGTTATCTTCTAGGTCTTCATCTATTTCTTTTTGGTCAGAATATTTATAGTCTATGAATCTGATTGATGTTTGTCTTTTGTTATTAGTATATGTAAGGTGATCATTGGGTCTTAATACCTCCTTTTTATAGATTTCTCTATTCCCTACCAACATATTCTTCGAAACTTATTTTTAAGGATTTCATTAGTTTTATCCCCTTATTTCCCATTAAACCTATTGCATCGTTTATTGTAATTTTAAACTTCGAATTGCTGCTAGTGGCTAATTTTCCTATGAAACCTACGCATACTAGCAAATTATTTCCACAGTTCATTTCTTCATAACCTTTAGTTTGAATTCCTATTTTTATGTATTTGCCAAATTAATTTGAATTTATCATAAAGTCTGGACTACAGTAAAATATTCCTCCATTATTGGTCATATCTACTTTTGTTATTAAACCTATTATAGATCTTTTTTATTCTAGTCATCTATCATCATATAAAGTAATTAGTACTTTAATTTTTTCTAGTTAATCCTTTCTGTGGAATTACTACTAATCCCATATGCATGAGATTCAATCTTCTTTTTTGTATTTCTTTCATAGATTCTTTGCTAATTAGACTTATATTTTCACTATTATTTTCTGATATGCACATCTGCTCTTCTCTATAATGTCTATATAATTGTGCTGTTGAAGAAAATAAATTAAATTTCGAGACCCTTACAACGAACACCGAATAAGAATCAAATTTTTGAAAAAAAACACTGAAATCGAAGAATCATTATTTTAAAACTTTTTTGTCCACCCCTAGTTAGTGGATTGCCAGGAGACTTTTAATGAATGTAATTCTTTGTCAACACTTTCCTTATAAATTTATTATAACCACTAGTAGTGTACTTGTCCGTGCTTTGCACGGTACTTACAAAATTATAATATATAAATAAATATTAATTAATGTTAAAATTTTATAGAAAAACAATAATTATAATAAAATGTCTTTTCAGGATTTTATATATATATATATATATATATAATTTTACTTTCTTTTTATCTACAGTTCTCATTCACTTGATCTTTTTCATTTCCCTGCGAGTTATAAGAATTAATACATCATAAAAATTAACGCACTATGAATGAGAACTGTAAATAAAAAAAACGTAAAATTTTATATGTAAAATTCTTCAGCCTTATATAATCAATACAAGATCCAAGATATAAAAACAAATTTATTGAATAAAAGTCTTAAAAAAATAAGATTATACATATAGAGGCATATCCGAAAATATGAATAAGAGCACATATACATATAGGGTTCATCAAGAGGAATAAGGATAAATTATCAATGATTATTCTTTAAACAATTTATGCACATTAAAATTATTGAAATTAAATATCTTTTTCTAAATTGGCTTAAGGAACAACTTTTAAATTTCGCTTTAGGAGTTGTTGCACAGACGTGAACCAGCTGATGGGGAGAGGTTAACTTTGTATGTGGGTTGACTCTTGTCAAGAAAATATTTGATTTATTAATCTAATTAGTTGGTTGTTTTATTGTAATTAAGTAATGTCATGTGAATTATATATATATTATTAATTAATAATTAACATATGAGTTACGAGGATGAAGATGAATCTCTAAGGAAAAAAAAGATAAATGAATTTCTATTAAAGAAAGGTGTCATATCACTCTTTTTTGTTTAACATTTGTATTATATATAGATTTATTTTGAAATTAAAGAAATATCCACTTTTTCTAGATATGTCATCTGTTTTGGAAGAATGTAAAAATCATACTGATCCTTTAATTTAATAAATATAATGAAAGAACAATTATAATTCAATATGAAATTAACATAATTATTTCTAAGATTATAGTAAGACATTTAATCCCAGAAAAGATAAAATTATTGCATTCCAATTCACAGTATAACTATATACAAGTCTACAACAAAAAAAAAGTAAAAAAAATTGATATATCGTTAATGATAACATATTCTTCAAATATGTAAGAATCATCAAATTCAATATGAAATTAATATAATTATTTTTAGAATTTATAATAGAACATTTATCCCATAAAAGATAAAACTATTACGTTTAAATTCACATTACAATGTACAATCTTGCAATAAATATATTTCTAAAATTTATGATAGGGCGTTTATGTACAAGATAAAACTGTTACGTTAAAATTTGTATTACATTTATATACAATCTTGCAATAAATAATAAAATAACAAAATTTGATATATTGCTGAAAAGGGGGCCGTATGCCATTCCACTTCATTTCCTAACAAATAAAATTTTTATACCAGTACACTATATTAAACTAATAGACGTGGCAAAAGCAACATAAAAATGTATATGTTGCTAAAAAAGGGGAATATGCCATTCCACTTCATTTCATAACGAAGAAAGCCATTTCCAGTACACTATATAAATAATTGTGGCAAAAACAAAATAAGAAAGTCATTTCCAGTACACTATATAAATAATTGTGGCAAAAACAAAATAAAAATGTACGAACCTTTTTTTGTTATCCGGTAATAAAGTTTCCAACAAAAAAAAAGGAGCAAATTGTTGTCATTATTAATATTAACAATTATTAATATCAATAATAATAATAATTGAGAAGAAAGCTATGGAATGAAAAAGGAAGATGTTGTGCTTTGGAAATGACTTTCTTTAGTATTTATAGTACTCAAAAAAATTAGTAACCGAAGAAAACTAACGGATTTTGAGTAATTTTAATGACCCATTATAATGTAATCAACACAAATAATAATGAAAGAAATAATTTTTTTTTTTTTGAAGGTTTGAAGAAAGAAAATAAGAAAAAATCTCAAAATTATGAGAAAAAGGATAAATAGTAATAGGGGTCAATGAGGCATGCCATATCAGCGTGTTCATTTTCAGCTTTATTAATATATATAGATTGTGTGTCTTGATCCAAAGAAAACAATTCTTACCTACAAAAGTACAACCACTTCATCTATTATTTGAATTCAAATTCTATTAAGGTCGATGATAAAAAAAATATTTACATTGTCAAATTACTTGTATGATCATTATTAATAATATCATCAATATTCTGATGGTTCTCTCGTGAAATATTTTCAAATCTATATATAATAGTTATAACTGAAATGTTCTCATAGCTATAATAGTTATAATAGTTAATGCTCACTCTTTCAAAGTCTTTTGAAAATTTGAATTCTCAACAAGTCCCTCAATACAAATGGCTCTGATACCAACAATTAAAAAATAGAGAAGAAAAACTACTCTTAATTACTCAAATTCTTTCTTGAAGACAAGTGAAGGGAATCATTTTTCTTTTTCTTCACTCTACTTGCTTACATAATCAATAATTTTCTTTGAAGATAAATGTTGAGTGTTGTAAATATATTATTTGTTGGATGTTATGGAGGACCTCACCTTATTACTGGAGTTCGGAACCTAAATAAGTCATAAAAAGATAAAATTGACCAAAACAAGCCACTATTCTAGTAAGTAACTAAAATAAGCTTAGTGTAAAAAATAATTTTGTTTTATCCAATATTTCAAATGTTTTCCGTTATTCTCATAACATGTATATTTTAATATAAAACAAAACTATTTTTTATACCTTGTAAAACAAAATTATTTTTTACACTTTGTAAAGTGTAAGTTTTTCTTACACTCTATAAAGTGGAAGAAAATCTTACACTTCAAGAAAAGTTACTTTACCTTTTCACTTTCCTTTCTTCTCCCCTTTCACTTTCATGGTTCACCTTCATCTTCCAATTTTTTTTTTCTCAATTTGATGCTCCCAATTCGACAACTGAATCGACCCCACACTAAAAAATCAAATTCTTGAAAGATTGGAGTAGTACAACCCAACAACATAACAATTCGACCCTAAAAATTATATAAATTAGGTAAAAAAATTCCATCTAATATTCATTACTTTGAAATGATGTTGTTGTAATTTGTTCAAAATTTCAGCAAGTCTTATACAATGTGCATTCAATTACTAAATATTGAGTTAGAAAAAGTGTCTTTAAGGAATTACACTGTTGGAAATACTCTAGCTTTTAATATTGACTTAGCTTTCATAATATGAGCATGATTTTAAAAAAAAAAAACATAGAAAAATACGCCAACAAAGGGTGTTCAATTATTTCCAGATTCTCTACTTTTTGGTAACTACTTGGATACTGGACTTTCCCCCCCTCTTCATTAGGTAAATTACTTTACCTCATAAAAAAAATAAAGAGATGTTCAGTGACTTATAGAGAGAAATAAATATTTCCATTTGCTATTTGTTAAAATTCAAAAGACTCTATCCTTGCAACATACCATATTAAGTGGACACAATGACAATATACAATTGACCTATGAGTTTACCTAAGCCCCTAAAAAAAATTCTTTATGAGGAAGAGAAAGCCCCTGAAAGATTTTTAAGGATTGATATTGTAAAAAAAGTGTTTCGCCATTGCTAATACAAAAAGAGTTTAATATTGAAAATTACTAAGCTTTAACTCGAAGAATTTTTTAGCCATGTCATTTCAATTTCAGTTCTAATATCTCCTGGCGTAGTTAGCATTTTGATTATTCTATGTTCTATTTGTCGATTTGTCCAGAGCATATAACACACTAGTTAAATGCTAATTATTTATCTTTGAAGACAAATTGGGTTGTCTAAAGTTAGAGATTCTTTAATTCTTGTACAATCATTTGTTTGAAGATAATTCACAGTTTTATTTGTCAAGATATAATTATATTAAACGAATTAACAGAAATTTTCTTACAGTATATAATGGAGCGTGTTGTGAATTCTGTACCGATTGATCGTACACTTCTTCTCTCTCAGCATGAGCATAAATCAAAATTGTTATGGAAAGGTGAGATATCATTTTGTAGCCTGATGAAAATGGTGCGCATGAATGATACCTATAATTTATTTCATTTGGACCGACCTCATGGACGTGTTGAGAAGATCTTACGTAGGTCCAGACTATATGATGTAGTTTGTGTGGGCAGGATGAAGTATGACCGTGCCCTTGTTACAACTATGATTGAGTGTTGGAGGCCGGAGACTCATTGCTTCCATTTACCTTTTGGTGAGGTCACGATTACATTGCATGATGTGGAGGTCTTGTTTTGTTTGCACATCGATAATAATGATGTGTATATGCAGGATTCTGCATAGAGGATTCGTCCATGGTGTACTATATTAGAGACACTCACAGGATGAGCCATAACACCTACTGATATGGATGGTGCGAGTCGGGTGTGGATATATAATATTACCGGCTACTTACGAGATCAGTTACAAGTAGATACGATAGGAGCTGCTACTCTAGTGGAGCGGGTTGAGAAGATTGCTAGACTTTACATGCTGTTATATTGGGGGCATCTTATTTCTGAACGCATCGGGGAACCTTATTAGCTTACAATACTTGGCATTTCTAGATCCCATCCACGACATATGTAAGTACAGTTGAGGCAGTGCAGTTTGACCACTTGTACCGTGCACTTTATCGGGCATCTATTGGTAATGTAGTTGACATTTGCGGATTTATTCCTTCACTGTTAAAGTGAAAGAAAAATCAGATTGATGGTGCAATATGGGAATTCAGCTTGATGGGTATGGTTTTAGATGTCCCTTAATTCCATTGTTGCACCTTGTATTCTGTTAGAGTTTCCATCTGTAAGGATTTTTCGAGTCTTGTGTCTTGGCTTTTATAGAAAAGGAGCTTGAGTATAATTCTATCATTCTGTTAAGTTTTTACTTTGGTTTTGTTGTTGATTTTACAGACCACTTCGTCACCACTCCCGTCTCCAGATGTTACGTTCATTATGCCAGTGAATGATATGTCTCAAACATCAGGAAGAAAAAAGTTGTTAAAAGAATTGTAAAGAATGTGAACATAAAGGATCTTCCGGCCAAGAAAGGAAGAGGGACAAAGAATATGAGGATGGATATACGGGACTTAGGCCGCGAGATATTCTACGGATTTCAAGAAAGGGTTGTGGAACATAATATTATTATTTTTGTGTATGTATATTTTTCAATTGTGTATAATATTATTATTTTAATTATATATAGTACTATTATTTTTGTGTATGTATCTTTTTTTGAGGGTGTATAGTATTATTATTTTAATTATATATAGTTATTATTTTGTGTATGTATCTTTTTAAGGAAAAGTGAATGAAAAAAATTCATGTGTTCTTATACTATAAACAATTTTAAAACATTCTTAATATGATGTGATATTTTCTATGGTATTATTATTTTAATTGTGTATAGTGTTATTATTTTTGTGTATGTATTTTTTTTTAAAGTGAATGAATATTTTTGAAAATATAAACATGACTCGAGGATGATCAAAAATACGAATAAAAAGTTGCATATAAATTGATACAAGAATAAATTAACACATTTAAACATCTTTCTTTAGCTATTACCATCATATGAGGCGTTTCGAGTTCGTGAAGGACAACTGCGCCTATCATGACCTATTTGTTTGCACGTTGAGCACTTGCGAGTGAGTGTACTTGAAGGAATGTCCATTTCATTATGTATACGGGTGATTTTATTTACGCCCACTTTTCATAAATATTTTTTATTTGCTGTCATAATAAAGGGACTATCGAGCCAATACTTTTCACCATCGAGTGGATTCAATTGTCCGGAGTAGGCTTTTTTGTAGCTACGCACGCTGAATTCTGGTGCCATATGCTCCCATGCTTGATACCCAATTTGGTCAAATCCTTTTATTGCATGAGAACACGGAATGTGATATGGTTGTCATTTACCATATTGACATATTCCTTGCGATGCATTTACAATGTGCTTATTACCACCACAGTTATGATGCATATGTGTCTGCACCTCAAAAATGTTTTCCCTTTGTTGGTGATAGTTGATGAGTGTGTGACATTGTGACTTTTTTTCGATTATCCTTAAAAATCTTAAATGGTTTAGGCATCCATTGTTGCTTTTGCTGTATTAGTTGATTGACAAATTTTGATCCTGTAACAAATCGGTTCACAATCTGATTGTAAGTGAGTCTCACCATTGCAGTAACTGGTAGGCCCCTAACTGACTTAAGCAGACCATTGAATGACTCAGAACTGTTTGTTGTCAGCATGCCCCATCTCCTACCTCTATCCTTGTGCAATGTCCATTTATTAAGATCGTTCTTTATTAACCATACATATGCTTCCGAGTTAATCTCCTTGATCATCTCCATTTTTTTCAAAAACTTTTTCTCCTGACAGTTGTTCAAAGTGACATTTTTGAATTATTTTTGAAAATGGGCCTTCAAATGTCTTAAACAAAAACGATGAAACCCAAATGGAGCCTGTCAATTTGGAGAATTATACACGGATGAGAGTATTCCGTGATGCCTATCTGATATCAATGCTACACCTCTACGACCCTTGACAACGTGCAAGTGCAAATGATCCAAAAATAAATTTCATGTCTCCATGCTCTCATTCACAACTATTGCAAATGCCAAAAGGTAATATTGAGCCGTTACTATCCGTTGCAATCACAATCAACAACTTGATATCATATTTTCCATAGACATGTGTTTCGTCGATCGATATAACAGGATGACAAAACATAGACCCATCAATGCATGGTTTAAAAGTCCAAAACACATAGTTGAATACATCTTCTATGACATCGACACACAACTCTATTTTCCATTCAACTATTATTCCTGGATTGTAGTGTTTAAAAGCTTCCATGAACCTAAGCAACTCGGCAAAAGAACTCCCAAGTACCATAGACTTTTTCAAAAGCACACTTGCGATCAAGATAGGCTTTTCTTCTACTTATATGCTTTAAGAACGGCTGTTTGACAATCTTTGATGGGAAACCTGAAAAGCAAAAATAATATTGGTTATCAAATAAAAAAATGAATATTTTCTTATTAAATAAAAATCATCTAAGGATAAAATAGTACCTTAGCGTTTTTTCTATATCAGTACGGATGACAGAAGCAATCATCTCAACATCCAAGTTGAAATGTCCATCGCGGCACGTACCCATATCACATGCATGTTCTTTAATGTATCTTCCAACTTTCCACATGTTAGTATGTTTATCATTAAAAGAAGTCGGCCTAAATCGACATCCATGTTCTACACGCCTGCAAACAAGTCGCTATGATTTCTTTGTTGATTTAATAACAAAGTACTCCCTCTCTATCTTTAAATGTAGATGTTTAACTGCTCTTTGCAACTGCTTCTTTGAATTGAATAACATGCTAGTTTCAATATAAATAGCACTATTCATGAAATCTTGTGGTTCATGCCATGTACGTTGTGATGTATATTCATCATGTGTGTTGCCAAAGATATCTGGACCATCTGGGAGATGATCAAGATAAGGAATTTCATGATTATGAAACTCAGGCATACGTACCATCGGTGATGTGACAACTAATTGTTGAGTCGGTAGTGGAAAAGATTCTTCACCATGAAATAGACTCATGGACATTGGTCTTGGTGATAGATTGGGCATCAAAAAATAATCATCACTAGATGATGCCTCAAATGGAACATTATCTCATGATTCCTCAGCATTAGGCAAATCATCACTATCACTAGCTGAAGGTGAGCCGTAATTTGGAAGGTCACGATCATCGATATTCACAAGATCAATGGGCTCATATTGTGTGCTATTTTCCCTATATGTGTAAAAAAATATAAATATTTTCTTCATACAATTAACTTACTTCAATAAAAAATTTAAGTGTTGGACATACCGATAATCATCTGCATAAAACGTAGGCGAGACATGAAAATTTGAGGATGACGTCCCAGCATTTTCCATCATTTCAAAGTGTGAGGACTGAACAAAATAATTATCTAGTCCATAACTTGAAGCAATATTCCTCTCTTGCTAGGTAAACCGCTACAAAATATATAATAATAATAATAATAATAATAATAATAATAATAATAATAATAATAATAATAATAATAATAATAATAATAGGAATAATAATAAATCATATAGATTAATAAATAATTGAAAAAATCAACAAATAATAATCAAAATATAATTATTGAGCATTATCAGTCACTTTCCTTGATAGTTTCGTTCAAATCAAAATCATATGGACCAGTAAAAATATTTTGTTAATGAATCATGTTAGGAAAATCAGTAGATTGAGTTATCGGAAATCCATCAACACTATTACGATTTTCTAATCGGGGATGGACATCGACCGATAAAGGAGAACGTTGTTGACTAGTTTTAGGCTCCTTCCTAACATAGATTTCAAGTATTTTTTTTTTTTTAACTTTATTTGATCTATGTAGTAATTTGGAACCCTCAAAAAATTGGTCAACGATTCGTCATTATAGAGAATCCACTCTCAAAAATTTACTTGTCCTTGTGATAAAAATGAAGTAGGGTATTTTCCGACTATAATCAAATTATAATCAGTACTATTTATACCCATTCTTTTATAAATTGATGAAAGAAATTTATGATATCGGACATTAATTGAATATTTAGCATTGTGTTTGGGAGGACAATTATAATAAACGGTATTTCTGTCATGTATAATTTTGCCATCCCAATAAATCGAAACTCTAACTTTTGGTTCAGAAGACATTTTTTTGTGATTGAAATGAAGAAAAATAGAAGACTAAAGACGTTGAAGGTGCTATGTTTGAATGTCCTTAAATAGAGCTTAGAGGAGTTTCAGAATAAAAATACATAATGTAATAATTCTTTCCGTTTTTATGATATGTCAAATCAATATAATTGTATGACAAACACTGCAAAAGCTTCATAAAGAGATACAATTTAATGCAAAACGTGAAAAATATTTCTCTTTGTAAAACATAATTTTTTCTTCCACTTTACAAAGTGTAAGAAAAACTTACATTTTATAAAGTGTAAAAAATAGTTCCGTTTTACAAGGTGTAAAAAATAGTTCTGTTTTATATTAAAATATACACGTCATATGACTAACGGAAAACATTTGAAATATTGGATAAAATAGATTTTTTTTACACTAAGCCTATTTTAGTTACTTACTAAAATAGTGGTTTATTTTGATCACTTTTATTATCTTTTTGTGGCTTATTTAGGTTCTGGGCTGTTATAACTGCCTATAGAAAGGACATTGATAGTAATGTAAAAATACACACAAAAAGAAGAATAAATTACTACTTCTTATTTCCTATATCTCTCTTCCTCTACTACTTTTGTTTCTCTTTTCTTTACTTTGTTCTTGCCATATTATTCAATCTCTTCTTCTCTAATCTTGATATTCATGTTTTTTTTATCAAATTTCTTCTAATATGTACCTATTTTAGTATATGTATCATAATTTAATTAGAAGTAGTTTCCTATTTCCTAGTAGATGAACTTTGCATATATACATCTTTGCACTGATATTTTAATTAATACATGAACTCAGTACATTCATGTATCACAAAAGACTTTAGAGAAGTGAGTAGAAAGTGTTATTCAAGTCTTGAAATTAATGATCAAATAAAATTAAATGAAAAGTAGACTTAATTAGAGTAATTAAAAACTTTGAGGTGTATATTGATTGAAAAATCTTCTCTCCTATTTAAAATTTCAAATTTTGAGATTTTCCCTCTTTCATTATCTTTAGAATTTTTCTTTCTCTCTCTTTCTAATTTCTCTCTCCCGTCTTCTTCTTCTTTGTCATCTTTGTTGTTGCCATCGTCGACGTTTATTATATTTTTTATCACACTCTTTTTTTATACTTATTTTTATGAACAGTTTTGCTTGAATTTTGAAAATATTGAAAAGTTTTTTTATTTGATTTTTTTGAACTCATTGAAGAAAATCTGTAGAGAATTAAACAACTACAATAGTTGTTGTAATAGCTATGATAGTTGCTACGATGGTTGTTGCACTAGTAGGTATCATGTTACTATAGTAACTTTAACAATTGTTTGAATTTTTACACCAACTTCAAATATTTGAGTATTTACAATAACTAATTGAAATTATTACAACAACTCTAGCATATATTGTTGCAACAACTTTGACATTTATTTAATTCGATCTCTAATAGAAAGTGAGGTGTGGAGGAGTATATGATGAAGGAGAGGGTTTTTGTACCAGCAAAGAAGGTGTTGGTGTTGGTGGTGAAGACAAGGGAGGAGATTGTGCTTATTGTAGTAGCGGTGGTGGAGGAGAAAGAGGAGGTGGTGACAGTGTTGGTGGAGGACGAAAAAGAAGAAGTGGTGGTGGTTGTCACACCTCAAATCCCATTGAAATGGACAACCATCTGATGCCCTAAAGGCCTGAGAGAACCAACTGATAACCTGTACTCACTATGCGTATAACTATGACAATTATGAAGCTTTGACAAGTATATATAAGATACAGTGGTAAAAAACCAACATACATAAGCACAAAACTTATGTACATGACTTGGCGGTTGAGACCACAACGGTTAAGGAACCAAATATAACTCCACTTTATACATTAATACACAAAAACTCTATAAGATAGCAAACTTCGTCTTGGTCGGAACATGCCCACTTTACCCTCAATACAATACCAAAATACACATACTAAAGACTCAGTAACGCCCTGAATAAATCTGGAGCTCACCAAAAGCAGTTGAGTATCGTGTGCTCTTATTGAGAAGGTCTACTAACTGGAGTACCTGAGCCTGCAGCATGAAATTCAACGTCACCTGCGAGGGACATCAGCACGAAAGAATGTACTAAATATGCAAAGCAATATCATATGTAAAACAATGGCTCAATAAATGCATAGATTAGAATAAAATACAACCTTTGTTTACTCTTGTTGGATCATGTACGTTACATTATTTTCTTTACTTTTCTGTGCTTTATAATCTTTGTAAGACATGTGATACAAAGGATCAACTGATCAGTGGTAGAAAAAGATGACTCATGTTAGACATTTTAACCCCTAGGATGTTGTCCTCATAATTACACACGTTAGGATCGATTCATGCTAGGCTTCTTTCCCTGGGATGCCATCCTTATATACAAATTGAGATCGATCCATGCTGGATTTTCCCCCCGGGCTGCCACCCATAAATATTCATTTACTTCACTTAGTTTCTATAATCCTTGAGATTATTTTTTTGATGGACATAATCATTTTTGTGATTTGGAACTATGGACCAATAATAGAAGACATGCGAATAATCACTTTAAGATAATAACAATGACATAATAAGCAATGTAACATGTATTACTTAGGAGCTTAAATGGTGCGATTGACTTCAATTGACTAAGAGGGGAATTCACCAAGCTTGCTGTTGTGAGTACCATTTCTATACTAGCACATAGGAGGATAAATCCACAAATATAGAGTAATGAATGTATATTGAAGTAATTTGACACACTAAGGAGAGGAAAAAATATAGTTAGCTATGTTGGAGATCTTACGTTGTCACTATATTTCCTTTACTAGGAATAGAACTTAAGAAACTCACTTCGTTGATATTAATCACAAATATCAGATTTCATGTCAAGGAATATTGAATTGAATAATCTTACATACTTTATTTCTTGAAACAACTACCATATTTCAGCCTCCCCTTTAAGGCATTAATCTACAATATAAGTCATGACGAAACAAATGTTAGCAATTAATCACATTGTGGGCCTCGTAAAACAGTAACTTAACGCTATACTAATAGTACGCTCATACAACCTTTACACAACTGGTAAAAAACTACACCCTTCTTTGATACATCAATACAACTTCATATATTCTTTGCCAAGATCACCAAGCTTCCCCCCATCAACAATACACATAAAGCAATCATTAACAACCTCAAACAAATCCTACATCAAAATAGGAGAATATTGAGTTCAAAGATTCTGATCCATTCATGAGTGCTGGACAAAAATATACAAAATTCTCCTCCTAAACTTGTATTTACGAAATGACAAAAATGGGCAATAGCCTTACCTCAATTTCTGTAACTTGTCCCTTGACTTGAATTCTTCAAGAACTTCAACTTCCCTTCACACTTGTACAAAAGGAGAAGAGAAAAGTCTCTTAATAACCAAGAAAAGTGAGCAGTTAGCTTGTGGAAAAATTCTGCTCTATATTTATACTTAAGCATGAATAATATATTTTTCTAGTCTTCTATGGGAGAATTAAGCTATATAAGGGTTCTTCAAGGATCCTAGGAGGAATTTTAAGACCGCTATTTTAAGCCTTGAAAGAAATGGAGATATCTGGAGTTAAATTTGACTTTTTTTAATTGTTAAAATGACTGAAAAGACCACCTTATATTGGTCTTATATGGAGCCTTCTTGACCCTTGAAAAAAATCCTCTAAAACCTCCCTTTTTTTGCTCCATTTTCAGCCAATAATTGGTCAAGTGGGTGATGCACCTGCTTATGCGCATCAAGGTGCTCAAAAGGTCAAAATAAGTAATACACCTACTTGCCTTTTCTTAGTTGGGATTAACTAGATTGGGCTTTGAATGTTGGACACTTTTTCATTTTCTTTTTATTTCTCTTACCTAGTTTGGGCCTCAAATGAGTCTATTGACATAGGCATAAATCTGACCCATTAGCCTTGAACCCTTTAATTAGATCTATAAAGCTCAAGTAGGTGATGCACCTAGTAGCTTAATTAAGCCAAACAAGCAACTCACTATTTTATTTCATTTTCTTAATCTTAATCTCTTTTGCCTTATAGCTTAACACTTAACTTTGAACTTTAAGCTCAATTATCACTTCACTATCTTGAGTTTAAATACTTTCATGAAGGATAACTTGGCAGTATACATACTGAAATGTGTGGGGCATTACAACACCTTCTGATCTAATTCAAATTATCACTGCTCATATATGAACCTTGGTCCCTCACCTATACGATAAGGCTATGTCAAGTATCATATAAATAGAATCAACATATGAATAATACGGGGTGTTACAATGGTGATGGTGGAAGAGGAGGAGAAGAAGGTGGTGGAGGAGTAAGAGGAGGAGGTGTTAGTGACGACATAAGGGTGGGGAAGTAGGGATGCGAAGGAAAACAATAGAATCTTTGGGTGTGTTTGGTACGGAGGAAAATGTTTTCCTATTTTCTTTTGTTTGGTTGTAATAAATGTTGGGAAAACATTTTCCTAAACGACTTGTTTTCCTAAAATCAGCGGAAAACGACTTCTGTAACAAGTCTGTGGAAATCATTTTCCGGAAAAGAATTAGACGCGCAACACAAGCGAATTTCACCCCAGCCTACCCCCTTGCCCATTCTCAAACGTAGTGAAGGAGCGCTGTTTCTCCATTATTTCTCCAGCTTGTTCCTCACATGAAATAAGTTAATTTCTAGTTTAAAAGTGGCTGTTTGAATCAGATTTTTAAACAAAAGCGTCAACCTGGGGAGTGGGGGGTCTTTCTTATGTTTGAATGTTTTCTGTAGCAGTAAATAATGGGCAAAAAAGGAGAGAAGCAGTTTAGGTGGTCAAAGCCAATGGAATATTTGATGTTGGAGATCCTAGCTGATGAAGTGAAGCAGGTAAACAAATCAACCAATCAGTTTAAGGTTATCTCATTCAATCGTGTTTCGAATGCCATTAATGAACAATTAGGAATGGACTGTTCACCTAAGCATGTGGAGAATCATCATAAAACGCTAAGAAGCACATGGAATACAGTGCAAACTCTACTAAACAAAAGTGTTCTTGGATGGGATGACAACTTGAAGATGATTACTGCCAGTCCCAGAGTGTATGCAACGCATATTCAGGTAAGGTTGTTGTAATCAGTATTTACGTCGTTTATGCAACTCTATGAATATTCAAGATATTCATGAAATATCTTAGATATTAATTTTGACTTTAACTCTGTTTATGTTTGTTTGTGAGAAATTAAAGAGTTGAGGCTTTAGTTTTATAGGAAAAGAAGAAGAGAGAGAGAGGGTGGTTTAATGGTTGGCAGATTAGGCTTTCGTTCTGTATTTCTCCATTTCATGAAGTTTATGTTATAATTGTGTCACATGTTGATGTCTCTTGTTTAATACCATATTTTTGTCATTTATATTGTAGGCGCATCCTAGTCATGATAAGTTCATCAACAAGAAGATTGATATGTTTGAAGAAATGTCTCTTGTCTGTGGGAATGATCGAATATTGAAGTGAATCGGAAGAACATAACTATATAGAGTACTACTATTAGAGGACTTGATATCTTTTTGCTTGAATTTGATTTGTGTGCTTGAGGTAGAGTTGTTTTACATGTTTACAAATTGTTAGTTTGTTGATTTAATGGTGTTATTGAACTAAGTATATTCATAATTATATTATTATGATATGTTTGTACAGCTTACTGTTTGTACTATGCACAGTTGAAATATGTGTGTGGTGTACAGAGATGAGCAACTGTGCACAATAATGTGAAAAACTTCAAGGCTCAACTGTATAGTGTTAGCTAGAAGCATGTACTAATGTATGGCACGCTATTTTCAAGTTATTTTTTTTTTATTGAAACGACAGTTCGATACATAAAATATCTCAAATTAGAGATCTTATTCTAAAGGATTATTTGATAGTGTGTAGAAATAATAGAAAAATATCAAGATTTAGTGGGGAGGGTGGTTGGGGGTGAAAGAGCATTATAATTATTTTCCTAAAAAAATTCCTTACTCACCAACCAAACACTAGAAATTGTTTTCCGGAAAATGTTTTTCCCTCACTAACCAAACATAAGAAAACAAGTTAAAAATCAACTTGTTTTCCAAGAAAACATTTTCTTATTAAACATTTTCCATGGAAAACATTTTCCTTCATACCAAACACACCCTTTATGTAAATAATAAAATTTGAGGGTACGCATATAAACAAACATATGCTAGTTAATTAATTAACATAGCTATAGTTTACCTTAATTATAATTCGCGACCTACTTTTAGCTATAATTACACGACTCAGCTTTTTAGTTTTGTATAATTCGCACGTTTGTATAATTCGGAATTTGTATAACTTTTGTATTATTCGAAATTTGTATAGTATAATTTGTATAATTGTTTACATTTCTGATATTTGTAATTGTATAAATTCGTTATTTCGAGTTTATACAAAAATAAGTGAGTTATACAAATCTATCTGCAAATTATACAAATCCTTGAATTATACAAACGAGACAACTTAAACTGTAGCTATAACCCTTAAATATGCAAATTATAACTATGATGCATAATTAAGTTTATTGTAGTGGCTATTTGCGAAAGTTCCCCTTTTAAAATTAGTGGGCATTAACACTAATCTTAAAATTATCACCTTTAATCAATAATTAAGGCTTGTATCACTTTTTTTAAAAAATAAAATTTGAAGCTGTTTTTGTCACCGTTAATTATTTTTCTTAAAAGACATTTTCTTTTTTTCAACACAAGATTCATTTTCCATCAATAATTTGTTAATTTTTAGAATAATTCAAACACCAGCAGAAATGCATATGCTTTAATTTTATTGCTTTCGAATTAACCATAGGAGAAAGCAATTATGAACATAATTCATATATGATCTCAACTATAATATCACCAAATTAATTACTACTTAAATATGGTATCTGCAAAAGGTAAGCAGCACTCATGTAGACAGAACAATTCCAAGGAAAAAAGCTTTTTCTTTTGCCAACTATTGACACAAATTTCGAAGTTTCAATAATACTATACTTAATTTAGGAGAAAAGGTTATGACCAAATAGTATGAGCACGTTAGGAATACAGTACGCAGGAAGGTTCGTCATATTTACATACAATATATGATCACGTTTTCTCAATTCAGAATTCACAACATCTAAATTCTGAATACTCTATGGTGTGTCTAAGCATCATATTTGGGTGCAAGCACTCTTCTTCCAGATCACTTATAATCTCGGCTCTGATAATTATAGGATCGCTTATCGGTTTAAAGATACTATGCTACTTTATTTGTCAGCTGCGAAAGAGAAGACAATCTCACATCAATCATTCGGATTCTGGTGCAGGAAGTGAATCGCAGTTGCAGCCACAACAAAGCCAGCAACAGAGTTAGAGGAGTTGAACAGACAGATTCGAAACTCAGCTAATGAATTTGGCTTAAGCAGACAATTTGCTTGCCTCAATTTTATCTTGTTTTGTAGCTTAGCAAGTTCTCCCATTCTATAATGTTTACTATTAACAAGAATGTCACAAGGCTGAGTAACCATGTTGAAGTGGCAGGGCATACATGTTTCAGTTTTTCATTAATGGTTGTGTTGTCTTAATATAAATGGGGCCGTTTACTCTGCTACTATGTTGAATTGTCTTTAAAAGCTTTAAATTACAACAACAACATAATTCCCAATGAAATCCCACATATGGGGTTTGGGAAGGGTAGAGTCCGAAGTGAACTCAGGATTTGAAGACTTTGGGTGTATCAAATGACACTCTAAATGGATTCGAACTCAGGTCTCGTAGGTGGTTCCTCTGCCTTGTACCAGCAGCACAAGAGCACTCCTATGCTCCTCATGGGTGCACTATTAATTTTATCCTAGTTTCTGCCAGTTTCTCAAGATAGATATACATATATACACATATACACATGATCTTTTCCAAAGTTAACAGGTGCACGTGCACAACTCAGTCCCCCTGATATAGAGAGGAATTAAAAATGATAAAAATAGGAAAAAGTATATAGAGTGGATTACAAAGTCAACTGATAGTATATTTAGATATTACAATACAAATTAAAAGGAAGATTAACTATAAAAAGAGTACTAGAATATTTATTTACTTGCTAGTTGCTATGTTGCTGGATCTCAATCTGTGTGGACAGGGTATAAAGAATTCATTGGCAACTTTTACTCTTATCTCAATGTTGAAAACAGGGCAAATCTGTACCTATATATTGTCACAATTAAAATCTTGAACCCGGCTCTGGTTAGAAACAACACATCTTGCAAGAAAAAAAGAAAAAAGGGGTGTCCAAATTTTAAGCAATTTCAAAATATTCACAAGCATTCTGTGAAGAACCTTTGCCCTTATCACTAATGCTAGTGCGTCTCACACACCACATTTTGAGTACTCCATCAAGACTTCCTGTGCAAACGGTGCAACCATCTTCATTCTCCTCGTTCACTAGTCTAGGGAACGCGGCAACACACCTAATAGGCCCTCTATGGCCTTGCAAAATGGCCACACAAACATGTTGACAATCTTGTTGCTCCCTAAACCACACCCTACATGTTGAGTCAGCTGAACCACTGACCAAATAATTAGCCACACTAGCCAAGCACATAACAGCATGTGTATGTCCAAGAAGTGCACCTCCATATTGTAATTGCCCTGAAAACCAACCTTTTAGCCAATAATGAATGTAACCATCACTACACCCTCCATAAAGCACCCCACCATCAGTAGTTAAGGCTAATGTCTTTACTGGTGAACATTTTGCTGGTAAGGTAACAGTGAGGGAGTGTGGCCTATCACCACTACAGAAATTACGACGCCATACACGAACCATGGCATCATCAGAAGCAGTATAGAGAACACCATCATCACCAACAACAATATCGTTTATCGGATCGTTATGAGCTTGGATTGTTTCTATGCATTTGAGGTCCGAAATTCGCCATACTTTTACTGTTTTATCAAGGGAAGCTGAATAAAGAATGTCATCTGATATGTTAATTGCTAGTGATGATATTGGTCCCATATGCTTCATCTGTCATAATTCATTGAAATGCATTAATATTTCTAGCTATACAGTAGAAGATAATGAACTATTTTGGTTAGACAAAAAACTCAAGGCTTCAAAAATGCATTAAATTAGATGCCTACAGTGCTTTAATCAGAAAGCTGTAGTTGCATATGTAATAATAAATATGCTACCAACCAACATAGGTTATGGTGCATTGATGAGACTGTTTCACCCTTAACCAGAGGTCTCAAGTTCGAGTCCTGAATATGGAAAAAATCCTATTGGGAGTGTCACTCCCAGAATGAACCCTGCAGTACGCGATCCAAATTTAATTGATGCTCTAATGTGTGCTTCGAACACCGGATGAAAACCAAAAAAGAAAATAAAAATAAATATGCTACCAGAACTGTCCAAGTCACTGTTTAGTTTCCTGCAATTAATACAGTGCTAGACATAAAGTTTTGCACCAGCTGAGGAGTTTTTCCATTTGTCCTTGGGACATCAGCATTAAAATTGAAAAATATAGTTCAACTGATTTCCAAAAGGCATAATACATAGTCATTCTCTGGATATTTTATTTAGATGCTTGGATTAAGTCTTGTTCCAATCGAATACCTCAACTTTTAATAAAGCAGTTCAATTAGACACTTTCGATTCAAATTTCTAGAGCATATTTTCATTCGAATTCTATTAGGTAATTAAGTAAACCACATAAATTATGTCATCTCTTTTAGTTATACAGATCAACCTCAAGTAGAAAATGCTAGGGTTTTACATTTCATTGAGACAAATGCGAATATAATTAATAGAAATGACATAGTTTATATGGTTAATTTAACTATCTAATAGACCAATAAGAACACACGAAAAAAATTCAAAATTTGAGCAATACGAATTAATGACTTCGTACATTTGAACTAATTTGTATTTATGTAATATGAGACGTATGTGTCTACTTGTTCAACTTTATACAAATTTTCAAATTGAAATGTAAAATGCTAAATAGAATCATATCACATACAAACAAAAAAGTTGTTATATGCATACAGCATAATAAAATTGCTACAGCATGTTACTCCAGCAGAGTATTACAGTGAGAGAAGCAGTATGCCATCTTACAGTACTGTACCATTAATGTACGCATTAACTTTTAACTACCATGTTTGATTCATATTATCTTTCTTTTAAGATTTTCTCAAAAAATATTAAATATAGAAAATTATAATGTTGAATAACTGAGGAGGAAAATTACCATTTTATCTCTACCGGAGATATAGCTCCGGACATAACTCCCAACCTTCGGAATAGTTGCAACTCGTACATGTTTGATTACACCTTCCCAAGTCCTACGCCACACTCGAATCTTACAATCAGCATAGGCTGCATAAATCATATCATTCGACACTTGTAACGAAACCACCATGGACGAGGCCCTCGTCTTAAGATGATCACACTCAGTAAACTCTGGCAACTTCCACACGCGTATTAGATTAGCTTGAGACCCCGTGTACACAAGACTGTTGGATACAGCAACGGACAAGATCTGTCCGTCCTTTTTCAGGACAGAGGAAATGCACCTATAACTCGTTTGATGAAAATCCGGGTGATCCTCATCTACTGACTTTGTTGATGGATTGTTAAGTGTGAACGAAAGACGAGGATTTGAAGGCTGGGAGTATGTACTGGAAGGGAGTGCTGAAGTGCTTAAACGAGGCGGACTATAGGGATATTGTTCGGAGAAATTCAAAGGTTCTTTAGTTGAGATGCTTCGCAAGAAGCTGTTGTTGTTGTGATGATTATTATTATTATTATTATTAGGTCTTATGGCGAAAGACGGAGCAGAAGAAGATAGTGAATTAGGAGGTTCAAGGTCTATTGGTGAAGCCATTGGTGTCTCTAGCTAGCTACTACTAAGAGAGGAAGAAATATGCTATAATGAAGAGTTGAAGATTATGATGTAATGTAGTGTTTTTAATGAGTTTTAATGCTTTCACCTATCAACAACCCCATAAATTATACACTGAAGAAAACAACTGTCCAAGAGTTTAAGTTATGGACATAAAAATATTTTTTGAAATTTCTTACACATCATAAATAGATCCCTCTATTAATAAATCTAAGGGTTTCTTACATAACAATACATGTGATAAAAATAATCAACAAAAATAGCTGGATGTATATGTAATGTATCGATATTGTATAGATAATGCATAACTATGTATATATGATGTATAATTATGTATTAGAGATGTATTTACGTTCATAAGCAATGTTTATACTATATTTACACATTGCAAGAGTATTAGAGATTTTAACCTTCTGCAGTACGTACGACAACAAACCTGGCTACCTCAGTTATGCCAGTGTCGACCTGCTCTTTGAGTATCTCAATCTTGCCTTCATGGCATCGTTAGTGCTCACGCCTCCATGAGCCTACACTCCAAGGAAGTAACGATGAATCATATATACTTCGGTTTGCGTATGCCCCTACAAGTCACTTCGAACGTTCTCAATCTCCTTGAGAGTATGCCCCTCAAGAACATTTAGGGGTCGTTTGGTAGAGTGTATAAGAATAATGCTAAATAGAGTGTATTAGTAACGCTTACTTGCATTAGCAATGCATGCATTAATTATACATAGATTATTTTAATGCATTGTTTGGTTTGATGCATTAAAAATAGTATGTATTGCATTCGTGGTCTAATTAGACAACATCTTGCTTCAAACATAGGAGTTGCTAAGAGTAAAATTCAAGAAAAAGAGCCGATTGTATGGGAATAGAGCGCCTACGCTGCATAGATTAGGCATACTGGCATTCCAGTCCGTTTAAGTGGAGGGGCGTGCTATTTGTTTACATCCATTAGTTTGCAAGGGATTCAATGCCGATTTTGATGGAGATCAAATGGCTGTTCATGTACCTTTTTAGCCCCCTGGCTCTGTGTTTTCACATCTAGAATTATTTGCAGATGAAGAGATGTCAAAGGGGCTTCTTACTTCCCAAACAAATCCTCCTCATACCCTCCACTTTTATGGTGGAAAAGATGTAAAAGAGGCTTCGAGGGGCAATTGAGTCTTTTATCATGTTAATGCATGCATTAAAACCATTGCATTGTTAATACCTACAAATCCATGATATTAGCAATGCACACCTTAATACAAAACTATTTTTGTTATAATGGTAGTACATGATGTAATACTCAAGAAGAACAATCTATTAATGATCGAGTAAAAGGACCAAATTCAAAGAGTATTAGTTTGATTACTGAGTTGATCAAAGAACTTGAGGAGTTGATCAAAGTTCAAGCTGATTAAGGCTGAAGTACTTGATGAACAAAAGACAATCGCTACAAGAATTGACATGATCCTAGATAATATTTTACTCATCATATTAAAGAACATGTTTTCTAAATTCCTAGCTATCTCTTGTGTCTGTTCTAGTTTTGTACCTTCTAAGACCTTGTTTGGGACGATAACTTATTTTTCTATGGTTTGTAGTTATGTAACTATTTTGTTTGTTAAGATCTTCATGAATTTAATGGATGCATTGATGTCGTTCGAACTATATTTTTAATTGGGACTAAAGCGATCGATGTCAAAATATAATAACTCAATTACGTTGAGATCGAATTTCATAGGGAATATTGTTGTAATTTTTTATAATTTGGTATTAAAATTCTAATGGTAACTAGTATTGGAGATCATTGGGGGTTTAAGTGAGAAATTATTAACTATTTTAACTACTAAGATTTTAATCAATAATATAAACTAGGGTTACAATTCGTAGATATTGAAACTCAAACAAATAATCTAATATCAACTCATTTAGGTGTGTTCGTTGTGAAAAACTAACAAATATATATGTCTTCTAAAGCCTCTTGGTCAAATTAAAAGAATATCACCCTAAGTCCTTGTCGGCACTTGAATGTTAAATTAATTTGTTCATTCATCAAAAGCTTCAGGTTAGCTATCATATCACTATCTGAAGCTATTAGATGTAGGTTGGTAGCTCTAAATATTTGTTAATAATTCTTTTTCCTAATCTTAACCTCTTCTGTCAAGCAAGTGATCAGAATACGAGCGAGTTTTTAATATTTGCAACCATTAAAAAATAATATTTACGAAAGAACCTTAATACATAATGATAATCCTTCCATGAGATTTTAATGTACAAAATTAGATCTATTATCATCATTTTTGTTCTAAGTTCCATAACCCATGTTATGAGCTTAGCTACTCATAACTAGTTGTAAATAATAACTATTACATAATCTGTTTAAAAAAATGAGCTACTTTTTTTTTAGTCTGTTTCAAAAGAAGGCCCCTTTCTATTTTTGCCAACACTTTAATTTAAGCTTTCTACGTGGCATATTTAAGGTTACAAGATTAAAAGACATTTTGGTACATTTAACATAACTTTAATTTAGGACCACAAGATAGAAATCTTCTTTATTTTCTTTAACTCCGTGTCAAGACAAACTAGACTAATCTTTTTAAAATAGAGGAGTATAATTTAAACTACTAAGAACATTAATGTAAAAAAGGTAAATAACACCTTAGATAAATGCAGTTCTTACAAGAGAATCTGTCGTTTCGCAATAATCTACTAATAAACAATAATTAAACCCTAAATCCCGAAGGACAATGAATTTTCTTTGCTATGAGTAATTCCTAAATTCTATGACTAATTAGTATCTATACTAAAAATTCATAACCCTAGAAACATCGCCTTAATGACATATATATATATATAACATTATGTTCAAAATCGTAATAATGCTTGAACTTTGCTTTGATTTGGTCAACTTCAGTCTGTCAGACAAGGATGTCGCAGCACGGATCCCATCGCGTGGCTCAAGGGGTCACAATGAATGGTCTATCTTAGACCCCTGAATCTCTAGTTCAGACATGTGCAATACGAGGCCCAAAGCAGGATTGCCCCCCTTGTGCCATGAATGCCTATTTTGCAGTCTTTATAGCAGTATTTTAGTTTTGGACATTTTGTTTTTCCTTCCATTCCATCTTTTGGGTATTTTCTTGATTTTTTTGCCCGTACTCATCCTAATCAATCTATTGGCTCATCATAGTAAATATTTAATAAACATAGATATTCATAAGATTATACTCAAAACTTAGCTAAATCATGGATGCATTATATGTGTAACACCCAAAAATGCATAGCTTAGATCAGACTAGGAAAAATGGAGAAAATCTAAAGTCTGCAGAGTTTTGGAAATTTACAAACAAGGTTTACAGGTTTTAAGTGGAAAACGACTTGTGGAACTGATCCGTAGATGAGATTTCTGAAAGTTGAGAAAATTGGTCTAAGATCCACAAGTCATGTTTACGAGCCATAAATAGTTTTATGAGCCATACACGTGGTTGCAGATCAAAGTTAAGAAAGTTGGAATTTGGAACTTGAATATGATGAATGGGTTCACGAGACGTAGATCATTTTACAGACTGTAGCCAGCCCGTAGATGGAAGTCCTGAAACTTAGAAAATGTCTGATTTCCACATACTTTCTTTATGGATCATGGAATATTCTACGGATTGTAGATGGGTCTC
Organism: Solanum pinnatisectum; assembly: GCA_035578085.1. Classification (NCBI taxonomy): domain Eukaryota; kingdom Viridiplantae; phylum Streptophyta; class Magnoliopsida; order Solanales; family Solanaceae; genus Solanum; species Solanum pinnatisectum. The sequence continues at coordinate 8,963,354 of CM069087.1, forward strand.
GTGGAATTCAAGTTGAGAAACCCAAAAATTGCCTATGTTTTCTACAAAACCTTTCACGGTTCGTGGAATGTTCTACGGTCCGTAGATGGCCTTCAATAGTTTTTAATGAGGGCCGTTTTGATCTTTTTCCATTCTTTTAATCCCTATACTACGTCGTTTTAGACTAATCTAAGTGGTATTAAGTGATTTCTAGTGACCCTAACCTTTCATTCACTCCTAATTCTCCCAAATTAGATTTCTTCTCTCTCAAGTCTCCTCTCAAGCAAGACTAGGATTTCTAGGTTCAAGTCTCCATTGAAGGAATCCAATCTAGGGTTTCAACTCCAGGTATGTGGAATTTCATCAATGGATATTCCTTCACCCATTGAGCCCAATTTGTCACGACCTCAAAAATAGACGTGATGACACTAGTCCTTTCCTACCAAGACAAGTCAACCTCAATCCAACGAAAATGAAAGAAATGAAGAAAACTGTAACACCCCGCTATTTGAAAGAACTAGAATTAAAAAGAAGCTTTTTTTTTTTTTTTTTTTTTTTGCAAATAATCAAATTTGGAAAGTTTGACAAAGTTAAGCTAAGTATGAGTTTTGGGTCAACTTTAAACGACCATAACTCCTAGCACATGATGAGTTAAGTGGGCTACAAGATACCGTAGGAAAGATCTTTGAATTATCTTTCCAACTTAACCGAGTTTGCTCAATTTCAAGTCCGTATGGGGGAGATATGCTTATTTGAAGTCGGGTTGTCTAGATAATGAAAGTTAAAACTGGATTTTAGGAGGGTATTATGGACTTTTCCATACTCAATTAAATTATTTCATTTTTAAAAGTGTAATTGGGTCCAAACTGAGTTAGTTTAGTTTACGCATTTACCGAATCACGCTAGGGTTTTGGAGAAAGAACTCAAGAGGAGAAAGGAGAAGAAAAGTTCAAGATTCGTCAAGTTCTTGCATTTTGGTTGTGGATTTCGCCAAGAATTGAATCCTACGAGGTATGTGAGTTCACATAACATTGGGTTTGTTCACCCACACGCCAAACATGTTTATTTCAGCGTGAATTCATCCTAAAAAGGTTGAAAGTTTTATGTTCTTGATATGTGTTCTTGAATTTGCTTTCGTTCTTGAGTTTAGATGAGATTGTTGAGTTCTTGATGAAATCATGTTGATTTTAGAGTTGTATATGAGTAGGTTCTTGTGTCCATATACTGGGTATCTAAATCTAAGGAGGAATTGAGAAAAAGAATCGAATTTAGGTGAATTGGGGCTAGAAAACGAAGAAGAAAAAAGTTGGATAAAAATTGGCATGCAAGTCCACGTCATGGACTTGCTCCCCCAGTGAACAAATTTTCCCTTCACGTCGCAGAAACGACGCAGACTCCTCTATTTCAAAATTAATTTCGTGATCAAATATTTAAATGCATCTCCGTGTCGTAGACCTGCTCCCAGATAGTGATTTCTTGATCGTTTCTCATGTTTAACTATCTAAAAACACTCCTAAACATCACGAGATATTTCCTATCACAAATCATAACCTTGAATTCATAATTCAAATTCAAGGTAGAGTTAAGAGTCAAGTGTTGAGAGTTCTTCGAGTCATTTTAAGAAGTCTTTTACAAACCTTTTAAACTTGTTTTAAGACTTAAGCATTAAGTTAAGTAAAAGTAAGAGTAAAGTTCATTTCCTTAATCTTCTCTTAAATCATTTAACTCGTAGCCTAATATATTTGATTGTATTTCAATTCTAGTCCTTTTTTATTCAATCTGTTTCAATTCTAGCCACTTCAATTCAAATTCTTATTTCAATTATAGCCACTTGTTGATTTCAAATTTAGCCTATTCTTGTCTCAATTTTTTTTTCAAGACTCTAATTTCCATTTAATCTCAACCATCTATCAAAATTTGAGATCAAATCCTAGTCGTCCATCTTCATATAATCAAGGGTCAGATTAAGTCTTTCCCCACTTTCCTATTTCAATCTAAAAGACCCAAATTCTTAAAAATTGTTCATTCTTTTCCTCCTCTCAAAGAAGAGCAGCCGCAACGAGGCCTCTCTCAAAGAAGAGCCGCCTCCTCCTCCGTTCCCCTCTCCTCTCCCCTTTCTGACTAACGAACTCGGCGCAACCGCACCCCTCTCTCTCGTTAGCTGCTCTGTAGAATGTGACTGGAACTGTCTTCGTCTACTCGCATTTTATCTAACTCTGGCTATTGCAGAGAGGGAAAGAGATGGGTCTGCTCACTCACAAAGTAGAAAGGAGCGAGATAGCATCAGGTGACCATATCTACACTTGGAGAACTGTCTTCGCCTACTCTCATCACGGTTAGTCTCAGTCTGCAACCCCTTTACACCATTTTAATTGTTCGTTGGTTTCAGCACACGACAAATGGTTTGGATAGCCCTACTGTTTAAACTAGAACACATTTTAAATTTTAATAAGTAATTTTGTACAGTAGCATCTGGGCTTTAGATTACAAAGATGATTGGGGAAATACAAACAGACCTCATTGTCAATTGTGAATGAGTTTGGCATATGCACACAATTGAAATCCACAAAAAAGTTGGAGTATTATTCCTCTTTGTGGATGTTGAAAGTGTATTTCAAAACTAAAAATTGTTACTACTATTCTGGTCTTCCTAGTTGCATCTTGTTTAGTTTCAAACTATTCCACTCATCTGGTTGCATTGCTAATCAGTGTTCGGCTTTGTGTTATCAAATTTCAGCTTGCTTAAAATGCTACTGTTAGAATTGTTTTTAACTATCCTTGTTAATATGTCTAATGTGATTGTAATATATCTTTATAGGTTTAAATTTGTTAGTTTGAATTCTCTATATTGGCTGAATTGATTCTAACTACAATATCCTCTAGTTAGTACTTAATTATTCCGTAACTCTTGATTGTTTAACGATTCTAGTATATCTCATTTTAATGATTCTAGTATATCTCATTTTAACTTCCAAAGTTCATGGATTGGAAAACCAAAGTTCCAACTTCCAACCAAAATCAAAATTTGAAAAACTTTAGAAACCAAAGTTCCAACTTCCAACCAAAATCAAAATTTGAAAAAGTTTAGGAGTATCACTGAAACAAAAAAACAACTCAAGCTCAACTCCAACTTAGAATAGCTTCTGTGAGAATGGCTAAGAAATTTAGTGAATGGCTAGGAGAAACCTATTTTGAATTATCAAGAAAAAGAAAAAGAAAAAACAACACAAACTTGTTTACTAATTGTCAACTGTTAATAATGACTGAAATCTCTCTATAATGACCACTAAAGAAATTATAAATTGTTTCTTCTCATGCTAGGAAACTGAGGAAGCTCAACATCTAAAAAAGTTGATACAAGACTATACTGCTTCTTTCATCAAAGTAGGAGATAAGGTTTGGTGTTTCTAAATTTCTAAAGTTCAAGTACACTTGTTTTTCATAATGTCTTTGTGTCCATCTAGTATTGATACTTAGCTTTAATTTTGTGATAATTTGTTTGTGTCCATCGAGTGTTGACACTTAGCTTTAAATTAGGTGATAATGTGTTTGTTTAGCATAAGGACCAACACGAATTGATCCTATTGATGACAAAATTGATTTTCTTGCAAGATCGATTTGTGTCCATCTAGTGTTGACACTTAACTTTAAATTTAGAAATCATATATTTGTTAAGCATAAGTACCAACACTAGTTGATCCTATTGATGAAAAAATGATTTTCTTGCAAGTTCGATTCGTGTCCATCTAGTGTTGATACCAAACTTTAATTTAGGAATAATGTGTTTGTTAAGCATAAGTACCAACACTAGTTGATCCTATTGATGACAAAATTGATTTTCTTGCAAAATCAATTTGTGTCCATCTAGTGTTGATACTAAGCTTTAATTTAGGAATAATGTGTTTTTTAAGCATAAATACTAACACTAGTTGATCATATTGATGAAAAAATGATTTTCTTGCAAGATCGATTCGTGTCTATCTAGTGTTGATACCAAACTTTAATTTAGGAATAATGTGTTTGTTAAGCATAAGTACCAACACTAGTTGATCATATTGATGAAAAAATGATTTTCTTGCAAGATCGATTCGTGTCTGTCTAGTGTTGATACCAAGCTTTAATTTAGGAATAATGTGTTTGTTAAGCAGAAGTACCAACACTAATTGATCCTATTGATAACAAAATTGATTTTCTTGCAAGATCAATTTGTGTCCATCTAGTGTTGATACTAAGCTTTAATTTATGAATAATGTGTTTGTTAAGCATAAGTACCAATACTAGTTGATCCTATTGATGAAAAAATGATTTTCTTGCAAGATCAATTCGTGTCCATCTAGTGTTGATACCAAACTTTAATTTAGGAATAATGTGTTTGTTAAGCATAAGTACCAACACTAGTTGATCCTATTGATGATAAAATTGATTTTCTTGCAAGATCGATTTGTGTCCATCTAGTGTTGATACTAAGCTTTAATTTAGGAATAATGTGTTTGTTAAGCATAAGTACCAACACTAGTTGATCCTATTGATGACAAAATTGATTTTTTTGCAAGATCGATTTGTGTCAATCTAGTGTTGATACTAAGCTTTAATTTATGAATAATGTGTTTGTTAAGCATATGTACTAACACTAGTTGATCCTATTGATGACAAAATTGATTTTCTTGCAAGATTGATTTGTGTCCATCTAGTGTTGATACTAAGCTTTAATTTAGGAATAATGTGTTTGTTAAGCATAAGTACCAACACTAGTTGATCCTATTGATGACAAAATTGATTTTCTTGCAAGATCGATTTGTGTCCATCTAGTGTTGACACTTAGCTTCAAATAAGTTAAAATAAATAATGTGGTTTAGTTAGTGAATTTGGTTGTTGGAATTAAGTCAAAACCAATGTAGTTAAAGTTAAAAAGTTGTTAAGTTGTTTAAATAAGTTAAAATAAATAATATGGTTTAGTTGGTGGATTTAGTTGTTGGAATTAAGTCAAAACTAAACTAGTGAAAGTTGCTAAGTTGTTTAAATAAGTTAAGATAAATAATGTGGTTTAGTTGGTGGATTTAGTTGTTGGAATGAAGTCAAAACTAATGTAGTTAAAGTTAAAAAGTTGTTAAGTTGTTTAAATAAGTTAAAATAAATAATGTGGTTTAGTTGGTGGATTTAGTTATTGGAATTAAGTCAAAACTAAACTAGTGAAAGTTGTTAAGTTGTTTAAATACGTTAAGGTAAATAATGTGGTTTAGTTGGTGGATTTAATTGTTGGAATTAAGTCAAAACTAAACTAGTTAAAGTTAAAAAGTTGTTAAGTTGTTTAAATAAGTTAAAATAAATATGTCAAAACTAGTTAGACTTAGAAAGTTGTTAAGTTGTTTGAATAAGTTCAAATGTTATTTAGCTGTTGGAATTAAAATTATCATTATTGTTTGTGTAGATGGATCTTGATCGTAGTTGGATGTATAATAGAAACAATCCTGGTCAAGTGGGTATGATTCCAGAATTTGCAGAAGGTATCACTAGATTTATAAATAATGCAAAGACACTTGATGATTTTTTAACTTCAAGATTGATTAGGTGTCCGTGTGTTAATTGTGAAAATGTCAGATATCATACAACAGAGACTGTTGCTATGCATCTTATGATGAATGGATTCAAACCAGGATATACAGTTTGGACTAGTCATCCTCAAGCTTCGATGGCAGGGATAGAGAGACAATATCTACAATGGAGAGTAAGATAGCTTATCTTAATGCCGAGCTTGTTGCTGTAGCCGAAAGAGAGAAGAAGAGAGAAGTAAGAGAGAGGAAGAGATAGGAGGAGATTGTGGCAGCAAAGGAGGTAGAGAACAAGAGGTATGCAGCGCTTCAGGTCCAACTAACTTTTCTTTTTGAATAAGAAAATATTCTTCCTCCATGTCCGGCCAGCAGTGATGGATCTGATCAGGAGGGTGATACTAATGAAAGTTTGATAAGGAGAGTGAGGGTGATGAGAATGATAAGTCTGATAAGGAGAGTGAGGGTGATGAGAATGATAAGTCTGATAAGGAGAGTGAGGGTGATGAGGAAAGTGCCCTCAGGAAGTCGAAAAAATAAAATAATGAATTTTCAAAAACTGACCTCGAGAGGTCAGTAAATACCGACTTCCAGAGGTCGGTATTGAATAGTGACCAAGCTTTTTTCGACCTAAGTTGGGATATCAGTTTTCGGTCGGTATTTCAGGGAATACCGACCTTCGGAGGTCAGTATTCATTTTCACATTTAAACAAGAATGGAAACACCGATTTCCAAGAGAGCTCTTAAGCTAGTTTTTGAGCAATAATCTCAAACCACATAAAGAGTTAAGTTTTAAAACATATGAGCTGAGCATATTTTGGGAGTAGCATTAAGCACTGATATGGGGATGAGTTTATAAAAAAACTCAAATCTCCATAAACCATGTAGCCATCGTGGGTACAAAGGGTCATACTTTTTAGATGATTCCTTAATATTTTTTAGCATAGATTACTGGATCCACTTAGTTAAGGCGTTCTATATCCTGAAAAGTTATAAAACAGTTCTGGCAGCGTGGGCAAGATGATGCATCATCACATTAGCTCATACTGATTGTAACGACCTGATTTTCGTCATTAGGTAAAAGCCAATGGAGAAAGAATTGGGGTCAGAAAACTTTTTGATAGTAACTTGAAATTTTCCAACATAGTCCAGATTTGGACGAAATCGAAGTCAGTAAGGTCTAGGAAAATCTGGTAATAATTGAGTGATCTAATTATGATTTTGATCACATGAGTAGATAGCTAAGATGTTAAGGAACCCGTACGACTTTACGAAATTGAATTCGGGTGAGTAGAACTCCCAAAACTGATCTTAGCGTGAACGGGTAGTTTCTAAGTGTCATTGGTTGAAGGTGTGTTGTGAAATGGGGGTATTGGAATTATTAAATTTGCTCACTGTTCTGTGTAAGCCATTATGGCGGGAATTTTCGCCGCCAGGGTAGGGCCATTGTAGTGGGGTGTGGACTAATGTGGTGGGACAGACGCGACTTAAGTCGGAAATAAACCCCAAAAATATTTTATTCTGCACTTTTTGACTTTGAGAGCTAGGAGACGACCCCAGGTGCTTTCTTGATGGTTTTCACCATTCTTAAGGCTAAATGGAAGGTTTCAACTCCCAGAACCCATTTTTCGATTCGTAGAATGTAAATTCATGGGTAATTATCGATGGAGGAAGGTTTTGATTTGGAAATTATGGTGGAAAAGCCCTCATTTGGGATATTGGGATCATGGGTTTGGTCTTGGGTTATTGTGTTTGTTATAATCTGGATAATTAGACCTTTGATTGTTGATCCTTGCTTATATTAATTGTTGTAGACCTAGAACAAGTGGAAAGAATCTTGAAGGGGAAGATTCAAGTGCCTTAGGGGATTCATGCATGGATTTGAGGTAGGTGATGGTCGTGATTTAATGTTGTGTGATGTATGTTTATTCTTGCTTTATTATAATACATGTATGTATGCGAATGTTGCATTATTGATCACACTAATTGTAAGTGAGGATAGATGAATGATGAATGTCATGAATCATGACTTGATTGTATGATTTGATAATATACTTGTGATTGTGATTGTGATTATGGCTTGTTGAATGGATAGGGTGTTGCATTTCGACACACTAACTTGGATCGAGTACCATGTACCGATACACTAACAATTTGGGTGTGGGTTCCATTAGAGGACCATTGACTTGTGATTGATGTTGTTGTATCTACCTGCTATTGATAATATGGAATTGAGCATGTTTCCTGATAAGATGAATATATGCATGTTTATGATGTTGTAATTATTGTTTATGTTGTACTTATTGGGATAGCCGCGTGATCCTACCAGTACACGGTGGTTGTGTACTGATACTGCACTTGCTCTTTCTTTGTTGAGTACAGGGCTTCTTCAGGCGGCTATTGATAGACCTTAGTTAGGTGACTATTGAGCGTGACTGGATTCAAGGGTGAGCCAGTTCTTTCAGGCTGTCATGGATCTCTCTTGTTTAAGTCTACTCTTTTCAGACTCAGACTATTTGTTTAAGATGTTTGTTTATTTTCGGGGTTGCACCCCTTGCTCTTAGACTTGTCATTAGTAGAGTTTTGGTACAATGACTTTCAGGTTCTAGGGTTATTTTCCGCATTAGTTGTTAGATATTAGTTGAACTTCCAGAGTTTTTATAGGGTCTCCGTATTAATTATATAGTTATTTGAACCTGCTTCCGTAGGTTTAAATGTGTAGTACTTGGGTTAAGTTGAGTAGTCGGGTTGTAGTAATGGTTCTTCTATCGGAGGGTTAGTATGGGTACCAATCACGACGGTTTGGGTCGTGACAAAGTTGGTATCAGAGCCCTAGGTTCATTTATCTCATTATACCAAAATGAGTCTAGACTTTAGGAAAAGCTTACTTCTTTCTACTCCTTCGTGCTATGACTTGAATCCAATTGGTATCTGGGAGATACAAATTGATATTTTTCCTCCTCCACTCTATGGTCCGAACTAGAGTAACAGAAGTAGTAACACCATCACTGGCAAGAGAGAATGTGTATAGACTATCGTCAATTGAATAGGGTCACCATTCAGAACAAGTATCCACTATCTCGGATAGATGATCTGCTTGACCAGTTGCAGGGCACATCAGTTTTCTCTAAGATTGATTTAAGGTCTGGTTACCATCAATTAAAAATTAGGCCTGAGGATGTGCCCAAGACAGCATTTAGAACCCGTTTGGGCATTATGAGTTTCTATTTATGTCGTTTGGGTTGACAAATACGCCTGCAACTTTTGTGAGTTTGATGAATGACGTGGTCAAACCATTTTTTGATTCGTTGTTGTAGTATTTACTGATGACGTTTTGGTTTATTCGAAAAGCAAGAAAGAGCATGCCGACCTTCTTCATATTATTCTGGGTGTACTTGGGAAACAAAAGTTGTATATGAAATTTTCTAAGTGTGAATTTTTGTTGACTTCAGTTGCCTTTTAGGGGCATGTAGTTCTAAGGGAAGGGGTAATGATAGATCCCCAAAAGATTGAAGTAGTCAGGAATTGGGTCTGACCTAGTTCTGTAACTGAAATTAAGAGTTTTGTGGGGGCTCTCTAGCTACTATTGTCGCATGTGAAGGGATTAAGGTCAGATTTGCAGATTCAATTTTATAGGTGACAACATTCAAGAAGTTTTGGTAAGGGATGGCTAGATGATGAACACCATTACTTTGGAAAATACATTTAGTATTGTTGTCGTAACATGTATGAGTTGTTTAGCGAATGATGAAATTAAGTATGCCAATTGAGGTTAGAAGTTATACTATGATTTCCTGGATTGATTGTATATCAAAGAGAGTCATGATACGACTACTACAATAGCAACAATTCTTACTTGGTTAAGTTATTAAGTGTGTTACAATTGTGGAGAACCTGGACATATGAGGAGGAAATCAACAAGGTCATGGAGGCTGGGGAAATGGTAATGCAGGTAGAGGAGCGATGCAGCCAGGGAAGGAAGCCCGTCAAGATGACAGGGCTCAGTTTTATGCCTTTTCGGGCAAGACCGAGGTTGAGGGTCTGATACAATGATCACAAGTACTATTATTATTTGTGATCGAATGACTAATGTGTTGTTTGATCCGGGTTCTACTTTTTTTATGTGTCTGTGTCATTTGCTTCAGAATTTGAGATGATTTGTGATATATTTGATGCCCCCATCCATGTTTCTACCCAAGTTGAAGAGTCAGTCATAGTCACCTATGTATACCATGGATTTTCAAACTTGGGTTGATTTGGTTATACTGGATATGATTGACTAGATATAATCTTAGGCATGACTTGATTGTCCCGTTGTTATGTTGTGCTTAATGGTAATGCTAAGTCGGTAACTCTAGAGATCCCGAGTAGGGAAAGCGTAGAGTGGGAAGGGGGTACAAGCCTAAGTCTGCTAAGGTCATATCTTTCGTGCAGGGTAGAAAACTGGTGGGGCAGGGTTGGTTGGCATATTTGGCTCATAATCGGGATGTTGAGGTTGAGTCTCCCTCTATTAAGTCTATTCTTATAGTGTTTGAATTTAGAGGAGTGCTTCCTACTGATTTGCCTGGTATGCCTCCGAATAGAGATATATATTTCTGCATTGTTTTGGAAACTGACACTCTCCCCCATCTCCATTCCTCCTTATTGCATGGCTCTGGCAGAATTGAGAGAGCTTAAGGCTCAAATCTAAGAGCTTATTGATAAAGGTTTTATCATCCTAGTGTTTCCACGTGGGCTGCTCCTATCTTGTTTGTTAAGAAGAAGGAGGGTAGTATGAGGACTAGTGATTTTATCTTAAACCATAAAGGAGTGAACATATATTAGCTCGAGGGTGATGATAAGTGCTTTGTTTTTGTTTTAGGTTTAGTAATGATTACGATTGAGTTTTTAGCGAAATATATTGTAAGATAGATGGAGATGTGATCAATCATAAGCGAAGTTCCATGAATTCATAAAAATCTTCAAGGTATAAGCTATGTTGATAGATAAGGGGATTGTGCTATACGGTTGAATTTACAATTCAGATTTTTCATTGTAAGTTTACATTTGTGGTGATATATTTGTCAAGATATGAATTTGTAAGGTGAGAAATGATCAATTGTATCAGGTATTGAACCTTTGAAGGGGCTTAATCCTGGTTTAGTCGTAAAGTTTATTACTTTTTGATTGTTAAAGTACCTAATAAAGGTTTTCATTTAAAAATGTTGGGTTAGAGTAAGGTAAATGGTCAGAGTGTTCCTAATGGTTGTGAGTATGAGTCACTAGCTATGCTTATGTGTGTTTTTACTTTTGTGGGTAGATCTCTAGTAGTGGATCGGGTGTACCGATCCTGCGATGTTCTCTTGGTTGAGTAGGATGATTGGGAAGACTTGGTTATTTCAGATGACTTATGTGGTGTTGTCTTGGAGTTGATAAAGTATTTAAGTGGTTTAGATGTACCACCTTGCTTATGAGAGCTTATAGAAGAGCTACCATGCGTATTTATAGTTGTCCGACAATTTTAATATTCATCTAGTCATCGAGGTCATGTATCGACTATGTGTGGTTGAATGTGGGGATCATTGGGTCTAATTCTACTGTTCTTAAGAGGTAATCTACAATTACTAAATCTAACATTTTGATAGTGTTGTTGGAGGATCCCTCGATGAGTATTTGATGTCTAAAGATCAAACTTTTATAACTTAAGCTCATGAGAATTTATGTTGTGAAAAGTAGATGTTGATAAGAACTATGATAGATTGAGTATTATGAGTGTGTGTTGGTTGGTTCAGGTCCACCTCTAATTGTAGCGAGTATTGATTTAGAATTTTATCATGGTTATGTGAGAAAGGATTCGTCGTGATGCTTGTGTCAAAGTCCTTGATAACATGATGTAGACATGTGTACGATCAATTTTGGTGGTTATTGGGAATAGCTTTGTTGTTAGTTAAGTGTAGATACAATAATAATTATCACTCGAGTATTGTGATGACTTCATTTAGGCATTGTATGGAAGGATGTGTAGGTATTCAATTGGTTGGTTTGGGGACAGAGATTATATCATACAGTGAGACTCAGTTTTGTTAAACAAGACCTTTTATATGAGGAAGAACAGGTTGCAATTCCTGATTACAATGTTCGTGTGCTAAGGACATACAAGACAAGTATCCCCAATTATTCAATGATTCAGGTACTACTCTACCCCTACTTTAGCTAGTCTTTCCTAGTTGATCACTCGGGGAAGAGTGATGGGTAAGTTAGTATCTATTATAATGACCTGATTTCCATCGTTAAGGAAAAACCAATAGGGAAATAATTGGGGTCAGAAAACTTTTTGGTAGTAACTTGAAATTTTCCAACCTAGTCTAGATTTGGACGAAATTGGAGTCAGTAAGGTCTAGGGAAATATGGTAACAATTGGGTGATCTAATTATGATTTCGATCACATGGGTAGATAGCTAAGACGTTAAGGAACCCATACGACTTTACGAAATTGAATTCGGGTGAGTAGAACTCCCGAAACTGATCTTAGCGTGAACGGGTAGTTTCTGAGTGTCGTTGGTTGAAGGTGTGTTGTGAAATGGGGGTATTGGAATTATTAAATTTGCTTATTGTTCCATGCAAGCCGTTATGTCTGGAGTTTTTGCTGCTAGGGCTTGGCTGTTGTAGCGGGGTGAGGACCGCTGTGGCGGGACAGACGCGACTAAGTCGAAAATAAACCCCAAAAATGTTTTATTCTGCACTTTTAGACTTTGAGAGCCAGGAAACGACCCCTGGTGCTTTCTTGACGGTTTTTCACCATTATTAAGGCTAAATGGAAGGTTTTAACTCCCAGAACCCATTTTTCGATCCGTAGAATATAAATTCATAGGTAATTATCAATGGGGGAAGGTTTTGATTCGGAAATTATGGTGGAAAAGCCCTAATTTGGGATATTGGGATCATGGGTTTGGTCTTAGGTTATTGTGTTTGTTATAATCCGGATAATTATACATTTGATTGTTGATCCTTGCGTATATTAATTGTTGTAGACCAAGAACAAGCGGAAAGAATCCTGAAAGGGAAGATTCAAGTGCCTTAGGGGATTCATGGTTGGATTCGAGGTAGGTAATGGTTGTGATTTAATGTTATGTGATGTATGTTTATTCTTTCTTCATTATAATACATGTATGTATGCGAATGTTGCATTATTGATCACACTAATTGTAAATGAGGATAGATGATGATGAATGCCATGAATCATGACTTGATTCTAGATTTGATAATATACTTGTGATTGTGATTGTGGCTTGTTGAATGGATCGGGTGTTGCGTTCTGACACACTAACTTGGATCGGGTACCACATACCGATACACTAACATTTTGGGTGTGGGTTCCATGAGAGGACCATTGACTTATGATTGATGTTTTCGTATCTACCTGCTATTGATAATGTGGAATTGAACATGTTTCCTGATAAGATGACTGATATTGTATATGTTCGGTATATGCATATTTATGATGTTGTAATTACTTGCTTATGTTGCACTTATTGGAATAGTCGCGTGATCCTACCAGTACACGGTGGTTGTGTACTAATACTGCACTTGCTCTTTCTTTGTTGAGTACAGGGCTTCTTCGAGCGGCTATTGATAGACCTCAGCTAGGTGACTATTGAGCGTGACCGGATTCAAGGGTGAGCCAGCTCTTTCATGCTGTCATGGATCTCTCTTATTTAAGTCCACTCTTTTTGGACTCACACTATTTGTTTAAGGTGTTTGTTTAGTTTCGGGGTTGCACCTCTTGTTCTTAGACTTGTCGTTAGTAGAGTTTTAGTATAATGACTTTTAGGTTCTAAGGGTATTTTCCGCATTAGTTGTTAGATGTTAGTTGAACTTCCGAAGTTTATGGGGACTCCGTATTAATTATATAGTTATTTAAACCTGCTTCCATAGCTTTAAATGTGTAGTACTTGGATTAAGTTGAGTAGTCGGGTTGTAGTAATGGTTCTCTCACCGAAGGGTTAGTGTGGGTGCCAATCACGATGGTCTGGGTCGTGACAATGATGGTTGTAGGTTAGAGAAACTCACACAAAATTATATTACTTTATTATATGAGTAAATTGAGTTGTTATTACTGTTTAAATGCTTTATATAAACTGCACCTTTACTGTCATTTTATTTTGCATTTGAGTTGAGTATCCATGAGTTGAGTAAAGCTAAGGTAAGTGTTCTTTTCAGATTCATTTCAAGCTTATGTCGTGTTTAGATTTCCCCTCGCATGCTCGTTCATTCAATGTACTGATGCCATTTGGCCTGCATCATTTTATGATGCAGATACAGGTAATCAGGATCAACATCCAGCGCCTCGTTAATCATTCGAGAACTCAGAGTCAGTTGGTGAGCCTTCTTTCTTTTCGGAGGATCCCTTTGGTTATGTTTTGTTTTATTACTTTTGGCTATTTCAGTTGTTAGGATGATCGGGGGTCTTGTCCCGACATCCCTCTTAGTATATAGAGGCTTTATAGATAGTCAGCTATGAGTTCTTTTGTCTTAATATTTCAGTTGTTGGATTTCAAAGACTTGAGTTGCCATTTTGTCTAAGTTGAATGTTATTTTCTAAACATTCTCAGTTTATCTATTCAGACAGTTTATATAAGATTGTATTTAAGTAAATTTTCTGTTGAGTAAGTCTTCCACTGAGAGTCTAGCAAGGCTAAGGGTTCGCTTGGGGCTAGCAATGGTTCTTGAGTGCTAGCCCCACCCAAGGTGTAGGCTCGAGGCGTGACAAAAATAGTAGAAATAAGAATAAGATAAAGCAAAAAACTTATTCTTCTATTAAACCCCTCAAAATCTGGTTGTCACGTGTATGAGTCACTAATGAAAATACAGAATTCGAAAGATAAATACAAGACTCAGTGTTTATTTCTCAAGTAGAATAAAACATAAATAAAAGGAAAAAGAGGGTCCGCCAAGATGAAAACAGCTACCTCCCAAATCCTTCACAAGCCTCAACTGTCAAGAGAAGAAGAGGATCAAGTGTAAAAGTAAGGGGTGAGAACCAACAACACGGTATCCAGCAAGCAACCTACTAAAAAAGAACTAGCTAGAAATTGAATACCCTTTACACTCCAACCGAGACTCTTCAAACTACAACCTACACAGAAATCAGCTCATAATTGAACTTAGAAACATGCAATTTCTTCAACTCATGTATAAAAAGACATAAATCAATCAATAATACCATAATTGAAAAGAATCTGTGAGATTGAGTTAAAACCCAAACTTCCATTGGAGATTCTACCTTGTGAAAATAGGGGAATTTAGGAACCCTATGAAGGAAAGGACTCCATAAGTGAATACTATCATACCTTGATGCCAAAAATTTGAAATCAATGGTGGAATTGTAGACTTGACTTGAAACCCTAACCTTCTTATTAAAACATTAGAGAGAGAAATATTTAGGAGGATGCACTTGTTCTTCTTTTAGGAATTTGACATAATGAATTGGATTGAGATATTTTTGGGGTAAAAATCATTATATAGGCCTTGAAATGGGGTTTAAAACGATGTAGCATGGGTACCAAACTCTTTGGGAAAAGACCATAATGGCCCTAACTTAAAAATCGACAAACTCACTTAGAATAAGGGCTTCACGAGCCGCCAATGCTTCACGGGCCGTATAGCTGGTCCTGAAGCTTCACCAATCCGATAGCACTTCACTAAAATGGGCATAACTTTTTACTCCAAGCTTGGAATTAGTAAAACTTGGTGGCGTTGGAATGAGGACTCATAGATCTTTAATTTGAAAGATCACGGGCCTCTAGTTCATTTTGTGCTGAAAGATATGAACATATGAAGTCGACCCTAAACTCTAAGTTTGACCAGTCTCCTTCACAGTCAACTTTACGGTCCGTGTAAATCTTCACAGACTGTTTTGACGTCTGTGGTCCTTAACGGGGATTAAGGGAGAAACCCCTTCTGCTTAGGCCACTTGACGACCCTTTTGACGGTTCATCAACCTCACCACGGGCCGTCTAGGCATTTGTTTGAGTGACACCTGCGTGGAGCAAGTTCTGGAAAATTACCACGAGCCCCTTGACGGACTGTGGTCCCCTTCACGACCCTTCTAAGGCTCCGTGGAGGGTTCCATGGTCCACTTTTAGGCCCTTGACCAACCCGCTTAACCCATTTCTAGCCCTTCTCTAATCTGAGGTGTTACAACACAACTCACAAGGCCCAATATCCAAAGTTCAATAGTCACAAATCAATAATCAAACAAGTCAAGTAAGGCAATATCAAAGTCAAGTAAATCAGTCATACACAACAAGTATATCAATCACAATTCACAAAAAAGTCACACATAAGCATCAAATTCATCAAGTCACAATAAATAGTCTCTCACCGGAATCATATCTCAATGGCATATATCACTAGCTGGAACCATTTTCCATCAGCTTTATATCAATCCGCTAGCTGGAACCATTTCCCATCGACTTAATATCAATTACTAGCTGAAATAATTCATTACTAGCCGAAATAATTCCCATCGGCTTTATATCACTAGCCGGAACCATTTTGCATCGACTTTATATCACTAGCCAGATTTATTTCCCATCGGCTTTATATCACTTGCTAGTAGTGACCTCAACATCATAAACACTTACCAGAAATGACCTCGACATCAAACTATCACATGTCTCATCACAATGTTCAATAATCAAGCACATAAGCAATATCACACCATACGAAAGAGACAACAATACATACAATTCAAGTCCACATTCATGCTATCAAACATATCATCCATCAATCCATAAGGGTCACAACAACACAATTAACATCATCATGTTTATCACATAGCCTTTTCAATTTCAACCCCTTTTATTCGTAAAGATTTATCAAGTGAACAATTAACCATTTACCTCATTCCCATTGCTCCCAACACATAAGCAATGAAGGGAATACACAAATTCTACTAGAATATAAGGTTTAGAAGATCATTTGCCTTAAATCAATCAATAATCACTCCAAGAGTTGAGTCTTCCCCTTCCGAATCACTTTCAAAGCCACACAATCTATGACAATCAAGTATTCACAATCACTCATCGGAAACAACAATTTCCATATCAGTTATATAAAGAAATGAGTCAATCAACTCAAAATCTAATTTCAAAATGGAGGTTTGAATCTAGAAAATAATACTTGAAAATGATGTTTAAGACTTTAGGAACTCATTAGTGAAAATCATTTCGAAAAAGGGATCAAAATCACCATTTTAGATCAAAACTCACGTTCTTGCAAAACCTTGTCCTTTTTCAAATCCAAATCTCAAATTGTGATGTTAGAATCCATAATTAATCAAAGAGAAGTGAAGTTTTAGGATCATAAAAGCCTAACCAAATAATTTAGCACAAGAAAACATTTCACAGATTGCCTAAAAGGGTTCCCCAAGCTCAAAATTGGAAAATGAGGCTCAAACCCCAACATTTGCAGTTCAAAATCCCCTCTGATTTCGCTTTTTTGAACCAAGTTCTGCTTAAGCTAACCCTACAAAGTTAGAGGTCTCTCTTTTGCGAACCAGGTTCTGCTTAAGCAGCCATCGCTAAAGCGAACCCCCCCCCTTCCAAATTTTAGTCTCACTTTTGCAAACCACATTTTGATTAAGCAACTATCATTAAAGCAAACCATGGTTCACCTAAGTGAAGGCTGCAGCACCAGAAACATCAACCAACACTTAAAACATCGAAAGACCCTCAAAATTCATTCGGAATCCCATGAACACAAATCATATATGTAAATCAATTATAATCGATATTCTGGACTCAATGGAACTGTAAAAATATGAATCTGAGGTCTCCTTGACCCGACATCCATAAAAATCGTAAGAAACTAACTCACGCTTAAAAAGGTTAAAACAAGCTCGGGACCTCTCAAAAATTAACAAAAACCTCATCTAAGCCTACAATCATCTGCCAAATCTAGTAGAATTCTTAGAACTTTGATCCAAGCATCCGAACCTTGAATGTTGACCAAAGTTAACCCAAAGGCTAAAATTCCATAAATTCACAACTTAGGACCTCAAATCCTTAAAAAGACACCGAATCTAAAACTAAAAACCCTCATAGATCAGATTTAACCTTTTGGGACTGATGAAATTCCATTTCGACACTCAAGACTCCAAAAGACACTAAACATCACTTTCTTAACAACTTAGTCTTTCAAAAGCATAACCACACCAAATTCTCAAATTTTTACTCAATGCTTGAAAACCAACCTTCAAAACTCAATCATAGAAGACTCGGGATCAATATCAGAAGGAAAAATTGGTAAATTTCATGGAAAAACAAAATGAACAACCAGGTCATTACAGTATCTCTTAATATATTTATAGATATCATTTAAATGCTTTTGATTAAAGTATCTTTTAGATTATGTTCATTTATCATGATTTATGAGCTACTTAGTATTTATTAGATTATCAATATTATTCATTAGTAAAAATTATTACTGCTTTTAGATATATGCATGTTTCTGTTGGAGTATACTTAGCACCGAGTGGACTTTTGGGATAAAGGTTTCCGTTTAGCTTTTGTGGACATTTAGTAGCACTCCCTAAGACCCAGAAATACATGTCACCATAGGATTTGTCTCAAAAATAAATTACCTAGTGGATCCACGTTAGCTCAGATATCATGGTCTTTACCTTGGCAAGTAGGACACTATCTTTTCAGTATAGGGGCAGTACACTGAACTCCATGTAGTAGCTCACATGATTTATGTCGGTTTTAGTATATCCCATAAATTAGTGTATTTTTTAGATATTGCATGACCTTGTATATATGTATTCCAGATCAGTATTATGTTATTTTTACTTGGTCATTACATCATCATGTTTTACAGATTTATCATATTCAGATATCATGTTTCATGCATTATATTTTTCCATACCCAGTACATTTTGAGTACTATCTGAATACTTTCTAGCTATATTTTTTTGATAATATAGGTTCATACGTTCATTCATCAGGATACGGTTAGTACAAGTTCTGATCAGCACAACACTACTTTTGGTGAGTCTTCATGATTCAGAGACGATCTCTATTTCAGATTGCAGTATTGATACATTCTAGTTTAAAAGACTTAAAGTTAGATAGGGCTTTGTCGTAGCAACTCATATTAGTAAAGGCTTTCAAACCGTCAATTTAGATTCATCTATGTTATGTTGTCTTTCAGTTATTAGTCAATTATGGGTTCTATCCAGATAGTTCAGCTTTATCTTTCGCATGTATATCTAATAAGTTTTGTGTTGATTTTGCTATTCTTAGTCATGTCATGCCATGAGGCTAGCTTTGGGTAACGTGTGTTTCTAAGCACCATATTGCATCTAGGGGATAGTATCAGCTCGTGAAAGTCGTGTGATTGCATTTGTGTCAAGGTGACTTAAGGTGCATGAGTGCAACTACCCCAATCATGATTTGGAGTTGACAACGATATTGTTTGCGCTTAAGATTTGGAGGAATTATCAGTATGGGGTCCGACATGAGATCTATACTGATCACAAGATCGTGAAGTATATTATGAGCCAAAATAATCTTAATTTAAGGCAACATAGGTGGATTGAGCTCCTAAAGGACTACGATCTTTCTATTCTATATCATTCGGGCAAGGTGAATGTGGTAGTGGATTCCTTAAGTCAGAAGGTAGTGAGTATGGATAGTCTAGCCTTCCTTTCAGTTTCGGAGTCACCGTTGGCTTTAGACATTTAGTCTTTAGCCAACAGGATGATTCAGCTTGATATTGGATTCTATGAAGGTTCTAGCCTATGTTGGGGTTCAATCATCTCTTTTGGAGCAGATTTGTGGCCGTCAGTTTGAGCATGATGCCTTGGTAGCCCTTTGAGGGGTTAACTAGTGTCTACACATGAATTTGAGACCAACTCTTGCCAAATATTGGCAGACATAAAATATAATCGACATTTGAATAAATTGTAGGTGGTAAATTTCATGCATTTGTGTATGTGTATAAATGATCATATAATATATTATTTTTATAGAAGCTAAATTTGAAAAAAGTGAATGAAGCTAAAAATAAAATAAAAATGAAAGACAAGCGAGAGTTGATCAGATGGTAAGCACCATTCACTTTCAATCTTAATGTTATGAGTTTGATTCCCCAAGAAAGCATAATCTGGGAGCTCCTAGGGAGGGGTTAAAAAATATTGGGATGGGGTGAATGGAAAATAAATTATTTATATATTTGAAAAGTGGAAAGTATTGTAATTGCAATTAAATAATTGGATTAAAGCAAAATAATTGTTCACTTTTTTCCAATATTTTATTTTTTTGTTGGAAAGTGGCGATATGTTGACTTTCTGTGGCGAGTTTAGTCGACACAAAACGGTTCTTTTCTTGTAGTGACTGTTGCTTGATAGTTGTTTGAAGTTTTGTGAATCCACAGCAAAAATCTAAAAGCAAACGGCTCTGCTCCATTGTCATTCTTGTTTACCAGCATTAGTTAATTGTCATTGAATCCAATCATATTGTAGGCTTTAGTGGCATTTACAAAGAGTTATAAAATGTAATTGTCACTATAGTACCTCTAAAAACATATATATTTAGCACCAATCAAGTTATAGTCATTAATTAATAGCTACAGAAGATCCATTTTAGTGTAGTGTCTAAGGATAAGTACGTGATACAAATATAAAATAATTCAAATTGCATGTTATCATGAGTAATTTTGGAATTTTATCATGTCATTTTATATAAGATGACTAGAATAAACACCCAAGTATATCACACACGTGCATGAAGCTTGAAGAATATATATATATATATATATATATATGTTGAGTTCAACTGATGAATTTCTCTGTAGATTGGCACCATTCTTCTAATGTAGGGGTCATCACTCCAATATTTTTCATGTCAAATATGTTGGCTGATGTACAAAGAGAATTTTGAACATGTTAGTAGCTTGCAATCTTAAATGTGTCTGGGCCAAGAAATCATAGTTTGAACTTTGAAGAATTTATTAAATAAATATATATATATGACTTATTTTACGTTACAAGTTTTAAAAGTCTCTTTTTATTTTTGATAAATTTTGTGATAATTTAAATAATGTCATATAAGTTGAGACGGAGGGAGAATACCACTGTATACATCAGGTGTTGCTGCAGCTGTGGCATCAGTGATAACTGACACATGCTTATAGTCCAATGATACTGCATCAAACACAGTCTGTCGTATGCAATTTGGAGTTTGGACACCTAGAAATAGATATATATAAGAGATCCCATACATATATATAAACGTATAGAATAATTAGGATTTAACTCATACGGGGTGGTTTGGACACCTAGAAATAGATATATATAAGAGATCCCATACATATATAAACGTATAGAATAATTAGGATTTAACTCATACAGGGTGGTTTGGT
This sequence comes from Solanum pinnatisectum, assembly GCA_035578085.1. Classification (NCBI taxonomy): domain Eukaryota; kingdom Viridiplantae; phylum Streptophyta; class Magnoliopsida; order Solanales; family Solanaceae; genus Solanum; species Solanum pinnatisectum. The sequence goes on from CM069087.1 coordinate 8,984,284, forward strand.
AGCTAGTTAGAGTTATACGAGTAATAGTAAATTAGGAATTAGTTATGAGGTTACTTAGAGATTGTTATCTATGTATATATTAGTTATACATGTACTAGCTATAAGAGTTTTTAAATTGTACAACAAACACGATTATAAATGAATAAGTACCTTCTTAACAACTAACAAACATAATATTACTTATGCGAAATTTAATATCTTCCTAATTACATAAATCATATATTTCTTTTGTTTTATTTTTGGTGACATAATTTGACTTGACACAAAGTTTTAAAAAAATAAAGAATTGTGTTATTAATTACTTCTTCTTTTTCAAAATAACTGATGTTTTTAGCTTAGGCATACCCTATACAAAAAAAAAAAGAAGCTATTCATTCGTTGGAAGTAAAATTTTACCCTTTAGTTGTTTCTTGATTAGGTAAAACTCTCTTTGATCAAGAATGTCTTGATTATCTAAAGCATCACTAATTTTGAAACAAAATAAAATTCAAAAACATCATTTATTTTGAAATAAGGGAGTAACTAAATATGTCATAAAGTAGATAGTTGACAAGAGAAAGTTGTCTCCATCTCCAACATTAAAATTGTGAGTTATGGTATAACATAAAAAAGTAACTAAATAAAATATGTGACATGATATAACATGTAAAGTTACACTAATTGTATATAAAAAGTCATCATAAAGTGTTAGTGCATACATATAAAGTTTAATCTTTTCAAATTTACTAATCTCACTTTTTGAGGGTAGTTACTTTTAAGATTCTTTTAGGTAAGATAACAATATATAAATTAAACAATATGCTTGTTATTGTAACAATATATAATTCTTGTATAGTGACAATATTTAGATACCAGTGATGACCAAATCTGTTATGCCATTAGTGTGAAGATATGAATGAAGGTGTGTGTTGAGAAATGCACTAAAACGTGTTTTGACCAATTTATAATCATTTTCCTCAATAATTAGTCCATCAACAAGTTCAGCCCCAACACTTCCCTTTGATGCCACCTTTGTTTTGTCATAAAAGTGACGACGAAATAATTCAACATCTCTCCCTAATGGATCAATCTCTCTTACAACCTACACAAAATAATGTCACAATATTGTATTTGTTAGAGGAAATGAATAATTAGTAGCGGAGTCAGGAATTTCACAAAGGGTGTTCAAAAAAGGTGGAAAAAAATAAAAATTGTTGCTAGTCAGATTCGAACATGTGCATCCTAAGCACTAGCTCTTTCAAGGCATCTAAAATCATTGTGTTTCAACACCTTGTTCTTCAAGGCCCAAGGATTTCCAGAATATGTTATTTAATCACTTCATATATCATTTTACTTATATATCCGATATTATTTTCCAGCGAAGGGTGTCCAATTCGACACCCTGACTATAACATAGCTACGCCCCTAGAAATGGTCATGCTTTTATAGACAAGAATATGAGCCTGTTTGAATTGGCTTATTTTTTTTAAAAAAAAATTAAGTTAAAATAGTTTTAAAGCATTTTATAGTGTTTTGGTAAAATAAATAAGTATTTTTAGAACGTTTTAAAGTCAAAATAAAAAAATAAGTCATAAGTTAGAATGACAAACCTATGGGTTATGCTTTTAAGTCCTAAACAATAAGCACATCTAAATAGCCTCTAAATTAATCATGCATCCCAAAAAGAAAAAAGGAGGAAATTAAATGATATTTTGTGGTCACTTACAAATCGAATTGAACAGAATAATGGCCATTTTTAGAAATCTTTATGCGTAAAAATTAAAATTTCTTGTAAAATGAATATAAAATTAAAAATAAATTTGTAAAGGGTTACAAAATCAATCTCTCGTTGATTAAAAAATAGATATAATAAATTGACTAAATATCCATTAAAGAATATGAAAAATAGTGTAACTGAATTAATTTAGTTTGAGATTGAAGTGTAGTTAATTAACGGAAAATTACGAAAACAAGAAGGGTTGGTATTAAAAAAAATGAAAAGGTAGAATAAGATACCCAAACTACATGAATGCCACATTTTCTTGCAACTTGAACGGCCTTGATAACGTTGGGGACGATAGTTTCACCTCCTTTTACTTTCACTGAGCCACTTATAAAGTCTTTCTGAAAACATATTATAAATATATTTACAAGTTTATTTAGTTTATAATAAGAGAAAAACATCAAATTATTAATTATCTGCATGTCTATGACAAGTAGAGCAACGTTCTTCCATTTGCTACCACCATCTTCTAAGGCCATTTAATTACTTTGTTATTACAAACTATGAATCAAATTCACATATTTATATAGAGAGAACAAACTGAGAAGAAGATTGGTTTGGCATGTACTATATATTATTACTACTATTATATAGTACTAAAAGATGCTACTGCCATGGGCCCAACAATCCACTGTCTCTTACTTTGGTTTTTTATCTTTTTGGTTTTGTTAGAACTTGACTTATTTGAATTCGCATCGTGTTGGACCTTATTTGTGAAAAGAGCTTAATATCATTTTCTTTTTCATATTTTGAGTTTGAACTTGAGCTCGAGCTTGAGTCCAAGACCTTTGATTAAAGGAGGAGCATGTTCTCACCGCACCACATATTAACGTGTTTCTTGTTATACCTTTAGTTTTACTTTGTGTATTATTTTTTATCAATCTATTTTTGAAAATAATGATATATTTTTTATGTTAGGTTATAATTTTTATAACTTCAATTAGAATTTTTTCTCCCAATAGACACCATACATTTCTGAACGGGTGAATTTGTTCTGGATAGATGAGTTTACACGTATTCAATTCAAATCGTTGACTATAAATAGTGAGGTTTTTCTTCAGTTTTTACATTGAATTTACTTCATATATTATCTTACAAACAAAATCAAGTTTTAGGGTGATTTACTGCCGACAATTGGTATCAGAACAAGACATAATTAACACAAATGTAATATCTTATAAGTTTGGTAAACGTCTTTTATGTTTCATGATTTAGAAAAAAATTCTCAGTTGAGCACAATACTCTTATGCTCCTATTTCACATGTTAGGTGTGGCTGGGGTATTCGGTGGCTCCATATTCACTGTTATGCATGATTTCTAGGTAACTTCTAGTTTGAAAATGGAAATCATAGAAAATAAATCTGCTAATGAAAATTACAAATTCGTTCAAGAGAAAAAAACATATAATATCATAACCGCTCATGGTTATTTTTGGCCAATTGATCGATCTAATTTCAATATGCTAATTTCAACCACTCTCGTTCGTTTATGTTGACATGTGGGTGCGAATATATAATATGAAATTACATTCTATAATGCCCCATTTGATATTACTTAATGGATTGTGGGTACGAATATATAATATGAAATTACATTCTATAATGCCCCATTCGATATTACTTAATGGATTAAATCATGTTGTTTGGATTTTTTCTTATTTCTATATTGTATCTGACAATAAAATGTTATTTTCGGTCCCATATGGCGAGTGGGTTGTTGGAAACATGACTCTTTTTGATTTTCTAGTGCGGTAAGTCGTGTAATCATATAAAAAATGTGTTTGGTATGATATTAAATTAAATATTTTTGGGAAATGTTTTAATGTATTTTGAGGAATAAGTTTTTTTAGTATTATTTATTTATTTATTTGGTGTGTTTGGTTGTCAGAGAAAAAACTTCATATAATTTTTTTCTTCTTTTTCTTATGTATATTCCAATAAGCAAAGGGTGTATATATCATGTATGTGATGCTCATGACAGGGAGCAGGTTGATGAGAACAAATCACATAAAACGATTGGTATAGGCTTTTAATTTAGATGACAAGTTTCTGAAGTACGAGAATACATCAAGATACTTTATAAAGTGAATCCTACATCATAATGAGAACTAAGTAATAAATTTTATAAGGTATATATACTAAAAGTTAACATGAAACACATGTTTTTAAACTCGATAATGATATAGCTCAAGAGACAAATATGAGGGCATGTTAAGACAAAACAGATCATACATGTTATCGGCTTGAATGGTGACAAATACTTAAACATTACTTCAATTTAATTATGATAATCTAGAAGTTTTTGTAGAAATACTATCTGTTAGAATGTATGCGTCCAGTATACGTCAACGAATCAGGTCCCTTGACTCAGTAAGAACAATAACTGAAATAAATGCTTTAAAATAAATGACACAAGCAGTTTACGTGGAAACCCCTTGCTCAAGAGAGGAGAAAACCACGACCTGTCTCACAGGATTTTAACTCAACTTCATTGTCATCAAGGAGCAAAGATTCAGACTACAAGCTCTTGCAATCTAAGAATTTAGCTCTAAATCCCTCCCCCCTCACTATAACAACTATGTTATGAACAAGCTTCAAAGCAACAACTCTATTGCCCACTAAATCAACTAACACTAATCGATTTAGACTTCACTAAGTCACCATAGCTAACTCTAGAGAATCAATGTTGAAGACACGAACTGATCTGATTCCTATATAACACAGGAATAGATCTACACGAATAAGCACAGAAATATAAACCTACAACAACTAAGAACAATGACAACTCTATTAGGTCCCTGGAGAGAATGGCTTTTGCTCTTTACCAACCTTTTTGGATGCAAAAACTAGGTTGTGTCCATTTGATATGAAGCTTATATAAGATGGACACAAAATCCTAAAAGCAATGCTATTGGCTGATGACCCTGCCACTCTACACCAGACGTGCACCACCTCCTACGGATGGCAGGGTGTGCAGAGTACTTTTTCCAACTGACCTTTTCTCGTACAAGAGCACCATTCTCACATGGGATCAGGTCCCCTATCAAATCTCATTATTTGTCAAATCATCAAAACTACATATTAACATTATCCATTGTACCAAACAATGGTGAGGGTGCTAAAAGACCAACACCTCGACATGTCAACTTCTATAATTTGTAAATAACATAATACTAATCGGGTTTTGATATAAAAAAGATAGCGAAAAGTTATAAGAAGTATATGATGATTATACGATATAGCTTTTTAAAAATCATAGAAAGTATACATTGACTATACAATATAGTTTATATATACATGAACTATACATTGATTATAATGATACACTCAAAAAGATGAATATAACTTAACTATATATGAAGTACACATTGGCTATTCAATCTCGATGAACTCAAAATTACCTCTAAACAATCTCAAATTTTATATATGAAATCCTCTCAATGTTTCAAGTCATTTGATATAAAAATCACTCGAAACGATTTCATTTGGGATACGTCGCATTTTAAATTAAGCTAAGAAATAATATGAATTGATATTTTTATAAAGCTGATGGCCATTTTTGGGGAAGAAATATGGCGGAATGATCATATAAAGTAATTTTTATAAATTGAGCTAAGAAAAACTTATGAACTGATATTTTACATAATTTGTTCTTAATTAAATCACTCATGATAAATTAAATTGGTTAATTGATTGTTTGGTACAGTGTATAAAAATGATGCACATGAATAGAGTGTATTAGTAATGCTTCTATTAGCTATGCTTGCATTAGTTATGCATAAATTATTTCTTATGCATTGTTTAGTTTGATGTATTAAAAATACTTATTTATAAAAAATATCCTCCACAATTATGATGCAAAAGATGTAAAAGTGTTTCTAAGGGGTAATTGTGTCATTTAACTGTAACGACCTGATTCCGTCGTTAGAGAAAAGCCAATGGGGAAAGAATTGAGGCCAGAAAACTTTTTCGTAGTAACTTGAGATTTCCCGACCTAGTCAGATTTGGACGAAATCGGATTCAGTAAAGTCTAGGAAAATCTAGTAACAACTGGATGATTTAGTTATGATTTTAATTACATGAATAGATAGTTAAGACGTTAAGGAACTCGTACGACTTTACGAAATTGAATTCGGGCGAGTAGAACTCCTAAAATAGAAATTAGCGTGAACGGATATTTTCTGAGTGTCATGGGATGAAGGGGTGTTGTGAAATGAGGATTTGGAATTTTTAAATTTGCTCATTGTTTCCGTGCAAGCCGCCAGAGTGGGATTAGTGCCTCCAGGGCGGGGCCGTTGTAGCGGAGTGAGGATCGCTGTTGCGGGTCCGACGCGACTTAAGGTCGTAAATAAACCCAAAACGTCTTTATCCTGCACTTTTCGACTTTGAGAGCTAAGAAACGATCCCAGATGAGTTCTTGACTGTTTTTTACCATTCTTGAGGCTAAAGGTAAGGTTTTCACTCCCCGAATTTATTTTTCGATACATAGAACTTAGTTTCTTGGGTGATTATTGTTGGGGAAGGGTTTTGGAACTGTTTGGATGGTGGGAAAAACCCTAATCTGGGTATATGCATCAAGACTTGACCTAGGGTTGATATTATTGATTATGATTCGGGTAATTGGGTCTTGATTGTTGATCCTTGCGTGTAAATTATTATTTGTAGACCTAGAACAAGCGGAAAGAATCCGAAAAGGGAAGATTCAAGTGTCTTAGGGGATTCAAGCTTGGATTTGAGGTAATTGTGATTTCATATTGGTGTGATATATGTTTGTAATTGATCATTATAATGCATGTATGTATGCGAATATTGCATTATTGATCACCCTAATCATAAATGAGGATAATTGAATAATTGCATGCCATGAATCACCTCTTGTTGTATGATTGTGAGAATATACATTGTGATTGTGATTGTGGTTTATTGATTGGATCTGTTGTCACGCTCCGGCATAAATATGGGATCGGTTGCCACGTTCTGGCATAAATATTGGATTGGTTGCCACGTTACGGTACGCTAAGAGTTTGGGAGTGGGTTCCATGAGAGGACCATTGAATTGGGTTCCGTGAGAGGACCATTGAATTGTGTTGTGTATCTACTTGTGATGATTACGTTTATATATAATGATGATTGATATTGGAAGAATGTATGTTGCTCTAAATTGATAACCAATGGCTTGATATAACTGTGATATTTAAGAATTGTGAAACTGTTCATTGTTCGTAAATGCATGTGTATTATTGAGAATGCGGGATGCTACATTGTTCCTGATAAGATGACTAATATTGTATATGTTCGGTATATACATGTTTTATAATGTTGTGGTTACTTGCATGTGTTTCACTTATTGGGATAGCCACGTGATCCTACTAGTACACTGTGATTGTGTACTGATACTGCACTTGCTTGTTCTTTGTTGAGTTTAGGGCATCTTCAGGCGGCTATTGATAAACCTCAGCTAGGTGACTACTGAGCGTGACCAGATTCAAGGATGAGCCAATTCTTTTGGGTTGCCATGGATCTTTCTTGTTTAAGCCCACTCTTTGTTTAGTTTCGGGGTTGTACCCCTTGTTCTTACACTTGTTGTTAGTAGAGTTTTGGTACAATGACTTTCAGTTTTTAGGGGTTGTTCTTATGCATTAGTTTGGTTAGTTGTTTGTTAAAACATTGGAGTTTATGGTACTTCATTTTCATTGACATTTAAACGTCCTTCCATATCTTTAAATGCCTTAGTGTTCATAAAATGTGTTAGTTTTGGTTCTCCCACCAGAAGGTTAGTGTGGGTGCCACTCACGACGGTCTGGGTCGTGACAAAGTTGATATCAGAGCCCTAGGTTCGTTGATCTCATTGTACCAAAATGAGTCTAGTAAAGTCTTGCCGAATAGTACGAGAACATCCGTACTTTTCTTCGAGAGGCTATAGGAACTTTAGGAAAAACTCACTTCTTTCTACTCCTTCGTGCTATGACTTGAATCCATACCAATTTGTATCACCAATTGGTATCTAGGTGATACAAATTGGTATCTTTCCTTCTTCACTCTATGGTCCGAACTAGAGCAACAAAAAGTGGTAACACCATCACTAGCAAGAGAGGATGTGTATAGACTACCGATAGTTGAATAGGTTCACCATTCAGAACAAGTATCCATTACCTCAGATAGATGACCTTTTTGACCAATTAGAGATGCATCAGTTTTCTCTAAGATTAACTTAAGGTCTGGTTACCATCAGTTAAAGACTAAGGCGGTTAAGAATTGGGTTCGACCAAGTTCTATGATTGAAATTAGCAGTTTTGTGGGGCTCGCTAGCTACCATTTTTGCTTGTGGTATGACTTGAGTCCAATTGGTATCTCCCGATTCCAATTGGTATCTCAATGAAGTGAACTAGACGTCATAGTCCCGACTGAAGGGACATAAGCAAGTTAATTGGAACTGAGAAGGTTCCAATTGGTATATGACCTTAAGGGTCGTATAAGGCATAGATGATCGGTAATGGTCGTCTATGAAACGAACTAATTAAAGAATTTGGACTTGTCTGCAAGTTGTAACGGCTTGAGTGTCGTGAAACTTGTTGTGAAAAGAAAGTCATCACGATATTAGGTACAAGGGTCTAGATAAATTATATTGTGGTTCGTAAGCTAGAAATTTGGACGTGCGTTGCGACCAACTGATAACCGTGTGAGAGTCTGGGTGTATCCTGGGGATGTGTCGGTTATGGTGTTGAATTAATAAGAATGAGTTGGATTGTGTATCGTTGGATTGACTCGAGGTAGACAATAATTATCCTAGTTCAGAGGATTATCCTAAATTGCTCAATAAATATGAAACCCGATGGGAGATTTAGAAAAGAGAAAACCCCAGAAAAATTTATTGCCTGGGTACTATTTTCGTCTGAGCTGCTGGGGCAGGATCTTTCCGCCAACGCGAAAACGCCAGTGCGGGACTTCTCCTAACAGAGCGGGACAGGGCGAGACAGAATATCAGCCCTGTCTCCTCTGTTTTCCCCTAGTCATAATTATGGACCCCAAATTGTACCCGAACTAACCCTGCGATCTAATTCAGTGTTCAGCAATCAAATATAAGTTATAAGTGTGTTAAAATTGCGGAGAATCTGGGCATATGAGGAGGAAATCAGCGAGGCCAAGGAAATGGTAATGCAGGTAGAAGAGTAGTGCAGCCAGGCAAGGAGGTTGCCCGTCAAGACGAATGACTCAGTTATATGCTTTTCCGGGCAAGACCGAGTTTGAGGTGTGTGATGCAGTGGTCACCAGTGCTACTCTTGTCTGTGTTCGGATGACTATTGTTTTATGTGGTCTGGGTTCTACTTATTCGTATGTGTTAGTTCAATTGCCTTGGGATTTTATCTTAATCAAATCCTTGGAAACTGACACTCGCCCCATTTCCATCCCTCTGGGTTCTACTTATTCTTAATATCGGAATGATAAGCTTATGGATAAACAAAGTTCCATTAAGTATACTTGGGTAAAGGAAATTGAAGATGTTAGTAAAAAGGTGCGTATTAAAATTGGGTTAGTCCTTTGAATTTGATGAGTATACCTGAGTTTGAGGTGTCATGTTGATGAAAGGTTGGCTTCGTAGTGATAGTCAGGGCTGACTGAGCATAATGGTAATAAGAGTTCATGATGGATTGTGACGGATGCAAATATATAATGAGATTGTTGGTTAAGCGGAATTTGTACTGTAATTACGACTTGCGAGTATCTAAGGTTGTGATTTTCTAATACTTGGTGACTAACGTGGGTGTATCAAAAATTTTAAGAGATGGTGGGACACCACTGGAATAGAATTTAAAAAAGTTAGGGTCATGATGAAGAAAAATAGTGGGATGTAGTACAGCCTTTAGAGAGAGGCGAGAGCAAGAATAATTTATTTGATTCTTAAGGCTAAAGAGGTATCTTCAGAGGGGTAGATAATTGGGTTCAGAGACGCGTGATTTTATTTGTTTTGTTGTGGCTATGGTAATAGTGTTACAAGTCTGTCAGATTGGTTAAAAACAATTGGAAAGGACTTGAGAAAGGAGTGTACAGACATTAGCTCGAGTGTGATGATAAATGCTTGTTTTGTTTTGAGTTTAGTAATGAGTGCGATTGAAATTTTAGCGAAAATATATTGTAAGAACGATGGAGATGCGATCAATGATAAGCGAAGATCCGGGATTTCATAAAAATCTTCAAGGTATAAGTTAATGTTGATAGATAAGGGGATTGTGTTATACAGTTGAGTTTATAATTCAGAGTTTTCATTGTAAATCTACATTTGTGGTGATATATTTTGTCAAGGTATGAATTGGAAAGGTGAGAAATGATCAATTGTATCCGATATTGAGCATTTGAAAGGACTTACACCTAGGTTGCGTCGTAAGTTTACTACTATTGATTTTTAAGTACCTAAGAAATGTTTCATTTTTAAAAGTGTTGGTTTATAATAAGGTAATGGTCGGAGTGTTTATAATGGTTGTTAGTATTGTGAGTATGATTCACTAGCTATGCTTTAGTGTGTTTTCACTTTTGTGGATGGATCCCTAGTGGTGGATCAGGGGTACCAAATCCTGTGGTGTTATGTTGGTTGAGTGGGAAGATTGGGAAGATTTGGTTATTTCGAATGACATAATTGGTGTTGTCTTGGAGTTGTTAAAGCATTTTAGTGGTTCAACATGTACCACTAGCTTATGAGAATTTATAGAAGAGCTACCATGTGTATTTATGGTTGTTCGACAATCTAATATTTCATCTTGTCGTCGAGGTCATGTATTGATTGTGTGTGGTTGTAACGCCCCGAAAACTAGTAAGTTGAACTAGTGAGTTCTAGAGCCTTTCGTAAGAGATTTGGAGTGTGGTATGAGGATTAAAAGTTGTAAAAACGACTCCCATACTTAGAATGGAGGTTTTAGGGGCTATATATCAATGTACGACCCCCCAAGGACCACCCAAGGGGTCCTTGAGGGGGACCACAAAAACAGTCCCCAAATCTGCAATTTTTAGTGACCTACGGATGCCATCTACTGGCCGTAGATGGACCCACGCCCCGTAGGTTGGGGTCGTGGGTCAAGGCCTGCAGTGGCCTGCAATTTTTGAGCTGCATACCTCACCTACGGAGGTGAGTCACGCTCAGTAGGTCCACCCATGGTCCATGGGTGGAGAGGCGTAGGTCCAAGCAGTTTTGGTTAGTTTAGTTTTTAGTTAAGTGTTTAGGGGTTATGTTAGTAATTAGTTAGGGCTTAGGGAGGTCGGTTAATTAGTTAGATAACCACCTATAAATACCTAATAAGACCCTAAACTAAGTCATTAACTTATTCATCTAAAGAACCCACTTCCTCTCAAATATTTCTCTCTCTAGATGCAAATAAGAAGAAGGAGAAGAGGGGCAACAACCTAGGTCGAATTCACCATTGAAGCAAGCTTTCTTTAGGGCTTTGTATTGAGGTATGTTTAGCTTATTCATCTATGGGTTCTTCCACTCATAGAGTCCCCTAGGTTCCCCCTAATTTGTTAAGAAGAACCCTAATCTAAGCTAGGGTTACTTCCAATGTGTGGGTTTTAGATGGGTATGGTTCCAATTGGTTGGATAATACTTATTTATGTTTAATTTAGTGTTGATTTATGATATTATGCAGAATTTATGTGAATTCCATGGTTAACCCTAGAAATCAATGTATGTGGGTTTATGCCTTGTGAATAGAAATTGATGATTCTTGATAGACCTTCTAGAATTGTTATCATGTATAGAACTTATTCAAGCATTGGAATATGAAAACATGAATTGATACTAGATTTATGAATGTATGATAGATCATGAATTGTAGAGATTGAATTTAGGACTTTATGATGAATTATGATTAGAATTGGCTATTACTAAGGCTTGTGACTAATATATCTTGTGATCTAGACTAATATGATATTTATGGAGTAAAGCTTGAAAGTAGGGCTTGAAATCAAAGATGATGATCACTAGGGATTCTAGAGTAAGTCTAATATGAATAGATAGCTTTCATATAATTGGTACACTCATGGATAGGGTTGTTGTGAAAGGTTCATTCTCATCGCCTACCTAGTACTACATGAATGCTTGTATGTAAAATGTGAAACGTCTTCTCACATAGAATGATTCTAGGTTGGCTTAATAACCTAAAATGAATCAAATCATGATAGACTAGAATAGCTTGAAGTTGTGATATATGATCCCTTCATATGTAGCTTGAATCGGTAAGACTAGACCGAGATAGGATAGCTCAGGATTAAGGTTTTACACTCTCCTAAGGGATAACTTGACTTGGCATTGTAAAATGCACTTCATGGTAGCATAAGTTAGGAGTAGTCATGGTAGCCTAGGATTGAGGATTTATACTCTCCTATGGGTAGCTTAAATTAACATTGTTAGGATGCTTTCATGGTAGCATGACTTGGTTTGGCAAAGACCATTTCATGGTAGCTTTAGGATTGAGGACTTGTACTCTTCTAAGGATAGCTTAGGATTGAGAATCATACTCTCCTAAGGATAGATCACATTAGCATATTGGGATGCTTGTGAGGGTAGCTTGATTATGCATTGTAAGATCTATTTCAAGGGTAGCTTAGGATTGAGGATCCATACTCTCCTAAGGGATAGCTTGACTTGGCATTGTAAAATGTATTTCATGGTTGCATGAGTTAGGAGTAGTCATGGTAGCCTAGGATTGAGGATTTATACTCTCATATGGGTAGGTTGAATTAGCATTGTTAGGATGCCTTCGTGGTAGCATGACTTAGTTTGGCCAAGACTATTTCATGGTAGCTTTAGCATTGAGGACTTATACTCTCCTAAGGATAGCTTAGGATTGAGAATCATACTCTCCTAAGGATAGCTCACATTAGCATGTTGGGATGTTTGTGAGGTTAGCTTGATTATGCATTGTAAGATGTATTTCAAGGGTAGCTTAGGATTGAGGATCAATACTCTCCTAAGGGTAGCTTGAGTTAGGTTAGTCATTGTAACTTGGGATTGTGTAGTCATACTCTCCTAAGGATAGCTTAGGATTGAGAATCATACTCTCCTTAAGGATAGCCTGCACTTGTATCATAGTATACTTGTAAGGGTAGCATGACTTAGTTGGTCTAGGACTATTTCATGGTAGCTAGGATAGGACACTTGTACCTTTCCTAGAGTAGCTTGGACTTGCATGTTAGTGTGTCTTCCAAGGCACTTAGCTTAGCTTAACCTAGTTATGGTAGTAAGATGATAGCATGGTCTAGCCTATTAAGGGGGTTATTCCTTGGTAGACTTGAATTGATAAGTAGAGTTCATTCATGGGTTGTGACTTTCCTAGTACTAAATAGAGAAGTACCTTATGTAAATAGAGGCAAATAGAATAAAGGGACTAGTCCCCAACTAGTGAGCATTCATGATAGTCTAAAGGAGTACTTAGTGTGGGTAGTAGTATGGGATGCTCTTCATACATGGCACAAGTATGACTTGAGGCTAGTTATGAAGGGTTCTCCTATGTAGTATAGACTTAGCTTGGTTTGTTGTTATAGTTACCTTCCAAGATATGATTGACTAAAGGTGATAGTTCCATTGCCTATATGTAGTAAGCCAATAGTAAGACCAAAGTAGTGTGAATATGACTAAGATGACTTCAAGGTTATGCTTAGTGTGAAGGGTAGTATGGGATGTCTTTCATGCATTGTACAAGTGTGCTTTGAAGTCACTTAGAAGTATGGTGCCCTTATAGTAGAAAAGTTAAAGATTAGACCATGTATGTAGACTATGATTAAGATCACCAAAAAGTGATACTTGACTTGGGTGGTATTACGGGATGCTATTCTTGTTTTGCACTTGTATGCTTTTGAGGTTACTTGAGAATGGTGCTATTATGGTATAGATAACTAAGAGTCAATTATGCTTATATGATAATGATTTATCTCTTATGCTCATTAACTATGTCTTATGTTCACTTATGTTTATATGATGCTTATATTGGAGATCATGCTATGACTATGTTATTATCTCTTATGCTTATGTCTTATGTTGACTAACCATTTTTGAGATGCTCTTATGATGTTGTGCTAGCTTTCATACTTGGTATATTTTGTACTAACGCATATTGCCTACATTCTAATCAAATGTAGGGTTTCGGAGGTTGAATTGCTTTGGAGGCTAGGTTTCTAAGGTGCAAGAAGAGTTGAAGAATTGGTGAGTCCTTATAGCTTCGGGACAAACCTATGTTTCCTTTATGTCATTTCTTTATGTTTTAGACTTTGTATGTGCTGCGTCCCAAGAGTTTTATTCAAAAGTTTAATAGATGGTTTGAGACAAAAGTGTAGTAAAGACTTCCACTTGCTTATGCAAATGTTTTCGATTGTATGGTTTTAAAGAAGTTTTAAACTTTCCATACTTTTCTATTATTTTATGTTATGATTATGCTAAAGGCTTGTATGAGATCCCTTCGTGGCAAAGTACGCCATGTTACGTTTAAGGGGTACCCTTGAGTCGTGACAAACTTGGTAATCAGACCACGAGGTTTAGAATGGTTCTAGGATTGTCTCAAACCACGTCTAGTAGAGTCTTATTCATAAATGTGAAGCGTGCCACATTTATGAATAGGAGGCTATTGGATGCTTAGGAAACTTCACTTCTTCATTCTCCAAGTCGTGCCATAGAGTTTAACTCTATAAGGTCTCTCTCATATTCCTTATCCTATGGTCTTTAGGATATGACTACTCGAAGGGCTTATGCTACAAGGAGTGAGGGAGAAAGATTGGTTGTGATGCCAATTATGGCTATGTGACTTGAGAGATTTGAGATGATAGCTTGTGATGTTGTCTTTAGTAGGAATGATGCTTCATTGCTGCCTTTATGTTATGAAAGATGTTTAGAAGAATTTGTGTAGGATTACTCCCAGGGGGAAGATAGTGTGCCTACCTAGCAAGGTGATTATTAGGTTATGTTTAGTTGTTGGTAGAACCCGACTTAGTCATGATGAGTTTTGAAGTATGTTGATAGATTGGTTGAATAGGGTGTTTGAGAAATGCCTAGATAGGTTGAATGAATAGACTCCTCTAAGAATCGTAGAAGTGTAATTCACCTTGGTGTAGAATCATATTGTGTGATGGATGTGAAAGCTTAGTGATGACTTGCTCCGACCTTAGAATAAAAGTGATGCTTAAAAAAGTTTGTATAGGCTTGCTCCCAAGGGGGAGATAATGTGGTTAGATAGCAAGGTCGTTGAGTACCCTTGATGTTTATGAGTTAGGTTTGCTTGAAATATTCACCTTAAGAGGTATAGTGAGTATGAGAAGTTTAGTCCCGATTTGTTAGGCTCATGTAAGACCTTGAGTGGTGTTAGTAAGGTTGCTTGTGAGCTATAGTTGCTTAAAGAGAACCTCTCTAATTTAGAAGTACCGGTAGAGATCTTAGACCGGCAAGTTAAGAAATAGAAGAACAAGGAGGTTATTCCATGAAGTAGCATGGAGTGTCCTTTAGTGAAGGTTTTAGTTGAAGATGCTACTTGGGAGGCTAAGGGCCAATGAGATGTCCCGATGTCCTCATCCTTTCCTTCTACTCCTATTCAAGCTTGAGATGATAAGTTTCTCTTGATTTACTTTTATGTGAAGTCATGTGTGAATTGTATGTTTCCATGATCTTCTTATGTAATGAATGTTCATGAAAATGCCTAGGTCTTGTTAGAGATGACTTATATGCATTTTTTTCCTCATGTTGTAGTACATTTGAGTAAGATTTGTATATAGACTTCATGAGATGATTATATGAGCATGCCTTAGTTTTGGAGTTGATAGATTCCTCCTTGAATAGAATTTAGGCTCCATGTGTGTGTTGAGCATGTTTTAGCTAGGAGATGTTAGTTCCTCCTTGAAAATGAGTAGAGATAGAGTTTCATGTATTTTGGGTTGGTAGATGTAGTTCCTACTCCTTTATTTTGCATTGAATGTGTTTAGCTTGGAATTGAAGTTTTCTTCCTTGGTTATGTGCATTAGAAGTAGTGTATGCATGATGGGCTTTAGCTTAGAGTTTCAACTTTAAGAAGGGTTTAGAATCATCATTCGAGGACGAATGATCCCAAGGGGGAGATATTGTAATGCCCCGGAAACTAGTAAGTTGAACTAGTGTGTTCTAGAACCTTTCGTAAGAGGTTTGGAGTGTGATATGAGGATTAAAAGTTGTAAAAACGACTACTGTACTTATAATGGAGGTTTTAGGGGCTATATGTCAATGTACGACCCCCCCAAGGACCACCCAAGGGGTCCTTGAAGGGAACCCCAAAAACAGTCCCCAAATCTGCAATTTTTAGTGACCTACGGATGCGATCAACTGGCCGTAGATGAACCAACGCCCTGAAGGTTGGGGTCGTGGATCAAGGCCTGCAGTGGCCTACAATTTTTAAGCTGCAGACCTCACCAACAGAGGTGAGTCACGCTCAGTAGGTCCACCCACGATCCGTGGGTGGAGGGGCGTAGGTCCAAGCAGCTTTGGTTAGTTTAGTTTTTAGTTAAGTGTTTAGGGGTTAAGTTAGTAATTAGTTAGGGCTTAAGGAGGTCGGTTAATTAGTTAGATAACCACCTATAAATACCTAATAAGACCCTAAACTAAGTCATTAACTTATTCATCTAAAGAACCCACTTCCTCTCAAATATTTCTCTCTCTAGATGCAAATAAGAAGAAGGAGAAGAGGGGCAACAACCTAGGTCGAATTCACCATTGAAGCAAGCTTTCTTTAGAGCTTTGTGTTGAGGTATGTTTTGCTTGTTCATCTATGGGTTCCTCCACCCATAGAGTCCCCTAGGTTTCCCCTAATTTGTGAAAAAGAACCCCAATCTAAGCTAGGGTTACTTCCAAAGTGTGGGTTTTAGATGGGTATGATTCCAATTGGTTGGATAATACTTATTTATGGTTAATTTAGTGTTGATTTATGATATTATGAAGAATTTATGTGAATTCCATGGCTAACCCTAGAAATCAAAGTATGTGGGTTTATGCCTTGTGAATATAAATTGATGATTCTTGATAGACCTTCTAGAATTGTTATCATGTATAGAACTTATTCAAGTATTGGAATATGAAAGCATGAATTGATACTATATTTATGAATGTATTATAGATCATGAATTGTAGAGATTGAATTTGGGACTTTATGATGAATTATGATTAGAATTGGCTATGACTAAGGCTTGTGACTAATATGTCTTGTGATCTAAACTAAAATGATGTTTATGGAGTAAAGCTTGAAAGTAAGGCTTGAAATCAAAGATGATGATCACTACGGATTCTAGAGTAAGTCTACTATGAATAGATAGCTTGCATACAATCGGTACACTCATGGATAGGGTTGTTGTGAAAGGTTCATCCTCATCACCTACCTAGTACAACATGAATGCTTGTATGTAGAATGTGAAAGGTTTTCTCACATAGAATGATTCTAGGTTGGCTTAATAACCTAAAATGAATCAAAGCATGATTGACTAGTATAGCTTGAAGTTGTGATACATGATCCCTTCATGTGTAGCTTGACTTGGTAAGACAAGACCAAGATAGGATAGCTTAGGATTAAGAATTCACACTCTCCTAAGGAATAGCTTGACTCGGCATTGTAAAATGCATTTCATGGTAGCATGTGTTAGGAGTAGTCATGGTAGCCTAGGATTGAGGATTTACACTCTCCTATGAGTAGCTTGAATTAGCATTGTTAGGATGTCTTCATGGTAGCATGACTTTGCTTGGCCAAGACCATTTCATGGTAGCTTTAGGATTGAGGACTTACACTCTCCTAAGGATAGCTTAGGATTTGAGAATCATAGTCTCCTGAGGATAGCTCACATTAGCATGTTGGGATGCTTGTGAGGGTAGCTTGATTATGCATTGTAAGATGTATTTCAAAGGTAGCTTAGGATTGACGATCCATACTCTCCTAAGGGTAGCTTGACTTTGCATTGTAAGATGCATTTCAAGGGTAGCTTGAGTTAGGTTAGTCATGGTAGCTTGGGATTGAGGACTCATACTCTCCTAAAGATAACTTAGGATTGAGAATCATACTCTCCTAAAGATAGCTTGCATTTGTATCATAGTATACTAGTAAGTGTAGCATGACTTAGTTGGTCTAGGACTATTTCATGGTAGCTAGGATAGGACACTTGTACCTTTCCTAGAGTAGCTTGGACTTGCATTTTAGTGTGTCTTCCAAGGTACTTATCTTAGCTTAACCTAGTTATGGTAGTAAGATGATAGCATAGTCTAGCCTATTAAGGGTTTATTCCTTGGTAGCCTTGAATTGAAAAGTAGAGTTCATTCATGGGTTGTGACTTTCCTAGTACTAAATAGAGAAGTACCTTATGTGAATAAAGGCAAATAGAATAGAGGGACTAGTCCCTAACTAGTGAGCATTCATGATAGTATAAAGGAGTATTTAGTATAGGTAGTAGTATGGGATGCTATTCATACATGGCACAAGTATGACTTGAGGCTAGTTATGAAGGGTTCTCCTATGTAGTATAGACTTAGCTTGGTTTGTTGTTATAGTTGCCTTCCAAGATATGATTGACTAAAGGTGATAGTTCCATTGTCTATGTGTAGTAAGCCAATAGTAAGACCAAAGTAGTGTGAATATAACTAAGATGACTTCAAGGTTATGCTTAGTGTGAAGGGAGTATGGATATCTTTCATGCATTGCACAAGTGTGCTTTGAAGTCACTTAGAAGTATGGTGCCCTTATCATAGAAAAGCTTAAGACTTAGACCATGTATATAGACTATGATTAAGATGACCAAAAAGGGATACTTGGCTTGGATGGTATTATGGGATGCTATTCTTGCTTTGCACTTGTATGCTTTTAAGGTTACTTGAGAATGGTGCTATATGGTATAGATGACTAAGAGGCAATTATGCTTATATGATTATGATTTATCTCCTATGCTCATTAACTATGTCTTATGTCGACTTATGTTTATGTCACGACCCAGGGGTACCCCCAAGACATAATACGGCGTACTTGACCCCGAAGGAGTCGCATACAAGCCCTTAGCATAATCATACACATAAAGCCATAGAATGATGCGGAAAATTTAAAACTTTTACAATAGAAGTCAAACTTCTTTTTCATAAACGAAAATAGGAATCTAGACTTGTCTCAATCACCATCTAGTACAATATAGAGTACAAATAGGGTCAAAATCCCTTTACATCAATAAAGTCTCAAAAATAGAAAGTACAATAGAAGCTAGAAATGAATAATGTATTGTCCTCGAAACATGAGGACTCACCAAGCTTAGGGAATAGTCAACCTAAGCTTCACTTGAAAGAAGTAGTACGTCTCAACGATCGAAACCTACACTCATAATAAACGTAGAAGAAATGGGTTAGCACATAAAGTACTAAGTATGGAAGCATGCATAAAACCCTTTAAATATGATAAAAGGGACATTTTAGTTGAAAAACATGCATTTGTCAAGTTGAGAATTATTTATGCATTTTAATGTAAGATACAAGTCATAACATCTTCATTCACATGAATCCTCATAACATAGTAGAACCATTATCTTAGCAGCCTTAAGGTGTACTTGTGCAATCCATGGTTGGCATCCCATACTACCAACCCTAATAAGTACTTCTTTGAAGCCACCTTAGTCATACATAGTATCTTTAGACCTCATCATAATCAATAGTCATAGATAAGGAAATAGTCATATACATTACTTGAACATAAGGAAAGTTATTCATTAGCAACAATCCATTCAATCATACATGCATACATTCATGTCTTACCATAGCATAAGGAAGCTACACCATAACACCTTACTAAGTCTACTTGTGCAATGTAAAAGTGAAGTCTCATACCCCCACCCCTACTAAGTAAAACTCAACAAAAAATCATAGGTATAGTTCATATCTTATTCATTATCTTTTTATATAGGGAAGAATAGTCATAACCGACATAGACCATGTAAGCGACATGGAATTCGGTGTCGTGTAAGCCCACACCAAAAGAAGGTGTCCTACTTGCCTAAGGTAGAACTACATGCATTAGCTTTTAGGTGGATCCAATAGCTAAAGTCTTATGTGGGCACATAGTTATGGGATAGGGAGATTGCTTCTAGAAACCCGGCCTATTGTATTGACAGAAGAGTTTCCATCTCATAAGAATAATCTAGATGACCCTGCCTATTGTATTTATGGGAGGGCCTCTACCTCATTTACCATATCCTCTCAGTGCTAAGCATTATTCCTCAAATTATACATAATTAGCCTTGAATTGCATTTACATGTGTGAAGGAATACTTTACCCTTCATTCAATACAACACATAAAATAGCTCATAGATTCATTTAGGTGAGAACTAACTTTCAACCTTAGAATCATCATTAACATGTGAGTAAACCTTTCACATTATATTCATAGTGTTTCATGAGAATAGCCTTTCAATCAACACAACCTCATTATCATCATCCTAGACAATTCATACATAATCAAATGTAAAGTTAGGGGAAAAATGACCTTTCAACATTACCTCAATTTACACAATAGTCATAGGATCATCACTTTCTAAGTGAATCATAAGTTCATACACAACCTTCTTCAATATGTACAAACCCTAGCAATTTACCCCCCTCAAGGGTCATGAATCATGTCTCACAATTAAACCTAGAAATACTACACTAGTCATGAATAAAACAAGATTCAATAACTAAAATACCATAGACACAATTCATTGTATTCATATTGCATCAATACACCCATTACAATTCTTGAAATTGAGGTCATGGGGTAATTCATCGGTTCATGGGGAATTTTACTATAAAAATCACCATTAAACATCATATCATCCATAATATAAGACAAATAGCTCAATGAAATCATTTTTAGGAAAGACCCATGGCTATATTGAAAACCCTAGTTTTTGAAGCATCTACTAATTTGAAATTAAAGAGTTGAAGGGCTTCATGGAGAAAAGTGTTCCATGAATCAAGTCTCCCATACCTTGAATGATGTTTTTCTCATGAAATTAGAGAAGAAAGGCTTGTTCTTGAACCCCTAGCTTGACCTTGACCTTGCTCTTCCTCTTCAATGGAGTCTTAGAGAGAGAATATTTTGATAGAGAAGTTTGTTTAGTTTGAGTCTTGTGAGTTATGAGGGATTAAAGGGTAGCTAATAGTTAAAAAGTACTTGTATATGTTTAAATAACTAATATAAATTGTCCCCGCCCTTAAATAACAAACATAGGAATTAATTAAAATGATAAACCCTTGGCCGAATAGAGGCAGCTTTTGCAGAGCCCATCCATGACCCCACACCTACGGGGCGTGGATGGACCCACGGACCGTACTGGTCACTCGTGGGTTGGGTCTATGTCTTGCCTTTTGGCCTTGGTCCAGGCCTCACTCACGAGCCCCCACCTACGAGGTGTGAGTTGGTCCACGAATCGTACTGCATGGTCGTGGTTTCCTTCAGAGACTAGGAGATTTGGGGGAGTTTGGGGAAGACTAAGTCTTGACTTATGACCCGCACCTACAGGGTGTGAGTCCACCCACGAGGCGTGGGTGCCCCTCTCGTGGACCATGCTATTTTGATAGCTTTTTGGGGTTGTTCCTTGGCCCTCCTCAAGGAACCTTAGGGGGTCCTTGGGGGGCCATGCCTTAACGTTTAGGCACTAGGACTTTAGTACTAAGTTAGGGAAGTTATTTTAGGACTTTAATCTTCATGTTAATCCTATTTAGGCTACTAGACTACAAGTTAGGCTCTAGCTTAGCTCATTACATTTCTGGGATGTTACAGTTTATATGATGCTTATGTTAGAGATCATGCTATAACTATGATGATTATGCTATAACTATGTTATTATCTCTTATACTTATGTCTTATGTTGACTAACCATTTTTAAGATGCTCTTATGATGTTGTGCTATCTTTCATACTTGGTACATTTTGTACTAACGCATATTGCCAACATTCTAATCAAATGTAGGATTTCGGAGATTGAATTGCTTTGGAGGCTAGGTTTATAAGGTGCAAGAAGAGTTGAAGAATTGGTGAGTCCTCATAACTTCGAAGACAAACCCATGTTTCATTTCTATCATTTCTTTATGTTTTAGACTTTGTATGGGCTGCATCCCAAGAGTTTTATTCAAAAGTTTAATAGATGGTTTGAGACAAAAGTGTAGTAAAGACTTCCGCTTGCTTATGAAAATGTTTTTCATTACATGGTTTTAAAGAGGTTTTAAATTTTCCATACTTTTATATTATCCTATGTTATGATTATGATAAGGCTTGTATGAGACCCCTTCGAGGTCAAGTACGTCATGTTATGTCTAGGGGGTACCCCTGGGTCGTGACAGTGGTTGAATGTGGGGATCATTGGGTCCAATTCTACTGTTCTTAAGGGTAATCTACAATCATAATTACTAAATATAGCATTCAATAATGTGGTTAGAGGGTTTGTATGCTTGGACGTATCCCTCGATGAGTATCTGATGTCTAAAGATCAAATTTTTATAACTTAAGCAGATGAAAATTTATGTTGTGAGATGGAGATGTTGTTAAGAACTATGATTGTTTTGGTATTATGAGTGTGTGTTGGTGGATTCAAGTTCACTTCTATTTGTAGCGAGTATTGACTTGGAATTTTATCATGTTTAAGTACTAACGAATTAGTCCGAATGATTGTGTCAATGTCACGACCCAAGGGTACCCCTAGCCGTAACACGGCGTATTTGACCCTGAAGGGGTCGCATACAAGCCCTTAGCATAATCATAACATCAAGACATAGAATAATGCAGAAAAATTTAAAACTCTTACAATCGAAGTCAACTTCTTTTTCATAAGCGAATCTAAGAATCTAGACTTGTCTCAATCACCATCTAGTACAATAGAGAGTACAAATAGGGTCAAAGCCCTTTACATTAATAAAGTCTCAAAAATAGAGCGTACAATAAAAGCTAGAAAATGATAACATCTTGTCCTCGAACTTGAGGACTCACCAAGCCTAGGGAATAGTCAACCCAAGCTTCACTTGAAAGAAGTAGTACGTCTCAACGACCAGAACCTACACTCATAGAATGTAGAAAATATGGGTTAGCACAAATAATGTACTAAGAATGGAAGCCATGCATAAAAATCATTGAAACATGAGTAAAAGGGATATTTAGTTGAAATCATGCCTTTATCAAGTTTAAAAGTCATTTTGCACATTCATGAAGAAACATAAGTCAAACCAACATATAAGCAACCCAAAGCCATATTAGTGCAATGCAATGGTAAGATCCCATAACCCTACCAAATGCTAGGTATCACATTTAGGCGACCAACAACATACATATCTTACTTTTACCTTGTCCATAACCAACATACGTAAGTAAGGAGTTATTCATATTCATAACTTGTAACAAGTAAAGTCAATCTTAACATTCATACATATCTAACATAAGAGAACCTCACCACAACCCCTCTTAAAGCCTACTTGTGCAATGTATGAGTGAAATCTCATACCCCCACTCCTAGCAAGTAGTACCTCTTAAGAAGTCATAATTAAAGTCCATGTTCTTATCATAGTTCATATTCATATCATATAGGGAAGTTTAGCCTTAACCGACATAGACCATGTGAGCTACATGGAATTAGATGTTCTACCCCCACACTGAAAAGAGTGTCCTACTTGCCTAAGGTAGAACTTATATAATAGCTTTTAGGTGGATCCACTAGATAAAGACCTATATGGGTACATAGTTATGGGATATGGAGATTACTACTAAAAGCCCGGACTACTAGCGTAAAAGGTTTCCATCTCATGAGACAACATACATTGGGAAGCCGGACTTGCTAAACGTAAAAGCCTCCATCTCATTTTCATATCCACTCGGTGCTAAGCATAATTCCCTTTAACGATCATATTAAGCCTTTACTTAAGTTCAAATTCATGAAAGAATGCCCTAGGCACTCAAACCAACATACCTCATAATAGCTCATAGATTCATTAGGTGAGAATACCTTTCAACCTTAGAATCATCAACATGTGAGTAAACCTTTCACAATATATTCATAGTGTTTCATGAGGATTGCCTTTCATTCAACACAACAAGCTTATCATAAACATACATACATACTTTATGCGTAATCAAGTGTAAAGGGTATAGGGAAGAAGGGTCTTGCATCAATACCACAATTACACAATAGTCATAGGATCATCACTATCTAAGTGAATCATGAGTTCATATACAATCTTCATCAACATATACAAACCCTAGTTATTTCCCTTCAAGGCTAGGAATCACGATAAACCCTAACTTCTAGAATTACAACACTAGATAGGGGAATTTTATGATTCAACAACTTAATAAACATAAACATGATCAATTGTTAAGCTTCCATGATTAATCAAGTCACACCTTAGTTCACAATTTAGGATGAAGGGAAAATCATAGGTCCAAGGGAGATTTTCATCAAAATCCAACAATACTCCATTAATATAACCATAAATCATCATAATCAATCATAATAAACCATAATTAAGCAATAGATATCGTTTTGGAAGAAGACCCATGACTAGAGTGAAACCCTAGGTTTTTGGAAGTCTTAAGACATAGTTTGAAGGGGCTTCTTGGGTGATATCTACCCAAGAATGAAAAGCATTCATACCTTAAAGATATTTCCACATGAAATTGGAGCAGAAAGGCTGGTTCTTGAACCCCTAGCTTGACATTGACCTTGCTCTTCAATGGAGTCTTACAGAATTTTTGGAAGAGGGAAGTTGGTTTCTACTTTGAGTCTTGTGAGTTATGAAGTGTTAAGTGGGGTTTAACGACTTAGAAGTATTTATATAGGTCTAAAATAACTAATAATAACCGTCCCCACCCTTAATTAATTGATCAAGAATTTACGAAACTACCCCTCACTTGGCGAGCTCAAGATAACATTTGCAGGAAGGGACCTACGCCCACTACCCATGGACCATAGGTGGGCTCACGCCCCATCCTATAGGCCCATGGTTTAGGTCTATATCCCCTCCTCTTGGCCATCTCAAGCCACCCACTCACGAGACCCCACCTACGGGGCGTGAGTGGGTCTACAGACCGTGCTGTCAACTCGTGGTTTCCTTCAGAGACTAGGAGATTTGGGGGAGTTTGGAGAAGACTAAGTCTTGACTCACGACCCCCACCTATGGTGCGTGAGTCCACCCACGAGGCGGGGTGCCCATTTCGTGAGTCAAGCTGTTTGGATAACTTTTTTGGATAGTCTTTTGGCCCTCTTCAAGGACCTTTGGGGGGGTCCTTGGGGGGCTATGCCTTGACGTTTAGGCACTAGGACCTCAGTACTAACTTAGGGAAGTTATTTTAGGACTCAAATCTTCATGTTAATCCTATTTAGGAAACTAGACTACAAGTTAGGCTCTAGCTTAGGTCATTCGATTTCTGGGGTGTTACAATCAAGGTCCTTGATAGCATGTTGTAGACATGTGTACAATCAACTTGGTGGTTATTGGGAATAGCTTTGTGGTTAGCTAAGTGTACATAAAACAATAATTATCACTCAAGTATTGTGATGACTTCATTTAGACTTTGTATGGGAGGATATATAGGTATTCAATTGGTTGGCTAGGGACGAGGATTATATCATAAAGTGAGACTTAGTTTTGTTAAATAAGACCTTAGGTATGAGGAAGAACCGGTTGAAATTCTTTATCGCGATGTCCGTAAGCTAAGGATATGCAATACAAGTAGCCTCAGTAATTCGACGATTCAGATACTACTCTACCCTTACTTCAGCCAGTCTTTCCTAGTTGACCACTCAGGGACGAGTGATGGGTAAATTGGTATCTATTGTAATGACCTGATTTCGTCGTTAGAAAAAAGCCAATAGGGAAATAATTGGGGCCAGAAAACTTTTTTGTAGTAACTTGAGATTTCCCAACCTAGTCCAGATTTGGACGAAATCAAAGTCAGTAAAGTCTAGGGAAATCTAGTAACAACTGGGTGATTTAATTATGATTTTTATTACATGAACAGATATCTAAGACATTAAGGAACACATACGACTTTACGAAATTGAATTCGGGCGAGTAGAACTCCTGAAACTGAACTTAGTGTGAACGGGTATTTTCTGAGTGTCATAGGATGAAGGGGTGTTGTGAAATGGGGGTTTGGAATTCTTAAATTTTCTTATTGTTTTCGTGCAAGCCGCCGGAGCGGGATTAATGCCGCTAGGGTGGGGCCGCTTAAGCAGGGTGAGGATCGTTGTGGCAGGTCCGACGCGACTTAAGGTCGTAAATAAACCCCAAAACGTCTTTATTCTGCACTTTCGACTTTGAGATCTAAGGAACGACCCCATACAAGTTCTTGACCATTTTTCACTATTTTTTAGGCTAAAGGTAAGGTTTCCACTCCTCGAATCCATTTTTTGATCCGTAGAACTTAGTTTCTTGGGTGATTATTGCTAGGGAAGGGTTTTGGAACTATTTGGATGGTGGGAAAAGCCCTAATCTGGATGTAGGCATTAAGGGTCTGACCTAGGGTTGATATTATTGATTCTGATCTGGGTAATTGGGTCTTGATTGTTGATCCTTGCGTATGAATTGTTGTTTATAGACCTAGAACAAGCGGAAAGAATCCAGAAAAGGAAGATTCAAGTGCCTTAGGGGATTCAAGCTTGGATTTGAGGTAGGTGATCGTTGTGATTTCATGTTGGTGTGATATATGTTTGTAATTGCTCTTTATAATGAATATATGTATGTGAATGTTGCATTATTGATCACCCAACCCTAATCGTAAATGAGGATAATTGAACAACTGCATGCCATGAATCACCTCTTGTTGTATGATTGTGAAAATATACATTGTGATTGTGATTGTGGTTTGTTGATTGGATCGATTGCCACGTTTCAACATAAACATTAGATCGGTTGCCATGTTTCGGCATAAACATGCATGGGATCAGTTGCCACGTTACGGCATAAACATTGGATCGGTTGCCAAGTTCCGGCATAAACATTGGATCAGGTACCACATATTGGTACACTAACAATTTGGGTGTTGGTTCCATGAGAGGACCATTAAATTAGATTCCATGAGAGGACCATTGAATTGTGTTGTGTATCTACTTGTGATGATTATGTTCATATTTAATGATGATTGATATTGGAAGACTTTATGTTGCTCTAAATTGATAACCAATGACTTGATATAATTGTGATATTTGAGAATTGTGAAACTGTTCGTTGTTCGTAAATGTATGTGTATTATTGAGAATGTGGGATGCTACATTAATCCTAAAAGGATGTCTAATATTATATATGTTTGGTATATGTCTGTTTTATAATGTTGTGGTTACTTGCATGTGTTTCACTTATTGGGATAGCCGCGTGATCCTACCAGTACACTGTGGTTGTGTACTGATACTGCACTTGCTTGTTTTTTGTTGAGTACAGGCATCTTCAGGCGGGTAATGATAGACCCCAGCTAGGTGACTATTGAGTGTGACCAGATTCAAGGGTGAGCCAGTTCTTTCGGGCTGCCATGGATCTTTCTTGTTTAAGTCCACTCTTTTCTGGCTCAGACTATTTGTTTAAGATGTTTGTTTAGTTTCGGGGTTGTACCCCTTGTTCTTAGGCTTGTCGTTAGTAGAGTTTTGGTACAATAACTTTCAGTTTCTAGGGGTTGCTCTTCCGCATTAATTTGGTTAATTGTTTGTTAAAATCTTGGAGTTTATGGGGACTCCATTTTTATTGACACTTAAACCTATTTCCATATCTTTAAATGCCTTAGTGTTCATAAAATTTGTTAGTTTTGGTTCTCCCACCGAAGGGTTTGTGTGGGTGCCACTCACGACGGTCTGGGTTGTGACATTAACTATGTTAATACATGTATTAAATCCTTTTGCATTACTAATACCAGGAAATCCATGGTATATACACTTCTCAATAAGTTTGGTAGCGGAACCGGGAGGTACCGGTACCGGTACCGTTCCGGCAAGCTCCGATTAGTTTCAAAATGTAGGGGAACCGGAAGGGGTAGCGGGATGGAAATCGGAACATTACCAGTTAGTTCCGGTCCGGAAAGTGTCGGTTCCGGTTCTGATCCGGTCCGATTAATTAACTTTTTTTATTATTTATTTTAAACTCAATATAGTCGTTGCCAGCCATTAGGTAACGGGTATTTGGCCCCACCCAATGGTTATTTCAGCCTTTAACCCCCCAAAACACCCCCCAAAGTTTTTTTAATACCCCAAAGTTATAAAATTTACATATTTTTTTCCTATTTTTTAACTATAAAAACCCCCAACCTTTTATTATTTTTACTCATAAATATTCTTCATCTTCTATTCTTTCAACTCTCAAGTATCTAATCTCTATTAAATTACAAATTATATTAGTTTGAAAGATTTGGTGGATTACTAGTTTGGTCTTTGCAGTTTGGAGCAACCTTCAAGCTTGAAGATTCAACTTTCATCTATCAATTTTCAGCTTTCGGTCATACACGTCTACTTTTTTAAGTAGACGTTTGGTACATTCGTTCCAACTTTCATCTTTTTAGTCTTTACTTATTTAGTTATTTATTTGTTTGCATTTAATTTATGTATTATATATAATTTACTCACTTTTCATATTTTAATATGGATTTCGGTAAAAAAAATGTTGACAAAGGTAAAAGAACTATTATTGGTGCGATCGCTAATGTATTTACCGAAAATTCTGAAAAAAATAAAAAAGATGGTAGTTCTTCTAAATCTAAAACTAGACAAGTAGCACAACTAAGAATAAATACTAAAGACGTCGATGAAACTGTTTTTAATATTGATAGTAATATTGAATTAGATCATTATCATGAATCTTTAAAAGCAAGGTTTGGTAATTTTGATGAAGAATTAGAAGAAGTAGTAGAATATGATAATGTTAATGATGATATTAATAATTTTGATGATGATGATGAGGAGGAGGAGGAGGAGGAGAAGAAGAAATATAGCCAGTTATGGCTACTAGTCCCGCTCCCATTCGTTGTCATGTCCCCCCGCTCCCATTCGTTGTCATGTCCCCCTCCCCCCCCCCGCCGTATATCCTAGTCAGGCTAGGCCCAAGGTAGAACGTGTTAAAAAATCTATTGTGTGGCAATGTATGACTCAAAGTAATGTTTTTATTTGCAATAAGTGTAAATATAGAATGAATCATAAAACTATGGGAAAACAGGGTGGGATAGGACATTTGAGTAATCATTTAATAGGATGTTGTAAAAATAAATTTTTGCATGCTAAAGATGTAGCCGAGGCTAAAAAGAATGGTACCCCCCCCCCCAACCCCTTCCTAATGCATCTGTAGGAGTAGGGGGCTCTAATATGGTCCTATCAACATTAAAGCCTTCTAATGTTTCTGGCCCTAGTACACAACGCTCACTTATAGAAAAAAAAATCTTGAAGAATTAGCTAAAATGATTGTTGTTATGGGCTTGCCTTTTAGTTTTGCTGAAAAATTCAATTTTATTCATTATATTCAAATTGTGTATAATTCACATTTTAAAGGTTTTACAAAAAAAACACAATTAAAAAGGTTATTTTTTATTATCAAGCTCAACATTATAAATATTTTCGTTGTTTATTTTATTATAATACTTGTAAATTGGCTATTACTTCTGATATGGGTCATAATGTAAATGGTCATGATTATTTCACTATTACTGCCCATTGGATTGATGAAAATTGGATTATGCAAAAAAGAATTTTAGGTTATAAATGTTGTGAAATGCATAAAACCGGTAGTTACATAGCTCAAACTATTTTAGACGTTTTACAAAACTATGAAATTTGTGATAAAGTAATTAGTGTCACCCTAGATAATGCTTCTAATAATTTATCCACCGTTGAAATACTAAAACCGACTCTTTGCCCTGTTTATATTGATGGTTTTCATATTAGGTGTGTTGCACACATATATAATTTGATTGTATGAGATGGTATAGCAATGTATAATAATGGTTGCATAAATGTGAAATTGCATGTCATTTTATTTTTAAATGTCAAGTAAAGTCTAGATGTAGAGAATTTGAAAATCGTGGTTGTGAATTTAATCTTCCCCCTAGAAAAGTTCCAAAATCAGTATGTACTAGATGAAATTATTTATTTGAAATGCTTCAAGTCGCTTACGAATATAGAAAACATTACAAATGGTTTGGAATGCTCATAATTCAAATATGGACTATAGACTTGATGAAAATGATTGGAATGACCTAAAAGAACTTATAGAATTTTTAAAAGATTTTATTTAGCTACAAAACAAATTTATGGACTTTATTATCAAACTTTTTGCTCTGTTTTACCAATTATTTGTGCTATTTCTAGTAAATTTTATAAATTCAAGAATAAACCAAGATTTGAAGATTCTGCTAAGTCTATGATTGAAAAAAAAATTAAAATTTTTTCCTATTCCTCAAATTTATTTAACTACTTGTTTTTTAAACCCAACTTACAAAAATGTGGGTGCATCACGAATGGTTGAAAAAATATATTTAAATTTAGATATTCAAGATTTTGAAACACCTAGTTGTCAAGCAGTTAAAGATAGCATAAAAATTGAAGCTAGAAAATTGTATGACTTGTATAACTCTCATAGAATAAATGTAGTACGTAATGAAGAACCTGCAACTTCTAGGTGTAGATATAATGAAGATAATATTGATGATATGCTAGAAAGTTATCTTGAACTTAGTCATGACGAAAAAATGATTTTGATGCATATATTAATCAGTGTACGGAAACTATTAAGGATTCACAAGGTTTACCTGAACTTTTAGATTGGTGGAGCAATCGCGGCAAGGGATTTCCAAAACTTCAACCGGTGGCTCGGGATGTGTTAGCTATTCAAGCATCTTCAGTAGCTTCGAAAGACGCATTTAGTGCCGCAAGATATCGAATTGGAGAGCATAGGTATTCATTAGCAGCAACAGTTTGGAGATATCAGTATTATTTAGAGATTGGATTAACGCCGAGAGAAGGAGTTATGGGCGTCCACCTACCAAAATTGAAAATGATATTGATGAAATGTTATAAGATTATAGTGATGACGGCATTGATGCATTGGAGGAACTAGCCAATTAACCAATTTTAGATCATGTTACTAGAGAAATATTAAGTGATTTAAGACAAGACTTGCTTGGTACAATGAACTATTAGTATGATAATTCGAGGTCTAATTCAAACAGAACCCTTCCTAGAAGGTGACTGTGTAGATTAGGTCTCTACTAATATTTTGTAACTCAAATTGTACTATTTAATTTTTATTAATAAAACTATAGGCTATTCGCCTTAATCTTTTTTTTTATTATTATTGTCTTCAATTTTAATACAAGTCTTTTTTTATTATATTTTCAATTTTCAAATGACAAAGTTGAAACTTAAGTTATAATTTGAAATTTAAAAAAAATTACAAATTAAAGTTTAAAATATAAATTTTTAAAGTTTTAAAGTTTGAAATTTAAACTTTTAAACTTTTAACGATTGAAATTTAAACTTTTGAAATTTAAACTTTTAATGTTTAAAATATAAACTTTAAACTTTTAAAGTTTGAAATTTAAACTTTTAAACTTTTGAAGATTGAGATTTAAACTTTTGAAATTTAAACTTTTAAAGCTTAAAATATAAACTTTTAAAGATTGAAATTTAAACTTTTAAAATTAGACTTTTAAAAGAAATATTTCGTAAATCACAATTTTTTAATTTTAATAATTTTTTTTAAAAAAAAAAAAATAGAGTCATTAGTCCCGGTTACCGGTCCGATCTGATCCGGTATTGTACCGGTCCGGGACGGAACCCTTAAAAATTTCCGAAACTATCGGTACCAGTCCATCCCGATTCCGATCTTTTTCCGCACGGAGGATGCCAGTTCCGATCAGTGACGGTCCGATAGTTCCCTTACTGATTATGTTGTCAGGCTTACAATAGAGTGCATTAGTTACACATAACATCAAAAAGTGTTCCAAAGCAGGGACTACTAATACACAGAGATAATGCATGTATTGTTTTTACTAATAAACTCTATCAAACGATCCCTTAATACAAATAAATATTTACCATCTCTTAACATATTTGAGATACCTTTTTTTTTTATTGAGATCAAAAGGCCTAAAGGGCCAAAAACTTGTAAATCAAAAGAGATATATATATATATATGTACATCTATTGGACCAGGTCCAAAGAATCAGGCCCAACCAAGAGAACCTACAAACAGAGCTTTACCTTCTTTGTTATTCAACTATTGCTATTTTTGGGCCTTTTACAGAAATCTCATACATTTGGGGCTAATTACATTCTATTTCAAAAGTTTTTTCAATTACAAAAAATTCAGATTTTTCATTGCTCTTGTATACATTCGTTGGTTGTCTGATACATTGCAAATGATACATTACTTAATGGGAGGGATGTATCCGAAAGGGGTTAGAGATATATTTGAAAGGAGCGAGATGTATCCAAAAGGAGATAGAGATGTATCGAAAAGGAGATATGGATGTATCCAAGAGGGAATATGAATGTATTCAAGAGGGGATATGGATGTATTCAAGAGGGGATTTTTTATTATTTTTTTTTTAAATGAGAGAGAATTTTAGAGTTTATGATATCTTATGTTATGTATTTATATAATTTTCCACTAATTTTTTGTTTATCATATTAGAGAAAATTAGACAAACTTTTCATTGGGTTAAATTTCCTTCTCAAAATAACTCAAGTATCATTAAATACTTAAAATGGCTATTCAGCCACTTTTAATTTCCAACAAAGTGCATTTTCGGCAATTGTTTTCCCTTTATTCTTCCTTCTTCTTTCCTTCCTTCCTTTTTCTTCTTCCATGTCTAAAGATTCTTCAAACCTTGACTTCAAAATTTGGTGTTCCATAAATGTGGATCATTTTGGAGTAATATATATATATATATATATATATAAAACTTGAAACATTGAGAGAGACTCATATCTAGATTTTAGATTGCATAGAAGAGATTTTGAGTTGATCGGGATTAAAAGATTTCATTAGCGACTTAATTTTTTCAAAGCTTAATATTAAAATTTGGCTTACCACAAACGTAAATCATTTTGAGTGAATAATATCAAAAGACTTCAAACATTCTTTATGGACATATGAGATATGATTTGGTTTTGCACGCACATTCATTTCCTCTCTCCTCATTAATTAAGTATCGAGAAAATTTAGAAATATACAATTACCTAATTTATATTGTAAAATTATAGATTAAAACTTACATTACAAATCTCTAGCTCAAAATACAAATTGGTATACAATATTATATATCTGATATACAATAATATTTCATATTTTATTGGGTAAATCACATAAATATGCTATATCAAGAAAATATTTACCATTTATGCCAATATAATTTTTTAACTAAATATAACAATTTTTTTGGAACTAAAAAAATTACCATCGCTTCGCCTCTTTCTGTGCCCTTTTTTCTCTTCCCCCTCTTCTTCTTTTTATTTTTCTTCTTCTTCGTCTCTTTCTGTCATTTTTATCTTTCTTCTCTTCTTCTTCTTTTATTCTTCTTCTTTGAAATTTTCATTTAAATAACTATCCTCAAATTAGTTTTTGCTCATATTTTACTCCTTTTTTTTTTTTCAAAAACACGAGAAGAGGAATAGAAACACCAAAAATTTGGACAAAATTATGTTTTCAAGAAGAAACTTTAACTCTCTAAAATTACAGCAACAAGAGTTCACCATTGATAATCATTATAAAGCTTCAAATTTTGAATTCATTATTTGAATTTTCCAAATTTACAGTTTGGATAGGTTGTTCCTACAAATAATTGAAAATGTCATTTGGAGTTTCTATCTCAATTTTAACAAGGTTTGGTTAAGTTTATACAATTGATTTTAGAAGAAATATTAGATTAAAATTCGAAAAAGGTGAAGTTTACGAAACTGTGTCGCAATTGCATTAAAGTTGTATTAGATATGTTTCATAATTGTATTAAACTTGTATTAAAATTATAAATAATACATTTATAATACATATTGCAAACTTCACTCCCTTTTTAGTGATATCAATTAAAATAATTTAAGTAACACATTTATAACATAGGTACAATACATTTATAACATAGGCACAATACATTTGTAATACATATTGCAAACATCGCTCTTTTTCTTAGTGATGCAAATCAAAATAATTTATAAGATATGTATAGTACATGTTTTATTATGAATAGTACATTTATAATACATATTGCACACTTCACTCCTTTCTTAGTGATACCAACAAAAATAATTTAGGTAACACACTAATAATACATTTATAAGACATGCACAATACATTTTTAATACTTATTGTAGTCGTCACTCATTTTCTAGTGATATAAATCAAAATAATTTATAAGACACATATAATATAAATTTTATTCTTGAACAATACATTTTTAATACATATTGCAAACATTACTCACGTTTGTAGTGATACAAATCAAAATAATTTATAAGACACATATAATACATGTTTTATTCATGAATAATACAAGTTTAATTTAGTCTATAGATCTCTTGTCTTTCGTTAGTTACATTTTTCAATCATTCTTAATTTTCTCTTCTAATTCAACTTTAATATATGTAATACACTTTTAATGCAAATTATTCATTTTGCAGTTTATTGATTGATTTGTTACTATTAGATTACTTGTTTAATTCATTATTGATACAAATTTAATTCACTCTATAGATCAATGTGGTCTTTTATTAGTTATATTTTTTATTCATGCTTAATTCTTTCTTCTAATTCAACTTTAATATTTGTGTAATACACTTTTAATACAAGTTTAATTCAATTTGCAGTTTATTTGTTGATTTGTTACTATTGGATTGCTTGTTTAATTCATTATTGATATTCGTTTAATTCGCTCTATAGACCATTAACTTGTTTATTAGTTATGTTTTTTTATTCATGCTTAATTCTCTCTTCTAATTCAGCTTTAATATTTGTGTAATACACTTTTAATACAAGTTTAATTCATTTTGCAGGTTATTGGTTGATTTGTTGCGGTTGGATTACTTGTTTAATTCATTATTCATACAAATTTTATCTAGTTTACAGATCATAGAATGTTCTTTCGTTTGCTACATTTTGTATTCATGTTTAATTCGATTCTAATTCAACTTTTATATGTATGTAATGCATTTTTAATTCAAGTTTAATTCATTTTGCTATTTATTATATATCTTCATTTGTGACAAAGATGACATCATATCTTCAAATCTCCATTTATTTAAACCTTCATATCTTCAATATATTCAAATCTACAAATTTTCCTCAAGTATGAACGCAATTATTTATATAACCTTCATTAGAATGGAAATTGTCGACACGCCAACGCAATAAATAAAAAATTAATCGACTTCTTCTACAAACTAAGCAGCCCCAATTCTTCGATTCATGAATCCTTAAATTTTCTATAGATCTTCAGTCTTTGATAAAAACCTATTTTTTTTTATATAATATTGAAAGATTAAGGAACATAGAGACAAAGAGTTGCAGGGAGAAAAAGAAAGAGATAAAAAGCATATAGAGAGACGATGCAGAGAGGAAAAGAAAGAGAGAAAGAGCATAAAGAGAGAGGACGTGTAGGGAGGAAAAGAAGGAGCGGGAGATAGAAAGAAAGGGAGAAAGAACGCAAGAGAGAAGATAAATCTAATAGAATAAGTATACATAATATTGCTATATATTGCTATAGATGGTAATAATTAAAGAATATGTTTAAAAATAGTAATTATTAATTAAAAGGGACTCACCCAAGTAATTAATCCTATTTTATTTTATACAAAAAATGTTTAAAAGTTTGATATACAATATTATACACTCGAATACAATATTATGCAAAATCGTAAAGGTGTTTATACACTCATATACAATAATATACAACACTATACATTATTATATGAAACTAAATTTTGTCATCTTCCTTGAATCCAAGCATAAGATTCATCCAAAAACACCTTAAAATTGCACCAAATCACTCAAAATTTCATTTTTAGGCTCCTAAATATGTAACAACTATCTTTTGCAACAATACCCACTTGAAACAGGCTTATTTACGAAAATTAATTTTTAAATGTTGAAGCTTCGAGCTTCAATAATGGTTGTATGTGGCTTTAACGAAATGTCAATAGTACTTCATAGTAACTACAATAACGAAGATAAACAATGGCTTAATATGTAAATTTCTTCAAAAGCAGGAATCACTCAACTATATATACATATGAGATCATTCATTTCACTCCGAACAAGTAATACAATCAAATCAGTTAATAGCCCCCATCATTACTACAAAGGAAAAGGGTTAAAAATGCCCTCAACGTATTGAAAATAGGTCAAAAATGCCCTCCTTCCACCTATTGGATCAAAAATGCCCTTAAGGTTATTTTTAAGGTTAAAAATGTCCTTTAACAGAATTATAACATGACATAAATGAATTTTTAAATTAAACACATGCCGTTAAAGTATTGGTCCACATGAATTTTTGACCCAACTCAATGAAACTGACCTACCCTTTTTAATATAACCCGGCCAGCTGATTTTCTGGGTTTTTTTTTTTCGAATCTATTTAATTTGTTGAACGGATTTCACCACGGTTGCTTGGTTTGAGTGTTAGAGACTAAAATCTATTGGGAACGTTGTTGTTGTGGTTTGGGTTTAATCCTGGATTGTTCCATAAAATTCTTGTTGCGTACCCACATATGGTTGATCAAGAAAACTAGACCTTCGTGGGACTGTCGGACGGACTGTGGTTACGAATAACCTGGGTGGTTCCACGGCGGGGATTGTTACCATGTTCGGACGAAGGTTACTTGTGGCACATTGGGATGCAATGGAGTTTTTGGTGGAACTGAGCACTGGTTCCTCAATAATAGGAAACAGGAAGATGGAAGTCCAATTCCGTCATCGGTAGGATTCTTTGAGTTGGGTCAAAAATTTACGTGGATCAATACTTTAATGTCATGTGTTTAATTTAAAAATTCATTTATGCCATGTCATAATTCTCTTAAAGAAGGACATTTTTAACCTTAAGGGCATGTTTGATCCAATAGGTGGAAGGAGGGCATTTTTTACCTATTTTCAATACGTTTAGGGCATTTTTAACCCTTTTCCCTTACTACAATAACCAACTTCATCGTAAAACCTGCCAGCGACGACTTAGCTATCACCAAATTCATATAGTGATAAAATCACATATAAAAATTCCAAAAATGAGTAGACACTGAAATGCAGGAGGACAGAGATAGAGAGAAACTGTTTTGAGTGTGTATAATAAAAGAGAAAAAAGAGATATCAATTGACTAAATTTGATAAAATTTAAAAATCTTGATCTATTTTAATACAAGTAATTATGTCATTGGATATTTTCACATCCACACAAAAATCAAAATCATACATGACTCATATTTTTTTCCTAAAATGCTAGGGAGTAATTGTTAGGGCACACCAACCCTAACCTAGCTAGTTTCTTTCACACATAATATATAGGTGGACCATCGAAGTTAAATTATTTTGTTACCTCTGACAACACGGCAAATGTAATGCATTAAAGGCTCTATACGCCAGCCCCTACTCAACCTTAAATTCAAATGTAATTCCTTTTGAGTACGTTACCGCATGTATATGCAGAACTAGGGGTTATATTTAGGTTGGTTTGGATTTTTTAAATATCAAATTAAATTATTTTAGTCGAATTTTTAAATTTATAAATCAAATCAAACCAATAAAACTGAAATTTTTTGGATTTTCGGGTTTTTTCGAATTTTTCCGGTAAAGTATTCATACAAATATATAATTTACTTGTATTTCAAATATTTCTTTAGTCCTACCAAAATACAACTATCTAAGGTGTTTCTTAAGAAAATAACACAAAATATGATATGATTAATGACACAAAAAAATATCCAACAACAAAAAATAATAATGAAATCGCGTAAAACAAATATTGCAAATTAACAAGTCATAATGAAAATGATCATAATTTAAAAGTACTAAATCATGCTAAATTAAGTTTAATAAGTATTAGTTACATGACTAAATATTAAAGAAAATTAAAATTAGATTGTATATGTTAATTGTCTAAACCATTGTAAAACTAAAGAACAAATATTCAATATTATTGTCATTCTTAGTGTTGAATTGATTTTCTTTATGAATTAGTATTAATTTGATTTTGATTTAAGCTTTATTATAGTTACCAACATCTGTGGATTATAATCTTTATTGAACCATTTAGAATTCTAAGTTTTAAACTTGAAATAATAAATTAAAAGATAAAAACTATGAAAAAGTATAAGAAATATTGAAAAATTATATCAAAGTAAATATTTTAATGTATAAAATAAAATTTTAAAATTATATATATAATATCTGGTTGGTTTGGTCTCGGGTTGGTTTTTTTTAGTTAAAACCAAACCAACCCAAATATAGTCGGATATTTTTTTCAATACCAAACCAAGTCAAACCAAATCACTACTCGGGTTTTTTTCCGTTTTGACTCGATTTACAGTTTGGTTTGATTTTGTACACCCCTATGTAGAACAATCATAGACAAATGTGGTGCAGTTGATGAAATCATTTTTGTTTTTAATTAGAGGTCTTAAATTTAAGTTTTGAGTATGAGATTTGTTGTTAGGAACCACTTCCCTTTGAATGGGCCCTATGTGGTCCTAATCTAGAATAATTGACTTCAATGCAAATAACGGACACCAAATAAGAAACAAAGAAATATATATATATATATATGGAGAAGTCCTAAACTTTTGTCTCTATTTGTATATATTCCCCTAATGTATCAATGTAATTGTGAGCAAGAAATAACACACCGTTAAAAAACTATATGAAAATAACTAAGTTTTGCGATTTTTCTTATATCTATCTATATATTATATATATTAAATGAATAAATTTTTATATAATTTAGATCTCAGAAAGTGAAAAGTGTAAATCATACTTTTCTGTCCTTATTTACTTGTCCATTTTTTACTTGGTAGACCTATTAAGAAAATAATAATTGATATAGTGAGTTTACCATTTTTACTCCTATTAATTGATAGAATTTCAAAATCAATTTACTCATTAAGAAGGTTATATCTTTTTCAAAAATATTAACTCTCTAAATAAAATGATTGTATAATAAGTAAAAAAATATTATCTTTTTTTTAATTTGTCAAATATGACAAATAAAAAGGGATAAATAAGAAATTAAAATTGAACAAGTAAAAAAATGGAAAAAATATCATTTAAATCTGAAGAAGCAAAAAGTATCACGTATGATTGAGACAAAAAGAGAAGAGAGTACTAAAAAAAATATGCTAGCATAAAATAAATTATTGAGACAAAGTAGGAAGAGTACTGAACTACATCCCTTTATCATTTGGGTATTCTCAAATTGATGTGCGGCTTACTTAATATGCTATCGGTTTTAATTTATGTAACACATTTTGGATATTAAGATTTAAATAAATTTATTTTTTATCTAATATATTTCGGATATCGAGATTCAAATAAATTTATTTTTTATCAAAAAGTTTATATATATCTTTTAAATATTTTAGAGTGTCAATTATTGTGACTTATAGTATTTTTTATGTAGTTTACAAATATATAAATTTCATTTTAAAAAAAATTAAAGATTTCATGCGTAAATTCTCAATCAAACTTAAACTATTTGACTCTCGAAAAATTTGACTATCGAAAAATGAATTGTGTTACATAAATGAAAGAATAAGTAGTTAGTGTAGTTCTAGCACCCATCAAAGTGGGATACAAAATTAAATCTAGTAGGTTTGGTCCTTTTGTAGTCGTTGAAGCCCTTCTTAAAATAAGTTTAATAATAATACTATCAAATGTTCCCTAAACATTTTAAGTAATAATCAAAATGAACATTATATATATAGTAACAATACAATATAACGGATAACAATGATTCAAACAGAGTATAAGTGATAGTGCGCGATAAAGCTATCAACTACAATCAAACGAAATTATTAAAATGACAGTTAAAATAGATTAGAATATAGTATGAATCACAGTGGAAAAACATACTTTTTTATGGGGATTTTAAAGTAGCGATGGCTATGGAGGGTTATTAAATATCAACTAATTAAGGCTAATAAAAGTAGTTTCAAGTTTACTGTTACAAAAACATCAATAGCAAACAAACACGGCCAGAAAATATGGAGTTAAAAAGCAATAAAATTTATCAGTAATTTCTAATTAATTTGTT
Source organism: Solanum pinnatisectum (assembly GCA_035578085.1). Taxonomy (NCBI): domain Eukaryota; kingdom Viridiplantae; phylum Streptophyta; class Magnoliopsida; order Solanales; family Solanaceae; genus Solanum; species Solanum pinnatisectum. The sequence continues at coordinate 9,024,282 of CM069087.1, forward strand.
GCTAAAAAGCTCATAAATTCTAGTTAATTGAATTTTCTTATAATATATCGCTAATTTGTAGCTAAATAGACTCAATATGAAATTTTTATTATTTAGCTATTAACTTTTGAGATTCGTTAATTCCCTATTTTCTAGTAGTAAAAGCAGGAACTATATTCTGAAAAAATATTAAAATATCCTAGCTCCTTTGATGCATATGTGATGTGTCTACCTTATATGCATACAGAATAACTTTTTCATTTTTGCAATGGGCAAACCCTCTGATAAACCCTACTAAAAACCACTATATTTCTATTAAAAATGTTTAGTGATAATTTTCAGAGATATTTTAATTAAATCAATAATTAAAAAAGTAGCAATATTTTCATGTGTAATAATTAGAAAGTTTTTTTTTTATTATGACTATCTTGTTATAGATAGGATTATCTTATGTAACCTAAACTTATGAAAATTTTCGTGCAAGGATAAAATTTTTATTTTCAGACCACATATTTCTCTGTAAAAAATTTTACTCAAGATATGAACTGGTAGGGGTCTGTCTAAGCCCCGCCACCCCAATCCAACCCATCATTGAGGTGGTTTATTGTTTTTTAAAATAATAATAATTAGAAAGTTTTTCATTATTTTAGTAAGAATCATTTTCCTATCATATATTTTTTCAATGAATGAAAAAATCATATTTATTATATAAACTTCTCATTAATTTAAGATAGTAAAAACCTAAACCCCCACCCCACCCCAAAAAAAATTCCTCCTAGACCTGTCTATAATAATAATAATCATTATGGCTTTGGGGGCTCCCATTTGATGTCTTATTTTTTACCTTTGAAGGAGGTGCCAAAAATATCCAACTAAAATTGTAACAAATAATTGCTTGTAATTATTTTGTTTTTTGTCCAATTCTTTCCTGGCATTTGTTGCTAGAATCATCTTACTTATCTGTACAACATTATATATGTAATAATGCTGATGCCTTGTTTAGGTGTTGCATGCATCTTTAATCATTTCCTTTTCTAAGTTATTCATTGATGAACTCTGAGCGCTTATCATCATGTCAAAAGTTATAGACAGTAGCAAAGGTGTAACTTTATTTTTTAATTAAGTCCATCAAGCAAGTATCATATTCGATCATGACTCCAACTTGGGTCACTCAATTCCTCGTGAGCCTTGTAATAAGCAAGATGTTGACATTACCTAACAATTCCCCTCTCAACACCTGCCTCAAGCAGAATGTTACTCTTGGGAATCGAACTCACAACCTTGACTCTGATACCACTTGTTAGGATCAAGTGTTTACCATCATGCCAAAATTAGTTATAGCTGATAGGCATCATTATTATCACCCAATCATCATTCTCGGACATCATCACCATTAGCCACCATTCTCAATTATCACCACTAACCACCATTATATTCATTAATCATATCAATAACTAATTACCATCATCAATCACCACTATATATCGCCAACTGTCATCATCCTTAACTATTACTATCATCCACTATAATTATTTGTTTGCACCATCAACTACCATATGATCAATAACCATTGTTAATTACTATTGTTAGTCACCATCACTACTAGCTACCAGCACTACCATCATTGCCACAATCCCCCATTGACACTCACAATTATCACTGTTAGCGATCACCACAATCAACTACCATATAATTTTCTGTAAAATATTTTATTAATAGAGTATTATATAAATTTAGCATTTTACTGAAAATTTGTATATTAATTAAAGACAAGTTTTATATATTCAACTGTTGAGAATTTTTTTTTGATTATTTAGTATTCAGATTTTAATATTATATTTATTTAAATTCAAACATGTAAGTCTTAATGCACATATTAATATTCAAAAATACATTCAAGTGTATAAATATCTCAATCTTAATAAAAATAATTAGCACTTATTTTCCCAACATTTAGTGTTTTGATAAATGAGTTATAAATTAGCAATAAGAACAAATAGATGAAACTAGAGTTACTTCAGAACATTATCTTATTTTCAAAACTGTAACTTAATTAGACATGATTATAAAATATTTTAAGCAGTATTATTATTATTCAGAACATACTATGAAATCGTATCTAGAAAGTACAGTAGAAAGCAAACATTTTTTTTAAAAAGAGGAACATGTGGTGTCCTATACCATGTGTTATCCAGCCAATTGTTCCTTATTCTTGTCAAAATCTCAATAACATGTGATGGTACGTCACAAAAACTAAGATAATCCCTTAAATTCAAAATTTCATAAAGTTGAAATATAAATTCTTATATTATTTCCTTTAGTTTATTCTGGCTTTTTTTTTTTTTAATAAGTGTCAATTCTACATTTACTTTCAGATAAATAATCTTCAAGAACATTTTTCCGATTCATTCTTTCCGGCGCTCTTCAATCAAATTTATAACTTGTTCTAATCTTCTTTCTTTTCATGATACTAAACATTTTGAAGTAGTTATGCTAAGATGGAATAGAACACTCTACTGTGAAATAGTGCTCAACTAGTTCCAGTTTACGTGACACTATTTTTTTGCTAGTTTTGTTACAAATAAGTTGATACACATGATAATTTGATATTTTTATGTACGTGTTATTCTTAATTTAATTTATATGCCATAGTTTAATTTGAAATATTAAAAAGTTCGAAAAATAAATAAAGATTTAAGATTTTGTTGCTTCAAATATATTTAGAGTATTTGTGAGGTGCAATTATTTGTTTTTCTTTTTTTTTTTTAAATTTATGAATCTAAGAATCCATTCGACCATGGGAATTATTCATTTTTTTTATCAAAATAATTTTTTTCTTTATTTTAAAATTAGTGTTTGGTGATCATGGAAAACTCAAATTTAACTTGATGTTGAATTTTAAATTTGAAAAACAACTTATAATTTTTTTTTTACCTTCTTCTCTTTGTCTCTTCTTTTTTACTGCTTACTAGGTACATTTTAACCCAAGACATGAACACCGATGTTACAACTTACTAACTCCCAACTGTCCTACCCTATTTTTATATCTCATTGTATTTCTTATTTTAATCTACACACAATGTTTAGAGACATATTTGGTCTAATATAGGAGTAGTTCTTAACCACAATTATTAACATGGTAAATTTTGTATATTTTAAAGACATTTTTGATCTGTTTTCATATACTAAAAGAAAAAGAGTTTGACTTACACTAACTAGTAGCGCAAAAGAAATTACTTTGTTAATTACCTTTTCATATTCTAATAAATAATTTATTTTATTTTTTAAAATACCTAATTTCTAAATTTATATTAAATATATTATATTTTTTAATTTTAATTTATTTTTCTTGCTTTTTTTTAGTTGTTCTTTCACTTCTTCTATAATCCTACATCCTTCTTGAAAGTATATGCTAATTCTATATTGTGTGGGGGCTAAGTATCTAAATAAAGCCTTACCTCGAGGTAAGAATGTTGTCTTTCTATTTTTCTTAATACTATACTCCCTCTCTATTTATCTATATTTATTTATTTATTTTGACAAATCAAGAAAATATTTTTATTTATTATATCCTCAATTAATTACTTTGAAAAAGGTAGAATTTCTTGAAAATTTAAAGTTTTTAATTCATTCGCTTCATAATTAATAGGGGTAAAATGGTAAAATCACTATGTTAATAATTGTTTTCTTAATAGATGTATCAATTCAAAAGTAAACAAGTAATTAGAAACCAAATAAGTGACTTTTTATTTTTAACTTTTCACGTGATAATGTTTAATAACTGTGGCTTAAACTTTTGTAAAATGATTTAAAATAGAAAGAATGCACACGGGCTAGTTGCAGAGAGAGAGAGAGAGAGAGAGAGAGAGAGTAGAATTATTAGTTTCTTTTTCAGAAAAAGCAACTGCAATAAACCCCACCCCTCCATGTTACTTGTCTCAATCCACCTTTCTATATTTTCACTACTTTTATAGTATTCTCATCTTCTTTCCTTCCCTCAAATCTCTAGCTTCTTCATCATGGAACTTTCCACCATTAATTCATCTAAAACTGATCAGGATTATCACAATAAACTAATTTCTTCTGATGATCCTCCACCGCCAACAACGCTGCTACTTCAAAGATCCAAGGGTGGTCTTGTAACCATGCCATTTATTATAGGTACGTATTGACACACTTTTCATTTTAGTCTGTCAATTATGACAATAACAACGTAATCAGTAAAATCTCATATGAGAGCCCGGTGATGCATAATACTTACGTTGTAGTAAAATTCTATTCTTCTTTTCTTTCTTAAACTCCAAGTTAAGTTGTACGTTTTCAAAAAAAAATTAAAGGAACTCTAGGGATGGATGAACTCATTTTTGTTCTTTTAGGCATTTTCATTTTGGGCTGTAATCATTTTAGCCATTTTCATGAGGAAATCTGTGGATATATAGTTCATGGATTGCGAATGATATATTACTTAATGGAAGGGGTGTATGTGAGAGGGGATTAAGATGTATCCGAGAGAGAGGATAGGGATGGAGAGGAGATTTTTGTAATTTTTTTAAATGGTGGGAAATTTTAGAGATTATGGTAAAATAATGTGTGTTTTCATTAATCCATTGTTAAATAAGATTAGTCATGATTAATTTCATTATTTAGCTATAAAATTTGTCTGTCGTTGAATTTTTTTAAAAAAATTATATTATTGGTTTTTATGAACAGCAAATGAGGCATTGGAGAGGGTGGCAACTTTTGGGGTTTTACCAAATATGACATTTTATTTGATGAAAGAGTATAATATGGGAGTTACCACTGCACAAAATTTACTCTTTTATTGGTCATCAGCAACCAATTTTTTGCCACTTATTGGAGCTTTCATAGCAGATTCATATCTTGGACGCTTCCTTACCATTGGATTTGGTTCCATCTTCAGTTTCTTGGTAATTAAATAATTATTGCATCTATTTTATGTGAAGGTGTTACTGGTGTTACTATATTTATGTTGTGATAATAATTGTTTTTGAAACATTTGTCATGTTACTTTTTATATACTTTTTAACTATGTGAATTTTATTCGAAGATTTTATACTTCAAGTCATTTCACATAACTAATTGAGACGAAGAAAGTACTATATTGGAGTAATATACTAGTTATTTAAATTTTAAACCCAAGAGAAACAGATTACTATAGTCTACAAGTTTTATGCATATTTTACCTAAACCATACTTACAATAATAAGTGGACATTTGACCATGTTTCATTGTAAAATTTGAAAAAAGAAAATTTGTTTTTTAAAGTAAAAAAGATATTTGAAAATAAGAATTGTGTCTAGCCATGAATATAAATTGGAGTTTTTTTACTTTTCTATGAGTAATTTGGAGTGAAAAAGGTGAAAACACATTTTTATTATTTTTAAAAATTCTAAAATTCAATTTAAAAGTTAATTTTTGGAATTTTATAAGTAAATCTAATTGTTGCAAGCTGAGTACTCTGAAAATAAAAGTAACGATTTAAGTGAGTATATATAGTCCGTACAGATAATTTTTGTTCTTATCATGTCATTCTTACATATCAACGTAACAGATAACATATTTTATTTTTAAGATTTGAAATTTCATCCGATAAGAATAACCTGTTATATTGATGATATATAGTTTAATTTTTTTTAAAAAAAAATATTAGTAGATCATTTCGAGGCCCGCAAATTATTATATGATTTTTATTGTAATTATTGATACGAGGTACACTTGTTTCCAGCGTTGATACGATGTAGATTTGTTGTCAATGCTTATAGTATACTTAAATGGCATTACCACTAATGGAGTAGTTTATTTATGCTTATACTATACTTAATGGCGTTATTAAAGTTAGTGTGTTAAATTAGTATAATTAGTGAAGTTTAAGCATTAAATAATTCATGTTCATTACATAGCCTCCGTTCTTTCTTAGGCAAAAAATTTATTCTATTTTTGCACAAATTCAATGAATATACTTTTTTTGTTCGGATTTACTTGTCAAATTTTAACTTGATATATCTATTAAAAAAACAATAATTGATATAGTGAGTTTACTATTTTACCTCTATTAATTGATAAGGTCTCAAACATATTTACTCACTATATTTTTTAAAGACATTAACTCAATGTTAATAAATTGAAGGTATAATAGGAATTTTCTTTGTCTTTCTCTTGATTTGTCAAAAAAGACAAGTAAAAGTAGAAATCAAATTAAGAAATATTTAACAAATAAATTTGAATGGAAGGAGTATGACGTACTTCTCTGTTCACTTTTACTTTATCATTTTTGGTATATCAAGAAAAGATAATTATTATTTTTTTTTTTATGTTTTACCCTCGGCATTAAATACCTATTTTCCAAATCATTTCCCAAGACCTAATTCTAAAATCATTTAATAAGGATAATTTGGTTAAATATCTATATCAATAATTTATAATTGTTTTCTTAATGGTAGTATCAAATCAAACATTAGAGTAACTCTTTACATATATTTGTATAATATAAACAGTGTTGGTTAATGGAGTAGTTGATACTCATTTTCAACAGAATTCGTTAATTAATCATAATAAATGAATGACATTAAAATGATGAGAATAAGTTATTTTTCCTTTTTTCGTCTCTCTTTTCCTTTTTAGCGTAGTATCTCTTATGTCTTAATTTATGTGCGGATTTTGAGAGTCAAATATTCAGGTTTTGTGGTTGCTACTAAACACCTTAATGTCACAATTTAATTTTCAGGGGACAATTGTGTTGTGGTTAACTGCAATGAATCCGAAAGCAAGGCCTCCCCCTTGCGATTTTCTAGTGTCAGGACAGGCATGTAAATCTGCAACAACAGCTCAATATACAATCTTGATCTCCTCGTTTATGCTTATGTCGATTGGTGCTGGTGGTATTAGACCATGTTCGTTAGCATTTGGTGCAAATCAGTTTGATAAGCGCGATAATAATAATAATACTGGTAATAACAAACGCGTGTTGGAGACTTATTTTAACTGGTACTATGCTGCCGTCATGATCTCTGTTCTTATTGCTATGACTGGCATTGTATATCTTCAAGACCACATGGGATGGAAAATGGGATTTGGTGTTCCTGTGATTATTATGTTCTTCTCTGCTTTCCTCTTTTTTCTTGCTACTCCGCTTTATATCAAGGAAAACGTGATCAACAATTTGTTCGGTAGATTTGTTCAGGTCATTGTTGTTGCTTATAAGAATAGGAAACTTGCATATCCTGAACAGAATTCTGGTTACCATTACAATAAAGGTTCAAAATTTATCGTGCCAACGAGCAAATTAAGGTATGAAAAACTCTGCTCTTGTGTTAAGGAATGTGTTCAATTATTGTCTTAGCTGAAGTGTGTATGTTTCAATTTTAGGTTTTTGAACAAAGCGTGCATTATAAAATCCCCTGAAGATGTTAAGCAAGATGGTGTGGCAGTCGACTCGTGGAGTCTTTGTACAGTTGAGCAAGTTGAGGAGCTAAAATCCCTCGTTAGAGTGATGCCATTGTGGTCAACAGGGATCATGATATCGATTAACTTGAGCCAAAGTTCCTTCCCTTTACTTCAAGCTAAATCTATGGATAGACATATAACTAAACGCGTTGAAATTCCAGCAGCCTCATTTGGGATATTTACTGTCATTGCTTTAACAGTTTGGCTTGTTGTGTATGATCGCGTGATCCTTCCATTAGGATCAAGAATCAGAGGTGAACCATTTCGTATTGGAACTAAAGAAAGAATGGGAATTGGGATATTCTTCTCTTGTATGTCTATGTTACTCTCTGGAATCATTGAACATATTCGTAGAAGGAAATCAATCGATCAAGGCCTATTGAACAACCCCGAGGGAGCAGTGGCAATGTCAGCAATGTGGCTTGTGCCACAACATTGTTTAAATGGAATAGCAGAGGCATTCAACGCGATTGGCCAAATTGAATTCTATTACTCTGAGCTCCCGAAAAGCATGTCAAGTATTGCAACCGCGATGTTTGGACTAGGAACTGCTGTGGCAAATCTGTTGGCAAGTGTGATACTGAGCAATGTGGATAGCATTACGAAAAGGGAAGGGAAAGAAAGTTGGGTTTCAAGTAATATTAATAGGGGGCATTATGAGAATTACTATTGGCTTCTTGCTATTATGACTTGTTTTAATTTGGTTTATTTTATGGTTTGTAGTTGGGCTTATGGACCTTGTGTTGAGAGTGGGAGTAAGAAATTGGTAGAGGAAGATGGTGAAATGGAAATAGAGAATGTGTCTAGGCCAGGGTCAACCACTTGAAATCATGTTGAGCTAGTGGTTTAGTGTATACATAGTATTTATAAGTAAATTATGTTATAATTGCTTTGGTTGTTCATTTTTCAATGAGATCTTTGATTTGGTATTCCATCTGTCTCAATATATATGACTTGGATCGGTCTAAAAAATATATATATTTAGTAACAATTTAACTTTTTTTTAATAAAGGGGATATGTTATACAGAAAAGGGCCAAAAATATCATTGGACTATCCGAAAAGGTTCAAATATGCCCTTCATCCACCTATTTGTCTAAAAATACCCCTCACTCCACCTTTTTGGTCCACCCTTACCCTTAAAACTAACAATTGTTTCTTAAATTGTTTTTATTATTATTTTTTATTATGTGGCAGATTTCTATTTGCTAAAGTTAAAACCCCACCTTCCGTTCCTTTATTTAACCCACCCATGACCCAATTATCCATCTAATTAAAACACCCGACCCTTTACTAATAACATTATTTTATATAACTAAATTTATAAATATTAGAAAAGCTTATTTATAGAATTTTAAGCTAACATTGTTTAATTTTAATTTTTGTCTCCTAGCCAAATATTGATATTAATGAAAATTGATTTTTTATTAGAATTATTTTTGTACCTAGACTAATTACAAAAGCTTTCACTAAAATATAAACAAAAGTTAAAATTTTTCTTTAATATTTATGATAATTTAATATTGAAATTTTGTTCCCAAACAATAATTTTCGAGTAACAATTTTTTATTTTTTTATATATGTCATGTAATTTTTTTGAGAAAATTTTAGTGAACTAGTTGCCACCGTCGCCCATGAAGAACTGGATGCGGCTCCTTTTCATAAAACAAAAGAAATACATTTTAGTTTTTTTTTTGAGCAAAAATATCATTCTGATTTACTCAATACAACATCAATTCAAAAAATGATGGAAGAGAGATTTGTTCTTCTCATGCAGAAACAAGAGATTTTAGACATAAATGAATAGGGAAAATACATTCTATATAACTTCACAACTCAAATCATACAATGCTCCTTTCGTGATACACATAATGAAAAATGCCCAATATTTTTCCCAGAAATCAGTCAATTGAAGAACCATTCACCATAAATGTTTCTGAACGAAAGGGACGGGTGTTTGAATTAAATGGGTAATTGGGTCATAGGGTGGGTTAAATTAAGGAGTGAAGATGGGGTTTAATTTCAGCAAATAGAAATCTGCCACATCATATATAGTAATAATACAATTAATTTAATAAAAGTTTGCTAGTTTTAAGGGTAAGGGTGGACCAAAAAAGTAGGGTGAGAGGTATTTTTAACCAAATAGGTGGATGAAGGATATATTTGAACCTTTTCGGATAGTCCAAGGATATTTTTGGCCTTTTTCCATGTATAATATTAAAGCAAAAATGTTTGTTCGAACTTTTTTTTTTTGTGTGTGTGAACATTGGTGGAAGTAACAAAATTATAAGGGTTCCAAAAGTATTCAGTTTCGATCCTTCTTTTGCATAGGGTGTCTGCCACTTTATTCTACTCCCTGTAGATGTGTGTCACGGGTGCATCCTCCATCATTTGGATGAATGACTTGCTCGCGGAAAGGATGTTAGCGTATAGGTTATCATCCTTCAACTTGTTAATAACATCCATTGAATCTAAGTTAGGCCTTCAAATGGCCTACGATAATAAACCCAACAATTTAACTTTAACATACCGCAATGTGCACACAAATATCTTAAGGTCAAATCCATCAGTGGCCTCCTAAAGTTGGTAGCAGTTTAGACACTTTAACTAGGTTTTGTTCATTTTAGACATTTCATATCAGATCACATCGTGTCAATGAGAGGTAAAAACAAGAATGAGGGGTAAAAACAAAAAAAAATCTTGATGTGCTTTCATTGAGAGTCGAACTCGTGGCCCCCTAAAGTTAGTTTAGACACTTTAACTAGGTTTTGTTCATTTTAGACATCTCATATCAGATCACATCGTGTCAATGAGAGGTAAAAACAAGAATGAGGGGTAAAAACAAAAAAAAATCCTGATGTGCTTTCATTGAGAGTCGAACTCAAGACCTCCCGCTTACTAAACGGGTGCTCTAACCAACTGAGCTATGAAAGCTTGCTTGACCTATGCTTATCACTACCCTACTTGTAGCTTAATTTCTACACTACCCTCATTCACCACGTAGACTAGTTTTAGGTCTGCTTATTTATTTTAAAGAAATGATTGCCCGGTGCACTAAGCATTTGGGAAGGCTCACACCCCTAAGGAGTGTGAGTAATGTAAGCAACCTACTTTAATATAAGTATCAATAATTAATTTCACAGCTCAAATCTGTAATCTATAAATTACATGGAGATAACTTTACCATAGCGCCAAGACTCTTCTTCAAGATGTACTTATTTTTATAGTTTTCGAATTTTTGTATGGAGATCAAAAGTGTTCAGAGATGGGAGATTTAAGGGGTTAATAATATTTAAAAGTAGAGGTGGAAATTTTACTTCTTGTTGAACTCATTAAACATGAGGATAAATAATGTCTCTCTTAAAATCATTATTGTAGATATTTGTTGACGTTAACAAAGATACTATCATACAAATCTTGGGGGAGGAAAATAAATTTGCAGATTTTCTTACAAACGAAAACACACTAAGATTTGTAAATTTGAGAAGAAAGGCTCAATGATATGGTGTTTATTAAGAAATTTACTTAGTTTTTTCCATGTATCAAAAAAGACAACAATCACAATAACAATATATTAAGAGTAATAAGAGTAATATGTGTACGCAACCTTACTCCTTCCTTGAAAATATAGAGATATTGTTTTAGATAAACTCTTGACTCAAATAAAACATATAAAAAAATATCAGACAAATACAGTAGCGAAAAAGTCATGCTGAAAATAATGAAGAAGAGAACAGTAGCAACGACAAAATAATATGACAAATAACGCAAATGAAACATTGGGTAATATCAAATCAAAAAACAAGATAATAGGAGAATAATAGTAATAATACTGAAAACTGAATCATAGAATGCTCGTCCAACTAACTTTTTGTCCTAATCCTCAACCTTCATATCTTCCATCTAGGGTCATGTCCTCGATAGGTTGCGGGTGAGTCATGTTTTGTCTAATCATCTCTCTCTCAAGTCTTTTTCGATCTACTTCCACCTTTCCTCACACCCGCTATAAACAACCTTTCACTCCCCGCTAGGCATGATCTATGCTTCTTCTCTTCACATGTTTGAACCATCTTAGTTTCACCTCCCTCATCTAATCATCCACCATGGAGGCCAATCTTGTCCCCAAAAGCTTCTTTCCTAATCTTATCACTCTCTTAATATGCCCGTACATCCATCTCAACAATCTCATTTCCGCTAATCTTATCCATGTACCCAAAAAGAGAGGATACGAAATACAACCCCATATTTGTCATGTGCAATACTTCCCTAATCATTTTCCCTACTTAGTTGGATGTAAAATCGCAAAATGTATTAGTGATGGGAACTAGGACTTAATTAGTGGGATAATTCATTGGTGAATAACAAGTGACAAGAGGGAACAAATAGAAAAAGCTGCAATGCAAATCATTTAAACTCTTCAAAAGTAAATAAGAGAACTTTTTCACTTTTAGGCAACAATACCAACAATATCTTTCAATTTTGGATGTGCACAAATAGACACTTAAACTTATATAAAGTTGAACAAGTAGACACATGAGTTTTATGTAGCATTATGCATGTAACACCATGTAGGAGACAAATTGACTTGTAGGATGTCATGTAGGACATGTGTGTCTATTTGTTCAACTTTATACAAGTTTAAATGTCTACTTGTGCACCCCAAAATTGGAGCGCATAAATGTGTGCCTATTTCGTCGAGAAAGTATATACTGAAAAGAATATCTGTATATGAATGAACAAAGAAAATCAATATTCAGATTCACAAGACAACATCCTTCCATTTTACAAGTAGAATTAGTAGGGCTCACGAGTGCTATCTTGGATATACAGTATCCATGTATCAACTCTTTAACATGTTTTCTAACTTCAATGCACAAAACATAGTCTTTTCTCAATAAAATTCCTAGAATCCAATATGCTAACTGCACTTACACTCCAATCACTGTCTGGACTAATATTGTTTAAGACCTTTTTTGTGTAAAAGAACATAGAGTGACACCTTAAAGCATTATTTACTTTCTGATGCTCCATCTTCTGACTTATTTGGGATCATCAGCTAGCTTCCTTTTCAGCTCTTTCTTATTTACCTAGTACAGAGAAAAAGGACATCAAATCTGCTGTTTATAACCATTATTATTTGAATTCAAATATTAAAAAAGAACACAAGTGGAAGAATATAGGGAGGCAAATATCCATTCACTACTTAAAAGAGCTAAAAAAAACCATGGAGTCAAAAACGACGGACAATATCGCTCCAAAAAGCGATGCAATTTGCGATGCTATCCATCGTTGACAATGACTCTTTTACCATCGTATACAGTGGTGATTGGGAGGGATTGGAGGACTTTAGAGAGAGAGAGAAAATCGGAAGGATCTGCCTTTAGATATTTTTAAGAAAAGTGATGGGCAGCGTCACTTTGTTCGTCGCTTTTAAAAATGGTTGACCAACATTTTGACCAAAAATGATAGACTAAGTGACACCGCTCGTCACTTCTTTTAAAAAAAAATTAAAATTAAAATTAATTAAAAATGACAGATGGCGTTATTATTAAATAATTAATAACTTATTATTTTTAAATCCAAAGCAACTGACATCATCGGTATCGATAATAAATAATTATATATTATATATATATATATATATATGACGAAAAAATCCACCAAAAAAAAAACGGACAAAGACTCGTTGTCCATTTTTTTTTCTAAAATAAATAGAAATGAGACAGCATTGCAAATTGCGTCATTTTTTACTCTGGTTCTTTAACCTCTTTTTAGTAGTGCAGCGTGGGGGGGGGGGGGGGGTTGGAGTTTGGTATATCTCACCTTTCCCATAGCATTTCGAGGCAGCAATTCCCACAAAAACAGACGAGTTGGTATCTGGATTAGTCATAAAATGGCAAAAATTAGCTTAAGCACCTTAGTATTTCAATACCAAAACATATCGCAAGAAAAGCAAATCTTAGTAACAATATCAACCAAACAAGCATGAACTACTTTTCCTAGTCCAAGTAATTCAACGTTTATATGTTTCTTCATCATACAAACAGTCATGTACTGTACTAGAACAAGGACTTTGTTTTCCAAGCTCAATATATGGAGGACAAACATGATTCATAAGCTCAACAGTAAGAATTAACTCTCCAAGTATGGGTGATACCTTGTATGGGGCAAGCTTCTCCTTCGCCCAATCAGAAAGTTCATGCAAGGTTAGTGCAGGCTTTAGCTCCTCATCTCGTCTTCTTTTGACTTCAGCCTCAGGCACAACTATTGCACATACCACTTCGCCATAGTCTTTGTCAGGCAAGCCTAACACACAGCACTCTGATATAGCTTGATGCTGTGAATGAGAAATTTGATTAACACGGGATTAATGTTAACTGTTGAAATCATATATTTGAGAGCTATATCAGAGGGGAACATTCAAAATTTGATAGAAACCAAGGGTGTTTATATAGATAGATAGACAAGCAGCAACCTCCAACAGAACTGCTTCAATTTCCAATGCTGATAATTTGTATCCACCAAACTTCATAATATCAGCATTTGTACCTGAAAAAGGAAAAAAATCAATTCTAAAAGAAATCAATTTTCTCTCTAACAGATATAGGTTGATAGCAAAAGAACTTTCATCACCCCATTGTTTTATGAATGGAAAGCAACAGGCCAAAGAACCAAGGTCGAATAAACTTAATAAGTATCACTTCTAAAAATTAGAACCGTCTTCAAAAAATATTTATTGATAAAAACTAGAATCAACTATAATCTAGTAAATATATCTTTCACAGACCTATCTACCGTTTGGGTTCTTGAATACACAAGACGAAGTTATACGCACTATCATTTGAGGAATTGAACTACTAACTGAGAAATTTTAGATAGGGGCATGGCACTCATACTTGCACTTCCCCATCCATTGGTAGATATTACTATATCAGAAAAATTGAAGTAGCGAGATAGTCATTTTCAGTGATTCAACCTCATCATTTGAGAAACCAGTCACGTAGACAACATTGTCATTTCATTTAATGTACGGACAAATTGAAAAGGGGAAAGGAGACAAGAATATGCTGAATTGCTTTCAGAGAAGTTGCCATTCAAATCTCATGTAGGTCATCCAACTCTACTAGGGACATAACATGCATAAAATTAGTATAGCACAACCAGCAACTAACAATTCAAAGAAGACCACAAGTAATTCATATAGCACAACTAAAAAATAACTTGGAAGACAGTATGCTTACGTCCCAGAATGATGTAATATCCGTCTTCGTCAACAGTAACAGTATCTCCAGTCTTGAAATATCCATCATCAGTAAATGACTGCTTGGTTACCTAGCAAATTCTCGCATGGTACAAGAGATATTCAATACCAAGAAATGGCATAGGAAGTCATCTATTTCAATTTGGAGAGCCACTTAGCCTCAATTGCAAATGGTAATAGATTCAAACTAAGTGCTTGACAAGGTTTAAGAGCGGAAGGGGGAGTGAGAGAAATACAAGATAACTTTTTCTCATGAAAGCAAATAAACAAATGGCTATTAACATAAATGCATGAAAAAAATTCAAAGCAGGAGATGTTTAAGGAGTAGAATTACAAACTATGAAGTGATTACCTCAGGTAATTTCCAGTATTCTTTGAACAATGATGGGCTCTTAATGCAGAGCTCCCCAACTCCAGTTTTGTCATTACTACTTTCATCATCCAAAAGAATCTTGGCCTATCAGAAACAATAAAGTAGTGACAGAATATTCAAGAAAAATAGATAGAGCTTATCATAAAGACGGGATGCATCTAACAAAATTTTTGGACTGCATTTATGGACTTTGTTGCAGCAGCATATTAGATGTGGAATACATAACATAAGGAACTCACTAACCTGCACACCTGCAAATGGCTTGCCAACAGTACCTCCTTTGCGCTTGCCACTTATGGGATTAGAGATTGCCATCACAAACTAAACGAAATTAACCATTTACATAAGTATAGATATTAAGTGAACAGTCAAAATCCTACATACTAAAATGAGTGGCAATGAGCACATTTACCTCAGTCATGCCATAACGTTCCAATAACCGGTGTCCTGTAATGGTTTCCCACTGCTGCATGACAGGCAGAGGAAGTGCAGAGGAGCCACTCATCTGGAAGCAGAAATTATTGTTTTTTTCTCATTTGGGATGATTAAGAAATGCATTAGGTTTTGACAACAGTACATTCTATACTCTATAAAACCAACCAAAACGAGAAAGTCAGGCCCTTTACAGTTAAGATCCTAATTATGTTTTGTGTTGTCTATCAAAACAATGCCAGCAAAAGAGAAACCAAGTCTATTTACCATAAGACGCAAGTGCCTTGCTGCTGAAGCAGAAGCTGTTTTTAGTTCTGGATCCATTGCTTCATAACCTTGTATCAATCGTGCATACATAGTTGGAACCTATTGGATTAGTAAAAAACATCAATCAGAAAAGAGTGGAGGGTAGGAGTCGGTGGATCTGCTACCAAAGCTATTAGTTGACACCATGTCGTTGGAAAATCCTATCTAGGCACACACAAAAGCTAAAGCTATCCCTATCTGAACCCCAGATACAATCATAGTAATGACGTCTGACATTAAGTAGAAGCTTCTGCTGTAAGTATCTCCAATCCAGGGATACAGAAATCAGAGATCATGACATGGTATTATTAGTCTCAGCCATAGAGATAGCATTATGCAAAGGAATTGAAAAACCATGTATTCTTATTGTTAGCTTTGAAGCAAACAGGATGCAACTGATGCAATGGTGTTTCATGGTAAGTTTAAGAAATTTATGACATTATTAGAGGCTTCCACTGTGAGTCCAATTCAGGGCAGGAACAGGGGACATGTATTCTTACTCAAAGCTTCACACACATTATGCAACTGAAGCGAGAAATCATTTTTACATGGTAAGTTTAAGAATCAAAGCTCAACATAATAAATGCACAGATTATCTAACATGACATAACATTGCAACAATGTTTCATTAATCAACTTAAAACTGACTTACTCCAGTAAACACCGTAATGGCATTATCCATTATAGTCCCATCTGTAGGATATGATTCACGCCATCTCTGCCAAATTCCCCTCACACTGAATTTTGGCACGAAGTCGACCTTCAAAAAGAGAAAAGCGGATATAGTAACATGAATTTCCAATCCGGCAGCATGTATGCTGTGAGTGGAAAAAGTTTGACGATGTGAAATTATACCGTGGAACCTGCATAAAGAGGGGCAAGCAAAGCATTGAAAAGTCCATGCACATGTATAGTACAGGTTAAGGATCAGCCAGTTTTGTAGCCCAAATGAGATTGTTTATCCCTCACAAAAATACATTGCAAAAGCAGGAAAACTGTAAACAACATGATTGGGAACAAAAATAAAGGACTGTGGATATGATGGAGTGGTAGACAATGCAGAAATTGATCCTTGGGCGTGTATTCCCATGCATTAGCTAACATTTGGACCTGAAACAGCAAACATGGAAGGAGGATTAGCACAGACATCAACAAAACTTCCAGAAAACTGAAAAGAGTATTTCATAGCAAAACTTCAATAAAGACAATCCTCACCCCTCCCAATATTACTGACAACTGAAACAAGACCTAAACAAGTTCACTTTAGTAAATGATATTAATTCTTCTTCATTACAACAGCAGTTAGTCCAAGGTGCTGACTAAGGTTACTTATCATCTCTCAGTAATACAAATAGTCAAATACTATCGCACGTTATCCTACCTTCAGAATCAATGGAACACATGCATTCGCAGCCTTATTGAGGAAGAAAAAAGGGGAAGCAAACTTGCTCAATCGGACACACCAAGGACTGTGATAAGAATCATATCTACTGAGCCTTAATATATAGTGTAACATCACGAAGAAAAAAATGGAATGTTGCTAGTAGATCAATGAATTTGAGAAGAAGACATAAAGGTGAAGAATCAATCATATCAAGATCCAATAAAAGCAGGGGAATGCAGATATCAAGTCTAGAACAGACATCAACCTGTGCTAAGACTCCATTGTGTGTGTGGACAACTCCTTTTGGTTTCCCTGTTGTGCCGCTGGTGTACAAGATAAAAGCAGGGTTGTCGCCTTAAAGATAACATGTACAGAACAAAGGAAAATGCTATTGATGAGCTCCAAACATCTCCATGGGAAAATAAATAACCATATAGAGAAACAGACAAATTACCCATTATCTCACCGTAGGAATTGTTTTCTAGCAGATCTTGTTGACTGTCAGAAACCATGTCTTTTGACTGGTCATGCTTTGTTGATGAATAGACGTCGGGAATTGAAGGAATGAGAGATAACTGAGCACCCGTTTTTGCTGCAATTGTATTCATAAGTTCTTGGTGGTCTTCCGTACTCAAAATTATGGAGATGTCCTAGAAATCAATGTTTCACAATGAATTAAATAAGCATAAAAGAGGACAAAACCGGAAAGAGGACATCGCTGTTTTTCTACATCATGCAGACAGTGTTGGAGTATGAAGATGAGGTGTCTCAAATTAGGAGTTAGTCAAAGTTGTTAAAGGTCTGTTAGAGAATAAGAAGGGCATTGTAGTCATTTACAGATTAGTTAGTTATAACTAATCATCAGATAGTTAGTTAGTGAATAGAAGATTCTAGATGAGAGTTGTATCTATATATATAGCTCTATCATCCATGTAATTGATTAACACAATAATGAGAATGAATGTAGACACTTTTCTGAGCTTCTTATTTGCTTCTAATTGAGTACATTCAGTTTACGAACATCGTATCAGAGCTCCATCTTCACAGTGATTACTGTTGAAGTCGATTGGAGAATAGGATCAAAGAGTCATGTATTGATTCATCGATTCACCTGTTTTGTGTAGATTACAAGTTCTGAAGTGGAAATTGCAGGTCAAAAGCCCCATTGAAGCTGAAATCGTTTTGTGCTTCCGCAAAGGTTTTATCAAAGTGTTCATGGAGATTGAACAAGTAACTGAAGATCTAGCTCAATCTCAGTACAAAGATCAAGGTACCTCTGTTCCTCTCAATAGTGGTTCTCTGTCAGGAAACTCACTGGCAGGACAAGGCATTGACTATAACCATCCTTTATTCCTCAGTCCTACAGATGTTAGTGGTATCAGCATCATCTCTTTTCAATTGTTAGGTGTTGAGAATTATACTTTGTGGAATTGATCAATTAAGCTAGCTCTGCTGGGAAGAAATAAGATAGGATTAGTTGATGGTTCATCTAGTAAGGAGGTATATGGGGAAGAACTATGGGGACATTTGGAAAGAGTAAATGCCATAGTGTTGTCATGGCTTATGAATTCTGTATCTAAAAGTCTGCTTAGTGGAATAGCATTTGCTAATACGGCATTTGATGTTTGGAATGATCTCAAGGAGAGATTTGATAGAGTTGATGGTTCTAGAACCTTCCGTCTTCACAAAGATATTGTTTCATTACAACAGGGAACAACCTCTGTATCTGTTTATTATACCAAGCTCAAAAATCTGTGGGATGAGCTTGAAGCTTTAGTTCCCCTCTCCCTGTTGTAACTGTGACAAATCCAAAGGTTTTGTAATCCGTCTTAATAGACAGAAGCTATATCAATTTTTAATGGGGCTAAACGACTCATATCATCAGGCCAGAAGTGATCCACTCCCAGTTATTAATCAAGCTTATGCCATGATAGTAGGAGATGAAAGCCAAAAGGCTGTAAGTACAATATGGGGATGAACTCTGTTGGACTTGAGTCACTTGCTATGTACTCCAGAATGGGTAGTAGTTCAGGGAAAAATGTTGGTAGTAGTTCTGGAATGAATCAAAAGTTCAAGAGAAATACTCTTCTGGTGTGTGACTTTTGTAAGTGTAAGGGTCATAGCAAAGAGTTTTGTTATAAGGTGGTAGGGTATTCCCCCAGACTTTAAGTCTAAGAGGAAGGTACAAGGTGCTACACCTGAATACAATCACACTAGTACTACTCAAGCAGCTCAGGCTAATTTCACTTATGGTATGAACACAAATGTTCATATGCCAGCATGGGAAAACAAGGTTGATCAGAACAAAAGTACAACATCTACTGCATCTACTACTTCTACTCCTACTGATACCAATGGCAATAGATTGGTGAGTCAGGCTGAAAAGGATGTCCAACAACTACTTCAGGGGTGCACTTCCACTAAAGATCAATATGATCATTGTTAGAATATGAATAGGTTTATATAATCCTATTAGAATATAAATAGGTTTATACAATCCTATTAGAATAGGAATTGGTTTACACTAATCCTATTAAAATAGGAATAGGTTTATACAATCTTATTTAGAATAAGAATATGAATATAAATAGGAATAGGAATAGTAAATAGTATCCTATTTGATAAAGGATTGTATTCTAGTGTCTATAAATAGAGTCTCAATGTAATAATGTAGACACAACAACAATTCAATAATATTCTTTTCCTATATTTCTCACATGGTATCAAAGCCTCTACGATCGTGGTAGAAAATCAAAGAGTTTCCGCTGTCGGCGGGTGGCTATTACCCATATATGCTGCCCGTCCAGCCAATGATTATGTTAGCAAAAGTTGGGTCACCGTGTATCTTTCTGGTGACTATTTTCTCATATCTAATTTGTGTAGCACTGTGCCATCATTCCGGTGACTACTTTTTCATATTTAATTTGTGTAGCACCGTGCCATCATTCCGGTGACTACTTTTTCATATTTAATTTGTGTAGCACCATGTCATCCTTTTGGTGACTACCTTTTTGCATATCTTATTTGTGCAGCACCGTGCATCTCTCCGGACTACTTTTCATATTTAATTTGTAATGCACCGTGGATTTTTCCGAACTATTTTCTCATATCTGAGTTGCATAGCATCATGTGTCTTTTCAGTGACTCCTCAAATTTGATTTGCATAGTTCCATTCATCTTTCCGGTGACTTCTCAAATCTGATTTGCGTAGGGTTGTGCCATCATTCCAACCCGACCCGTATAATTTTTCTTTTTCAGTAGAGTCGTGCCATCATTCCGACCCTACCCATAGTATTTCTCTTTTTCAATGGGGTCGTTCGATCAATTCAAACTATCCTATATAATTTCTATTTTAGTTAGGTTGTGACATCATTCCGACCCTACCTATATAATTTTATTTCTTAGATTGTGACCACTTTTAGGCATTCAATCTAATACTCCAGCATATGAGCATGTTCCAGCCAGTTTTTCGGTGACTTGTTTAATATCGACTCATCTGATTCCAACATGATCCATATACTTAATACTAGATTTTGAGCACTTTGTTGTTCAAGGGGAGTTTAGTAGCCTTGTATGTCGAATATGTGAGTCACTCTATGGTCTGAAATAGTCTTTGCAAGTTTGGTTTGGGAAGTTCAACACTGTGTTTTATCGGCATTATGCATCAAATCCAGTATTTAATGAGAAGACAAGCACATTGAGATTGATTGTCAATTTTGTGAAGTCGATTGATCAACTTGCAAATATCTCACCAACCCCTCATTGGTCCTCGTATTAATTACATATGTAACAAGCTAGGTACATGAATTGTATGCACTAGCTTGAGGGGGAGTGTTAGAATATGAATAGGTTTATACAATCCTATTAGAATAGGAATTGGTTTACACAATCCTATTAAAATAGGAATAGGTTTATACAATCCTATTTAGAATAAGAATATAAATACAAATAGGAATAGGAATAGTAAATAGTATCCTATTTGGTAAAGGATTGTATTCTAGTGTCTATAAATAGAGTCTCAATGTAATAATGTAAACAACAACAATTCAATAATATTTTTTTCCTATATTTCTCACAATCATATTCTTCATATGTTGAGAAAAGGCCAGAAGGTACTATAGATTTAAAGAATGCACATTCAGCAGGTAATGTATTTTTTGTCTTTGAAAACAGTGATGTATGGATTATAGACACTGGAGCAACTAACCATATGGTGTCTAGCCTGGATATATTGACAGATAAGTCTGTGACAAAACTTGAAACACCTAAGCCTGTATATCTTCCAAATGGTGAGGTCACACATGTAACTCATATTGGTTCTTGTGCCTTATCAACTAGAAGTGTACTTACACATGTGTTTCACATTCCTTCCTTCAAGTAAAATCTGATGTCTGTCAGAAAAATCACAAAGGAACTAGGTTGCTCAGTCACCTTTTTTCCTCATTTTTGTGTATTCCAGGAGCTTTACAGCTTTACCGTGGGAAGGTGAAAGAAGTTAGTAAAGAAGAAGGAGGCTTATACCTACTATTGAGACAATTAACTAAAGGTACTGTCAATACAAGGGAGTCTGCATTCTCAGCTGCATAAGTGCATACAGCTGTTCAGGAATCAAATATAGAGATATGGCACAATAGATTGGGGCATGTGTATCCTGTAGTACTAGCTAGGATGTTCTCTATAAATAAGCAAAGCATCTGTAAACTCTCTAAGTGTCTAGTGTGTCTATATGATAAACAAACAAGAAGTAGTTTTCCTACTAGCAGAATCAGAAGTAGTTCATGTTTTGATTTGATTCATGTTGATGTGTGGGTCCTTATAATACTCCAACTATTGATGGCAACAAGCACTTTCTCACAATAGTGGATGATTTTTCAAGAATGTCTTGGTTATTTCTACTTAAACTCAAGTCTCATGTGTGTGTGGCATCACAAATTTTCTTATAGTATGTTGAAACTCAGTTTAATAAAGCTGTAAAGGTGCTCAGAATTGATAATGGCACAGAGTTTGTTAACTCAGTGTGTGCTCATATGTTTAAGAAAAGGGGGATTATACATCAAAGGACTTGTCCTTACACTCCTCAGCAAAATGGGGCAGCTGAGAGGAAACATAAACACTTACTTGAGGTAACCAGGGCACTAAAGTTTCAAGCAAAATTGCCTTTGAAGTATTGGGGGTATTGTGTATTAGCTGCAGCTTACATAATAAATAGGTTACCTAGTAGTGCAATCAATTTTGAAACACCTTATGAAAGACTATATGGGAGATTACCAGAGTTAACTCATCTAAGGACAATAGGCTGTTTGTGCTTTGCTAAGAACCTGACTGAACATGACAAGATGATGCTAAGGTCAAGATCAGCAGTTCACATGGGGTACTCAGATATACAGAAGGGTATCTATTATTGGATATGACCAGTGCTACTTCTTTCACTAGTAGAGATGTGATCTTCAGAGAAGACATATTTCCTTTCTCAACAATGGAAGACTCAATTCATCCTCCTACATTTATGGATCCCTTGACTATTCCAAATGTGTCACTACATCATCCAGACTCTCTAATCTCCACACCTCAGCTGATTCTGCAGACGCATCTATTGTGGATCATGCAACTCCAAATGAGCAAGATATTGCAGATGTAGAAACAGAAGAGGACTTCTTAAAAGAGTCTAATCCTACTGCTGCTTCCTTTTCAGATACTACAGTCACAGCCCCTAGAAGACCTGCTAGGACTAAACATCCTCCATCTTGGTTGAAAGACTTTGTGTCTTTGACTGCTACCAAGGATTTGAAGTACCCCTTAGGACAGCACATGAGTATTGATCACTTATCACCTGCTTATCAGTGTTGTATTGCTTCTACTTCTACTCTCAAAGAACTTACCACTTTTCTTGAGGTTGTCAAGGATCATAGGTGGGTAGATGTCATGCAAAGTGAGATATAGGCTTTGGAAAGCAATAGTACTTGGGAGCTTTCTGATTGACCAGCAGGAAAGAAACCTATTGGTTGTAGGTGGATCTACAAGGTGAAATACAAATCTACTGGTGAGGTTGAAAGATTCAAAGCAAGGCTGGTGGCTAAAGGGTATAGTCAGCAAGAAGGGATTGATTACCATGAGACATTTTCTCCCGTTGTTAAAATGGTCACAGTTAGAACCATCATTTCACTGGTTGCAGCTAGACACTGGCATATTCAGCAAATTGATGTTTTTAATGCCTTCTTACAAGGTGATTTGGAAGATGAGATATACATGCAACTACCTCAAGGTTTTGTCAGTCCAGGGGCGAAGGTGTGTAGACTGACCAAGTCCCTTTATGGGCTTAAACAAGCCCCTAGACAGTGGAACCATAAGCTGACTGAGGCTCTTATCAAGTTGAAGTTCAAACAAAGTCAGCATGACTACTCACTGTTCATCAACAAGTCAGCAGAGGGGATCATTTTAGTACTTGTATATATGGTTGACATGCTAGTAACTGGCAGCAGTTTAAATTAATAGAGGATACCAAGAGGGCTTTGCAGCAAGCATTTAAGAAGAAAGATTTAGGGGAACTAAAATACTTTCTAGGCATTGAGTTTACCAGATCTTCTGATGGTATCCTAATGCATCAAAGAAAGTATACTCTTGAGTTAATTTCTGAAGTTGGCATGACAGCAGCTAGACCTGCAGGCACTCCTATTGACATAGATGTCAAACTATCTTCCAAACAATATGATGATCACATAAATCAACAACAAGCAGAGATTGATGATCCTTTAGTAGATCAGACCAAGTACCAAAGATTGATAGGTAAGCTGTTGTACTTGAACATGACAAGACCTGATATATCATTTAGTACACAAACTCTGAGTCAGTTCTTGCAACAACCAAAGAAGTCTCATATGGATGTTGCATTAAGAGTGGTTAAGTATCTCAAACAACAACCTGGACCTGGACAAGGTTTACTTTTAGCCAGTGACTCAAATGATCTAGTGACTGCATACTGTGATGCTGATTGGGCTTCCTGCTCAATTACTAGAAAGTCTGTTACAGGGTATATGGTGAAGGTTGGCAAATCACTCGTATCTTGGAAGGCTAAGAAGCAAACTATTGTATCTCGGAGCTCAGCTGAAGCTGAGTACAGAAGCATGGCTGCAACTGTTTCAGAACTAGTATGGTTACTTGGCTTAATGAAAGAAGTAGGTGCTAAAGTTCAGCTTCAAACCCAGATATACAGTGATAGTAAAGCTGCTATTCAAATAGCAGCAAATCCAGTCTATCATGAAAGAACAAAGCACATTGAGATTGACTGTCACTTCATAAGAGAGAAATTGCAACAAGGGTTGATCAAGGTGGATTACATTCATACTAAGGAACAACCTGCTGATGTCTTGACCAAGGGACTGTCCAAGTTACAACACAATCATCTTCTATCCAAGCTTGGAGTATTGAACATTTTTGCCCCTCCCAGCTTGAAGGGGAGTGTTGAGGTATGAAGATGAGGTGTCTCAAATTAGGAGTTAGTTAAAGTTGTTAAAAGTCTGTTAGAGAATAAGAAGGGCATTGTAGTGATTTACAGATTAGTTAGTTATAACTAATCATCAGATAGTTAGTTAGTAAATAGAAGATTCTAGATGAGAGTTGTATCTATATATATAGCTCCATCATCAATGTAATTGATCAACACAATAATGAGAATGAATGTAGACACTTTTCTGAGCTGCTTTTTTCTTCTAATTGAGTACATTCAGTTTACGAACAGACAGGGAATACTCAGCCTAACTGAACAAGAGCTAATCATCTACAGACAGAGAGCAAGGCATGACAAATAATGCAATCTATATCATTAATATTGAGTATTTGAGAAAGGAAAAGACATTCATTTTTTTATTTGTCTTCATTATCTATCAATATAACACTTCACTGACAGGAAACATTGAGGGAGAAGAACAAAGATTCAGAGACAGACCGAGTCATTCATCACATGTAGCAGTTCACTCTCAGGGTAGCTCAGAGCAAGAGGAACTGCACACCCTCCACTAAGCCAGGTCCCTAGTATTCCAGCAACGAACTCAGCAGAAGGTTTGGCCACAATCCCTACTCTTGCTCCATTGTGATGATCATTTTCTTTGATGCCTTTGTCCTGAAAAAATGGAAGCAACTGAGCAGAAAGCAATAACGGAAGTAAATTCTGTAGACTGACACTAAAATTGGAAGAGCAATATATCCAAATGAAAAAGATAATGTGGGGTAAAGGACTCGCATTGAATGAATTTCGTAAACAATATTATTGTCAACTAAACATTACAACTGGGAAAAGAAAACTTTTATCTAATTTACACTGTTTGATAAAGATTAAAACACAAATTCATGTAGCTTTAGTTATTCATAGATAATTTGTCATTTCCAACTCACGGTTTTAAGATCTAGCTTGCTTAACAAATTTGAAATTTTCCTCGCAGATGATATCAACTGCAGGTAACTGTAGCTCTTTTCATCAGCTCTTATCGCAATATTCTTCTGCGATTCAGGTCCCTTGCTGGAAACTTCCTTGACCAGCTCCATATAGCTTATGCTACTTGTAGCTGAAAATAAAAACGGAGAAAGAGGAAGAGAACTTTAAGATTATGTATATGTCATGTTTGTACCACCATCTCTAACTTTTTGAAGCACAAAAGAAGATATGCCATGAGTTGCATCCAATGGACTCTTAGTTTATGAAGATATATTACACATGAAATATAGTAAATAACTACTCGCATATTCTGACTTATCAGATAATCTCTCCTTTTCAGAACGTCCCCAAAACGTTTTGGTACCATTTTACTGATAATATTATTATATACAACTTTCACCAACATTCAAGAACTCAAATTCATTTAAACAATTCAAGTTTTGAATTTTGAGTAATGTTTTCCCTATCAAAGTAACTTTTCTACACCTAATACAATATGAAGGTCCAATAAGCATTTCAAACTCCATTTCCAATCAAATAGCATCATATGAAATGGGACAGGACCTACATTTTACTCCAAAAGTAGTACTGTTTTTCTGAAGATGCAAATAGATGCCCAACCCCAAAGTAAAAAGTAAAAATCCCTGCTTCCAAGGCCTATATTCATAATTTTGACATACTATAGGGAAGAAAGAAAGATGTATTAAGAGATTCTCAGCACACAATGAAAAGAAGGTGTAGAATTTGAGATATTCTCCATGTGTTTATAAAAAAACATATCAATTCTAAAATCTCTGATCAAGGAAACCAAAGTAGGAACGAAAATAGCCAACGAAATTCATAAGACTCATAATTTATTTCGACAGATCCTAAACCAAATATGATCAAGGAAACCAAAGTAGGAAATCCCCACACATCAAGAGTGCCCCTTTTTTCTTCTTATATTTCTCATTCATCTAGCACTAGCTGTCAAAGATTCATAATCGAGTGAAGCTGACTCAAACAAGAATTTCTTCAAACAATTGATATGCTTTCAGTTCTTAACATTTTCCCAAACAAACGCCACCCCAAATCTCAAAATCGAGTGAACCCCATTTATATATGGGATGAACACATACAAATTTACAATAACGTTATATCAAGATAATCAAAACTCCTCAACTTACCGGAGGATAAGAGGCGAAGTCGAGAGGAGATAAAGCAATGATATCTGGGACACGAAGAATGATACTGAATATATAAAGAGTGAAGAGGTGTGGCCTTAGAACTGAGAAAGTAGTTGAAAATTTTCAATGTGCTCATACTATTAGGTGAGAAAAAACAAGAAATGTCAATTTATGGCGATCCAGCAGCTTTGGTTGCCACAACTGTATGTTACGTGACATAGTAAATGTGGCTTGGTTGAAATTTTTGGTTTCTTCATTAATAACCAAACAGTTCAAATACGTCTATGGTTGGGGGTTGGTCTCGCCGGCAGGATCGGCGTCGACGGTTTCCGATTGGGTTGGCCGCAGGTTGACGGCGTTTTAATTCTGAAGAAAGATTAGCATATAGATTATTCAGTAATTAGGATATGCAAAATAACTCAATTTACCATCTGTTTCCTTTGGATATTTATTTATTTATTTATATTTTTAGTTAAATAAAGAGTAAATTTTAGGTTTAGCAAACATAAAAATTATATTTGTATGTTATAGCTATAATTTATATAATTGCGCTTCATCGCAAACTTTATGTTTGTTATGACTATTAATATGTATATTTCGGTATACATATACAAAAGAATCAATTGTATAATCTGTTTCGGTATACATATACAAAAGAATCAATTGTATGATCTGTGTTTGTATAAAGTGAGAAAGAGATACAGACAAGAAAATTGGGCAAGGGGAAGATTTGTATTTGTATAATTATAAATGTATAGGACGAAAATATATGTATTTGTATATACAATTTTCTCTTGATTTATAAAAACACAAACGCAATTTATATATTTGTGTTTGTATAAAGTGAGAGAGGCGAGTGAGAGTGGCAAGCGAGATTCTCTGGAGAGAAAGGCGAACGAAAAGATATGTATATATAAAGTTTTCTCTCTCTTTATCAAACACAAACACATTTTATACATTTGTGTTTGTATAAAGTGAGAGACGAGGAGTCAGGTGAGAAATCGAGTGGTGTGAGAAATTCGGAGAGAGCGTAGCGGCGGTTTCTTTAGTTCTGATTAAATCAAACTGTGGTTATAGCATTTAATCTGAATTAATAGTTTACTATTTTATACAATTTTCTCTTAAATAAATGGTAACCAAAGGTTAAAATAAGGAAAACTTCTTAATTAGTCACTTCGTTATACGGGTATTTCTAGTTAAATAAATGGTTGCCAAAGGTTAAAATAAGGGAAATTTCTTAATTAGTCACTTCGTTATACGGGTATCCAAAAGACGAAGGAGATGGAGGTTTGTTGTCCTAATCATTATTTTACTCTTAAGCCTACAAACAAATTTTATGTACTTTAAATAAGGGAAAAGAACATTTGTACTAAAAAAGAAAAACTATTTATAAGTGGTTATCTTTTCACTTTCACACCCTTTATTTTTTTAACTATTAATTTATGTTTATGGCTTGATATCATTTAAAAAAAGGAAAAGGTCTGATATACTCCTCAATTTTGTCATTTAGAGCTGATATATCCTTTGTTATGAAAGTGGCTCATCATTTAAAAATTAATTTTAGTTTAATTTTTTTATTATTTTTTAAAAAAAAATAAAATCTCATATGGGTATATTTCATCCTCCTCAAACATATTTTTTTTTTTACTTTTTTTTTTTTGTTTTCAATGACTAGTTTAGATTTATTATTTTGATGGTCAAATTTATTTATGTTTCACTAATATTCTTGTAAAACTTATTATAGATGACCAAATTTTTTTCTTCAAATACAAAAATTAAATTACAATATAGACAAAAAAAAATAGCTTTAAATTATAATATAGCCACAAAAAAATAGTTTTAAATTTTTTTCTTTACACTAAGGAATGAAAGAAAAAAATAAAATAAGAATAAGAAAGTCAAATAATGATAATCAAAAGAAGTCAAAAAATAATTTTTGTGTGAAAAAGATTAAAATATACCTTGAACCACTTTCATAACGAGGAGCATATCAGCTCCAAATGGCAAAGTTGGGGGGTATATCAAGCCCTTTTCCCTTTAAAAAATATACTATCAGAGTATATCATACCATCAAAATATATAGATACCATCAGAATATATATATATATATACACACACACACACACACACACTCCAATGGATATCAATAGTAGTTCAGTGAATAGAATAGAGGGGACAGTCACGTAAATAGTTTGGGTTGTGGATCCAACCAAGATAAATATAGAGGAACTTTCGCATATAACCACTCAAAAATAGCGTAATTACGCTCCATAGCTATAGTTTTCTAATGACGATTCGTAGCTACATGTTATAGGGAGGAGAGTGACGAGCGAGACTGGGAGAGGGAGGAGAGAGGCGAGCAAGAGAGGGCAGAGAGTGGGAGAGGTGAATTGTATATGTATATCGGTTAGATAATTGTATATTATACATATGTATTTGTATATTCTGGCTAGAGAGATTGGGAGAAGGAGGAGAGAGGCGAGCGAGATTGGGAGAGGGATGAGAGAGGCGAGCGAGATTGGGAGAGGGATGAGAGAGGTGAGCGAGATTGGAAGAGGGATGAGAGAGGCGAGCGAGATTTGGAGAGGGAGGAGAGAGGCGAGTGAGAGAGGACAATAATTTGTAAATTCGCATCTCATTTGTATAATTCGCAGGTACTTTGTATAATATGTCTAATTATACAAACTCGAAGTCAGCCTACGTAATTAAGGGTTAATTTAGATAAATATTTTGCCTAATATGACAATTTGTGTAGTTTTCCCTTAAAACAATTACATAATTTTTTTTGTCTCCTTCCTTTTCTCTTGCTCGCTCACCCCTTTGTGTGCTCTCTCCCTCTTTCTTTCCCCTCGCTCTTTCCTTCTTTATCTCACTCTATATCTCTCCCCCTTAATGTCTCTATCTCTCTCCTTTTTTTCTCTTTCTCTTCCCTTTTTAGTCGATTTATGATGTGTATCAGTGCATATTTTAATATAATAGGCATATATTTATGTATTAATACACCGATAAATGTATTATTATATATTATGATATCAGATATACAGATGAAATTAATATTAGTTACACATGATAAAATTGATATCAGATACTAATAAAATTAATTTTGGATACAATATACATGACATTGATACTAGATACACAAATACATATAATTTATAAAACTCATGCATTCCGAAATACTGATGCATCAATTCACTCTTTGTATTCTTCAATAATCATCATGTTGCAATCCGGCACTATTATTTCGGGTCGTTTGCAATTTCAAATATACTATATAAAAGTATATTTTTTTATTCCAATTTTTAATGAAAAGTTACTCATTTTCCTTAATAACTCTCCATAACATTTCAATATCTCACACTTCCTTGCATAAATTAAAATGGTAGAATCAAGGAACTAAATTATTAAAATAAAAGAATCAGTCATAAACTTCGTCATTAATTCGTCATTATTTTGCTAATACCTAACTGAAATTTATCACTAGGTCGTCGCTAAATAGAATGAGCAACAAATTTTACTATTTAGCTACAAAATTTATCCATTGCTAAATTCTATTTTTTTAGCAAGAGCTACTTTTTATTTTTTTTAATGACATAAGGGTCAATTCACACTAGTTCTATTTTTATTTCTTATTTTCGTATTCTAAGAATTTGTATATTTGAATTATTTCATCTAATTTAATTTTTATTTTATAAGTTCATTTAATTAATCAATATTTTTTCACTGTAATCGTCATTGACTTACAAATCTTGTACTCCTTTGCTCTTATTTCATGCCATCTTTAATTGATTTGTTGATTGTTATAAATAACTCAAGTTGTTATAATTTTTCATTATCTTTTTATTCTAGCAATAAAATTATCATTTATGTTTTACTCTCTCTAATTGCATAATATAAATAAATAATGGTGGGAAGAAAAATAAATCAAATAAGAGAGAAAATTGTCAAAAAATTCAAAAAAAAGAAGAAGAAAAAGATAAATACCATTGTTGATTACAAAGAGATAGAGAAAAAAAAATTAAATTACCTTCGAACTTGATAGTAAAATTTACTTTAGCGCTTTAACTACACGAACATTTAGATATCCCCTTAACAATTTTCAAGTGATTTTTGTTCAACCCTCTCATCACTAGCCCAGTTCAAGATTGGGTGGTGTTGAGCCACACACATTTGCATTTGTTACTTAAATAATGAGTTATAAATATTTTAACATATAATATAATATATAACTCACCCATTCTCAAATTAAAATCCGATTTAACTACAGGAGCATTTAGATATCCCCTTAATATTCTTTTACATTTAAAGTTTGTTTTTAATATCTTTTCAATTTGACGATAAAATTACACAAAAAAATTGTATCAAGTACAAGGGATATACCGTCTCTAATTATTTAGACACATAAAAGCAAATAAATTCTCTTACTTCAAGCTTGTTGATAATGTGAAATAAATTAGATGTAATTTGCCTTTTTGTATTGTTTATATTAATTAGGAAAAAAATATATAAATACACAACTTATTTAATCATATTCACTAAAATTTCCTACTATTTGAAAAAATTATAAAAATTCCTACTCTCTCATATTTTCGAATACATCACTTCATGTGATGTATCGAGACATTGAATGATGTATCCGAAACCAAGACGTGATGCATCGAGATGTTGAGCGATGTATCCGAAACCGAGATGCGATGTATCGAAAATGTTTTGGGATGTATCCAGATTCCATCAAATTTAAGTGATTTTTGTAATTTGAAAAAGTGTAGGGATAAGATGTAATAAGCTCTTAACACTGTAGAATTTGTGTAAAATTTCCTTATATTAGACTGCCTAAGCTCATCATGTAGTAAAAATTAAAAGTGATAGGAATATTATGAATATTGACCTTAGTTTAAAAACAAGATATTATTAAACTTTATGTGACCCATTTAGTTGATGAACCTGTTGTGGTCCCCTCTTCCTTTGTATATGTAAATGATAGAATCTGATACTACTTTTGATAAAGAGACTAGTCAAACCTTTGAGGATAGTGTGGGTTTAGGATTTAAATAGGTTGCACAAGAACCTACTATGAATGAAACTTATGATGATGTTAAGTAGGACTTAGGTGGGACTTTTGCCGGTGTTGAAGAGGACTTGGGTGGGACTTCTGTTCGAATAGGAGAGGACTTGGATGGAAATTCTATTGTTGCGACATCTGATGTTTTAGTAGTTGCATATGACTAAAAAAGTGAAACAGAAGTTAGTGAAGATTCTAATTATGCAGATTTGTTTGATGAAGGTGAGATGAATATGATACTAATGTTCATGAGGACGTTAGAATTTTTAAGAAAGAAAAAAAGGTTGACAATTTTTTTTTAAAAAAAAAATGCAATCAAAATAATAAAGAGAAAAGAAAAGGTCCCTAGATTCGAAGGAGTTGATTTTGAATATGATGAATATTTATTCGAGAAACAAAGTACTATAAAGGGAAAAATGTCTGAAATATATTAGAATTTCGACCGAAATTGTTGTAACAGTCCCAAACTTTGGACATGACCTATTACCCCTCTGCACTATTTAATAGTGTATTTGAAAGATATATAAGTGCTCAGATGGACAAGTTACTATTTATAATCATGCAAATATTTATGATGTCCACGTGGGCACCTATATAAGTGCTCAGATGGACAAGTACACTATTAAATAGTGTAGGGGTAATAGGTCCTGCCTAAAGTTTGAAATTGTTTCAGTAATTTCGATCAAAATTTTGATATATTTTGAACCATTTTCCTACTTTAAAGGATAAGATAGCTGAAGATGAGTTGTACTTTGATTCAAATGAAGTTGTTAGCTTTGAAATAGATATTGATAAAGATGTTGGTAATGAAGATGATGTTCTGTCACGATCCAATTCATCGGGCCGTGTGGATATCTACTCCAACACCTAGATTGGAGAAATCTTACCACCCAATTTAAAAAGTAAAAATTAAATGGTTAAGCAAACATAAACCAATTAATTAGTCAAGGCCGTCTTAACCCCTAGGCCACTAAAGTCATCGCTTGGGGCCCCATATTTTTGGGCCCCCCATTTTTTAAAAACAATTACTTATATATGTTATTTTTTTAAAAAAAATAAAATTATATGTACTATGAGTGCTATGATTTCTACTAAGGAAATTGCATATGAGATGAATATAAACCTGAATTTCGTAAGAAACAACTTAATGAAAATATGGATTACTAAATCACAAAGTCCCTTGAAGAATCTTTTAGAATTGATTACTTTATATATGTAGGGTAGATCAAACTATTTTTTCACTTCAAAATAGATTTGAACCAATTGAAGCATATGAAAATATTTTTTATTTCTTATTTAGTGGTAAAATATTGAGATCACTAGATAATGAGAATTTTAAAAAATATTGTGTTAACCTTGAACTTTCTTTAGCATGTAATAGTTATTCTGATATTGATGATTTAGATTTTTTTTGAATTAAAAGTGTTAAGAAAAATAATACAAGTAGAAGATAGTGATCTAATGAAAATACTCAATCAAATAAAAAGACTTGATTGTTTTCCAAATACACATACTGCTTATAGAATAAGTTAACAGTTCTTGTAACTGTTGCCTCAGCTGAAGGAAGTTTATTCGAAATTAAAATTGATTAAATCTTCTTTAAGATCAACAATGTCTCAAGAGAGATTGAATGAATTAGCTATATTATCATTTGAAATGAAATTATTAAAACAAATTGATTATAAAATAGTACTTAATGACTTCGCATCTAAAATAGCTAGAAAGTAGATTTTAAATGAAAACATATGATGAAAAACAAAATATTAGGGCCCCTCTCTTAAGTTTCGCTTTAGGTCCCTAATGTTGTTGAGTCGGGCCTGTAATTAGTCATCATAGTTTTAGTTAATTACCACTCGCGACCAACATTCAATGATAATTACGTGACTGAGGTTTCGAGTTTGTATAATTCACAGGTTTGTATGATTCATAATTTGTTTAATATAATTTGTATAACTTTTGTATAATGTAATTTTGAATAATATAATTTATATAATTGTTTAAAGTTCAGATGTTTGTGTTTGCATAAATTCGTTATTTTGAGTTTATACAAAAATAGCTCAATTATACAAACGTACCCCTGAGTTATACAAACTCACCCACGAATTATACAAACTTACCCGCGAATTATATAAACCCGTGAATTATACAAACGAGACAACTTAAACAGTAGCTACAACCCGTAAATCTACAAACTATAGCTATGTAGCATAATTAAGTTTATTATAATGACTATTTACGAAAATTTCCATTGAAAAACATACAATACAAAAATTTATAAAACATAATAAAACATAAGAACTCTTTTTAATAATTTAAAATAATCATGAAAACTCAAGTATAAGAAACATCTTTACATACATCTCTCATGTTTGATTGTTTTTAACTTACCTCCTTTATGATATATCCAAATTAAAAAAATATTTCATCTCCGTTGTTAATTAGATTTTGTATAAATCACAAGCTATGTTAAAGGTCTTAATTACAAATAAACAAGTATAGGGGTAAACATGAGTACTAGAGAAGACATGTATTTTGTGAAATATTTGGGAGTATACATTTGTAGTTAGCTTACCATTCATCAACACTAGATCATATATTTGGGAAAATCGTGCACCCTAAATATAATTTAATGGTCAATAAAATGAGTTAAAATTACGAAGTCTCATATTTATAAGAGGGGACCTTTCTAATTATTATTTTTATATAATAAAAAAAGCATAACACATAAACATATCTTTTAACTTATCTTAATTTACATCTACGTCCTCCAATTTTAGGTGTACACAAGTAGACACTTTAATTTGTATAAAACTAAGAGCATGTTTGAATTGGCTTAAAAATTGGTCAAACCTACTTTTAAGTCATTTTTAGCTTTTTGATGTGTTTGATAAGGTTAAAAATAACTTAAAATAAATTTAAAATGACTTAAAAAAAAGTTAAAAACAAAAAGTAGGTATCCTCCTACTTTTTATTTTTTGATTTAAAAGTCATTTAAGCTTGACTTTTTATTTTTGACTTAAAAACTATTACTTTTTTTAAGTTCATCTAAATGGGCTCTAAACATATAGACACTTGTGTCCTACATGATGTTCTACATAACAATTTATGTCCTATGTGTATTTTGCCACGTAGGATGTATGTGTGTTTAATTTTATACAAATTTAAGTGTTTACTTGTGCACACTCAAAGTTGGAGGACATAAATATCAAATAAAGCTAAGCAAAATGACATATTTATGTATTATACCTAAAAAGAAACCATTTCACAAAAGGAAGAGATGGGATCATGAAAAAGTGAAATTCTAACCACG
Source organism: Solanum pinnatisectum (assembly GCA_035578085.1). Lineage (NCBI taxonomy): Eukaryota > Viridiplantae > Streptophyta > Magnoliopsida > Solanales > Solanaceae > Solanum > Solanum pinnatisectum. The sequence continues at coordinate 9,059,446 of CM069087.1, forward strand.
ACATTCTTTCTGAAACATATTAAAAAAAAAGTAGCACAAACAAATTGAACCAAAACAAATAAAGTATCACAAACACCAATCTTTTTATGGTTACTTGAGCAGCCTTGGCCCTAGGCCTCACAAAAGAAGTGCCAAATTACACAAAATTCACAATCTTCAAAGGGCTATAGACTTATCCAACCTCAACACATGTGTGCACCACATAAAAGAAAACTCAATATCTTTAGAAAGATACCCATTGTGCCACAAAAAAAAAAAAAATTACTCATTGTGCCACGTGTCTTTCAAGGATCCATGAAAAAAATGATTAAAAAACCCAAAAATGTATCCTTTTGTATAATCCATTGCCAACCCAATAACTACCTAAAAACTAGTTTAGTTTGTGCGACGTAAATTAAAGGATGGCATCTTTGGCAACTCTTGCTGCTGTGCAGCCCACAAGTGGCCTAGCTGGAAGCTCCATTGCTGGAACTAAGCTACATGTTAAATCATCTCGCCTTAATGTCAAGTCTACTAAATCCAGGTATATGTCGAAGGTTAGTCAGTTGAACACCCTTGTCCGAAAATTTATACTGCATATATAGGTTAAATATTACCTTTTATACATATATATTAAATCTCAAACACCCTTAAATATCCTTAGTGAAATTACTAACTTAGCCACCGCTGATCATATTATCATGTTGCTAATCCCACTTATTATATAACTACTAGAAAAATCACTATTTTTCCACTGAAAAATGTTTAGTGGCTAGTTTCATGGATATTTTGATTGAATCGGCGAGAAAAGAAAAATAGTACGTTTGTTTTCATACGAAAAAAATTAGAAAGTTTTCCACTATTTCAGTGATAATCTGTTTCCGAGATGTGCATTTTCTGAGTGAAATGGTTCGGTGGGAAATGAGTGGGAAAATCATGTTCTATACCACATATTTACCATTAATTCACGGTGAGAACAACCTTTGATTCTACTCGCTGTTATTTATCTTTTAGATGCTCAGATGGTGTATATCTTTTGTATTGTGTATAGAGGTTAAACTTATGATATATAGGAGTATTTAAGATTTATAATGAGTGTCTTTAACTGTTAGCATGATGGACAACTAAATGATTGTATATATTAATGTAATTATATAGTGATATAAATTAGCATGATCATATACATTTGTTGTAGATTCAAAGGAATAAATATTGTGATAGAATAACTGATTTAGAGGGATAGCAAGGCAGATTTAGAGGGATTGAATAGCAGATTTATAGAGATAGAATAGCTGATCTTTAGGGATAGGAATGGCGGATCTTTAGGGATGTGTAATCTTTATTTTCTCTATATAATGGAAAGACTCTCACTTTGAGGGGCATTCAGCAGAAAATTGACATGGTATCAGAGTATTCTCTTGGTTGTCTTATTTCATAGAGTCATCTGTGGTTCCTTCTAATTTTTTTTTGAAAATCTTGATTTTTGGTTTTTGGTTGACTGTTCATCGACAATCAGTCCTACCACCTGAGAATTTTGTTCTTGGTCATTCTAGTTGCTTTCTTGAGTCTTTGTAGCTATTCAAAAGCATGAATTCACATCACTTTGAATCCTTCGATGTTCGTTTTACTGGAAAAAATTCTTCTTCTTCGGAGTTTCAGTTTCAGTTTCAGTTGTTTGTCGCCAGCAAAGAACTACGGGGCCATATAGATGGAAGCGATCCTGCTCCTACTGATGCAACAAAACTAGGTGAATGGAAGATTAAAGATGCTCGATCGGGTAATGACATGGATTCTAGGGTCAATTGACCCTCTTATTGTTCTTAATCTCAGGCCATACAAGACAGCCAAGGCCATGTGAGATTACTTACAAAAGGTTTACAACCAAGATAATAGCGCAAGACGCTTTCAATTAGAGTATGAAATTGCTAATTACTCTCAAGGAGGTCTTTCTGTTCAGGATTATTTTTCTGGATTTCAGAACTTATGGGCTGAATTTACAGATATTGTCTATGCCAAAATACCTACCGAATCTCTATCAGTAATTCAGGCAGTTCATGAGCAAAGCAAGTGAGACCAATTTTTGATGAAATTACGCTACGACTTTGAGAGTGTTCGCTCTAACTTGATGAATCGTGACCCGTCTCCCTCTTTGGATGTTTGATTTAGGGAATTACTTTGTGAAGAGCAACATCTTGTCACACAAAATGCTTTCAAGAAAGAAAATGATGTCACTGTTGCATTTGCTGCTCAAGGTAAAGGAAAGGGCAGGGATATGAGTAGAACTCAATGCTACAATTGCAAGGAATACGGTCATATTGCTAGCAATTGTAGCAAGAAGTTCTGTAATTATTGTAAACAACAATGACACATTATCAAAAAGTGTCCACACGCCCTCCAAATCGTAGGATCAATGCTTTTCAAGCTGGGATAAATGGTTCTACTAATGATAACTCATCTTCAGGACAAGTTGTTACTCCTGAAATGGTACAACAAATGATCGTGTCAGCCTTTTCAGCATTGGGATTATAAGGTAATGATGTTACATCTAATTTTTGGATTGTTGATTCAGGTGCTTCCAATCACATGACCAACTCAATGAGCATCCTAAAAAATGTTCGTAAGTATCAAGGTCCATCACAAATACAGATTGCCAATGGTAGTAATTTACCCATTACCCAGGTTGGGGACATTATTCCAACTTTCAAGAATATTTTTGTTTCACCAAAGCTCTCAACTAGTTTTATTTCAGTTGGACAATTGGTAGATAACACTTGTGATGTGAATTTTTCTCATAATGGTTGTCTTGTGCAGGATCAGGTGTCGAGGATGATAATTATGAAGGGGCCTAAAGTTGGACGATTGTTTCCTATACACTTTTCCATTCCTCCTATTCTATCTTTTGCTTGTACTTCTACTGCTAGGAAGACTGAGGTTTGGCATAAGCGTCTAGGACATCCTAATTCTATTGTGTTGTCTCATTTATCAAATTCTAGTTTATTGGGAAATAAAAATCAATTTTCAGCTGCTTTCATTGATTGTTCTACTTGTAAATTAAGCAAAAGTAAAACTCCTCCTTTTCCTAATTTTGGTAGTCGTGCTACATAGTGTTTTGATGTCATTCATAGTGATGTTTGGGGAATTTCACCAATTATTTCTCATGCTCATTTCAAATACTTTGTGACATTCATAGATGATTATAGTCGGTTTACATGGGTGTATTTTCTTCGATCCAAATCTGAGATATTTTCCATGTTCAAGACATTTTTGGCTTACATTAAGACTTAATTTTCTACATGCATCAAATTATTAAGATCTGATTTTGGTGGAGAATATATCTCTTATGAATTCAAAAAATTCTTGCTTGACAAAGGAATTGTCTCACAACACTCTTGCCCATATACTCCACAACAAAATGGAGTTGTTGAACGAAAAATTTGTCATCTTTTAGATGTCACTCGTACTTTATTGATTGAGTCCTCTGTACCAGCTAAATATTGGGTGGAAGCTTTGTCTACTACTGTCTATTTAATTAATAGATTGCCATCTAAAGTGCTAAATTTTGAGTCTTCATATTTTCGTCTTTATCACCAAAATCCTAACTATAGTGATTTTCATACATTTGGTTGTGTTTGTTTTGTGCATTTGCCTCCTTCGCAGCGCAATAAACTTTTTGTACAGTCTACTAAATGTGCTTTTATGGGTTATAGTACTTCACAAAAAGGTTTTATTTGCTATGATTCATGTTCTCACAAATTTCTTATTTCTAGAAATGTTGTTTTCTTTGAGAATCAATATTTCTTTCCTACGATTGTAGATCCATCTTATGTTTCTCCTCTTCTTCCTACTTTTGAGGATTTATCATCTTCTTTTAAGAGGTTCAAACCTGGATTTATGTATGAACGACGTCGGCCAACTTTATCCTATCCCGACACTGATCCACCACCTAAAATTGAACCACAACTAGAATCTGAGAATTCTTCAAGATCTGGTCCTCTTGAGCCTACTCGGCGATCTACCAGAGTATCTCGTACTCCCAATTGGACTTTTCCTCTACTTTATCCAACATATCTGTTCCATCTTTTACTCACATGCTTCCAAGAATGAATGTTGGCAGAAAGCAATGGAGGAGGACCTTTTGGCTCTTAGAGAAAATGACACATGAGACATTGTTTCATGTCCTTCAAATGTCCGCCCTATTGGATGTAAATGGGTTTATTCAATCAAACTTCATTCTGATGGATCTCTTGATCGGCACAAAGCTTGATTGGTTGTTCTTGTTAACAGACAAGAGTATGGCGTGGACTATGAGGAGACTTTTGCACCCATAGCCAAAATGACTAAGGTGCAAACTATTATTGCCATTGCTGCTTCACAAAACTGGTCTTTGTATCAAATGGATGTCAAAAATGCTTTTCTCCATGGTGATCTTAAAGAAGATATTTATATAAAACCTCCACCTAGTTTGTTCTCATCGCCTATATCAGATGTATGCAAGTTGAAGCGGTCTTTGTATGGATTAAAACAAGCTTCAAGAGCTTGATTTGATAAGTTTTGGTGTACTTTGCTACAATTTTCTTTTGAGCAGAGCAAATATGACTCATCTTTGTTTCTTCGGAAAACATCTACAGGTTGTGTTCTTCTTTTGGTGTATGTAGATGATATTATTATCACAGGAACTGATTTTTCACTAATCATTAGCCTCCAACAGTAGCTTAACGATTATTTTCATATGAAAGATCTTGGTACTCTTACTTATTTTTTGGGTTTGGAAGTTCATAATGTTGCTTCAGGTGTGTTTCTAAACCAACATAAATATACTCAGGATCTGATTTCTTTGGCTGGTCTTCAAGATTCATCCTCCGTAGATACTCCATTGGAATTGAATGTGAAGTATCGTCGTGAGGAAGACGATCTTCTTCTTGATCCAACTATATTTCGACAATTAGTTGGGAGTCTAAATTACCTTACTATTACTCGGCCTGATATCTCTTTTGCAGTTCAACAAGTTAGTCAATTTATGCAAGCTCCCCGTCATCTCCACTTGGTGGCTGTTCGTCGCATCATTCGGTATCTTCTAAGAACATCTACTCATGGATTGTTCTTTCCAAGTGGTTCTCCTATTCGTTTTAATGCTTTTAGTGATTCTGATTAGTCGGGATGTCCTGATACTCGTCGTTCAGTCTCTGGTTGTTGCATGTTTCTTGGAGAGTCATTGATATCTTGGAAGAGTAAAAAGCAAGATCGTGTGTCAAAATCTTCAACAGAGGCTGAATATCGATCCATGTCTACTGCTTGCTCTGAGGTTGTATGGCTTCGTGGATTACTTGCTGAGATTGGATTTCCTCAATCTCATCCTACTCCTCTCCACGCTGACAATACAAGTGCTATTCAGATTGCTACTAATCCAGTTTTTCATGAGAGGACCAAACACATCGAAGTGGATTGTCATTATATAAGAGAAGCTGTAGATAAAGGAGTCTTTACTCTTCCACATGTGTCCAGCGATCTTCAAATAGCTGATGCATTTACGAAATCCATGGCACGGCAACGCCATCAGTTTCTAGTAGGCAAATTGATGCTTCTTAATCCACCAGCATCAATTTGAGGGGGGGGGGGTGTTAGCATGATGGACAACTAAATGATTGTATATATTAATGTAATTATATAGTGATATAAATTAGCATGATCATATACATTTATTGTAGAATCAAAGAAATAAATATTGTGATAGAATAACTGATTTGGAGGGATAGCAAGACAGATTTAGAGGGATTGAATAGCAGATTTATAGAGATAGAATAGCTGATCTTTAGGGATAGGAATGGCGGATCTTTAGGGATGTGTAATCTATATTTTCTCTATATAATGGAAAGACTCTCACTTTGAGGGGCATTCAGCAGAAAATTGACATTAACCTATTGTGGAAAGTCACTTGCCTTATTTTTCTTACATTTGGTTATATCACTTATGATGAAAATTCACTTATAGTTAGTTATCTTGGTATATATACACTGTCAATGTATAGAAGTTAAACTCGATCTTGACATCCTGGTACTGAAGCATAATGTGTGCAACGGTATAGCAGGAATCAGTTGTATACAATAAAAGAAGGGTACTCTGTAAAAGTAAGCGCGTGTTTTTATTTGATCGTTGTAATCTGATTGATTATACATTTTTGCTAGGGCTGGTGCCGTGGTTGCAAAGTATGGTGACAAGAGTGTATATTTTGATTTAGAGGACTTGGGCAACACCACTGGCCAGTGGGACTTGTATGGTTCAGATGCACCCTCACCATACAACTCCCTTCAGGTATTTGATCTTTTTTACTCTTTAAACACATTCTTTCTTGCAGCAATACTTCATATTTCATTCTGTACTATCTCATAAATAAGAAATGTTTCATACTCTGATTGACATTTAACATGACCATCTGAGGAGTTTCTAACGTTATGCTTTTGATTGGAAAAGAGAAGAATTTGTCATCAATTGTCAACAGTCTTAGTGACTTTTTTTATCATTTTTACTGTTGCAATTGATGTATTTATTCCTCTATAGCTTTCAAATTGGTAGGAGATGCAGAGCATTTCAATATTATAGGCATTAGTAACTTTTCGAGTTTAAATTCAACTTCTCATTCATTGTTATTATAAGCGAGTCTTTAGTCTTGACTTGTTGGCTTTCTTAGGTTCAATTATGTTGATGGGAAACTTAATGTATTTTGGAGTACTTCAGCATGTGTTGAGCGTAAAAAATTGTCTTAACAACCAAGTCTATACGACAATAACAACATATATACCTAGTGTAATCTCACAAGCGGAGTCTGGGCCTCTAGGGAGGGTAGTGTGTACACAGCCTTACCCCTACCTTGTGTAGGTAGAGAGGATGTTTCCGATAGAATCTCAACTCAAGTGAAGCGAAATCAGGTATGAAAAGGAAATACAGTACAGAAGAAGTCATGTTGGGAATAATGGACACGTCTATATAAGCCGAACTAGCTTTCGTGAGGATTATGAACACAACCTCGCCTTTCCAGACAAATTATTGGAAAAGTTTTTGGTCTACTTAAGATCAGTACTCAGTAATGAGCATAAGAGCTATAAGCGACAAAACTTAATTTCTCACCTATGCAGACATTAGTGTCTTCCGGGTAGTAAATGCAATTGAACTGTTTCGTTGTTACTTAAGCTCATACGCGGATCCAAGATTTTAGGTCAGGGGGTATAGAGTATCACTGTACCTACTACTTCTTTGTGGAAGCAGACTTATTCTAGACATATGTGTTGTAAAATTTTCATTTAACACACAGTTAGAGTCAACTGCACCAACTACTTCGCATCCACCACTGCTTAAGTGTGTGTTTTGACAATCATTAAGAGTTTGCTTGTTATGCTTGCAAGGAATGATTGAGTCTGTGTAAGCTCAGAAGTTGGTAGAGTTATTGTGGTAACTTTCTCTTGTATTGCGTTGTGTTTTGTAGAGCAAGTTCTTCGAGACCTTTGCCGCTCCTTTCACCAAGAGGGGATTGTTGCTCAAATTCCTGATATTGGGAGGTGGCTCAACTCTTGCATACTTCAGTTCAACAGCGTCAGGGGATATACTACCAATTAAGAAAGGGCCGCAACTTCCACCCAAGCTTGGTCCACGCGGAAAGATCTAATTTCTTTTCAATCAAGCTTTCTCAACCTTCATTTTGTAATTGATGTATCTGGTCTCCAGCTTGTAAGTATTCTTGAAGCCTACATGGGACCTTTGTTACAAGAAGTTAAATCTTATGGCATTCGGTTTATCTTGTTGCAAAGTTGAAGCTTGCTTTCTAACATGGTGTCTTATGACGTTCAATTTATCTTGCTGAGATGCTACTTCTGTCGGTTCACGTAGGTGTCAATGCCTATTTAATGTTATTAATTAAGCTTTGTTTAGGAGGTCACTGACTTCATAATTGCTCGCTGTTTAATTGAAAGGAAAAAATACTTATAAATTGCAAGGGAATTGCCTTAAATCGAAATGATTATACTATATTGACGTGTAAACTTCAAGTTGCCGATTACAAAACTCTTTTAGAAGAGGCTATCCAAGGTAAGAATGGACTATAATAAAGTCCATAATTTCCATGGTTATTTGTCAACGAGGTGACGTCTTCTGCAGAGTAAATCATTTCAAAAAGTATCACACCAGCAGTCCTATACTAACTATATATTCCCTATTTACAATAGGAATGACTTAGTGAAATCCTAGGTATGTGTGATTCATCTTAGTATGTACATTTGACGCTGATTGTCACTTTGATGAATTTATCTGTCTTGCCTCTGATGAGTTGATCAATGTTCTGTAGTGACGTCATTTAGTGGCGTGCAGTTGGACTTCTAGCACCAACTAAGTTATCTAAGTAAGAAAGTTTCTTGTTTGTAACTACACTAGGTGGTTTCTTTGCATCAACGTCTATGTCCTCCTTCACATCTTTCTTTGTGTCATTATCTCCTTGTTCCACTGTCCAACCCATGAAATCCAACAATGTCATTGACGTTGGATTCTCTGCAGCGTTAAGCTTTTCTACTTCTTCCCTAGCATTTGGGAAGCTGCCTGATGGTGATACCCGTAGTGAATCTCTTAAAGGAGACCTCTTCATTTCAGCACAGGAAGGATTTTGGGCCGTAGCATCTACTTGGAGAACATCTTCAATCCGTGACATCACTGTGTGCGCCCTGCTCTCTATTATTCTTGAATAGCTTTCTAAAATAGCTTGCCCCACATCCTGTAAAAAAGAGAATTATAGGTGTAACTTACTTAAAAGGCCAACAATGAGATCCTTTTTAGCGTTGCAGCAATATGTTTGAAGCCATTAGGACATCAGGAAACTATGTTAGGGAACAACAAATACGATATGGATATTCTGGTTACAACCAAAAACATCCCATTGGATATCATACAGAAACGAGGAACAAGCCTCAGATTCTCTCGAATATCATTATAACTTGGCATAATACATAAATATGCTCTTTAATTTAGCCTCAGCTGACATCTATGCGCTTCAACTTTGGTTGTGCAAAAGTAGACACTTTAACTTATATAAAATTCAAAAAAGTAGACACACATGTCCTACCTGGAATAATACACGTAAGATGCAATGTAGGACACGAATTGCCATGTAGGGCGCCAGGTAGGACGTGTGTGTCTACTTGTTCAACTCTATACAAGTTAAGTGCATACTTGTGCATATCCAAAGCTGAAGAGCATAAATGCCAGATAAGACCAAGTTAAAGGGCACGTTTATGTATTCTGCCTAAAACTATTATGGTAAATAAATAGAGGTTGCTTCTTACCTCATTGTATTGGATTTTGCTAATGTCTAGAGATGACTGAGGAATTCCAGGGAATCGCTGCTTAAGAATAAGCAGGATAGTCTCTGCTCTGTCTTCAAAGATTTCTCTCTTCTCTACACTAACGGCAGAACCCCATGCCGACTTCCCATCTTTAGACGTCATCTTTCGTCTCCAAATAATAACAGAAGCCTCAAGTTTGTTCTTGAGGTCTAAAATTTTATGTTCCGAAGTCAAGTCCATAGTTGTGAGGAAGTAGTCAGGATCAAAATATTCGTCAGTGATACTCCTATAGATTGTATCTCCAAGACTTGCTCTCCCATTCTACACATAAGGAGAGAAAATATTAGATCATGACGTGTTATTCTATTCCACCTCTGAGAAAGAAAACAACTTCAAAATGAAAATACTTATATAAGATTTCCGTTTGTTCTTGTACCTTAGGTAGGGAATCTATATAACTTTCAGGGATTTCCATTTCTAACAAGATTTGAGCATTTATGGCCATGGCTGCTTTAAGAACTTGGTGTACTGAATCCTTTTGAAATTGCAGCCATTTCCTTGTAACATCAGACAAGCCATTAGTCGGAACCTTAGGAGTTGGTATCCACCATTTGTCATCGTTCCTCCCTTCCTGTGATTCGTCATCCTTTGATACATACGAGAACTCATTTTGGTCTTTAAAGCTATCTAAGCAATCCTGCAGATCATCAATCCAAGCTTAAGCATCAATAGTTATAGATTACATTAGTTTTAAATTAAGTTTTTTTCTTACAAGAAGCATAGCATCTAGCTTGCGTAATGCTGGAACGTTCATTTGAAGATCATTTCTCTGCTTTGTCACCATAACCTGACAAACAAAAAAATCATGTTGTCCTGTTAGTTTTAGCTAGATATATGATATACACGAAGAGGAGCTTCTGGGAGAGAGAGTTACCTCCATGCACGTTCCGTCTTTTGATATTTGTTTAGAAGGAACGAATTCAACAACATGATCTGTTACAGATAACAGCCAGTCGATTTCTCTTCTCCATTTGGCTTTTCTATCTGCTGGCATTGGCTCTAAACTCTTCTGTTCCCCAAAGGCAGAAGCTGCATTTTTAGAAAAGAGACAAAGATAGGCAAATAGAATGAATGTCATATAAAATGGAACCGAGATAGTATCTATACACAGCCTGTGATCTGGTGTAATTTCAATACCTGCTAGGTTTGTGATCGCGTTTGACAATGCCAACGCAGAAGACACACCCTTTCCTCCACCAGACATATCCTCGCCAAGCAACAACTTTGCAAATTTTTCCTTCATCAGCTCCATATCTATATTGGTACCCGAGAAAAATATCACAATCATTTGAATGCAAAGAGAGGGGAAATAGAAATCTAAACTCCCTTCGTTAACTAGTATGAAATTGAGGCGTAATTGTTGTTATATTGTACTATGATCACAATGCAGGTAGTTAGTTCGCCATGAATAGTAAGAAAGATTGACAAAATTAGAAGATGTCTTGCCTGAAGGTGGGCCCTGTTTTGGGCGGCTAGAGACAACAGGAGTCTGATTGGCCAAGCGCAACTTAATAGACTCGCTGCGACTAAGTACACAGCCAGTCTTTTGAGAATCAACAGGCTGATCTTCACTTTTCGATTCATCCCCTGAATCACTGCTATTACTGGTGTCAATAATAACACTTTTTGTTTCCTGTCCTGTTCCATCTTCAGATTTTCCTTTGAAATGCAACAACTTTGCCTTGCACATTTCTTTCGCTTCCTCAAGCGCTGCTCGAACCATCTTTCTGATTCAAGCTGAATTGAAATATGTTACACAAGTGACAATGCAACAATATAATTATGGAGTTATTGAAACTCGAGGAAAGAAACAGGGATAAAGAGGAGGTGAAAAGAAGGAAAAATAATGCGAAGTTTAGCGTTTTGGAGAAGAAAAAGGATTCTATTAGCAAAGAAAGGAATTTAATTAGAGAAAGGTTTGCTCTTTTGATGGAGAATGGAAGAGATTTTGGTGTTAGTTATTTTTGGATGGTTGAGACAACGTGCGGTGCATGTTTTATAGCAAACAAGTCACTTTTCTAATTTGATGACTTTATATAGAAATTTTACCTTTTGTTGCTGTTGCTATTGCTATTTATATACGAATAATTTTAATTATATATATATAGAGTAATTTTTTGACAAAAAAGATCATATAATATTAGGTATGTGTGTTTATTTGGACGAATGTTGTTTGCTACAAATAAAAGTCAGACATCCTTCTCCCCAAAATAGATCAAAGGTGTGAAATAGGTCTTATTTTTTGTATTTCTTTCCAAATTGGACGTCCTATGTGTTTTTAAGTGATATAATAACGAGTTTTAAATCTCTATAAATATAGAAAGATACATAAAATATTACCCTGACTAATTATTTTAAATTGAAGTGCGGCTGGTTGATTTATTTTTATTAAGATGATAAAAGTTTTTAATAATAACAAAAACAATTATATAAAAATTGTTGCTACTATAAATAACAATAATAATGGGGTCGTTCTATAAGAACAAAGGTAATATTCAAAATTACAATAATTATAAGGGTACCAAGCTGTAAAGTCATACTATGAAAGTCAGAGAGGATAGTTGAAATGATGATGAGTAAGGGTGTGTATACCACCAAAAACCAATTTGAATTCATGCTGAGACGATTAATCACGGAAGTCGTTCATTTTGTAAGGAGATAGTTGAAGCAATATAAGGACATGCAGAAAGACTTGCACATAATGTTCATCAATTCAGAAAAAACGTATGATAAAGTTGATAAAGTACTTAGGAAGGTTCTCCGAAGATGTTTATAAAGAATAAAGGGTACATGTGATTTATATTAGACAATTAAAATCACGTACGATGAAGCCAAAACCCAAATTAAAAAGTGGGATAAAACTCAAATATTTTTCGATCATCGTGGGGTTGAAAACAATGGCCGGTGCCCGGTGCACCTCTGTCATGGTCAACTTTTTGTTTTTATTTTTCTTGAAAATATTTTTGTCAATCAGATATTATTTTTCAGAAAATATTTCTTAATGTACCAAATCCATCGATACTAATGAACTATTAAACCAAAATACTTCCACTATCCCAATTTCAAGAATCAAACAATTTAAGTTTTTGATCGGAAATTTGCGCATGAAATCTTTAATTTTTTTGAAATGAAATTTATATATTTGTAAACTACGTAAAAAGTACTATAAATCACAATAATTAATAATTCAAAATGTTTGAAAGATCTATGAAAAACTTACGGTCAAAGATAGACTTATTTGAATCTCGAAATTCAAAAAGTGCCACATAACATGAGACTGAGGGAATAATTATAAGAAGCCGTACCAAATTCGAGCTCACTGGTTGACCTAATTGAATGTGTCAGCTCAATCTTTTACTATATTTTGATCAGTAAGCAAATCCATGAAAATCTTCACTAACTTTTGAGAATGCATTTATTAACTACTTTGATTTGAATCCAATTAAAATAATTTTTTTTGGGTTTCTCACTTGGTGTCCGATACCCACATTGGAGCCCGATTAAATTTGGATTCGCGCTGAAAAGTCCCACATTGGGGGTAAAGAGCTCCCTAACAAAGGCGACTCCGTACCCAAAAGAATCATAAACAAGTATATTGAATTTTCTAAGAATATCTGTCTTTTTCTTTTGATATTCATATTATGTTATATAATGACTTGATTATGCAAACTATCTTCGTACTTTTAAAAAAGATGTGCCCTTTTGAACTTATTTTACATTTATATTTTCCAATTTTGGGCGTGTATAAATACTTAAATTTGTATAAAGTTGAAAAAGTAGATATATGTGTCCTACGTGACATTATACACGTAGGATACAAACTGTCATGTAAGATGCATGCAGGTGTTTATTTGTTCGACTTTATACAAGCTTGAATGTCCATTTAAACACACCTAAAATTGGAGAACATAAATGTAAGCTGAATCCAATTAAAAAGTATATTTATGTGTTATGTCTTTAAAATATATAGGGGTTGATGATAGGATTTCCACAAAATTTGAGTATTAAGTTTGAAAGGGGGGCAAATATGAGGATGTATTTATATATTATCTGAATATAAAATCACTACTATAAGCAGTCTCACCCACATCCACAAGAAAGCATGAGGTTATAATGGGACAGGATATGTTTTTTCCACCATTTGTTTCCTAAAGTTATTTATTTCTGGATTATTGTTTTCTAAGGAAGAAGGAAAAGAAGGTAAAAACTAGAGTAATTTGAGGTCATTAAAAGTTTACGCCTAAAATAAAGAATAAGAATAAAAAAATATTTATTTATTTTTCGGAAAAGGGTCAAAAATACCCATGAACTATTGGAAATGGATCAAATATACCCTCCGTTTGATTTTGGGGTCAAAAATACCCGTACCGTTAGTGTATTGACTCACTTTTACCCCTCAAAACTAACAGATGCCATGTCACTTAAAAAATCACATAAAACAATATTTTTTTTGCTGACTTGGAAATTCAAATGGACAAAAAGACCTAAATTATCCAACTTTGGGTATGCACAAGTAGACACTTAAATTATCCAAAAGTTAAACTAGTAAACATACACGTCTTATGTGACATTATACAAGTAAGATACCATATAGGACACAAAACTGCCACATGCATAAGATGCCACATAGGATGTGTGTCTATTTGTTCAACTTTTGGAAAGTTTAAGTGCTTACTTGTGCATACCTAAAGTAAAAGGATATAAATGTCGGCTGAAGCCAAGTTATGAGGCGCATTTATGTATTATGCTTTTATCTAGTATGGGTATATAATTTCACATGATTGTACGCGTTTTAGTGCCCATCACTGAGAACCACCAAATTGTACTATCAAACGATAAGTTAGTTATAAAGAATCAACATAGTTTCAATTCTTCCCAATCTTGCAGACACTTATAACTAACCTCATATAGAAGAAAAATGGAATCTATAGGAGTACTAATGGCATGTCCAATGTCATCATACTTAGAACAACAACTCGACAATCGATTCAACCTCATACGTTACTGGAACTTCTCCGACAAGAAACAATTCATCAACGACTACGCTCATTCAATACGTGCTGTTGTGGGCAACGCTGCTGCTGGTGCTGATGCAGAGCTTATCGAGGCGTTGCCTCAGCTAGAAATTGTGGCTAGTTTTAGTGTTGGTTTAGATAAGATTGATTTGAACAAGTGTAAAGAGAAGGGTATTAGAGTGACTAATACACCTGATGTGTTGACTGAGGATGTTGCTGATCTTGCTATTGGACTAATGTTGGCTGTGCTAAGGAGGATTTGCGAGTCTGATCGATATGTTAAGAAGGGATTGTGGAAGGCTGGTGATTTCGAGTTGACTTCGAAGGTTAGTGTTCTTTCTGTTTCATTTTATATGACCATATTTATTACATATCGAGTTTAAGATATTAGTTTGATTGGTGGAAGAAGATGTTTAAGCAATAGATGATAAGTTACTTTGACAATTTTGGATTTTACACATGAAGCTATGCTCCGAGTCAAAAGTACTCGGTTCAGATGAACCAGATACCGCTAGGCTACTTGTACACCAATATTTACTTGATTCATCGCCCTTTCTTTTGCAGTTTAGTGGCAAAACAGTTGGTATCATAGGATTAGGGAGGATTGGCTTAGCAATTGCAAAGAGAGCAGAGGCTTTTGATTGTCCAATCAGTTACTACGCGCGATCAGAAAAGGCAAATACAAATTACAAATACTATCCAACTGTAGTTGAACTGGCTACCAACTGTGAGATCCTGGTTGTGGCATGTGCACTAACCCCTGAGACTCGTTACATTGTCAACCGCGAAGTGATTGATGCATTAGGTGCAAAAGGGATTCTTATCAACATTGGAAGGGGACCTCATGTAGCTAGTGGTACAGAGGAAACACGCGAGTCGATGGCTGACATTGTCATTGGTAACTTAGAAGCTCACTTTCAGAACAAACCACTATTAACTCCAGTAGTTTAGTAATGTAACTAAGATTTTGCTTGTCATGACTCGTGGTTGTCTGGAGGCCTATGTTGTTCCGACTCTTCAAAAGCTGTCAACGGGTGCGTGTAGTGTATTATTGGAGAATCTGACATGGGTGCGGCATCGAAAGTGAAGAGCTCATACAACTTAGTTGGAGGCTACATGTTGATGTAAATTTTGGTTCCCTTTATTGAGAGTACATTGTCTCCTTAGTTTTATGAGCTTTCCCTTTGGTGCATTGTCCATGTTGATTCACTTTGACAAGTTCTTGAGGTTTCAAGTTTCTCCCATAGATGGATCTTGAAAATAACCACTAGAATATATTTTATAAGAAATAATTCGTTGGAGTATAATCACGCTAGAAATATAAATACCTAACTTGCTCCTCAGCAATTTAACAGAGCGTTATTTTATTTGATGTCGATTAGTTGAAGGACTAAAATCACAAGCATTACTTAATTGAAGGTTAAATGTGCTTAATCAAATATCACAAGGACTAAAATAAGAATAATACAACAACACAAGGATTAAAAATGTTATTTTTCCAAGCAATTTTGTTACAATACATAAATGTGCCCTTTAACTGGGCTTCATTCCACATTTATGCCTCCAACTTTGAGTGAGTACAAACAGACACTTAAATTTATACAAAACCTAGTACACCATGTAGGATGTCACATAGGACACAAATTTCAGGAGGGATGTCATGTAGCATGTGTATGCCTATTTATTTAATTTTATACAATTTAAGTGTCTACTCGTGTACACACAAAGTTAAAGAGAATGTGAGTTGACGTCAAATGAAAGTCCATACTTCTCCCTCCGTTCAACAATAATTGTCCACTATTGATTTGACATAGAAATTAAGAAGTAATAAATTATAGGGTTAATTTTACTAAATCACCCTTATTAAATAAATATAAATCATCTAAACATTGAAAAATGATTAATATTTAATAGCAAAGATAAAATAGACGCAAAATGATAAATTATTGGCATAATACATAAACATAACCCTTAACTTGGCTTCAATATGACCCGAGTGTGCATAAGTAAGCACTTAAACTTATATAAAATTGAACAAGTAGACACACGTGTCCTACATGGCATAATATATGTAGGACGCCACGTAGGACACAAATTTTTATGTTGGGTGTCATGTAAGACGAATGTGTCTATTTGTTCAATTTTATATAAATTTAAGTATTTACTTGTGCGCATTCAAAATTAAATGTCATAATTATCAACTAACGTCAAGTTATGGGTAAGCGGAACAAATACGATCAGATATACCACATAATAGTGGACAAGTATAAATGCAGGGACAGCCATCTTAAATTGTGTTCACAAACCAAATCATCTCTTATTAGTAAAAAAGTGAAACCTAAATTTAACATTTTACTCCCAAAAAGCCAATTCATGTGCAACAACGCCTAAGTCCATAATGGCGATGGCGAAAATAGGAGTATTGATGACATGCCCAATGTTATCTTACCTAGAAGAAGAGCTCAGCAAGCGTTTCAACCTCTTCAGATTCTGGGAAGCTCCTTGTAAGTCTGAGTTTTTGACTCGGAACAGTGACTCAGTCCGAGCTGTTGTGGGAAACGCATTTTTTGGTGCTGAATCGGAGCTCATTGATGCATTGCCAAACTTGGAAATTGTATCATCTTACAGTGTGGGTTTGGATAAGATTGATTTGGTTAAGTGTAAAGAGAGAGGGATTAGAGTTACTAATACTCCCGATGTGCTCACTGATGATGTAGCCGATGCAGCGATTGGACTGATATTAGCCACTTTGAGGAGAATTTGTGTTGCTGATGGGTTTGTTAGACGTGGGTTATGGAAAAATGGCGATTTCGAGTTGACAACAAAGGTTCGTTCTTATTCTATGCTTTTCTTACTTCCTTTAATATATTTGAAGAGAAATCCTCAATTTTGCATATGTGGGTTTCGCAAAGCATAACCAATTGCAAGCCTTAATCATCCTGATTAGGAATAATAACATACTCAGAAAATGATTCGTAAAGATTTACTATTCAATCCAAAAGTCTATACAACTCAACATATTCACGTTAACTTAAATATGGCAGTATTTGGACTCAGACATCACAATTTAGCGGGGTAAATGGGCTGCTGGTATAAATTTTTAAGTTACTTCACAATCAAAAAGGTTGAAGATTAATCTTTTTTGCCATATGTATGGATATATTAAAAACTGCTTGGGAAGTAATGTATTTGGCTCTCGGAAATTGAACATTGGTGATACTTTTAGGATAGTGGAATTTTTTGGAGCTCCTTTGGGAATAGCTCATCAGATTACTCTCACTAGGAGACTGCTCAGAACCAGCATTATCAAATGGGGTGCTTAAGCCCTGAAGCGAGACTCAAAGCGTGTTGAGCGCTTCACCTCGCTTAATGTGTGTCTTAGTGTCGTCATCAAGGCACTAAAGACATATTTTTCCTTGCTAATGAGCCACTTTTGAAGAGGCGGTACTAAACTATTGATATTTCACTTTATCATAAAATAATTTCAATTTCTTTGATCCTATATTTGTCATTCATAATTCTATTTATTAGTCTTGGACTAACATAAAGCGTGAGCTTTATTTGCATTTAAATCCCCAACGTACCTTATAGCTTCTTTGCTTTGAATAACACTGCTCAGAACATGGTTTGAAGTCAAGCGAAGAAACAGAGTTCATAAAAGGGCATTCATAAAATGTTGCTTCTGATTACTCCTTCAGTGATCTGCTGGGAAATTTGGGAAGGTATTTGCTCTTGCAAATATGGAGAAATGGAGAAGATGGCATATAAGTAGTATGAAACATCAAGTTTTTTGGATCCTTAAAACAGCTATGATCACGTATAATTTATTGTTTGTCAAGTAATGTATTTGGCTCTCGGAAATTGAACATTGGTGATACTTTTAGGATAGCGGAATATTTTGGAGCTCCTTTGGGAATAGCTCATCAGATTACTCTCACTAGGAGACTGCTCAGAATCAGTATTATCAAATGGAGTGCTTAAGCCCTGAAGCGAGACTCAAAGCGTGTTGAGCGCTTCGCTTAATGTGCGTCTTAGTGTCGTCATCAAGGTACTAAGACATTTTTTCCTTGCCAATGAACCTCTTTTGAAGAGGCGGACTATTGATATTTCACTTTATCATAAAATAAGTTCAATATATTTGATCATATATTTATCATTCATATTTATATTTTTTAGTCTTGGACCAAACATATATATTTGAATTTTTTTCTCCCTTTGCGCCTTTTTCATTAAAGCTCACGCTTTATTTGTGCTTTGCGCTTAAAGCCCCAACATACCTTATAGCTTTTTTGCACTTTTTTGCTTTTAATAACACTGCTCAGAAGATGGTTTGAAGTCAAGTTAAGAAACAGAGTTCATAAAATGTTGCTTCTGATTACTCCTTTGGTGATCTGCTGGGAAATTTGTGAAGGTATTTGCTCTTGTAAATATGGAGAAATGGAGAAGATGGCATATAAGGAGTATGAAACGTCAAGTTTTTTGGATCCTTAGAACAGCTAGTAGCCTGGTCTTCCCTTGCTGTGATCTGGATATCACTTGGAGTAAAATCTGTCAAATGGTGGAGAGACTGAAAACCTATGCCAAGATCCACTATTGTAATATGGCAATTACCGGATTAAGGCAAGGTTAAAGTCAATTCAGATGGAAGCTTCCCAATATCTAGTGGGAAAGTAGGAATTGGTAGAATTATTAGAGACTTTAAGACGGAGATGATAATGGCTTTTGCTATTCCCACTAAGTGCGGTAGTAGCAACCTTGCTGAAGCCTATGCAGCAATGGTTGGAGCAGCTTGGTGTGTCGGTCATGGATACACTAAATTTGTTCTGGAATTAGACTCCCTTATAGTGGTGAACGTGCTGAAAGAAAGGAGCACTGAGAATTACAAATTAAGAGCTATCATAGACGACATCATACAGATTTTATCTCAAGCAGAAGTGGAAGTCTAACACTGTTTTAGAGAAGCTAATCAAGTAGCGGATAGCTTAGCTAAATATGCAACTACGCTTCGAGATGCGACTTATATGACTAGGTTTCAAGCTCTGCCCAGGGATGCTAGGGGCCTTGCCAAGTAGATTGGTAGCAAAAGCCTATTATAAGGATCAAGCATGATAATACAATTTTTTTTTTCTGAACGAAGAAGTAGTTATACTCATCTGTGTGGAATTCATGGTTCTTGTATCACACAGCTATTTGGGAGTCAGGCCAAGCCCCCCTTCATTGTCCCATTATGCAATAACACACTCCAGAGCATGCTGGGAAACTTTATTTAGAAAACGAGCAGTAGTACTTATAGGAGTTTCTTTGCAGAATGCCTGCTGAGTCTTGAAATTGTATGGATATATCGTCTCAAGGCCTCAAAGTATGTAAAAAAGTAAACATAATGAACTTCCATTAGACCACAAATTTAAATGCTGAATTCTTCTTTTTATTTGGTCTTTTATTTTCAGTTTTATCAAATGATGACTGCTCCTTGTTTCAGTTCAGTGGTAAATTAGTTGGCATAATTGGATTGGGCAGAATTGGTTCAGCAATAGCAAAGAGAGCTGAAGCTTTTGGATGCCCCATTAGCTACCACTCCAGATCCAAGAAACCAAACTTAAACTACAAATACTACTCTACTGTGGTCGATTTGGCTGCAAATTCTGAAATCCTTATTGTTGCATGTGCTTTGACTGAAGAAACCCGAGGCATAGTCAATCGTAAAGTGCTTGATGCATTAGGTCCAAAGGGCATCTTAATCAACATAGGACGAGGAGCACATGTAGATGAATCTGAAATCGTAGCTGCACTGATTGAAGGTCGTATTGGTGGGGCTGGTCTTGATGTGTATCAGACAGAACCAGATGTTCCTGAACAATTGTTCGGACTGGAGAATGTTGTTCTATTGTCCCATGCTGCAAGTGATACAGTAGAAACTTGCACAGCCATGGCAGACCTTGTTATTGCAAACTTGGAAGCTCATTTTCTTCACAAACCATTGTTGACTCCTGTGCTCTGAACATGTTCATTCATCAGTGCTTGCTGGGCAATCAGCAAGAGTTGTATCTTTGAGCTCATTGAACATTTCCAACATTCGGGAATTGTATTCTTTTTTCTTTGATGATGATATCAAGTTGTGCATTTGACTATTTAAAACCAAAACCTTGAAGAATGGGTTTTTTTTCTTCTATCTTCCAAGAACTTATTTAGTGTTGTAAATTAATAGCAAGTGTGAGTAGTACAAACTAAGATATTATAGACGAGATGTAGAAAGGGGAGAGAATTTTTCGTCTTTCGAAGGTGAATAACATTCCGATTTATAGGATGACAAATCACTTCAAAGGTCACAACTATTACTCAAATTAATACATACATTCTAACCTATGAAAGCTTCATGTAATTTAGTGAATGTGTATGGACTTCTGTGGAGGAGATACAGAGAGTTAGCCTGAGATGGTTCAGGCATATAATGAGATGTAAGGATGTCTAGTGTAGAGGTATGAGGGGTTGGCTATGAATGGTTTTATGAGATGTAAAGGTAAACTAAAAAATATTGGAGAGAAGTGATTAGACCGAATATGACCTTCGAAGGTTATGAAGTATGCGGATTATGGTAGAAGGTTAGTAGGTAGTAGCACGTTTTCTTTGTCATTAATTCATACTAGTAGTTATAATGTTGCTCTTTTAATTACTTATGCATCGAGTTTTGCTATCATTTGTTGTTTCTTATATTTCGACTATCATATTATTTATTATAGTTACTTGTCCGGTTATTAGTGGTATTATTTTTGTTACTATCTACTATTTTTTGGACTTATCTTCTTCTGAACGGCTTTGAACTATTTTTCCCTTGAAACTTCTCTACCTCTAAAATAGAAGCAAGATTTGCATACGCTCTACCCTCTTCAAATCTCACTTTATGAAATTATACCGAATATATTATTTTGGCCCAACCCATTGGTGGCCCCTGAAAGTTGACACGAAGTTTCACTTAGGCACCTCAAGTGGTCGATATTCATTTTAGACACTTCATGTAGGGTATTGCTATGTCATTTTGACACTTTTTGCTTACATGTCTTAGTGAGTGTGTGCGTGAAAGACCTTTTTAGTTGTTTTTTTAATTATTTTTTTCTTCTTCTTTCCCATTATCAGCCACCATTTTTGCAAACTTAAATATCCAACATGGTGAATAAAAATAATTATAGTAAAATGATGGAAAATGATGGAAACTATTTTAGAAATTTAGGAATAGACCCATTTCAAAATTTAAATATTAAATTATTAATGAAATTCTTTCATAAAAGAATTTAATATTTACTGAGAAGTAAGTTTAATTTTTGGTGAATTCTAAACCTGCTTTTTAGGATAAAAAAAAACAAAAAATATTTGAAGAAGACACTAATAAAAAAGGAACAGCGCGTACTATAATATAATAGATAACAACCATTCAAACAAGCTGTAAAGTCCTAGACATAGTGACCACCTCTAGTATAGACATGGCCTACAAAGCTTATGATTGACTATGGAATATATGCAAAGAGATTATAAAATGGCAAATTCAACTTTGTGACAAAGCTACTTCAACACTCCTTTTCCTTTAAATCTGGTCCTTAATTAAGGCAAACCCAGAAAGTGTCTTTCTCAAAGGCATCATAACCTTCTTGATAAGTAAAGTGAGTGAACATAATTAAATTTAATCTACTCATGGATACATAACTAAAAGTTACATTTTCTTTGAAAACATACAATGGCCAGATCTTGCTTTAAAAAGTAGAAAAAAAAAAATGTTAAAAAAGGGGGTAGGGGTTATGAACAAGAGAAATGACTTAACTAAGAGTAGCGATGCACTAAAGCTCCTGCTATAGTACAAGGAAAGGGCCCCACCACACCGGCTTATAATATCTTGTCAAGGAGCAGAGGCTCCTTTGAAGATGAGGAAGTTTAGAGTCTCTAAAGTGAAATAGATAAATGTTCCTTTAGTATGAGTAAAGAAACACCCAAAGTTTGATCCCACCACACATTGCCATCCACCTCCATACTTCTTGTCAAATTCCTGCATAAAAATTAAAAAAAAAAAAAACAAGAAAGGGCAAAATCAGTAGTACAGTAGATTGACTATTTGAACTTTCATCTCAGTACCACAAAATTAATCAACTTTGGTACATTTGTATGAAAAAAGATTGAATTTTTTTTTTTTGAAGAATGTAGAGAAGGGGTGAGACCTTCTTGATGTGAGCAGCAATAGATTTGCAGTCTAAAACATCATAAAGATCAAGAGCTTGAGAAGCATATGACATAGCTTGGATCTGCATCTTTATTGGCATGTCTGTGTCTTCAATCAGTGCTTTGCCTTCTAACATACTGTTTTGCTATGAATTAAGAAGAAGATGAAGATGAAGATAAAGATGAAGATGTTAGTGTGAAAATCAAGAAAAGAAATTAAAGAAGCTCCCTGCACTTTCTTTTTTCTTCTTTTTGGCTCTTTCCAAAGAGTGACTATATAGAAATTGCTCAGCCCAATCTCTTTTTGAGTGCAAGTTTTTAAATCCATCCAAATGATATAGTAATATACAGTAAAATTTCTATAAATTTATATGCTTGAGATTGAAAAAAAATATTCGTTTATTGAGATTATTAGTTTATTAATAAATACATAAAATATTTATTTATCGATAAATAAATATTTATTATTTTAGAGAGTATTTTTCGGCATTGCAAGATCTGGTCGGAAGAAAATAATGTTCCCGAACCACAAGTTGGTGAATTAGATGAAGGTATCCAAGAAGTTGGTGATTTAGATGAAGGTATCCAAGAATTAAATGATGTCGTCTCTAATTTAACCTACAGAAATGTGATGGATGTTGAACATCTTTTGAACTATCCTAACGAGAATGATACGGTTATGGAATCACTTACAGAGGAAGATATTATTCAATTTGTAATGAATAATGATGATGAGAATGATCATAAACAAGATGATAGTAGCATTGTCCCACATGTATCGTCAAAGGAGGCATTTCAAGCAATGACTACATTGTCAAACTATTTGGTACAACACGAACAAAATATTCCGAAAATTGTGTTCGCTCTTCAAAAAGTTAAGGATGAGATTAATTTTGGTTTTGGTGGGAAGAAAAAACAATCAACTATAGAATCATATTTTAAAAAGAAATAGTTATTGATCTAGTATTATTGACTGATTAAATATATATAAATTCTTCATGTATTTTAGTAATTATTACTTTATATTTTTTCAAGGCATTTAATACTTTATTTTTAATTATTATCTAATGCATTTAGCGAGAATATTACTTTAATATAACTGGTCCAAGTCGGGACCAGAGAAAAATATTTATTTAGCGAGATTATTACTTTATCGAATATTACTTTATCGAGGTTTTACTGTATAAATATGTCTGGTGTTTAAACTTGTTTAAAACTGAATAAATAGATGTAACACATGTTTTGTGATATCCTACGTGACAATTTGAGTTTTATGTGATATTTTATGTGTATTATGTCATGTAGTACTAATGTATGAACTTATTTAATTATATATAAATTTAAGTGTCTACTTATACATATTTAAAATTGAAATACATAAAAGACACATTTATATATTATGCGGAAGAAAAATCATAAGGCTTTAAATTTAAATATTGGGGGAAATAAAAGGTTTAAATATTGGAGATAGGAATAATGAGATAAGATTGTATAGAAATAGTATTGATACCAAATTATAGTACTGTAAAGTTTGGCTGCAAACTTGAGTTTGTGTGTGGTACATGCCATATTCGGTACTAGTTTTATATATAGTAAATTATGATATTTCCTCCGTCTAATAATAGTTATCTATTATATTAGAGAAAATACATAAAGTGACACTTGAAGTTGTCCCAAATTTCAAAAAAACACCTAAATTAAGCAAGCATTCTATTATCTCCTAAACAATCATGAAGTGATATTATTATATCATTTTTTGTCTACCTGACATGGAGAGTGTATGCACTCTATTAAAGAGCGTGAACAAACTAAAAAAACGAATATAATTTTATTTTTACAAGTATTTCACTATAAAATATATTTTCTTAATTTTCTATTATTTTAACTTTTCTCCTTATTATTTTTTTCTTTTTCTTTCTTCCTTCTTTAGAAAAGCATTGTCATCTTCATTGTAGCTTTTCACTTTCAATGTCACTTTTTACCACAACTCCACCTTCCTTTTTTACTACTATTAGTTTAACTCTTTTCAATTTTAAAATTATATCTAAATATTTTATTACATGTCGAACGATTTGATAAACCCATTAGATTTCAAAATGATTAGTAAGTATTATTTAGTTTTTTAATCCAAATTTCAATTAAATTTTTTCAATCTTCGAAGAATTCTGATTCTTTCAAAATTATCATTTCTAGTTTTGAAGTTATATGAAAATGAGATAAATTAATTGATGATACCTTAAAGTTTTTTATTTTTCTTAGAAAAATAATTAGTTTTGTTATCAATAATACAAATTCTAGAAAATAGTATAATTTTGGAAAGAAAGGAATTTGAAGAAGAAGAAATAAAGAAATTGGGGGGGGGGGGGGGGGAGGGGCACAACTTGACGTGGGGTGAGTGTGGGAGGTGAAGAAGAAGAAAGAAAAAAAGAAAATGGAGGGAGGAGTAGCTTGAAAGTAGGGGTAGAAGATGAAGTAAAAATTAAAATGAAATTAAAATTAAAGTAATAAAATTAAAACAAGCCAAAAAGTAAGAGAGAGAAATAAAGAAAAACTTAAAATGAATTTTTTTTTTTATATATTTCAAATTAAATTAACACGTGTTACACAATGATTGGTGTGTGATAACATTTGCCATTTAAAATTTGGAATTGATCAAAAAATGATGTAATAATATATTATCAAAATTGTTTAAGGGGGTAATAAAACGCCCGCATAATAAAGGTGTCTTTTTGAAAATTCGGGATAACTTTAAGTGTCACTTTATGTCTTTTAAATAGTTATTCAACAATACTTGTTTAATTTAGAAAATCAAGAGATAATCTACTTTTTGTGTCTATATTACTCTTATTATTAAATATTATTTATTATCTAACACATTTTTCAAACTATTAAATTTGATAAAGTTAAAAAATAATATAGTAATATTAACTAATTTAAATATCATTAATACACCATATTTCATACTATTTTATATCTTCTCAATCAATAAAAGTGTGGGTACTCATGTTAGTGGAACATATATAATAAAAATATATTCTAAAATTAATCGAAATATACAACTCGATCAGAATAGCATCATTATAAAAATAAATAAATTTCCCAATATAAAGGAGACATTTGCAAAAGAGACATGTGGGGGTGGCACATGACTCCAAGTTGAGTGTCTTGTTCCTCCTCACTTTAAGGACATCTTTTTTAACATTATTATTTTAATAATGTTTGATCATTCTCTTCCTACTCATATCCAACTCGATAATGATGTTTAGATAAATTCCTTGAGGCCTCAAATAATTCAATTATTGATTTTGCAATTTTTTTTCTTTAAGAAAACAAAAATAGTATCTACTTTTATATTATTATTTCCTTGACTTGGTATTCATATATTGATAGGTAAATAATTCATACACATCGATTATGTGAATTGATATTTGTACCGATATGCGCTTACAGCTTCATTCCCAGAGTAAGGAAAAAGAAGATACAACGTCGGAAAATGGCTCTCTTGAATTTGCTATTGACTTCATTAAAATATTTGTCTTACAAGTCTCATAATTATATTTTTTGTTATAGTTATTGACACCCTTTAATGACAATCTTAGATTCGCTACTATGTGATATTTGTACCAACAGATGCTTACGGCTTCATTCCCAGAGTAAGGAGGAAGAAGACACAACGCCGGAGAATAGGTCTCTTATGAAATCGATCGTTCAACTATAACAGGAGAAATAAAGTCTTTTTTTTTAGCATAACAATATTATGGTCATTTAATATTTGTATGTATCGATCATTTAATATTTATATGTTCCGATAGAAGAGAACAATATTATGGTCATTTAGCATCTCTGTTTTCTAAAATAATTAAAATGCAAGTGAGTCCATACTTAAAAGGTCAACTAATTATATCATTAATAACTAAGAGAGAGAAAAAAATACAATCTATTACGACCATTTATCAGTGCATAAACGTAAATCCATGTATTAACTCCAAAATATATACATTTTTTTCAATACTCCTTCGTCTTATATTAGTTACTCCCTCTGTCCCTAATTACTTATCCATTTTTTCTTTTTTAGTTGTCCCTAATTACTTGTCCATTTTGACAAATCAAAAAAGGATAATTTATACCCTCAATTAATTACTTTGAAAAAAGGTAGAACTTTTTGAAAAACTTAAATTTTTAATTTATCCACTTCATAATTAATAGGGGTAAAATGGTAAAGTCACTGTGTCAATTATTGTTTTCTTAATAGGTGTGTCAATTCAAAAGTGGACAAGTAATTAGGGACTATTTACTTTCTTTTTTATATTTTTTAAAAGAAATTATAACTAAGAAGAGCAATTTTATTAATTTATTCCTGAAGAAATCACAAAATTATTCACACTTTAACAAAAATACTAATTATAAAGATAAAATAAGAAATTTAATTAATTTTATTTTCATTTTGTAAATTAACAAACAATTTAGAGCAACTTATTTTATACTAATAAATATGGACAACAACTATTATGGGTCGTAAGGAGTAGCTCTGTTAATATCAATACAAATTATTACAGTCGTGGATATAGTAAGATAAAGGAGTTAAAATATTTATCAAATATACACATAAATTATTTCACTTTATTGAGTAATTTCATATATAAACTATTGAGAGTGTGAGTTTTCTAACTGAACTATGACTCAATAATTAACGAAATATACCTAGACATTAGGCCTAATGTTTGTCTAGAAATGTTTATATCCATGAAATATTTGTCCACATGGTATATATAACGTCTTTATTTGTTGACATATTATTTTTTAAATATATTTTTAATTGACTTTTTAAAAATTCTAAACTCTCCCCTTTCAAGTTGGATATATCGATGTCACGGCAAAGACGAGACCACAACTAAAAGGTGGAGAAGAAGATGGTGGATGTCACAGTTAGAATAAATCAATTTATATGGTGATGATTTTAACCTTTAACCTTACACGGTGAAAAAGAATTTACACGTGGAGCGCCATGTAACAAAATTTTTAGACAAAAGAGAGTGTACACACATCATCAGCAATTAGTGAAGGTGTATTTCACTAACTATCGAGTGATAATTCACGCAAAAAACTCATACTCTTAATAATTCAAATTACTGAAATGATTTAAATATGTATTTTACCTTTTAACCCTAATATAAATCATAATATGCCGAGATTCTTTTTTTTCCTCGAAAGAAGGAAATGAAAGCATTGAAAATAATATGTCGAGATTCAATGAACTAGAATAGGAGAATATTTTCATAGGATATTTTAGCAATATTTTGTACTTAATTGTAGGAGTAATTATTTGGTGTGGACAAATATCTTAGTTTGATCTTAATTGGCAACAAAATACTTGGATTTTGAAGATGCATATTTTAAATATTTCTCGGTTTCACTATGTTAGTTAAACATTTTAACTTATAAAATGATCTTTTAAGTACTTTCAATATTTATGTATCATGTCAACTGGAGTGTCCACAAGACATGTTAACGACAAATTAAAGTGTTTAATTATGCATTCTCAAATTAAAGTGTTCAGTTGTAAATTGAAATCAAATTAAAATATCAATGTATTTAATTCAATAACCTTCTCTTGTACATTATTAGTAACTAAACTCAATAAGCTTACCTCTTTTTCCATCTCTCTTCATCTCAAATGATAGTTATGGACTGATATTTTAGTATACATGATATAAAATGAATCATATTTTAAGATCCATTGAACAAAACAGAGAAAAAGTATAACTATCATTTATTTGAAAACCAAAAAGGGAAAGAAAATGGATGTTGACTTGAGATCATGTGGTCCACTAGACCCTAATAATCTTATTTATTCCTTGAAAACTTGTAACTTGCAAGCAAAGAAAATGATACAAGGCATGAATGGTTTTGATTTGAGAACTCAAGCAAGATTGAATGATGACAAGATTAGGGAAGGCATGAATTTGACATGTTGGGGCCAAATAAATTGCATGAGTAAATATTAGAGTGAAAGGTCAAAAATACATTTTGAGTTTCACTTTTATGAATTTTATATTTGAACTATCAGATGCAGAGGCAGATCCACACCTAGAGTGCACACATCCGTAATTCGGAAAAATCATGTATATATATGTATATCTATCTTGAGAAACTAATAGAAACTAGGATAATTTAAAAGTGCACTTATAAATAGCATATGAGTGCCTTTGTGCCATTGATACAAGCTAAAGGAATCACCTATGAGATTTGAGTTCGAATCTAGCTAAAGCCATTTTTCACTATTTTTATTTTAAGTTGAGCTTAGAGCTCATATTTAAGCTAAGGTAATTCATAGAATTTACCCTAAATTCAAACCCACTAGATTTGAGTTCGAATCTAGCTAAAAACATTTTTCACTGTTTTTATTTTAAGTTGAGCTTAGAGCTCATATTTAAGCTAAGGTAATTCATAGAATTTACCCTAAATTCAAACCCACTGCCTTTTTTAAATAAATAAATGAAAATTCTACTATATTATTTTTAATATAACAAATTAAGTATTTTTGAAAATGGATTAGGAATGATTATAATTAATAATAAAAATAAATTAGAAACTAAGTGATGTATTATATCTTTTGATTTTTTAAATTGGACACGTAAAAATTGAACCCACGCCCTTCGGACCAGAACCTTAATCTGCCGCCTTAGACCAACTCGGTCATCTCAACATCTGTGAACTGTACTGCCACATATTTTTATAAAAATAGTTTCCAGTTGGAACAAATTCATGAGAGTGATAGTAGTGATATAAACTAGATACAATAATTTTCTTTACTGCACTAAATTTGATTTGTCTATTGTTGTTCATATATCACACCATGATGCATAAATTGCACCAACTTATTGTCAAATCTTGAAATGGCTGAAAATAGCATTCCTCATTTATAATGATTTCAGTCATTAACTGCCTAGAAAGTTCCTCATGTTTTATACAAATGCATGTGCCCATAAGCAGCAGTGCCAGAAAGAGTGCAATTGGAAAGTAAAACACACAGTAAAGCTGTCTATGCTCAGGTTGATGATTATCCCACACACTACTACTTGGCATATGACCCGTCAAAGCCGGTATCATTGCATCCAAGGGTATGACTTAGTGATTAGTGACAGGCGGAAAAAGACCACAGATGAAATCCATCACACCCCAAAAGTCCAAACTAGTGTGAGAGTTGACAGTACTCATCAACACGAATCAGAAAGCACGAGATCATGAGTTCTTGAATATGAATTACTGGTGAAAGTAAAAGGAATGGAGGAGCTATGTACATCCTTTCATCGGTATAGAAACTTTTACACGAATATGAGAGGATAGTTCAACATTTTCATGAACTATATATGCAGCTTAGTCAACATTACATGAACTAGTGATGAAAGTAGAAGGAAAAATGAACTCTATTATGTGTAAGTTTGATAACAAAACCCTCCTAACTAGCAGCGTCAAAATCGCCATTATCATCCAACTAAACATATGTGAATCGAATCACCTAAAGTCAAAATCTGTTGCAACAAGTCCAGAAAGACACTAGTTATACAGAACTTAAGGATTATATGCACAGATGTTATCAAACCCCATATGTTGCCCTTCCTTGATCTTTCTAATCGTGTCTGCTATGCCAACACCACCTGTAACCAAATACGTGTAGACAACAAGATCAAAACAGTGACACAACTACTAGTGTGGGAATGAATCATATAGTTAATTGACAGAGATAGTTTCAAATAGCTCAAAATATGTAAGTGAAATGAAAAGAAAAGGAACTTGCCTAATGAGAGTGCGCTAACAAAGATTGTGAAGGCCAAAATAAAGATGATTACAGATGCTCTACCAACTATGTTAATTATTTTTCGTACAACATGTTGTCCTACCAATGCAGCAACAGTAGCCACAGCAACAAAATACAGGGCTGCAAGATAGTGATAAAATACAGTGGTTAAGAAAAGAAAAAAACACCAAGACTTCAAGTTTCCTCTTCCAATGAGGAGCTCAATATATAATTGCTCAACTCTCAAACAATAAAAACCAATGAAGATTTTCAAGTTTTCCTTACCATACGGTACTGGAAAGCGTCCTATTAGATAATATTGTATTACGGACATGGAGGATGAGAATATCATCACAAAGGTAGCAGTTGCACTAGAAACCTGCATTTGCAAATTTCTCAATAGCTCAAGTCGTAAAATTTGCTCTCTCTAACATATTAAGCTTTCGAGCAAAACTCAAATGCTAAATAAGAAAGTCATAGACTAAAACAAGAGTTATCAGGAGAAACAAAAGATGCACCTGAGGAGGAATTCCTAGTTCTAGAAACAACGGACCCAAAATGAATCCTCCCCCAAGACCTAGTAGCCCACCAACTATACCAGCCAAAATGCCACAGCAACAGTAAAGAATCAATTGATGCACTTTCCAGGTTATTACAGCTTCGCCACTTGACATGACCACCCTTGTTCCCTTATACAAGCAAACTGCTTCATATGCAGAAGCTCCTACAGCAACAGGGACCTGAAAATTAGAAAAAGAAATATTCTTAAATAAGAACCATAACAAGCTAATACCTCCTACAGTGACAGAAAGCAGCAGCTCAAGTCGGTGTAGTAACCATAACAGGGGAAGGTTATAACAACGATCTTCTCACTGAATCATTTTATCACCAAATATTGTCCTCATAACACATTTGGCACCTCTAAGCAGTAAGTGTTGTTTTTGCCAATTTTCCTCATGACTAGGAAAAAGGAAGAGAGATATGCATCTATAAAATCTCATTCAGTATGTTTAGCTACAGAAATAATCTAATGTCAGATAAAATACACAGAATGCTAAGCTACACAAATCGATATCATCAGAGTGGAAACTTGCTATCAAATTAAAGGAACCTTGCTGATCACAAGGTTTAGATGGATTTGCAGGTGAAGGAAATTTGGAGAAAACACACAGATAGTTTCTTTTACATCTGAAGCAATAAGTACCTGTAAGACGTTTAAGATCCAATATGTCATTGAACAAGCCGATGTATAAGTCTGTACCCAAAAAATGTTAGCTTCTGGTCAGAAAGTTAATAGTGTAGGAATATGCAGAAGGTGGTCCTAAAAGTGTGAAGGCATTTCAAACAGGCAAGCAATTTAAAGCAATAAACCTTGAAGATATGCAGTACGAGGAGAATGATCCACACAGCAATAAGTATGGTGAAATCCTTCCAATACACATTGTCAACAATTGAGACCTAGAGAAGCTCAAGAAGTCAGCATTAGAATATAAGTAACATTTACCAAAAGATATTTCAATGCTCAAAATAACATGAGGTAATACATGTAAATGAAAATTGGACACTGGCTATGTAGGTAGTCAAATAAATTGATAGTGACAAATAGAAAGTAGTCAAGCGAATAGAGCCACGGGGGTTATAAATCACCTCTGGTGTCTTATACCCTTCATTTCTAACTCTTGAGCCTCCGGGTAGGAGTTTGTACGCAACATCTTCAGCACCAGCATCTGTTGTAGTTTCACAATGCCACATTATTACTAACTGGTCAAATATCTCTGTTAATACTTACATGATAAAAGTAGAGAATTTAAGCAACTTACTGCTAGAGGTCAAGCGTCTGGAGACCTCCTGGACGTAAAAGAAGCACAAGTGAACAATTTATTAGAAAAAACACACACTCTAACCAAATTACTGTCATGAAGAAGGTACCAGAGACTAACCTTTTTTATTATGGTTTCTTTTTTCCATGTCTCAACACCCTTGAAGAATGACCTAGTTGATGTAACTGCAAGTCCTTAACCAATCAGAAAAACTACTATCACAATATGGGTAGAATCATAGCAGAAGCATCATTACCTATGAAAAGAATGATCAATAAAACTGTAACCATCCACTCAGCAAAAAGAATGTTGAGAACAACTCCAATACTGATCCCTAGCAACAACATTGGCTGTAAAAGAAGAGCTAGATCATAATCAATGATGGGCAGGTCAAGTATTGGATGCCTTAGCTTGAGGTTGTAATAGACAGTTGCCCCTGCTGCACCAGTTATCATACCTGGCATGGAAAATAGAATGCTCAATGAGAGTGTGGACCAAATCATGATGGTAAATTTTCTTCAGTATCACATAGTTCCAAAAGATTTTTTCCCATTTTTTCGCTATTTTAGACCCCTTCTCTACAGAGACACAACTAAGCCTTGTGCCAGCTTGAGTGAAACAAGAAGCATTAGCACAAGAAACCATCTAGCATAAACTTTTTTTTTGTTCTTGATGACCATGGTGTCCGGGCCAACTTTCGCACACCTCTACCACTTCCACCAGATACCTGCCACCTCCCACCAACAACAGGTATAAGGTAGCTCTGTCCACCAAGGCTAGGACAACATGTATCAGTAACTCTGTCCACCAAAGCTAGGACAATGTCAGAATTTGCACCTATTTGTATCTATTTAGTGATCAGCTAAGGCAAGAAAGCGGAAAATTTCAAAAAAGGAAAATCCTTTTGATTAGCCAGTTTCCAAGAGGGAATAATCGCTTAAAGTTTTTGTCTCCGCTGGGATTTGAAGCCCCTCAACTTTAAAAAATCGCACTTGAACCACAAACCAGCATACAAACAAGACAGGCATGATGATTATGAATATTTGATGTTACAAAATAGCTTCTTACATTTTGATATTGCAGTTGATGTTTTTGGATCAAACCCAATGATCAAAGTCAGCATGGGAACAAAGATACCACCTCCCCCAACACCTCCTACACTCCCAAAAGCAGCAGCAAAGAATCCAATCACAGAACCAACAATCACTCTCCATCCAAATTCCAATTCCTGAAATACACATCACACTAGAGTAAGCACATCCACCACAAGGCATAAACGACTACGCCTTCAAGCCGTCAATCAAACAGAACAATCCTTACAAAAACTTTGATGTTGAAGTGTACTTACAGGCCAAAAATGTTGGTAATGCATTTCAGCCTTATGAAGCAAAAGGTTGAATATCTTAAAAAAGGAGCCTGATTCAAAGTCATCATTTGTTCCTCCATTTGCAACAATTTCCTCAGCAGAAGCAAAAAGAGCAAAAGCTAAAACAATAACCCCAACTACATATCCTGTCAAAGTCTTCCCAATTTCAGCCATCAATTGGTATATCCCCCACTCTATTTTTGCTCCAAATAACCAGTACCCTTCTTAAGACAATCAAGATTAAAACTTTGACTAAGTCAGTATCATCTAAAAGCAAGTTGAAAACAAGAAATGATAGATCATTACACTTACCCAACTAACTATTTTAAAGCTGCAATCTTTTTAAACAATATATTATAAGCATCAACTCCTCCAACCTGATATGGAGTACATTGACCAAGTAAGAAACTTCTAGAAGTGTACCCTTGAAGCAAGAAATCAAGATCCTGTAAATATTTAAAGGGCAACAACTGATTGGACTATATATTATACACTAGAAGAAGCAACTTATGCAATCAATGTTTTTCATACAAAAACATTTGACAAAGTCAAAAACCTGCAAATGAAGTTAAAACTAGAAGCAAGAAATCAAGATCATTGTACCTACCCCAAGTAAAATGTGTAAAGGCAACAACTTTTGGTGTAAATATATTTGAAAAGGAAGCAAGCAACTTTACAGCAATATTTAAAAGCTGAGGCTGATTAGCCTGTAGAGTGTAGACTTATGTTTAAAAACCCCCCCTTTTTCAAAGGTCGTGTATTTTTGGTTTTGACCTTTTATTTATATACTCCTCATTCAATAATTCAATAATAGTTGTACACTATATTATTTTGAAATATTTAATTATACTTGTCTAATTTATAAAATTAATGAATAATTTTATATTTAATTTCTAATTTGCTCTTAGCATTAATTATAATTATTTTCCTATTATATTTTTAAAACAATATTATTTATTATATTTAAGGAGTGATATAATATAAAAGTGTCAAATCAACTGTGAATATGAGAAAGATTATATAGAAAGTCTGGTAGTACATGTTGCAGGTGTTTTAATTATTAGTGGTACCATAAACCAAAGCTAAATTAAATGATCAACCAGTGACATCTCCACGTTTTTCTTTTTCTTAAATGGTATCATCAAAAGTTATTTTGACGTTCCTTTCTTACTATAGAATCATCAATTAACTTTGTTAAGCAATTCATAAATTTATATTTATAATTCTTTTAATATAAATATAGAATCTATAAAAAAAAAAATTATTGAGTTTGTTCAAACTCTTGAGCCCCCACTTAGATATGCCTTGCCTGTTTGGTTTGATGGACGACTGTAGTTTAGTTAAAGTTTAAAATAACTAATTTTAGAATTAACAATGAGTAGTGGATAAGTTGTTTCTATCTTTGAATGTAATTATGATAACAATCGCGAAATAACTTATTTTGAAATAAAATATTAAAAATAACAAATATCCCTCAAATCCTTTTTATTATATCATTTTCACATTTTTTATATTTGTAGAGTGTTATTTTGTAAGCAAACAATTTATTTTTAAATTATGGAATACGTTTATTTAAATATAATAAATTAACTAAGAAATTACACTAGAACAACAAATCTCAATAAAACTAATTTCAATATAATTAATTTCATCTTCACTTGTGTTCACATCAAACAATCCCTAAGAGTACCAACAATAACACTGTGAACATGTGATTTGATCATGATTTTGAAGAGTAGAATTCGGAATACGAAATCATAATTTTTTAAAAATGTAAAATTTGATTTATAAGTTTATATTTTATAAAATAAAGATTCATCATGTTAAATTTTACAAAAAAGGACTCATATTTGACGTAAAGAGATTGTTCACAATATGAAAAGATTATATCAAAGAATAGTTAGTTAATGTTGATTAGTGAATCTCTATAAAATTATGTGTATTTAGAAATTTATAATCACAAACATTTACATATAAAAGGAATATAGAAATATGTGATTTATCAATGCGCCACCTTATGATATTTCAATATCTTGTTTATGAATTATGGTTGACTCATTTGGTAAGATTGGAGAAATTTTGATAATTTTTAAAACTCGTAGGATTTTTATATTTATGATTTAGATACCATTTAAGAAATTTAAATTGTATATTCAAATAATTTCATAAATCATGATTTCAAATCATGTCCAAAAATAGTATAAATCATAATTTTTTTAATTCAAATTCTAAATAGAAAAAATCTTGTCAAGGAACAATTTTTCCCTGTAAGATGCATTATACATGCCAATCTAAATTAATTCAATCTTCTAATATCATCACTGAAAATAAATAAAAAGTTATTTTAAAAGTAAATGCTCCAAACGTAATAATATAAATAAAATAAAGACTACACAATATCCGAATTCTGCGGTAGGTTGCTACCTTTTTTCCTTTCATATTCATTTCAATTTTCAACCAAAAAAAATAAAAATTGAGACTTGGTACTCCTTTTTATGTACTATTTTTTTTAAGTTAGTTAGATTTTAATTTTTTAACTCAGAATTCATTCAATCATACACTATTTTCTAAAGTTACTCAACTATTAGTTTTATCTCAAAAATCAGTCAACTATAAGTGTTTTACTTATAAAGTCACTCAATCTATTAGAAATAATTGTTTAATTAAAATTTGCTGACATAATTTTCTTATTTAAAATCAAAATTTAAGAAATTAAAAATATTTATTTAAATCATTTAATGACCTGCCCCACTTAACCCAATCCGCTACAAAATTTAAATTAGGTATTATATTTTTTCCTGTTCCTCCAAAAAATCCATCGTTTAGAGACACCTCTCTCAATTTAGACAAAACGAAAAATAATGATCAGTTTATTTTTAATTTTTAAAATAAAAAACAATTTGAAAAAATTATTCTTAAAAATTATGCTAAATAATTTGAGATAAAGAAAGTACTATGTATATCCTTAAATTATAAGTCAAATTGGAGATGTCAAAGAGGGAATAATGTTGAATTATTTTGATCCACTCAATAATTAGAGGTGAAATTAAAATTTTAGGACCATCTTTTCTCTAAATTCAGTGGTTATATCAAATATCCACCATATAAATCCTATCCACTAAAAGGAATTTTGAGATCAGATTGCCTTTGACCCCACTTTCATAGATTTAATTTTTGACACCCTACTATTGATCTTTATTAATAAAAATAAAATACGATTTATAACCATAATTTGATAGCCTACTGACCTGAATTAAAATAAACCCTACTGACATATTTAATTAAATTTTTATACCATACTTAAGTAGTTCTTTACTTTGGAGTTGTTGGTTGGAGACATAAAATATAATCTCAGCATTAATCTTGCATAGATAACGATGTTTAATAAAAGGATGAGAAATAATAATCTTTCGCCTAACTTTATATGGCTTGTAATTGCGCGAGATAAAAATGATTTGAACATATGAAGAGAAGATGCATAGACGAGACATGTTAAGAAGGTGTTAGATGTTAGTTATAGGGTACGAAAAAAGATAAAGGTAGGCCGAATAAGTATTAAGAAGAGGTGATAAGATATGATATATATGATACAACTTCAGGTTATCGAGGACATGATCTTACATAGAAAGGTGTGGTAGACACATATTAGGATAGAAGATTAGTAGGTAGTGTAGTCTTGATCTTTTTAGAGTGGTTGATTTTTGTCATTGTACTAATTGTATTATTGTAACTCTTATTTTTTATTTTTTTTTATATTTATCATTGTTTATTACTTATTTTGCCAAGTACTAGTTGTATTTTTATTACTGTTTTCAATACAGTATGTTGTTGATTGTGTTTTGATTATCACACTATTTTGTTATTGTTTTTACTCTCGTCTAATAGACTTTGCAATGTTTCCTTGCTATCTGCTATATTTTTCTCAGTCTCCTTCTTTGTTACTTGCAGTTGAATCAGCTTTTTTTTTATAAAACATCCTCTCTACCGCTACGAGATAATGACAATTTTTGAGGATGGAATCATTGTGATATTTTGATTGAACCAAAGTGAAAACATTTTCAAGTGTTCCCACTCTAAAATCTTAAGTGGACCCTCAGAATCCTTGCTTTTTCATTCTTTCAGTTTGTCACCATATTTTTAGTCGACATCTTTTCCTTTATTTTATGGCAGAATGGTCTGGTGGACCCTTGTACTTGTATAAGATTGTATTATGGACCCTTCTGCTTATCCCTTTGCCATCTGGACCCTTGAACCCATCCAAACCCAACATTTTAAACACTTGTTTGGTTGTGGTATGGTGCATGTTGTACAAACACGTACACGTTGGCCATAAAGGAAAAAAATTAATCCACGTATGATATTATATTCCACGTGGCAAATGACTCACGTTAAACTAAGAATAGTCCAACCCCGACGAAATTTTCCAAACCTTCGTGACTTGTCCACTTCTCCTCCTCTCCTCTTCTCTTCTCCGCGATTTCTCCACTAACACGTACACGTTCGTTTGTGATTTTCCAAACCTTTGCTCAGTTGAAGCTCAATTCCACTCCAATTTTCGTTGTAAGTTCTTGTCTTTTGCATTAGTTCTGATTTTTTTCATTTTCTCGTGCGTATCTGTTTGATTTTAGGGTCGATTGTCATTAGATTTTTTGAAATATTTTGGGGATTTTACTTTGGTTTGGGTGTAATGTTAGTGTAATATGCTTTCTTAGTTGATGTATGACTTCGAGTGACTTCAATGACATATTTCGTGAATTTGAGTAGATTCTAGGGTTTATTCGTAAAATCTCAATTTCGACTAAAATTAATATTTTATTTCTGGTCAATTGTCTTGGGTATTGATAGTGTTAGTGGTCCATTGTTACATCAATTACAATCATGGTAAGCTAATGGCTTTAACTGTTACAACAATTTATTATTTCCTTAAAAAATTAGGGCTTTTTGTGTTACAGTCATGGTAAATTTATGGTTTAATTGTAGTTGTTTTCTTTTGACTTTACAGGCATCGTAAGGGAATGGCTTTAACTATAGTGACACTTCAATTTCACTATAGGGGTTGTTTTGTATCTGATCATACTTTAAGGTATGCCAATGGAATCACTAGTGTTGAAAAGATTAATATAGATGTAGATGAGTTGCATATTGTGTTGTTTCATAAAATAGCACTGGAATTGGGTGTTGAAAATGTTGAGACATTTGGATGTAGAGTCAATAAGAAGGTACTTTTTACATGTTAAATACTGATTCTGATGTTTTAAACTTTCTTAATGGTTTGAAGGGTGTTGATTTTGTTGATGTGTATGTTGTAAATCCCATTAGTATACCTTTAGTTGTTGAGGAGATACTTGTATTGCCTAGCACTAATGTTGATGTGTCCTCATCTCCACAACAAGATAATGCTGATGTTTACTCCTCCCCACACAAAATTAGGGCTGATTTGTCATTCTCCTCACAAATAGATAAGGATGATGTGTCTTCATCTCAACCATTTGATGAAAATGAAAATAGGGATTTAAACCAAAATTAGCCCCTTTAGTTGAAGAACAAGCCCCTGCCATTAGAGTTGAAGAACATTCTAATTTTGATTCACTCTATGATGCTAATGAAAATATTGATGATTTGAGTGATTTGGATGAGGAGTTGCTTCAAGCTAGGTAGTCTAATATTCAAGATCAAGTTAAAGAGAAGGCTAATAGAGTAAATCTAGATGAGATACCATATGGTCATGTATGTATAGATGTTGGTTTTGAAGACATTTATAAGGAGATGAGGGGGAGATTTGAAGGCAATTTGGGTGGTGATGACCCTTGTTTTGATTTTCAGATTCTGGTAGTAACATTACTGAAGATGAAGGGATCCTGTTGAGAATGATGAAGTGGTAGATCCAGCACCTAGGAAGAAAAGTACAAAGATTTACTTTGATCCAATTGCTAAAAAGGTTTTATTTCAACTGTATATGATATTTTTGAATCACATTGAGTTCAAGGAGGCACTTCAAACTTACTCTATTCAGAAAGGTGTTAATATTAAGTTGAAACTTAATGAGAAGGAAAGGATAAGGGCAAAGTGTAAGAAAAAGGGTTGTCCTTGGCATATTCTTGGAAGTATTGATGGTAACACAGGAAACTTCAGTGTTAAAATATATTTTCCTGTCCATAAGTGTTTTAAAAGAACAAGAAACAACTGTGTACCCCCATTTGGATTAGTAAACATTACAAGGAGAGGATTATAAGTGAGCCTACCATCAAACTACATCATATTCAGTCTTTGATACAAAAGCAGTATGGTTTGTATGTTAGTAAGACAAGTTGTATAAAGGCAAAATTGAGAGTTATGAATGAACATATGGGAGATTTCAGAGAGGAGTTTGCTAGGTTGTATGATTATGCTGAGCAATTAAAGACCACAAATCCTGAAACTACTGTATCTATTAGGACATTCAATAACACAATTTCAGGAAAAGAGGTGTTTATGAGCATCTATATTTGTCTTGGTTCCTTAAAAAGTAGATAGAAAGAAAGGTGTAGAAGAATTATTGGTTTAGATGGTGCATTTCTTAAAAGCGCATGTAAAGGTAAACTGTTATCTTGCATTTCCAAAGATGGAAATAATCATATGTAGCCTATAGCATGGGCAGTAGTTGATAAAGAAACCAAGGATGCATGGTCTTGATTTCTCAAGTGCATCAAACATGACTTGGAGCTTATAGAAGGTGAAGGACTAACAGTGATGTTTGATATGCAGAAGGTATTACAATAGTATTTGTTAAATTTATTCTTTCATTTTTGGAGTAATTGATATTTAACATTGTTGTATGTCAAATATTCTTTGTTTGACAGGGTCTTCATCTTGCACTTATTGATGTATTGCCAAATGCTGAAATTAGATGGTGTGCTAGGCATATATGGGCAAACTGGAAGAAAGACTGGAGGGGTGAAGAAAGGAGAAGAAAATTCTGGCAGGTTGCCAGGGCATCAATTAAGGTACTTTTACAGTCCAAACTTGATGACTTGAGTGAGTTAGGAGTAGGCATTGTAGAAGCTTTGTTGAAAATATAACAAAGAAGCATGGTGTAGGGCATATTTTAAAGAACATAGCAAGTGTGATGTGGTTGAGAACAACATGTGTGAGACTTTCAACAGTTGGATTTTTGGTGCTAGGTTCAAATCAATAATCACTATGCTAGAGGAAATAAGAGTCAAAGTTATGGAAATAATGAATCAAATGAGAGAATTTTCAGAAAAATGGATTACTGATGTATCACCAATGACTATGGATATTCTTAGAAAAAATGCAGAAATTGCAGATAATTGTGAGGTAAAGTTTAATGGTGATCTTGGCTTTGACATTCATGATCCACCATATAAACATGTTGTTGACCTAAAAAATAAGGTGTGTAGTTGTAGGTCATGACAATTAAAGTGAATTCCTTGTCGCCATGCACTTACAACAATTCATTATAAGGATTAGGTTGTTGAGTCATTTGTTGATCACTGGTATAAGAAGGAAACATACCTGAAAGCATATAATAGGTTTATTCAACCTATGACAAATATGAAGATGTGGCCAAAAAGTGATAGACCAGCCATTGAACCATTTGAAGTTA
Source organism: Solanum pinnatisectum (assembly GCA_035578085.1). NCBI lineage: Eukaryota > Viridiplantae > Streptophyta > Magnoliopsida > Solanales > Solanaceae > Solanum > Solanum pinnatisectum. The sequence goes on from CM069087.1 coordinate 9,100,612, forward strand.
CAGCCATGCCAGGAAGACCAGGAAAAAACAGGAGAAAAGATAGTGATGAGCCAGTTAAGAAGAAGTTTGGAAAGGCTACAAGGAAGGGAAGAAAAATGAAATGTTCTGTGTGTAAGACTTTTGGACATAACAAGAAAGGATGTCCAACTCTGGTAAGTTGTGCTTTAATGTCTCTTTATTACTGAATTTTACTCTTGTTATACTTTTGACTTTAATATATGTTTGTAGAAAAATGATGTTGCTGGAACAAGTGCTGCAACTGCTGGAAATGCTGCAACTTCAGATTTTATAAATGCTGCAATTGGAAGCCAGTCAAGTGTAAATGCAAGTCCAAGTGCAGGTTGTACTCCAAGTGCAGGTTGCACTCCAAGTGATGTGAGACAATTAAGTACTCAACAATCAACTTCTAATGCAGCTGACCAAAAAAAGAAAGACTAGCACAGCTTTGAGAGGTGGTGCAACTCTTGCATATAAGAAACGAAGACCAAAAAAAGCAAAAACGACTGGTTATGGTCTCTTATTTGGATCAGGTGGCAGTGTAACTGAGAGGGTATGTATTTTATCATTTAAACACATTAAATTGCTTTAATTGATATTAATTCATCTTTAAGTTAAGTTTTTGTTGTTCTCTCAGTTTGGAAATACTGATAGGGTATTACATAGTGCTATATTGTCAAGTTCAACTCCTACCAATATTGATCTTGGTTACAAACCCAATGGACTAAGGTGGAAGGGAAGAGCTGCAATTACTCAAAGGCAGCTACTAGAGGAGAGTTACAGAAGCACTCAAGGCACACATTAGATTTCTCTTTGTTTAGCTTAATGGATTGATCCCAATTAACTTTATTTTGATTAATGACTTGATCCCAACTGTTTTGGTTCTGCTATTAGGAAGACTTTGTTTTTGTATATGAATGGCGCCTATATGAATTTGTATTAAGTTGCTATTGGGAAGACTTTGCTTTTTTGTATGAATTTGTGTTTGAATGAAGTGTTATTCAGATTTCTGAAGCAAATGCAATCCATTTCATTATCAAATAACACCTAGTACAAATCAATATATCTTAAAAATAACGGCTAGAAACCAAATAACAACAATCACAATAACAATGATATCAATACTAGTGTTTGATCCTTGTCTTCCTTGCCTTCCTTGTCTTCTATGTCTTGCTTGTCTTCCTTGTCTTCCTTGCCCTGAACTCGTTGATGGATTCTTGATGTTGTATTGTTCTTGGCATGTTGAATCATTTGTAACAGGCCATCGAAAGAATCCACACCCATTACCGGATGAATATTTTTGGCAACCCCAAAACATTCTTCCAGGATTAGTTGGTGTTCTTGATGTCTTTATTTCAACATATATTCCACAATAGCAACATCGAACCGTCATCGTGAAGATCAACAGAATCAAACCAACAAAAATACAATAGAATCACACACACAAAAAAATGAGGAGTAGATTGAAGGAAAAAATAAAGGCGCCAAAAATAAAAGAGAATTTTTGAAGAGACAAGATCGAGAAAAAGAGGAGAAAAATGCTCAAATTTGTCCAACAATGGTGTTGAGTGAAAATAAAGAAGAAGAGATGGCCTTTAAAGGTCAAAATATGACCGTTAGTGCCTTTTTAAGGCGTCTCATGCTCTTACTTTGTGTGTATCACACGCTCCATGTGGAGTCTTTCCACATAGGATGCCACATCAAAAAAAGTGTTTAAAATGTTGGGTTTGGATGGGTTCAGGGGTCCAAATGACAAAAGAGTAAGTAAAAGGGTTCACAATACAAACAGATACAAGTACAAGGGTCCACCAGACCATTTGGCCTTATTTTATCAATCAAATCAAACGTTTTGGATTTTTGTTTTTTTCTTTCATGCATTTAATTCATCATAAACCACAATAATGACATGACATGACATGCATAAATTAAAGCTCAGACATTAATAAGCACAGTATATAAATGTGTCTTTTAACTTGACCTCATTTTATATTTATGTCCTCCAACTTTGAGGTGCACAAAATAGGTATTTAAACTTGTATAAACTTGAACAAGTAGCTAGATACATGAGTCCTACGTGACATAATACACGTAGAATATCACGTGGGACGCAAAGTGCAGGTAGGACGACACGCATGGCATGTATGTTTATTTATTCAAATTTGTACAAATTTAATGTCTACTTATGCACATCAAAATTAAAGGACATACATTATCTTAATTGAAGTCAAGTTAATAAATATATTTATGTATTATGTCAAATTAATATGACTTCTACTCTGAATTGGTTTTTGAAACATAGAGAGCTAATTAGAGGAAGAAATATAAATATTGAGATTTCTAGGTGTAGACTGTAGTTTGATTAAGAGGGTCATGTGAATCTCAAAGTGGCCACTTGGCTACAAGGATCAGAGATAAGTAATTATGGGATAAAATATAAAATTATTTTATTCGTGTTTGATTGAATTTTGATTTCGATACAAGCAGTTTGGAATTATTTATATCATAATTGTATTTTTTTAATATCATCTTCAATGCAAAATAGTAATTATGTTGTTACTCTTTCAGATTATTTTTTTATATCATATTCACTAAATAATTAATTTTGTCATAATAATCACACTATTGTACTAGTATAATCTGTTCACAAATCAAATAACCCATCAGGTTGTGTATTGTAGATGAGAGAAAGTTTCTGAAAGTATTTCCTTATTTTGCTCTTTATATTCAAATATTTATTTATTTATTTATTTATTCATTTTCAATAACAATAGTGTTTGAATTTTGCATGAAAGTTAGATTATTCCATTGAGTAGTTAGTAGTAGTGAATACTTTTCACCAATATATCTACTCCATTGGATAGTTTTATCTACCAAAACTTGAGAAAAGTTGGGGAGAAATACCATACCATTATTTTTATATTTATTGAGATTTATATTCTAAAATTATTCAATTTCCATAAATTTCACCTACTTCATCAATAGTACTCTGACATACCCTTTTAAGTGGCTTTATTTTTATATACAAATGTAGATGTGTAGTTAGTTACTTCCTCTGTCCTTAATTATTTGTCCACTTTTTCTTTTTTAGTTGTTCTTAATTACTTGTCCATTTTGACAAATCAAGAAATGACAATTTTTTTTACATATTATACCCTCAATTAATTACTTTGGAAAAAGTCTTGAAAATCTTAAATTTTAATTCATCCACTTCATATTACTAGTGGTAAAATGGTAAACTCACTATGTCAATCATTGTTTCCTTAATAGGTGTGCCAAATTGAAGAGTTTTTGGCTAAAATCATCCCTGAAGTATCACTTAAACTTAAAGTACATCTAGGTGTTATATAAATGAACAAAAAACATAATTGAACTATCCAAAAAGTTGTAAGATTCATCCTTTTGTCTATTTTTCTTTAAGAAACTCACTCCACCAACAAAAAATGTGCCAAGTCGAATGAATATATGTACACAATTGAGTGATTTTTCTAATTTTTAGAAATGGAAGGTTTAAATCATATTCAAACAAAATATATTCAAATTTTAAATATTTTTTTGTAAAAAGTATGGCCAAAATAAACTTCCAACTTCAAAAATTTCAAATAAAGTACTTATTTTTTTATTTTCATAACTAAACGCCTACGTAATTTCATTAAATTCCAACATTTATGTACATTGTATAAAATATGAATTGCATTGTATATAACGTACATACATACTAAATATTATATTAAATGAAATATCTAAATAATTGGGCGTAATATTTTTAAAATGAATGTTTTACATAATCTTTCTAACCATCGGAACATACTGTATAAATATTTCAAGACTTATGTATTGTTGCAAGTCAATTTACTTGATGATGCAAAAAAACATATAAACAAACAACACACAAAATAGTCAATTTACTTAATGATGCAAAAAAACATATAAACAAACAACACACAAAATTTAAATTATGAGAACGAAAGATTCATTTCTTATGCATATTCTTATTCTTTTTAGGTAACTTTGATCTTGTCATCCGGGCTAAGGCATGATCAAATTAAAAATAAATAAAAACTATTGGTTCAATCAGTTTCTTAACAAAAATAGACCGAAGGATGATTCTTGTTATTTTTTGGATAGTATAAGGATGCTTTTTGCTCACTTAGATAGTATAAGAATGTACATTAAATTTGTGTCATAGTTGAATGATGATTTTAACCAAAAACCCCCAAATTGAAAGTGGACAAGTAATTAGGGATAGGAGTACTAGTAGTCCTACAAATTGCAATTGAACACGTTCACATGTCTGCACTATACTCCTCTTTTGCTGATTTTGAAATCCCAAGATGTGATAAATGATACAATTTAGTTTGTTATAAGGTCAAAGACATACAAATTGATTTAACTCGTTGATTAAACTTTGGCAGATAAATACGTGTTGACAAGTGAGCATAAAAGAGCTCAAACGAATAGTAATGAAATAAAATGAGAGCATAGATGCTTGATATTTCAGCTTGGTTTTGGTGATACTTTAGTAAAAACTAATCAATGTATTACTTAGTATTCTAAAGCATCTCATCCCCTACAAGTAAGTAAAAATGTTACGTGTTTATATGAAACAAAGGTAATATATCTATCAATAGAAAGGCACCACTGAGTACTTAAGTCTTGTGCATGTGATCAATGAAAATGTTCCACCTGAAAATACTGTTACATGTGCCAATTAGTATCCCCTTGTCATGTGCGGGATCTCGCATGCGTATCTCTGGCGTATCCTTTATTTTGTCCTTCTATTTTGTCTTCGGGCAATGAGTCTTCTCTTCTTCTTTCTTGACTTCGAGCCATGAGTTTTCCCCTTTTTCTCGATAATTACTATTTGGTTGACCTGGTTATGAGATAAGATCAAAATAGTTGGTTGGTCGTGTCCTTGACCTACATGACTTTCTATCTAGCGTCATGTCTCCAGTCGCTAAAGATGTATCACATATCTTGTCTAATTACACTTCCCCTTAGTCTTTTTAATCTTCAGCATACTATGTCTTTCCTAACTCCTGTTATAATCTCAATCTCTCACACCTTTTAACTGCCACATCTTCGTACCCTCTCTTCACATATACGAATAATCTCAACCTTGTTTTCCTCATCTAATCCGCCACAAAGGACACCACCACTTTATATCGAATAATTTCACTTTTAATCATCTCTCCTAATATGCTCACACATCCATCAAGTATCCTTAAGGTGCTTCATATCTTGTCTAATCACTTCCACTTATCTCTGTTACTTACATATTCTGAACGTGAACTTGCCAACACTATACCTCATACAACAGTTAGCACTTTGCCCCATACAATAGTGTTAGTATAACCATCACTTTGTAAAACTTACCTTTAAGACTTGGCGACACATTCTTATCGCACAATACCTTATAGGCGAACTACCAATTTCACCTACCCTGATCTAATACTGTGTGTTATATCATTGTTAATCGCTCAGTCTCCTTGAATTACAGACCCAAGATAGTTGAAACTTTCTCTCTTGGAAATTAAATAACTAATGAATTGATCTTCAAATCCACCTTAATAACATGTGTCACGCCACTGAACTAGAACTCCAAGTACTTTATCTTAATCCTACTTAACTTGAAATCTTTAGACTTCATAGTCTCTCTCCAAATTAAACTTCCACCCTTTCATTAACTCCACTGTGCGTCTCGTCAATCAATATATATGTCAACTAGGAATAACATACCCCACGACACCACCCTTGAATATATCGTGTCAATACATTCATCACTAAGACAAAAAAATGGGCAAAGGGTTGATCCCTGGCGCAACCTCATCATGACCAGAAAGTGCTCCAAATCACCTCTTAGTATCCTAACTCGAGTTTTGGCTCCATCATACATTTTCTTAAGGCTTAAGTCATCGGCAACCCCTTAAAGTTGTCCGCATAATTTATTTAGACACCTCAACTAAGACTAGTACGTGTTGAACACTTTTACCTATTCAAAAATTATTCCTATTAGGCATTTTTTGATAATCAGCAAAAAGTATGAAGAGTTTGTGATACACTTGTGGTGACATGGCAAAACGGCAAATTAAAAAATAACATGTGGCACTGGGCCCCAAAAATTATAAAAAAAATAATTTTGTTTAAAATTATTTCAAACACATTTTATATCTAATTTTTTAAAAAAGAAAAAGAAAAAAAAAATGAAAATGTCAACCTATTCTACCCAATCCCCTTTCATCATCTTCTTCTTCCCAAACACATTCTTTCTCAAATCACAAAACCTATCATTTCATCTTCTTCCCAAAACACATTCTTTTTCAAATCATAAAACCTAATTTCTTTTCAAATAACTTGAAGATTAACTTTTTTTTTTAAAAAAAATATATATTTTCATACTAAGAGTGAAGAAGAAAGAAAATTTTTCCAACGGTTATTCAAATTTTCAAATATCATTTTTGATAAATTTAATGGGTTTATTTATGAATTTGAGTAAAAATATTTGTTCGAAAATTGTGAAAAACAAATATTGGCTAACTTTTTTTATACATAAAAATCATTTATTTTGTTTCTTCTTCTTCATATTTGTTCCATTATTTTTATGAGATTTGAAACAAATCATACAAAAGAAAGTCTTTCTTTCAAATGTGAATCGTATGATTTCTTCATAGTTGATTTTCATTTATCTTCATATTTGGAAGAAATAATATTCCTTTTTTTATATATAAAAAAAAGGAAGAAAAACAATGTTGGAGCTAAAATGGAGAAAGTTTTGCAAATTAAATTATGAAGAAGATGACGGGTAGGGGTGGGGTGCTTTTATTTTTTGAAGAAAGTGTAAAGAAAGAAGAAAAATGTTTTTAAGTTAATTATAATGCCAAGTGTCAATAAAAAAAGAAAAAATAATCAAAAAAGACAATATTTTGAATCTTTTCACGCGCTTCAGAAAAGTGCAAAACACATTTTTTGCTATATCAGCGTTTTGTGTTTAATAGGTACATGTTTTGAACAATTTAGGTGTTCAACAGGTACAAGTCTTAGTTGAGATGTCTATATAAGTGAATTATGCGAACAACTTTAAGAGGTGGTCAATGACTTAAGCCTTTTCTTAATAGCCGTAATGTAAGCCACATGCATGTACACTTCTAAACTTCAAACATCTCTAAAGTACCTTTCTAAAGTTAATGAACACAATGTGTAAGTCTCTTTTTTTTGTCCCTATACTACAACAATCTACTTATAAAATGAATGTCTTGAAAATATTTTTCCCAAACTTTTTAAACAAAGATAAAGTTAATATTAAAAATAACTTTTTCCTAATTTATTTATTTTAAATCAATAACTTTGTCATTATAATTGCAACATGCATACCAATCTCATTATTAATAATCTTGGGATATAACTCTTTCCTCTACCAAATGACCCTTAAAAGGTGGAGTACATATAATAGATGAACCTGATTCAACAAATTTAGCTGAAATTGATGTATTAATTAGGTACAAAAGAATAAAGCTAGGATGGAAAATTCCAAAGAGGAAAAAGAAAAACGAAAAATAGCTATTCTAAGCCACATGGCTAATCTCCCATTTAGATGTTTGCTTGACCAAAAATCGACAATCAAAGGCAAATAGTGCAATTAAATCTTTTAATATACAATGAAACAATTGTTATTTGTATTATTTTTTAATATTCATTCACTTTATTAACTGAATAAAATGTATCAACTCATATATTATTTTGTATGAGTTTGCACATTAATTTTCATTTGTAAAATAAAATTTGTTATTTCTTATGTTTCGTGATAATATTAATACCGAGAGTCATACGACTTTTTTTATATCATCATTTTAAAAATATTTTTAAAGTATGTAAATTTGGATGAGTGAATTTTTTTTATTCGAATTTATAAAAGAAAATTAAATTGATTGACTCTCGGGTATCAAACTTTTCAGATGAAGTATATTTAAATTCAGTTAATCAAGTGAATGAATATTTTTAAAACTATCAATACTTCAGATAAAATTAATAATTCAAATCGAGTTTAGAAGTAACCGTTTTGCTTTTTATATGTGAAAGCAAATGGCACGTGAGTAAATAAAAATCTGGAGCAGTTGAAACTTTTATTAGAACGGACACCTACCTACTGCAACTCCACCTCCGTTTCAACATTTCCTACACATTCAATTTCATCAAATTGAAAATTGCAATTCATCAAAATTCTACAGTATGATCATCTGCACGATCAAATTCAACTGAGATATAGTAATTGCCTCTGCTGTAATTGTGTGGTCAATATTATTGTGAAGGATTTGATTTGAAAGAGGTCCCAAATGAGCACCGAAAGACAATCGGTGACTGTTCGGGACCTTGTTGAAGAAGCTAAGAAGAGAGTTGTTTTCTTAATCATATGCGCTATTGGACTGTCCTATCTAATGTCTCGTGAGTATTCATTCTCTTTTTCTAGCGCGATTGTACTTTCATCCTAATCCTCTTTCGCCGCTGTTTATACAAGGTTAAAATTATAATTTTTTGTGTATATATGTAGTAGATATTGAATTTCTTTGTGTATTTACTTCTAAATAGTTTTGAATGCCTTAATGAAAATCTTGGTTCTGCTACTGAGGGCCTACCTTGTATAGATGTACTTGAAGTAGAGAATTAATTGATTGGAAAGTTGAGGCTAGTGTATGAGATTCCATACAAATCTTTCTGATTCGCGGTCCTATAAAATCCTATTTTTTTTCATGGATAAGTAGGATGAATTCTAAGGTTTTTTATTTTGGTTGTAAAATGGAGTTTGATGAGGAGTTTAATAATGGATGCGAAGTATGTAACTGTAGAGTGGATCATTTAGGCCTCCCTCTTCTTTTTGACCTTGCAAATTCTTTGCTTTCCATTCAACTACTTCAGTAAGGAGAGAGAAATGCAGCTTCTTTGGTGGCCTGAATGTGCTACATTGAGCTCATGTGACTCGAAAAGCCCAAGAATCAAAGTGACTGTTGAAACTAACTATGAAATGACAATGTAGGGTCACTTTAATCGAGAACTTCCTAGAAGACTTTATAAACTAGCTAAATCATTAGGAGGAATGAGTTACTAAATGTAGATGTTATAAAACTTGGTAAACCAAAGAAGGAGAAAAGAAAAGAACTGCTGCTCAAGTATATTGACCTGCATTGGCTCGATCTGCTGGACTTTGGATTTGCTACCTTGTGTGAATTCGGGCGTCAAAATATTACCTTGTAAGAACACTTTGATAGAGGGGTGCACCCCATAAACAATAGGGTTTGATTCGTGACCATATGTGATTACCTTTGTCAGGGTCAAAGTGTGAGTGTTGGAAGCAGGTTCGCCAGAACCCAGTAGTTTTAATTCAAATCCAGTATTTGTCTTAAAAATTCATTTAATAGGTCTAAATTATTAATTTTGAACTCAATAACTCAAATGGACTAAAATCCCGAACCCATAAGTTTCAAATCCTAATTATGCCTCTTCTGATCACACAAGTTTATTCATTCAAAATGTGGTCAACATCCTGCTCGTATATCGATGTGTGCTGATTGTTGATTCAGATAAATATGATTTCTACCGAAACATCCTACATGCTGAGGAAAGCACTAGGGATCCCATGCATGTTGATAGAAAGAAATTCAAGAGTTCTCTCTTCACTAGAAGGATTCCTGTGCAAAAAAATAAAATTAAGTAGTTGGAGAAAGGTTCATATCTCGTACGTACTCCCTTCTATAACCTGAGGCTGGCATGCAAATGAGGCTTGATGTACATGCCATCCAAAGTTTCAAGTATTTTGGGTCTCTGTATCCAAGGAAATGAAGAGATTGCGATGATGTCACACATCATGTTAATGCAGGGTGGATGAAATGGAGGCTTGCATTTGTAGTATTGTATAGTAAGTAGGTGTTACCAAAACTTAAAAGCAAGTTGTAGTGGTTCGACCAACTATATTGTATGGGCTAGAGTCTTGGTCAAGCAAGAACTCTCACGTTCAGAAGATGAAAGTTGTAAAAATGAGGAAGCTACGGTGGGTGTGTGCGCATACTAGGAGAGATAGGATTAGAAATGAAGATATCCAAAACAAAGTAGGAGTGACCTCGATGAAAGACAAGATGCGGAAGCGAGACTGAGATGGTTCAAACATGTGAGAGAAGATGTATGGATGCCCAATTGCGGAGGTGTGAGAGGTTGGCTATAGATGGTTTCAGTTTAGCTAGAGGTAAGCCAAAGAAGTATAGCGGAGAGGTGATTAGACAAGACATAGCACAGTTGTAGCTTACTAAGGACATGATCTTAGATAGAAGGTTATGGAGGATATGAATTAGGATAGAATGATAGTAGGTAGTAGAGCGTTGTCTCGCTTATCCTTCCATAATAGTATTCCTAGCATTTTTCTTGTAGTTTCTTGTCCCCTCTACTATCTATTGTACTTTGATTATCACACTATTTCGTTGTAGTCACTGATTTTTTGTTTTCAAAATGTTTTTTCATGATTTCTTCACTTTTATTATTTCTTTTTTTGATCTGATTTTTCTTGAGTCGAGGGTCTATCGAAAACAACCTCTCTAAATCCCAAGGTACGTACGCTCTACCTTTCCTAGAACCCACTTGTGAGATTACATTGGGTATGTTGTTGTTGTAGTTGCAGAAGATACTGTTCCTTTTGTTCTTGATTTGCGCTAATGCATAGATACTATTGATGCTTACGTTATGATCTAGTGCTTTTGCCATCACATGCTTCCACTCTATTGTGAAAACAGAGATTGAGAAGATAATAATTACTAATAAAATGTATGGAGTTCGGTAAATTGTTGAAAAGATCTTATACTAAGGTAAAGTTGTGCAAATTTGTACTTAAATTGTATTCGTTTACACAATGATCTGAGGTCTGGGATGCTAGATATTTCCATTTAGGGTAAGGAATCAAATAGATCTGGATAGAAACAAGGAAAATAGGTCAATTAATTGATTGTTATTTTCAACAGGTGGTTGGGTACTACCAATCAAAAAAAAAAAAGAAAAAAAAAGGATCAGGTTGTTGGATTCTTCTTATCGGCAAGGCTAAGACCATTCTTAACAGGATTTGTATACCATCAGATCCCGAAATGTAGCATGCCATCAGACGAATTGCAAACATAGTTTCTATGTGAGGATTCAACTTTAGATTTCAGAATCTCAACCTCACGGATCACGAGTAGAAAAACTGTTTAATACATTTTGGACAAGCTTTTTAAATACTATGCCATACCTTAACATCATATGACTTGATGAAGGTCTCCATCCTTACCTTCCGGCGTGACAAATGCTTCCCATTGAAGTATGGAGGTCTAGTTTGTGAAGTTCCGTCTTGGAATAGTGCGCTGATGGTAATTTGTTGAGACATAATCTTTTCTCATTGGCTGAAAACAAATAGACGTGAGACCTTGCTTTGATACTATTTGAAAGTGCAAAGATGGGTTGGAGGGTGGGTGAGTGGATCCTTTTTAGTTGTATTTGTCGACTTCCTGTTTCTAGCAGTCAACTATTTAACCGAAAAGCAACAAACAGTTAATGCAAACAATAAAGTGCTGAAAGGAAATTTAACACCATATATATTTTTTTGAGAATGAAACACTATATGTTTTTATACTGGTTGAGGTTCAGAATGGATCTTAGTTCAGTCCCCTTGAGTTGCAAGGGTGTTCTCTTCTAGCTTTTGAGTATTTTGAACTTATACAGTGCTTGTCGAGGATAGCTCCTAAGTCTACACTCAATTCTTTTTTCTCCTTTTTCAATCTTTTGATACAAAGCTTTATCAACAATATTTTTCTCTCCTCTTTTTTAATACACCACTCAGAAAACAATGCTTGCTAAAAGTAGAATAGAGCTTGTGATATGGTTCAGATGTATTGTATATCTTCTTCTTTCTTCAGTGGTCTTCTTATAGGGTGGATGATTAGCTTGAAGGTTTTTTTTAGAAGAGATGACAACCCAAGAGATTTGATCCTTGGAGAAGGAAGGAGGTCCTGCTTCCAAGAATAAGGTCTTTATTGACTTTCAATCAATTAGTCCGTTGATCAGCTTTGTGGAGCGATTCTCTCCAAGCGAGATTTAGGGACTCCAAATGAGATCTGCATCTTGGTCTGTGTCGTGATTTCTTCTTTATTGATGGGTTCTTGATAGCTTACTTTTGAATTCTCCTTGATTTGTGATGGTATCAATTATTTTTAATACCTTCCTTTGATTGATGAGATAAGAGGTCTTCCCGTTGATTGTAATCAATTTACAGCTTGCTTGTTGGGATCTTCCTGTTGATTGTAATCAACTTACAGCTTGCTTGTTAGCTGCTGTTCTTCTGTTTCCTTTTGTGCTGCTTTACTGAATTCTTTCTTGAGTTCCTTTCCAGCCTGCATAATACATACACATCATCAAAATTAGCACACTAACAGTTTCCGATTCTTTAAAGCTCATAGAAGAGACCGAAAAACTTTGGATATCAGCAAAGCAACCAATCAAAGCTTTAAACTCCAGGACAGTGGATTATTGCAAATTAAGAAATATAGGAAATAATCAGTTAATAATGAGGCCGAGAGAAAAAAGTTCTCTTTTCACTCATATTGTTTCAACTTGCCATCTGAGAATGATTCTTGCGAGAGGAAAGTATCCATAAAAGACCTCAAGACTATGAGAAATTACTTCCAGACTACAAGAAGTCCCATTTTTACCAGGCTGGCTAGAGAAAAATCCACAAAGTTAGGTGAATAAACGAAGACGAAAACATAAAACTATCAAGTAAAAGTTCCTAAAGGCTGGAAGTAATTATGGATAATTATTTTTGTGGCGATCGGCATGATGCATAGGATTCACAGTTCTCTTACAATTTACTCTATTGAATACCATTTCAAGGTCCACAATGATCCAACCAATAGGTTTGATGCAGGAAGGCATAAAGGCCAATCTGAAGAAAGAATACAACCTAAAATATTTATGAGTGCAAGGCAGTAACAGAAGCCAAATGTTGTCCGACTCGCAGGGAATATTTCTTTGCAACTTTTCTGACTACTTAATATGTCATAGATCCAAGTTGAGAAGCTTCAACTTGGAGGAACTAATAGAGGTAAAGTGCAAGTGAAAGTGTCCTCCTTTGATTTATGACTGATGACTAACAACTTAATACAATCGTGAAGACATGCATGATTGGTCAACAAAGGCAGAGCCAGGATTTGAAGCTTATGGGTTCAGGATTCTAGTTCTTTTGAGTTATTGAGCTCTAAATTAATAATTTGTGCATAATCAATGAAGTTTTTAAGACAAATACAGGGTTTGGACCAAAGCTACTGGGTTTGGCTGTACCCTGTAAGCCATATTCTAGTTCCACCCCTGCTGGTCAAGCAATAGGGATGAAGATATGTTTTTATACCATGTTTGTGCATTTTTCCTCAATTTAATTCTATATAAATGTCTTTTTATCTTAGTATCTTTTCTTGAAATAAAATGTGTGCTCAAAGCAGGAAACAATCTGTTGCCATAAGACTTTACCAAAGTTTATTGAAGGATTTGATCCTTCTTCTTTGTGTTCAGAGAACTCATTTTTTAATAATGTTCGAGCATTTCTGTAGTTGTGATGGTCATCTGTCATGGGGTTGAGTATGATGCTGTAAACTACTTCATTGATGTAGCGGAACAATTGTTGATGCAATTGCTGTACCTCACCGCTTCTAGTGTTTCCCAGTATAAAGTTTCTTGTATTGTAGCTGCCTATGTAGGAGCTAAGTTTAAGAACCTACACTTCTGTATGCCTGTCATGACAAATTTCTCTGTCCGTAAAAGCTACATGCATCTTTGAGAGATACAGAGTTTTTTTTTAAAAACTGCAGTGTGATGAAGGCTGAATGTTTGCAATCTGTTGGGTCCAATATCTGAATTAAACTTACAGTTGACCATTCTTTAGAAAACATACTATGACAACAGGCCTTATAAACTTAAATTGTCATTTTCCCCTTGTTTTGCTTTGCAGTGACGAGCTCCTCAGTTTTTGTCAACTTGCCTGCAGCCGCACTCTTAATTGTTTCCCTTCGTTATCTGTATCTTGATTTTGACGCGCGGATGAAAGCTGTAACATATAAAAGTAAGTCATCCATATCAAACAGCACTTTTCAGAGGAAACATATTGATTCTCCAAGAACAGTTAATGAGAAGTCCACCTGGAGGAAGAAAGTAAATTCACCTGCTGTCGAAGAAGCAATAGATCACTTCACCAGGCATATTGTTTCTGAGTGGGTCACAGATCTCTGGTACTCCCACATAACTTCTGATACACAGGGTCCTGAGGAACTTGTGCAGATCATGAATGGTGTACTAGGGGAAATTTCACGTCGCATGAGAACTATTAATCTTATAGATCTTATCACAAGGTTTAAAATTTTAGTTCCTGGATGTTGCTGATGATTTCCTCTTTACCTTAACTTTTTATCTTAAAGAATTCATTCAACTGAACACATGCAGAGATATTATCAATCTAATATGCACTCACTTGGAGCTGTTTCGTGCAAGCAAAATAAAGATTCAGAAGAAACGGCCAAGTTCCTTGACAATTGAAGAGCTAGATGTGGAGCTTAAACTGGTGTTGGCTGCAGACAACAAATTACATCCTGCTTTGTTTTCTCCGGAGGCTGAGCACAGAGTAGTTTCATTTTTATTATCTCTTAACAACTGATAATCAATTGATTTCTAGAAGCCCTTTTGGTTAGGATGTTTTATTTATCTTATATTAGTTTTCTTGAGCTTCAGGTACTCCAGCATCTTATGGATGGTGTCATTTCATACACTTTTCAGTCAGAGGATGCACAGTGCTCTTTATTCCACAACATTGTCAGGGAGCTTCTTGCTTGTGTTGTAATGCGACCAGTATTAAATATAGCTAATCCAAGGTAACAGCTTCCTAGATCTTGCTTGTTGTAGTCAAATTTTGTTTTTGCTCTTTATTTGTTCAATAACTTTTGTCAGGTTCATTAACGAGAGGATTGAGTCTCTAGTTGTTTCTGTAAAGAAGGGTGATAAAGGGAACACAGCAGGAGAAACTGAACCACAGACTAGGCCGGTTGGATATGGTAAAATATCAGCAGATCATTTTTCTCGGGTTTTAGATCCTTCTGCCAAGGGCGTAGAGCTTGTACAGCTAAAAAATGACCAACCTAATAACAATGAGGAGCATGCCATGAACAGTATGAATGGAACAGATTTGTTGTTGGACCCTTTGCTTTCACTTGATGCTCGGTCTACTCGTTCTTGGAGTTCTTTGCCATCACAAGCCGATGCAGATGACGGAAGAGGTATTCAGAGACACCACTCTGGAGGAGAGTGGGCTGAAAGGCTAGATTTGCTTTCTCGTAGAAAGACTGAAGCCCTGGCCCCTGAAAATTTAGACAATATATGGGCAAAAGGCAGAAACTATAAACGGAAAGAAGAGGCCAATTTAGCATCTGATAAACTCAAGAAGAGTTCATTGGTAAGTGCACCAAAATCACCGGGACAGTCAAAGGAAGCTAAACAGAAAGAGAGAGAGAGAGAACACAAGGTTGAAACTAAGCATTATGTGAAGGACAATGCTCCCTCGCAAGGTGATTTGAAAAGACCAATTTATCCTCCAGATTACTCGTATCACGAGGAAAATGAACATAGCTCAGATGAGGTTGAATCAGAGAGCAGTAGTTCTTACACTACTGAAGATGAAGAACCCAGCAGTGTGACTGGTTTTGACTCTCCTGGAACTCAAGTGTGGGATGGGAAAAATATAAGGAATGTCAATCACATTCATCATCCACTTGAAAATAATGAACGCCATAAGAGGAGAAAAGGAAAAGCTAGTAAAACGCATATCCGCTCTAAACACTTAAATAGAGTACTGTCTGGACGGAAAAGGTCTAGATTAAGCAACCAAACAGAACACTTGTGGCAAGAGACACAAAGAGCCAGCTTCTTACAGGGGGATGGACAAGATATATTGAATTCCAAAGAAAATGTGAAACCGGATGGTCTAAGTGATGACTCTGAGACAGAAATATTCAGTGGAATTTCTAGTGACACTAACGCATCATCATATGTCTCGTCAAGAAGCTTTTCGGAAATTCATAGTATGGGTCCTTATTCTACAACAGGTTCTATAATTGCTGATTCTTTTTTGAAATTAAGAAGTGAGGTATGAATTTGATTGTCATCCTTTTGTCCATGTTACCGACTTAAGGATTAACTCAGATGATCTTGGACGTCTACTGAATAAGCTTTTTCTCTGTTGCAGGTCCTGAGTGCTAATATCGTAAGAAGTGGCTCCAAAACTTTTGCTGTTTATTCCATATCTGTTACAGACATGAACAATAATAGTTGGTCTATCAAAAGAAGGTAGAGTGATTTGAACTTTCTACTGTTAGGCGGTGTGATGATCACTCTTTTGTAGAGATTGTCATCTCAAGAATCTCTTGCATCAAATTAAAATTTAGGCTGCTGGTTGCAGGTTTCAACATTTTGAGGAGCTACACTGGCGTCTTAAGGAGTTTCCGGAGTACAATCTTCATTTACCTCCCAAGCATTTCCTCTCTTCAAGTCTGGATGTTCCTGTCATTCGAGAACGGTGCAAATCACTTGACATATATTTGAAGGTGATACTTTAATAGACGGCACGTGACAGTCCCTTCCTTTAGCAATCAATATTACTTTCTTCCAGATCATAGTGACATCATGTTATACACATTTGCTATGATATCTAAATAATGTTGAAATGTTACTCTTTCACTCCTTTTAAATATTGTTATACTTTGCGTTTTATCCAGTGTTATCAAAGGTGCGCTTTAAGCGCGCTTAAGCCCTGAAGCAAGGCTCAAAACGTGTTGAGCGCTTTGCCTCGCTTTATGTGCTCTTCAGTGTCGTCATCAACGTTCTAAGACAAACTTTTCCTTGCCAATGAGCCTCTTATGAAGAATTGACACTAAACAATTGATATTTGACTTTATAATAAAAAAAAATTTGATTTCATTGGTCATATGTTTGTCATTCATGTTTATAATTATTAGTCTTGGACTAAACATATATATTTGTATTTTTTTTCTCCCTTTGTTCCTTTTTTCATTAAAGCCCACACTTTATTTGCACTTTGCGCTTAAAACCCCCACGGACCTTAGAGCTTTTTTGTGCTTTTCGCCTTCGATAACACTGGTTTTATCATAGCACTTAATCTTGGTCTTAGTTCTTTAATAGTACTTGGACTTTCATATCTGCCAAGAATTGTCTTTCATATTCCTGAAATCAATAAAATACCCTTACTAGTTCCAGTGCTATTTGGATGTCATGGGTTGCCAAGAGAAGGTTAAGATTAATCAGGAAACTGCGTTTTGGTACATAGTCCTCTAAAAGCTCTTGTTCATTTTTATCTACTATTTTGCTTTTATTTCATTTCTCTAATGTTGTCTTTGTATTTTTTTGGCTTCTGTTTCTGCTTTCCTCAGAAACTTCTGCTGCTCCCAACTGTTTCCAACTCCATCGAAGTATGGGACTTCCTCAGTGTGGATTCACAGGTTGAAAACATTATCAGTTTACAGTTTTCTTACTCTGGATAGTTTGTAGAACAAAGAGAGTTGATTTTACATTCTTTCTTCCTTTGTTTTGTTATGCAGACATATAGCTTCTCAAACTCCTTGTCCATAATTGAAACATTACAGGGTGAGTAATCTGAGTTGGCATGATGAGAGGGAAAAGGGGTGGGGCATCATCCTGTGTGTTAGTTATAAATAGTTTATATGGGTACTGGATTTCAGCTGACCTGGACAGCACTGTACGCCAAAAGAGTAAAGAACCTCCGCATGGTATAAGCCCTCGAACTGATCTGTTATCCTCCAAGGGGAAGCATTCTAATACTGAAAGCAAGAATCCAACTTCAAGGATGGAACCAGATCATGCAGGACACGAATCAAGATTCAGGAAAGATTATGTTGCACTCTCTCCTCCAAAAAGACCTCTCACAGAAACTTTTGAGGATTTAAATAGTGACAACAAGGTTCATGCAAATAGAAAATCAACTCCAAACATGCAGACGACATCAAAATCAATTGAAAGTAACTCACGTGCATCACCTGAATCTCTTGTTGCTGCTCCCGTGGATCCCACCTTTCCCAGTGAGGTAGTCACTTGTCTAATTTGGAAAGAATATACCTCCTTGCACTATTGAACTCTAAAGAATATATTGCTTATGATTCATCGATTATGGAAAGATGAGAAGGTTGATTTATTCAAGGATGCTTTTATATTTGATGTAATTTCTACAATGGCTCTAAACCTCATTTTTATTTCACTGTAGTGGGTGCCACCAAATTTAACGGTGCCTATATTAGATCTTGTCGACGTCATTTTTCAGCTCCAAGATGGTGGATGGATCAGGTACTATTTACATATGTGACTATCAAATTAAGCTCTTGGACTTGATTTTAAATGCACTTGTGTCTCATGGACTTCACTGGACCTATTGACTTGGGTTCATTTTAGGAGGAATGCATTCTGGGTGGCTAAACAGGTTTTACAATTGGGAATGGGTGATGCATTTGATGATTGGCTGATTGAGAAAATCCAGCGTCTGCGCAGGGGTTCAGTAGTTGCTGCAGGTATCCAACGTGTTGAGCAGGTATTGTTCAAGTGCCCATTTGTTTATTTTTCAAGAAAGAGAGGTGCTAATGACAATTCTATTTGCATGTGGAATAGTAATGTTTTTGGCTCACTGGATAAGTGTCGTTAACTCTTAACATATTTTTGTTCGAGAAATTCTTGTGTCTTTTTATTCTTTTCTGATTGTGCTCTTTGTTCTTTCTCCCCTTTTAGGGGGTCGAGACAGGGCACTGGAGTATGTACTGTCATCAGTCATCATCTAACTTGCTTTATTGATATATCTTGCACATCCATTCAAATGAAAGAGCTGGTGCATGCTTCTTTAAAATCCTTTTAAAGCAGTTTCCCATGACTCTGGACAGCCAAAATTTCAATGTTGGACTAAGTACCAGTTAACTCTTTCTGCTCCATGTAGATTCTCTGGCCGGATGGTATATTCATCACAAAGCACCCAGCACGTCAACGTCCTGCACCTTCCTCATCCCCCAATTCTCCTCCAGGCCAGCCTTCAACTCCATTATCCTCGCCTAGGCTGGAGGATTCACAGAAACTGGATGAGATGCAGAAGCAGGAAGCAGAGCAACGTGCAAAATTTGTTTATGAGCTAATGATTGGTTGGTTCTGTTACCATATTCTGTTGGATATATGCATTCAACTCTACTCATTTTCTTTTTTCCGTACTCTGCAATTGTTTGACTCCTATTATCATTTGCAGATAAGGCACCAGCTGCTATTGTAGGACTTGTTGGTCACAAAGAATACGAACAGTGTGCAAAGGATCTTTATTACTTCATCCAGGTGATCACTATGCCATTGCGTTTAGGAAAGTCCCTATATGATCGATAGCCTTTTAAATTCTTTCATCTGTCTTAGTTTCTGTGTTTGACCTCTTCTAACTTCTAAGAAACAACTCGTTGAATGACTTTTTTCTTGTACAGTCATCTGTGTGTATGAAGCAGTTAGTCCTTGATCTTCTCGAGCTATTACTGGTGTCCGCATTCCCAGAGCTGACTTCTGTATTTAACACATTGCATGAGGAGAAGGAGAGATTTGGAGAACTGAAAATTGAGTAAGTAGTGGATCGTTTGCCAAAATGCCATTTCGTTATACAATCTTAAGGAAAATCGTCAACAAGTTTTTCCCGTTATTCATGGTAGAGGTTTTGTTCGAGGATTTACGACTTGTGTGTAATATTCTTCTTTCTCATTTCTGTGGAAGCACAAAATGCTAGGTTCATTTTGTCAACTATGTAAAAATGTTGGGAGGGCCATGACTGTTTCAAAATTTTTGGCAAGAGAAGTTATAGACCAACAGTCATAAATATTATATGTTAAGATGTCTGGAAATCCACAAATGATGGATTAGTAAATGGCAAGATATGACATACTTATACTGAATATTTAAGATGAAGCTAGAGTTTGATTATAGATTCTCAAATATTTTTGACATGTCATTTTTTGGCAAAGTTTCATCATGCGTTTGATTATAATTTTTGGGAGAAGTATTTGACCTTTTAAAGAAACATGATTTATATTGATAAAGTTCTAAAAACTATTAAAAATACTCATAAGTTTGTATTATCATTTTATAATGAGCATGTTCTGTGAAAGGCTATGACTGGATACACAAATAATACGAATCATATCATATCATCATCGTCATCATCATTGTATATTATAAGTGGGAAGCTTTAAAGTGCAAAGTTGGATTACCATTTTATCCTACACTAAATTAAAATGTTGTGAAGTATTTATCTTAACTATTTAGTAACTATTAATCCAACACAAAAGTTAATTTATTACTCATTAGTTATGAAATACGCCTCCTCAAATATGACTTTTAATCCTATTTTCTAGCAATCATACAACTTTAACTATCCAAACAGTATATCATTTTCAATTTTCTATACATTATAATATTTTCAGTTTTCTAAGACGTATATTTAATATTATTGAATGGTACAACTGATGCATGGAATCTCTTCAGTTAAGAATAAGAATAGTTAACTTCATTAAATCTATATATATTGTAATCCATTATCGTTTCTTTACTTTTTATCCTCTCCATGTAGTTCTTGATATTTCTTGTATTTGTTTTGCTTTGATATATATCTTTTGCTTGATTTGTTTTTGCTAATTACTAATTCTTATTTATTTTTCTTCTGTTTCAGATTCTTACCTTACGATTAGGGGTGTTCGTGGTTCGATTTGGATCGGTTATTGGTTAAAACCAAAACCAAACCAATCTAGTCGGTTTTAAAATTTCTAAAATCAAACCAAATCAAACAAAAAAATTAACCGTCGATTTGGTTATTGTCGGTTTGGTTCAATTTTCTGATTTTTTTAGTTTGAAAGTAATAAATTTTTGAAGACATACATATCTTGATAGACATAAACACCTAGTATATGAACAATGCACAGAAAAGCTATTGTTGGTTTGATTAAGCAATTAAGCAATACCAGAGTTATCATTACACAAGCAAAGTGATTCACTTAAGAGAAAGTGTGACTATTTTATGAAAGGTATGGTAGGTAAAATTTAAAGTAATGGATTTAGATGGTATTGGACTTAGGATTGTAATAGTTGGGTTAAAATTTAATTATTGGGCTTGGGAAATGGTAAATTAAGAGCAACTTTCACATATAGCAAATACAAAAATCATATTTGTATGTTATAGCTATAGTTTGCATAATTGCGCTCCATAACAAACTTTATATTTGCTATGGCTATTAATATGTATGTTTCGCTATACATATATACAAAAGAAGCAATTGTATAATCTGTTTCGGTATACATATACAAAAGAATTAATTGTATAATTTGTGTTTGCATAAAGCGAGAAAAGAGAGAAAGACAAAAGAAAACTGGACAGGGGAAGATTTATATTTGTATAATCATAAGTGTATAGGATGGAAATATATGTATTTGTATTTGTATTTGTATATACAATTTTCTCTCTCTTTATACAAACACAAACACAAACACAATGTATACATTTGTGTTTGTATAAAGTGAGAGAGGTGATTAATGTTTCAAGGACACATAATCTAGTTCTAAGCGTCAACGATCATTAGTCAGTATAATAACCCAACTAAATGAGTTGGGGTCGAATTCCACAGGGAGTGGTACGTGTTTAAGATTCAATAGTAAAGTACGAGTGTGTTCAAGTAAATCATAGGAATAGACATTATAGAATAAAAGCATAATTCAAATTAAGGGGTGACACGAATGTCAAATAACAAGGGGTTTTGATTGTAGTTATCAACTACATCAGCAACAAATAACACAAAATAACAATAATGAGACGGGTTCTTGGGCTGTGATTCGATTATAGGCTAATGTAGACAAACGAGTAATTGCAACTGTTAGGAAATAGCTGCAAATCAGTGAATATGCTAGACTATAGAGGAGGTAAACTTTCTCTCGAACAATTCATCCCGAATCAAGTTGGTTTCTCTCGAACACCAACAAGCAAGCAAAATAAGAACAACCTACGCCTTAGTCCATTCACTCTCTTGAGCTGAATGTGTGGAAAAGAGTTTAGGATTCACTCTCTCGAGCTGAACCCATGACAATCCAATACCCACAGACCATCAATTAATAATCTTGGTTTTAAAACCTCTCTCTTGAGCAAGCAAAAAACACGAAGGTAGAACTGCCTTTGCAACTACAATTCTTTAAATTAAACCACAATTAATGATTGAAATCACTTCTAAACAACATTTAAACTAACAACTAGCAATACCTATAAACTAAATCAGCCCAAAATCACATAATCACACCCCAAGAATTGGGGTTTTAGCTAGACATCATAAAAAGATAAAAATCGTTACCAAATTGTGTTTCCATCAACTGGGCAAGATTAATTTCATCTTTACAAAGGTCCAAATTGAAGAATCTCAAAGACCCACTTTCAATTTCTCAAAAATGAAAAACTTTAATTCTTCAAAGCTAAGGAAAACTTGTCTCAAAACTCAGAGTTCAAACTTAAAAATTACTCCAATGAATGTTCAAAAATAAAATTTGATTGATGAAAATCTTCTAAATTTAATGTTCAAAAGCGTATTTATAGTCGCCAAAAATATGATACGGAGGGCCATTCAGTGTAGTAAGTCGGGATCGACAATCAGCTCGGCGATCCGCCCTTTGGTCAGTTCCATTACCTTCTTGCCTTGGCCTTTAGCATCCTCAAGTTTTGTAACTTTGGGCGATCCAACACTACATTATGGAACCACTCGGCGACTCACCAACTACACCTTTCTCTCGCCAAATTGATTTTATCCTTCAGGGCTTGGCACACTTGAGCTTTAGGCGAGATGGTGAACATTCAGCGACTCGCCAAAAGGACTTGGCGATCACCAAGCCTTCATTTCTTCACTCTTTCTGCTCGCTTCGTTCATTTTTGCAAATTAGTGTCCATGCTTTGTTCCTCAATCCAAATACCTGGAAATCAAGGGTTTTACATCAATTATTGGCACAAAATAAGTATTTGAGGACACTAAATCTATCCAAATAAAGCCCTAAATGAGTCCAAATCTTGGACTCATCAACACCCCCAACTTAAACTTTTGCTTGTTCTCAAGTAAAACTCAAGTTCAGCAGTTCAAAAATGATGCCTCAAACAGTGCTACACAAGACTCAATCATTAATGCACACAAAAAGACTCAACTTACTCATGTAAGGATCAATTGTGCACTCAAATATTCAAGTTGTGACTCACCATTATCAAATATTCTCAAGCTCACAATACTAGTTTCAAATGCAAGTTCAAGCTCAATAAAGGTACTCAAATGCCCTCACACAAAGAATGATTCCACATTCACACACAATGGTTCAACACTTTATAGTTCCGAAATCACATGCAACTCTCACACTCACAAAGATGAACACATGCATGACTTCACCCATAGGTTTGCCCTTATTTTCCAATCTACACTTGCTTCAACTCACTCAAGATAAAAAAAAAAAAAGTCTTTTCAAGGCTTGTAACAGGGCTGAGTGTAAAGGTATGGTCTTTTAGGCTCAGTGGATGCTATCCTCATAAAATGTGGTATGAACAACACTTCATTTCCTTCTTCTCATCATTCTCATTCATGCTCAAAAGTCACCCCATTATTCTTTTTCCATGAAACTTTGGACACCCCATTTCTTTTTGAAACTTCACACTTTATTTCAAGACTTTTTTTTTTCTTTTCCTTTTCCATTCTTCTTTTCTCTTTTGTATGGAGGGGTTCCATCTTTTTCAAAACCATGGGTAGAGGGGGACTTCTTTGCACTTCTTGATTTACCTTCTATTTTCACTACACCCCAACTTAGGCTTTTGACCTAAGTTGGTTATTCAAACAAACCACACTTTATGAGGATTATGGGTGAAGGGATAAAGAAAGGTCACAATTTCATCAAGTTTCTTCCAAGGAAAGGATAAGGCTCAAAGGGTATTCAAGAAAAAATCACACACTCACAAGGTAGGCCACAAAAGTGGTATACTGTCAAATGGTTTCACTGTTTAAAATTGTTGCCTAAGATCATTTCAAGATCTTACATCACTTAGTCAACCGGACCAACAGGGCAAATTCTAGGTGTCATCACACATGGCTCAAGGTAAGCTCATCACACAAGGCATTGATACTAAATATCAAACAAGACTCCACACTTTCGCTAGTGTAAAATGACCATTACAAGAGACTCAATTCGATAACCAGCTAGCCACAATGAGATGCAAAAAGTTCACATATTACCTATGCAATTTCATTTGGCCTCATCGTAGCCGCACATTCATTTTTATTCGATTGAGAGCACTATTCAAGTTATCGGTATTGAACAAGATCGATACTCAAATTTGCACAAGAACAACCACATTCAAACACAATCAAGAGGTGGCACAATTTTTATTTTTTCAAAAAGGGTCAAAAACCATTTACAAATAAAACAAGGAGCCACAAGCTCAAACATCCACAAAAATAGTGCCAAAATACAGTATATACAGAAAAGTCATAATCACAAGAGGTAGGTATGGAAATACCTCATCCCACCACAAAAAAAAATTAATTTGTCCTCAAATGCAATAAAATATCCAAAAAGTCAATAAAAAGGGACAGAGAAGGAGGTAAAGAGAATCCTGTCTACATAGTCGCTCCATCTGTCGGGGCATCAATGCCCGGTGCACCACTCTGATCTTGGGCATTAGTGCCCGGAGTCATATCAACAGCACCAGATCCACTTGGGTCAGCCAAGGGTGTGTCTGCTAAAGAGGTCTGCACAGCTGCATCTACCATGGCCTCCTCAGTCTCCGTAAGGCCTTCGTAAGAAACCTCCCCAGCAACCCCAAGCATCTCCTCATCCGTCTCAGCCTCAGACTTGAGATCAACTACCTTCTTAGCTTGAACATCATCTCCGGTGGTAGTCGGAGGCATATCTGGCTCAACTAGCACGTTTGGGATCTCCACTGTACCAAAAATCATAGACATGTTGGTGGACTTCAACTGGTCCACATCTCTCCTCAGTGCAGCAATAGCGGCCTTTAGGGCTGTCACCTCTCCAGTGGCTCCTTAGCCAAGCTCGCACACCGCTATCCTAGCCGCAAAGGCATCAATTGTAGCACTCAAAGCTGTCACAGCATCAGCGAGGGCTGTCTGAATTATGCTCGGAATGGTGGCCTCAAGTCTAGCGGCACGATGATTCGCATAATGGGCTGGCTGCCCTATCCGTAGCAATGCAGCTAGGGTGAGTGGAGGTTGGCCAGCAGCAGCAGCAGTACCATATCTGGGAGGGACAGGAGCAGTAGAGGAACTGGGAGTAGCAGAAGGAGTAGCACTAGATGTACTTGAAGGCCCAGGGGCCAGAGTAGGTAATGTTGCCTCTATAGGTAGTGTCTGAGGATCAACAACCAGGGATGTGTCCACCAGTGCTGCCTTCTTCTTCTTGGCCTCATCTTTCAAGTACTCTGCCTCAATCCACCAGATGTCAGTAGAAGACGTGGGAATCACTTTCACATTCTTCTTCTCATCTCTAGGCACCCGAGCTTGTCTGCACAACTCGATAATCAACACCGAGAATGGAAGTGACATCTGCCTCTTCTTGGCCCTCATAAGCATCTCCTATGCAATAATCATCCTCAGGTTCTGCCTCGTCTCATTAATAATGTAACCAAGATATGCTGCTTTGGCGTGGCGGAGAATCGACTCGTTCTGGGATGGCATAATGGTACTACTGATAAAGCCAAACCAATACCTCGCTGCTACGTTAAGGTCCTTCTTTCAATAGCTGCCCCAACCTCAAGCCACTTGCGAGTACCGTCTGATATTAGAGGAGCCAACCATTTTTTCATGTTCTCCAGCATTTTTGTCATGATCATGTGCTGAGAGTCATTGTCAATATCATTTGAGCACTCCAGAACTGCATTGATAGCATCACTATCACACTTCACTTTTCTACCCTTGACAACCACATAGTCTACCGGCTAGAATTAGGCAGCCGACTTCTTTCCTTGTGGCACTAGGGCACTGTAGAATTCTCTGACCCAATTTGAAATGTACGGGCCATGGGGCTTAGTGAATAGCTGAAATCTGTATGACCTCAGGCAGCTCATGATCTCAAGGTACCTATCTATGACACCATCAGTAGACAACCTCTTCTCTTCTATAATGGTCCTCAGTCCCTCAGTCTTCATTCTGTTCATAGACCAGGGAAGAGGACCCTGTACCGGTGGTACTAGAACCATATTCTGTGCGTGAGCAAGAAGAGTAGTGATGGCCTGGGTAGTCCTGATCCTAGACAGATCATTCATCCTCTTGGATTGCAGCTCCGCTCTCCAGGCTACTAGTCGCTCATCTTCAGGCTCAGAAGTTATAGCCTGATGCTCTTGTTGCTCACCCTCACTCTCAGAAGTGGTGAGGTGAGTGACATAGATGCCGTCACTGTCGGATCTGGCCTCCGGTGATACAGGAGCCTTGTCTTTGCCCTTGTCCTTCCCACCTGTGATGTGTAGTTTAGTGACCTTTGCCCTGGATGCAGCTGCATCCTCATTGATTATGATCCCTTTTGCCCTCTTGTGGGGCAACATGTCTCTACCAACAACTTTTGGTCTAGCCATGTCTGCAAAAACATAAAAAAGAATTAGGAATAGTTCTAGAAAATGCACAAAAAAATGATAGCAGACAGACTCGCCGATCCGGTCGGTGAGTCGCCGAAATACTTTGGCGAGCTAGATCGGGCTCGCCGAAAGGATTGGCTCAAAATATTCCAGAAAGTATGGCATGTCGGCGATGGGATAGCCCATTCGGCGCAGTAAGTCGGGCTCGCCGATCAGCTCGGCTATCCGCCCTTTGGGTAGTTTTATCATTTTCTTGCCTTGGCCTTCAGCATCCTCAAGTTTTGTAACTTTGGGCGATCCAATACTGCATCGCAAAACCACTCGGCGACTCGCCGACTGCTACTTTCTCTCGCCAAATTGATTTTCTCCTTCAGGGCTTGGCACACTGGAACTTTAGGCGAGATGATGAACATTCGGCGACTCGCCAAAAGGACTTGGCGATCACTAGGCCTTTATTTTTTCACTCTTTCAGCTCGCTTCGTTCCTTTTTGTAAATTAATGTGCATGCTTTGTTGCTCAATTCAAATACCTGGAAATTAAGGGTTTTACATCAGTTATTGACACAAAATAAGCATTTAAGGACACTAAATCTATCCAAATAAAGCCCTAAATGAGTCCAAATCTTGGAGTCATCAAGAGGCGAGTGAGATCTGAGAGAGTGGCGAGCGAGATCTGGAGAGGGGAGAGAGGGGAACGAAAATGTATGTATATATACAATTTTCTCTCGCTTTATACAAACATAAACACATTTTATACATTTGCGTTTGTATAAAAGCGAGAGAGGCGAGGGAGAGACTGCCAGAGTGGCGAGCGATATTCACCAGGGAGAGAGGCGAAATAGCAACCGTTTGCTACAGGGTACAATTAAATCAAACTGTGGTTATGACATTTAATTTGAATTAATAGTTAGCTATTATATACAATTTTCCCTAAATTTAAAGACTTAGGTTAATTAAAATTCAAAAAAATAAATTATATTTTATTTATGAATAATATATAAACAATTATAAAATTTATATATCTAATTTATCGGTTCGGTTTGGTTATTTTTGCAGTTATTTTTTACTAAAACCAAAACCAAACCAAATAGTATCAATTTTCAAAATTTAAAAACCAAACCTAACCAAACTAAACCAAACCAAACCAAATATCGGGTTTTTAAATCGGTTTGGTTCGAATTGCGTTTTGGTTTAGTTTTTTAACTATAACCATGAACAACTCTACTTACAATTTTAAACTCTTCACTTTTCATTCACATCATCAGGTAATTAACAAGTATGATGTTTGTTTTTACAAAAATATAATGTAATCTGTAGGAAAATTGTGCTATGTATGAATCTTTTAGTAGTATAAATGATATATACTTTAGATTTATACATAACTATTATTCCTTTGAGAAATGGTTTGAATACTTTTTTGAATATGTACCCCCAATATTTTTAAATAAGATGTTTTAAATATTTCAACCATTTATATCAAGTTCCTTATTCGTGAATATAGATCGATTATGTCATATTTCGTAATATGATTATATTTAAACAATTTAATTAATATTTTTGAGGAGGGAAGGACAATATAATGGGGGCCGGGGCCAGGGCCCTATATAATGCTGAAGCTCTCAGTCAGATGAATAAATGCAAAAAAGACATAACATCAATACTATCTATTAAAAAAACTTCAACTTGTTGCTCAACATGAATCTCTCATGGTAAAATACAACAAAAACACTTCCCAATTACTTGTACACTAAACACATTAATAACTAAAATTAGAAGCAAATATCAACGTTAATTAAAACGAAATCCACATCTCTACTACTAGATCCTCCACCAGCCCTATTATATATATGGTTCCTGCAAATAAATAATCAGTCACTTGTCACATTGTAAATACCATAGGAAAATAACCTATCTTGTTAAATTTATTTGGAATGAAATGAACATCAAACATAGGATGATGCAAGTAGTCGAATTATTAACAAAAAAAAGTGAGTAGTATTACTTCTAATTTGGAACGAATAGTAGGTAGGTACCTGTGGATTCTTGGTTCGATGAACCATATCTTTATGAGCTACGTTTGACCTCTTTCCTAAAGAGGCTTGATTGTTGTGATCAATTTTTTTGGACCTAATGTGAGATTTCCTAAGACCTAAAAGTCCGTTTCACCTAGTAGAACTTTTAGGGGGCTTAGAGGAAAAAACATCATCATCATCATCTTTATCTTCATGAAGACGTTCATCTCTAAGAGTAGTTTTTTGAGAGGAAGTTTCTTTGAAGGGAATCTACCTTTGGAAAAAAGTTGGTCAGCAGTGATCATGGATTAATTAGTGACATTGAATTCAAAGTCATAGGAAACAAGGGGATCCCTATATGCATTCAACATTTTTGTGAATAATGTTATCAAAGATGTTAAGCATAGCTGCTCTTTGGTATGTTTCTCCAGCTTTCTTCAAACCAAAAGACATCACTTTGTAGCAATAAATATCCTAAGGAGTGCAAAATATGGTCAGCTCTTCATCCTTTGGTGACATGCAAATCTGATTGTAGCCGGATGAACCATCTATAAAAGACATCGCCTCATACCTAGTAGTGGCATCAAACATAATCTCAGGGATAGGAAGTGGAAATTAATCATTGGGGCAGGCATTATTGAGATCCCTGAAGTCAATGCAAATTTGAATTTTCCCATTTTTCTTCCTTACAGGGACAATACTTGAAACCCACAGGGGATACTAACTTCACGGATAAGGCCCACCTCAATAAGCTTGTTAACTTTAGTTTTGATCACAGGAACCAATTCCAGCCTAAACTGTCATTGAGCTTGCTTGATAGGACGTGCACCATTTTTCACAACAAGATGATGTACTACTACCTTCGGGTGTAATCCAGACATTTCTTTGTAACTCCAATTAAATACATCTTTATACTTTTTAAGTAAGTCAACGTAGGCCCTTTCTTCATCACTTGCTAGTGAAGTATTCACATAAGTGGGTTTTAGATCTTCATCAGTTCCAAGGTTAATTTCTTTTAATGCATCAACCGTTGCCTTCACTCCTTCTTCAAGTTAGGGTGGCACATCCGTAGCATCTTCTTCTTGAGGTTCCATGGTTGAAAGATGTATGGTAACACCATGAAACATCCTCCAACTCTTCATCAATTTTAATTAGAGAAAAAAATATATCTTTCATCTTGTGTAGTGACATTATATGAAGAGTCAACACTTTCTTCATCTTCATCACGTTTCTTGGTGTAGACCATAACATACGATTTTGCCTTTAGTACTTCTCAACATGAGACCACAACGTTCGTCTGCCGCCTCATTCGAGAAGGATCAAACTTTGGAAATCTTTAGGGCCATTTTGGGATTTGGGTAAAGCAGATGGTTTCATACTCTTGTTGTGTTTGCAAGCCTTGTTTTTTCTTCTTTAATGGTCCTAACCTCTCAAATATGAAAATCCTCATCGTTGAGCTTCCAAGTCGATTGAGAACAAAAGACCTTTTGTTAGAAGCAATAGATCCATCTTCCACAGTGATATAGTAGTGGCTTACCCTTTTTATGGAGATGTGGACAGGTAGAGGTTGTTTTTAACCCAACCCTTCACGTTGTTGCCTCATAGCAGGTTCTAACGAAAGCTTCCTCAATTTTTACTGTTTGCTAGGATTGAATCCATCCTTTGCATTGCTGGTAGTCTGTAAGTATTAGGATCGAAACCTTCTTCTGTACGCTTCATTGGGAGTGCTTCATATTGGGATGACTTAGGGGCCACAAATTTTCGGTAAAGTAATGACTAAGACCACAGGCTTCCCAAGTAATTTTGTGGATGACTTCATCATATCAATTTGCCTAACAGGAAGGGTCAACCTTTCCAGTGCATTTCTCGCAACTTGAGAGAGTGTCCTTGATCCTCCTTGGCCTTTGGAACATAACAAAGAATGGGTGTCACCTTTTTACTTGATATAAACCACCATTCACGTTAGGCATCTTGTTCGGATTGTCAAGCTTTGGATATTCCTTGATTACAACTTTTTCCTTACCTACAACTACTTTAGCCTTATTGTTAAGGAGTTCGGCATCTCCGAATGCAATGTCATCAACTTTTGTGACATATTTCTTCAAATAAAACTTCACATAAGCAAAGTGTGCTTCAACTTCAGTGAATGGATTATCATCTTCAATATATCTTATCTATTCTTTAAAAGTATATTTATTTATTTTTCTTTTGTTGCTTCTTTTATTTTTTTACTTTGAAAAAAAGAATATTTATGTTATTTATTTTAAAATCGGTATAAATTATAAGAATGTTCTTTCACTTCTAAAGAAGATGATTACATGTAAAGAAAATTTTAAGGTCTTTTCCCTATGAAACCAAAGTATACATCTACACATTTATAGGAAGGTATAATATAATTATTTTATTTTATATTCTTTTTATGTAAGAAGAAACTCTCAAAAAATATTTAAAATTTTCAACTAAAATTCATATATATATATATATATATATATATATATATATATATAAAAGTAATTGTAACACTCCAGAAACTAGTAAGTTAAACTAGAGAGTTCTAGAGCCTTGTGTTAGGGTTCTAGAGTTTGGTATGAGGGTTAAAAGATTAAAAATGATTTCCAGTACTTAGAAGGAGGGTTTTAGGGTTAGGGCGTCAAGGTACGACCCCCCAAGGACCAACCAAAGGGTCCTTGAGGAGGACCCTAAAAACAGCCCAAAAGCTATCAAAAAGAAGCCTTCCACGAAGGGCATCTACGGCCAGTAGATGGACCCATGCCCCTTGGGAAGGGGTCGTAGGTCAAGGCTTTGCTTCCCCTGCTTGTTGGGCCCCAGAACATCACCCACGAGTGACCTGTACGGTCCATGGGTGTGGTCTCGTGGGTGGGGGCAAATTTGGTGTTAAAAAGTTTTAAGTGGGGACTTAAGAGTTAATTCATTATTAGTTAGGGGTTAAGTGAGGTCGGTTAATTAGTTATTAAACCACCTATATAATCCTAATAGACCCCTAAACTAAGTAAAAAAAACTCATTCCCTCCCAAATAATTCTCTCTCTAAAACTCCATAGAAGAAGAAGAAGAATATGAAGTCTAGGGTTCAAGGAGCAGCCTTTTCTACACAATTTCGTGGAGATTCTTCATAAGGTATGTTATCTTATTAATCTATGGGTTCTTCCACCCATAGAGTCCCCTAGGTTTCCCCCAATTGTGAAGACAAAACCCCAATCTAGCTAGGGTTTCTTCCTACATTGAGGGTAATGTTGAAGTATGGCTCCAATCAAGTGGATAATACTTAATTGTGATTATTTAGTATTGAATGATGATATTATGATGAATTTATGTGATTTCCATGGTTAACCGTATTCTAATTGATATAATTGATATTATGTGGGTTTATGCTATGAAAGGTAAACTTGATGATTCATAGGCGATCTTCTAGAATTAATGATATGAGTAGTAATTGATCAAGAATACAAGTATATAGACATGAATTGATATAGAATAATGTGAATAGGATGGATCTTGACTAGTAAAGTTGAAGTTGAACCTTTATGATGAATTATGACTAGAATCACATAATAAAATTGAAGAATGTGATTAGAATACCTTGAAATCTAGGTATGAATGATGATTGTAGAAGTAAAGCTTTGAGAATAGGGCTTGTAGTCATGAAGGTTGATCACTAGGGCTTGAGAGTAAAGCTAATATGATTAACTAAGGATGCTAAGTTTGAGACTAAAATCTACATGTGAATAGGAGGCTAATGAATGAATTTGTGATGAAAGATCTATACCTACCTAATTCACCTTATGAATGATAGATGGTGGGAAGTGATAGAATCACTTGAGTCATGATGATATCCATGTCTAATGTAGAATTCTAGATATGATATTAAGTATAAATATGAACTTAACATGAAAGGGGTTCTCACATAGTAATGGTTCTAAGATTGAAAGGCTTTTCTCACCTAATTGAACCTAAGGCTAAAGAGCCTTCATACCTAGGTCATGGATGGTGATAGTTGCTCACACATGGTCTAAAGAAGTATTTTTATGAATTAATATGGATTGGTTGTCAATGACATATTTCCATGAAACTAGAGTCAAAGTAGAGACTTAATAGTTATCTTGTGGGATTTAGGCCTAGCACCGAGTGGATATTGAAATGAGATAGAGGTTCCCACCTAGTTGAGTTTGGGCTTCCAACATGGGAACTCTTACCTAGTAAAGTCTGAATTTCCCAAAGTATGTCTCATGAGATGGAAGCCTTCACCTAGTGGAGTTTTGGGTTTCTAGTAGCAATCTCCGTATCTCATAACTACGTGCTCCGTAGCAAAGTTGGCTAGTGGATCTGACTAAGATAACAAACCGGTTCTACTTTAGGCAAGTGGACCAACCCTTGACGATGTGGGTAACACCGGGAGGGTTCATGTGATAGTTCACATGCTCTCATGTCGGTTAATGCTATATCCCAACTACAACAAGATTAGTAATGAACTGAGATTATGCTTAATGTAGCATCTCCTAGAGTTCAAACCTAATGGACTAAGATTATGCTTAAGGGAGCATCTCCTAGAGTCTAACATAATTAATGAACTAAGATTATGCTTGAAGAAGCATCTCCTAGGGTTCAAACTTAACGAACTAAGATTATGCTTGAAGAAGCATCTCCTAGAGTTTAAGCTTGATGAACTAAGATGTACTTAATGCAGTATATCCTAGGGTTCAAAACAATGAGAAACTAAGACAGGCTTAGTAAAGTACCTCCTAGTGTTCCAATGTTTTCAAAGAGGGACTAGTCCCTAATTAAAGAACTTGAGTATGATGACCTAAAGAATTACTTAGTATGGATGGTATTATGGGATGCCATTCATACATTGCATAAGTATGACTTAAGGTTACCTAAGAAGTGTTGCTCTTGTATGATGTATGCTTTGGTGGATTGTTGCTATAGTTGCCTTCCATGACATAATTGACTAGAGGTGATAGTTCCCTAGTCTATATGAAGTAAGCTAAGAATGAAGCCAAATGAACGGTAGGTATGCATATGATAACTTCAAGGTTAAGCTTAGTGTGAGTGGTATTATGGGATGATATCCATGTATTCCACAAGTTTGCTTTGAGGTTATTAGAAGTATAGTGCTCTTATTATATGAAAGCCTAGGTCTTGACTATGCATATAGACTATGATTAAGATGACCAAAAAGGGATACATAGCTTGGATGGTATTATGGGATGCTATTCATGCACTGTAAAAGTATGCTTTGAGGTTACTTGAGAGTGCTGTTATTATAATGTTAATGACTAGGAATTGAATGATGCTTATGTTGGAGACTTTACTTATGATTATGATATTGTCTCTTATGCTTATAGTTGATGTTTCATGAAGTATTTGATTATGCTTATGGATTATGTCTCATGTTGACTAACCCTTATGATATTATGCTCTTATGATGTTAAGCTAGCTAACATATTTAGTACATTTTGTACTAACACATACTTTGCCTACATTCTCATCAAATGTTGGGTTTGGAGACTTGAGTTCTATTCTTGGAGATAGGTTTCTAAGGAGCAAATGAGTTGAAGATTTGGTGAGTCCTCATAGCTTCTAGGACAAAGCCACTATTTCCCTTTATGTCTTTTATTTTTCATATTTTGAGACTATTGTATGGGCTATGTCCCAAGAGTTTTATTCTAAAGTTGTATTATATGGTTTGAGACAAAAGTGTGCTTTTATAAAAGACTTCGATTGTATGGATAAAGTTTTAAAATTTCTGTATTTTTTATTATCTTATGTTATGATATGCTAAGGGCTTGTATGACACCCCTTCGGGGTCAAGTACGCCATGTTATTTCTAGGGTGTACCCCTGGGTCGTAACAAACTTGGTAATTAGAGCACACGATTTAGAATGGTTCTAGAATTGTCTCAAATCACGTCTAGTAGAGTCTTGTTCCTAAACGTGAAGCGCGCCACATTTATGTATAGGAGACTATTGATGTTTAGGAAATCTCACTTCTTCATTCTCTAAGTCATGCCATAAAGTTTGGCTTTAGTAGCTTCTTCTTCTAATCCGTGCCCTTTGGTTTTTTTCAGGGTATGGCTAATACAAGGGAAAATGTTAGGAGGGATGAGGAAGGCAATGTGGAGCAAGAAATTCCTCTCCAAGTTCCACACCAAGCTCCTCCTCAAGCTCCAATTGACCCTATAGGGGATGTGACTTATGCGGAATTTAGGTCCACTATGTAATTGTTGGCTCAAGTCGTGACGGCACAAGCCAATAGAGAGGTGATTGCTCCTATGAACACTAATGTGAATTCCACGTCTTCTAGATTGAGGGATTTTGCTAGGATGAACCCTCCCATGTTTTTTGGTTCCAAAGTGGGAGAAGATCCTCAAGAATTTGTGGAAGAAGTTTACAAGATAATTGATGTTATGGGCTGACTTCGGTAGAGAAAGCGGAGCTAGCCACTTATCAATTGAAGGGTGTGGCTCAAGTGTGGTATACTCAATAGAAGATGAATAGGCCGGTAGGAGCGGGTCCCATAGATTGGGAGGTGTTCAAGAAGGAATTTCTTGATAGGTTCTTTCCCCGAGAGATGAGGGAAGTTAAGGTGGAAGAATTTATCAACCTTCGTCAATGAGGTATGAGTGTTCAAGAATATTCTTTAAGGTTTACCAAATTATTTGAGTATGCTCCGGCTATGGTGGCAGATCCAAGGTATATAATGAGTAGGTATGTTACAGGTATATCCAAGGTGGTGAGAAAAGAATGCCGTATGGCAATGCTCCTTCATGACATGGATATCTCACGTCTTATGGTGTATGCCCAACAAATGGAGAATGAGTAAATCCAAGGCAACAATAGTGAGGTAAAAAAGGCTAGGACCATGTTGTTTAAGCCTACTTGCTCCAAGTGTGGAAGAAAGTATTATGGTAGGTGTCAAGCCGGAAATGATGGTTGTTATAGTTGTAGAAATGAGGGTCATAAGATGAGAGATTATCCGATACTTAGGGCTAAAGGGAGAGAGGACAAACAAGCTTCTCTTAATGGTCTGGATCCCAATACCCCCAAGCAAAAATAGGTTCTAGGTTCTTCAAGCTAGTGGTGATCAAGAGTAACCTCCTTATGTGACTACTGGTACGTGTTTCATGCTTTATTAGATTTTGGTATTGTTTGGTATTTTGTGGCTTGATATGTCAGACTTTGAAGTTGTCTTTAGTATGAATGATATTTAGAAGAGTTTGTATAGGCTTACTCCCAAGGGGGAGATGGTATGCCTATCTAGCAAGGTTATTGTGTGCTTATATGTTGCCATGATTTCCTAATATGCATGTTCACAAAAAGGTTTAGGTCTTGATAGAAATGACTTATATGCATTGTTTTGCCTCATGTTGTAATGCATTTGAGAAGAGTTGCATATACACTTCATTAGATGAATTAATGAGCATGCCTTAGTTGGAGTTGAAAGATTCATCCTTGAATAAATGCTTTTTGAAGAGTAAATTGTATTTAGGCTCCATGAGTGTGTGTTGAGCATGTTTTAGCTAGGAGATGGTAGTTCCTCCTTGAAAATGAATAAATATAGAATTTCATGCATTTTGGGTTGTTAGAAGTAGTTCCTACTCCCTTGCGTTACATTGAATATGTTTAACTTGGAATTGGAGTTTTCTTCCTTTGCTTATGTGCACTTAGATAAGTTGCGTGCATGATCGGCTGCTAGTCTAGAGTCATTTCCCTAAGAAGTGTTTAGAATTGTCTTTCGAGGACGAATAATGATCCCAACGGGGAGATATTGTAACACCCCAAAAACTAGTAAGTAAGAGTTCTAGTGCCTTGTGTTAGGGTTTTAGAGTTTGGTATGAGGGTTAAAATTGTAAAAATGATTTCCCATACTTAGAAGGAGGGTTTTAAGGTTAGGGCGTCAAGGTATGACCCCCCAAGGACCAACCAAAGGGTCCTTGAGGAGGACCCTAAAAACAGCCAGAATGATGTCAAAAAGCAGCCTCCACAAAGGGCATGTACGACCAGTAGATGGACCCACGCTCCGTGGGAAGGGTTAATGGGTCAAGGCTTTGCATCCCCTGCTTGTTGAGCCCCATACCATCACCCACGAGTGACCAGTACGGTCCGTGGATCCACCCACGGTCTGTGGGTGTGGTCTCGTGGGTAGGGGCAGATTTGGTGTTAAAAAGTTTCAAGTTGGGACTTAGGAGTTAATTCATTATTAGTTAGTGTTTAATTAGTTATTAAACCACCTATATAAGCCTAATATACCCCTAAACTAAGTCAAATAAACTCATTCCCTCCTAAATAATTCTCTCTCTAAAACTCCATGGAAGAAGAAGAAGAATGTGAAGTCTAGGGCTCAAGGAACAGCCTTTTCTACACAATTTCATGGAGATTCTTCATAAGGTATGTTAGCTTATTTATCTATGGGTTCTTCCACCCATAGAGTCCCCTGGGTTTCCCCCAATTGTCAAGACAAAACCCCAATCTAGGTAGGGTCTCTTCCTACATTGTGGGTAGTGTTGAAGTATGACTCCAATCAAGTGGATAATACTTAATTGTGATTAATTTAGTATTGAATTATGATATTATGATGATTTTATGTGATTTACATGGTTAACCCTAGTCTAATTGATAGAATTGATATTATGTGGGTTTATGCCATGAAAAGTGAACTTGATGATTCATAATTGATCTTCTATAATTAATGCTATCAGTAGTAATTGATCAAGAATACAAACATATGTATGAATTGATATTGAATAATGTGAATAGGATGGATCTTGACTAGTAAAGCTGAAGTTGAACCTTTATGATAAATTATGACTAGAACCACCTAATAATGAAGAATGTGATCAGAATACCTTGAAATCTAGGTATGAATGATGATTGTAGAAGTCAAGCTTTGAGAATAAGGCTTGTAGTCATGAAGGTCAATCACTAGGACTTGAGAGTACATCTAATATGATTAACTAAGGATGCTAAGGCTTTAAGACTAAAATCTACATGTGAATAAGAGGCTAATGAATAGAATTTGTGATGAAAGATCTATACCTACCTAATTCACCTTATGAATGATAGATGGTTGGAAGTGATAGAATCACTTGAGTCATGATGATATCCATGTCTAATATAGAATTCTAGACATGATATTAAGTATGAAGATGAAGTTAATGTCACGACTCGAGCCTACACCCTGGATGTGGCTGGCACTCGAGAACCATTTCTCGTCCCCAAGAGAACCCTCAGCCTGGTTGACTACAAGCGAAAGACTTACTCAAGCATAGAAAGCTTAAAAAGTGAATAAAAATTCATGAAACTCAATTACAAAGATTTAACTCAAATGAAAAACTTTGAATAAAAATAAATTATTCAACTCGCCATAAAATTGGCAATTTAAGTCTTTAAAATATTTAACAAAATAAATGAACAGACTTCTGAAACTCTACGGTTTATCTATGAAGCCTTTAAATGACAAAGATGGAAGTCAGGACAAGACCCACGACCTCCTAACAACTGATATAACTGAAAGTAAAAGTGGAACCCTCCGAAAGCAAGGAGGCTCACCATAGCTAACTCGTACGCCATGTGGTATCAACGAAACTCATGTTGATGACCCTGAATACCTGTATCTGCATCATGAAAAGACGTATGACAAATGGCTCAAAACGTGGAATGTACGAGCATGTAAGGGGAATTCTAAAGCATAAATAAGCTTGAAACTAGTAAAAAGGGAAACATACTTACCTCTTCTCAAAACTTACTCAACTCAGAAGTACTCAAGGATAAGATACTCAACTCAGTAATAAGGTTCTCAACTTAACGAAACTCAACGATAAGGTACTCGACACAATGAAGCACAGATCAACTCAAGATACTCAACTCGAAGGTACTCAAATCACGATACTCAAGGATAAAGGAATAATAAAAGATGCAATATATATGGAAAACAGTAAAATTGTAGATAACAACTCAATGTACTGAAAAATACAATATAACTTTGTGGGAGTTTCTCTAACCTACAACCACCACTATGAGACCTAGTGATGATACATTGTCTTGCCCACACTGCCAGAACTGTCCTATACTTTGTCATCATATAGAACGTCTCAACTAAGTGAATCCACTGGTCTAAGCTAAAAAGCACTATGGAGTCATCTAAAAATTATGATCCTTTCTACCCATAAAGACTACATAGTTTATGGAGACGTGAGTTATCTAAACTCAAACTCGTCCCCATATCGGTGCTCAATACTACTCCCAAAATACTCACCTCATATGTTTAAAAACATAACTCTTTCTTTGATTTGAGATAATTACTCAAAAATCTTTCTCTTAAAAGAGATGGTACTCAAACTGCTCAAAACTCCTTTGGAAATCTCAGTTTCCTATCACCTTAAATGTGAAAACATTTACTCTTGGAATACTTAGTTCTCATATATCATTTTAAAGAAAATGAACTTTACTCTTACTATTTACTCAACTCAAAGATTTTAAGTCTTAAAACAAAGTTAAAACGTTTGTAAAAGACTTCTTAAAACATGGTTCATGCCGAATTATGAACGTGAACGACTCAATGCAAGGTTTTCAATAACCATAAATAGAACTCAATACTTGGAACTCAAGAACTTCAATGGTACTACTCATTTCAAGAATGCTCAACTCAGAGGGTTCATGTGGACTTATGAGCATGAACTACTCAACTCAAGGACTCAAAGATACTTCTCATCTCAAGATTGTTCGACTTATAGGGTTCATACAAAATTATGAGCATGAATAACGCAACTCATGGACTTCATGGGTAATAGGTAATAGTCCCATGATTAGGATTATAATCTCGGAAGGGTTAGGAACTCGATACTCAAGTATTAGAACTTGAAGAAACTACTCCTCTCAAAGGTACTCAACTGATGGAGTTCATGCGGAAGTTATAGGCATGAACGACTCGAATCAAGGGTCAAAATATCAATAAGAAACTCATGTATACGACTCTTCTCATTCTCATACTTACTTACTCAAAACTTAACTCGAATTGATGGTCGATCTCAAAGTATTCACAATTAAACTCAAAAACTTTTCTTGAACTCTACTCTTAATTCTCTCTTGAATGTGAATTATGCATTTAAGAGTTATGGTTCATGATATGAAGGATCTTGTGATGATAAAGTAGACTCATGAATACATCTCCTCATTCTCATACTCACTTGCTCGAGTCATGAAACAAGTTACTAGAAGTTGTAGAAGACTCCTCAAAAAACTCAAAGGGACTTTCTCAAAAATGTTCGAAAGAACTCTCAAACTTGACTCTCAATTCTAACTTGAATTTGATTTATGATTTCAAGGTTGTGATTTGTGATAGGAGATATCTCGTGATGTTTAGGAGTGTTTTTATATAGTTAAACGTGAGAAACGATCAAGAAATCACTGTCTGGAAGCAAGTCCACAACGCAGAGATGCATTTTAATCCACTGGTCTATGCTAAAAAGCACTATGGAGTCATCTAAAAATTATGATCCTTTCTACCCATGATGACTACATGGTTTATGGAGACGTGAGTTATCTAAACTCAAACTCGTCCCCATATCGGTGCTCAATACTACTCCCAAAATACTCACCTCATATGTTTAAAAACATAACTCTTTCTTTGATTTGAGATAATTACTCAAAAATCTTTCTCTTAAAAGAGATGGTACTCAAACTGCTCAAAACTCCTTTGGAAATCTCAATTTCCTATCACCTTAAATGTGAAAACATTTACTCTTGGAATACTTAGTTCTCATATATCATTTTAAAGAAAATGAACTTTACTCTTACTATTTACTCAACTCAAAGCTTTTAAGTCTTAAAACAAAGTTAAAACGTTTGTAAAAGACTTCTTAAAACATGGTTCATGCCGAATTATGAACATGAACAACTCAATGCAAGGTTTTCAATAACCATAAATAGAACTCAATACTTGAAACTCAAGAACTTCAATGGTACTACTCATTTCAAGAATGCTCAACTCAGAGGGTTCATGCGGACTTATGAGCATGAACTACTCAACTCAAGGACTCAAAGATACTTCTCATCTTAAGATTGTTCGACTTATAGGGTTCATACGAAATTACGAGCATGAATGACGCAACTCATGGACTTTATGGGTAATAGGTAATTGTCCCATGATTAGAATTATAATCTCGGAAGGGTTAGGAACTCGATACTCAAGTATTAGAACTTGAAGAAACTACTCCTCTCAAAGGTACTCAACTGATGGAGTTCATGCGGAAGTTATAGGCATGAACGACTCGAATCAAGGGTTAAAATATCAATAAGGAACTCATGTATACGACTCTTCTCATTCTCATACTTACTTACTCAAAACTTAACTCGAATCGATGGTCCATCTCAAAGTATTCACAATTAAACTCAAAGACTTTTCTTGAACTCTACTCTTAACTCTCTCTTGAATGTGAATTATGCATTCAAAAGTTATGGTTCATGATATGAAGGATCTTGTGATGATAAAGTAGACTCATGAAGACATTCTCCTCATTCTTATACTCACTTGCTCGAGTCTTGAAACAAGTTACTAGAAGTTGTAGAAGACTCCTCAAAAAACTCAAAGGGACTTCCTCAAAAATGTTCGAAAGAACTCTCAAACTTGACTCTCAATTCTAACTTGAATTTGATTTATGATTTCAAGGTTGTGATTTGTGATAGGAAATATCTCGTGATGTTTAGGAGTATTTTTATATAGTTAAACATGAGAAATGATCAAGAAATCACTGTCTGGAAGCAAGTCCACAACGCAGAGATACATTTTAATCCACTCGTCTATGCTAAAAAGCACTATGGAGTCATCTAAAAATTATGATCCTTTCTACCCATGATGACTACATGGTTTATGAAGACGTGAGTTATCTAAACTCAAACTCGTCCCCATATTGGTGCTCAATACTACTCCTAAAATACTCACCTCATATGTTTAAAAACATAACTCTTTCTTTGATTTAAGATAGTTACTCAAAAATCTTTCTCTTAAAAGAGATGGTACTCAAACTGCTCAAAACTCTTTTGAAAATCTCAGTTTCCTCTCATCTTAAATGTGAAAACATTTACTCTTGGAATACTTAGTTTTCATATATCATTTTAAAGAAAATGAACTTTACTCTTACTATTTACTCAACTCAAAGCTTTTAATTCTAAAAACAAAGTTAAAACGTTTGTAAAAGACTTCTTAAAACATGGTTCATGCTGAATTATGAACGTGAACGACTCAATGCAAGGTTTTCAATAACCATAAATAGAACTCAATACTTGGAACTCAAGAACTTCAATGGTACTACTCATTTCAAGAATGCTCAACTCAGAGGGTTCATGCGGACTTATGAGCATGAACTACTCAACTCAAGGACTCAAAGATACTTCTCATCTCAAGATTGTTCGACTTATAGGGTTCATACGGAATTACGAGCATGAATAACTCGACTCATGGACTTCATGGGTAATAGGTAATAGTCCCATGATTAGGATTATAATCTTGGAAGGGTTAGGAACTCGATACTCAAGACTTGGAACTTGAAGATACTACTCCTCACAAAGGTACTCAACTGATGGAGTTCATGCGGAAGTATGGGCATGAACGACTCTACTCAACTAAATATCAATAAGGAACTCATGTATATGACTCTTCTCATTCTCATACTTACTTACTCAAAACTTAACTCCAATCGGTGGTCGATCTCAAAGTATTCAAAATTAAACTCAAAGACTTTTCTTGAACTCTACTCTTAACTCTTTCTTGAATGTGAATTATGCATTCAAGAGTTATGGTTCATGATATGAAGGATCTTGTGATGATAAAGTAGACTCATGAATACATTCTCCTCATTCTTATA
The DNA here is from genome assembly GCA_035578085.1 of Solanum pinnatisectum. Taxonomy (NCBI): domain Eukaryota; kingdom Viridiplantae; phylum Streptophyta; class Magnoliopsida; order Solanales; family Solanaceae; genus Solanum; species Solanum pinnatisectum. Next base: position 9,143,229 of record CM069087.1, read on the forward strand.
CTCACTTGCTCGAGTCTTGAAACAAGTTACTAGAAGTTGTAGAAGACTCCTCAAAAAACTCAAAGGGACTTCCTCAAAAATGTTCGAAAGAACTCTCAAACTTGACTCTCAATTCTACCTTGAATTTGATTTATGATTTCAAGGTTGTGATTTGTGATAGGAAATATCTCGTGATGTTTAGGAGTGTTTTCATATAGTTAAACATGAGAAACGATCAAGAAATCACTGTCTGGAAGCAAGTCCACAACGCAGAGATGCATTTTAATATTTGGTCGCGAATTAAATTTTGAGGCAGAGAAGTCCATGACCTCTCTGCGACGCGAAGAAAATTTCTGTGAAAGAGAAAGGCAGGTCCGTGATGCGAAGCAAGGTGCCAGATTCACCCGACTTTTTCCTTTTTTGTTTTCTAACCCTAATTCGCCTAAATTCAATTCTTTTTCTCAATCCCTCTTTAGATTTAGATACCCAACACGTGAACACAAGAACCTACTCATATACAACTCTAAAATCGATATGATTTCATCAAGAACTCAACAATCTTATCTAAAATCAAGAACTAAAGTCAATTTCAAGAACATAATTCAAGAACATCATACTTTCAACTTTCTAGAACGAATTAAACCCTGAAATTAACATGATTGGCGTGTGGATGAACAAACCCAACACTATGGAAGCTTACATACCTGAAAGAACCATATTCTTGAAGAACTTGAAGGAAAATCTTTGAGGAAGAACCTTAGCCTTAGCGTTTCTTGAATTCCTTGAGCGTAGAATTTTTTTGGAGTGGATGAGAGGGTTTGATTTGTGAAAACTGAATTTTCTACATGTTTAGGGCAATTTAGATAACCTCCTAGAGGTTTTTAGGACTAAAATACCCCTAAGGAAATAAATAAAATGAGATCGGAGTTGGAATAATTTTTCAGCAGGAAGTGAGGTCTGTATTGACTCCGTAACGCGAAGCCATCGCGGAACTGCTGCCAGGTTTGTGCATCGTTAATAAATCAGTCATAACTTTTTACTCAGAGCTCGAAATTTAGCAAACTCGACGGCATTGGAAATATAATTCAAAGACCTTTCATTGGGTACCTTTTATCTCACCTAACTCATCATGTACTGAAAGTTATGGTCGTTTGATGTTTATCCAAAACTTAAAGGACCTTAGGAATGACTTGAATGAACTGTCTTTAGTTCTTATTGGTAATCAAGGTGCTAAATATAGGGACCGTAACACTCAAGAAATTTTAATTTCCTTATTAAAATCCTACTCACAACGAAGGATGGTTCAAGTCTTAGTTTGAAAAAATTTCTGGGGTGTTACAATATCTCCCACGTGGGATCATTCGTCCTCGAATGATGACTGGACTAGGTATAGAATGGGGTTACTCTTACTAAGGTCTGAGTTTAATGGTCTTGTCTTACTATATTCAAGCTTAACCCAAATCCTTAAGTTCGGGTTCTACACCTCTCTATAGGTAATCTCATCCCAAGACTATTACTCTTTACCACCATATTCAAGCTTAGTACTCTAACAACTCCATGGACTCCTATTAACTAACTCCTTCAAAACCAACTAAGGGCTCTCATTTAACCATTTCTCATAGTAAAACCTCATCTTCTTTTTACTTCTCATTTATAAACTTGGATGGAATTTTCACACCATCACTATCACGATAAGAACATCAACCTCCTTTTTCTAACATCACTCCATTACTAAAAGGACCTCCGAAAGGATATCTCTCATACTCTTTGGAACTTATTACTATCTTACTCTCAAACACTTGACTTGATTCTCATCTCGTCATCTCCCCCTAAGATCTAAAGCTAACATTTGAAAGCTATGGACCTATTTCACATTGACAACTCAGTTATGCTATCTAGCCACACATGGAAAATTATAACTTAATTGGAACCTCATCTGGTAACATACCATCTTGGCACACCTCTTAATACTCTTGTTACTCTTGTGACTTAGCCATACTTCACTGCCTTTATCTAAACATTAGGGTCTCTCACTTGTACCACTCATATCTCCTGCAACTAATATCTCAATTCCTCACTTGCTATATGTTAAGTCTACCAAATCAAATCTCAGGACTAACATTATCACTCTCATGTTGCCATTCTTTGGATCATGGCACATCTCAAATTCAAGCTTAATAATCATTACTAAACCCAAATATCAATATGATTGCTCGCCTACTATACTATACCTCATTCCTTGATCATTTCTATAACTTTATGAACATCATGACCTTCTCAAACAAATCATAAGCCTAGCTTAGATCTATCACTTTATGAATATTTTTGCTCTTCTATTCACCACTTACACTTGGTCATTACCTATACAATGACACTTCACCGCAAACTCCTTTCTAGCTACAACACACTCTACCTCCTATGATGGAATCTTTACTACTCATCACTTCTTAGTCTACCCATAAGGGAAAACTCTTCATTAGTAACTTACTAAGTGCATGACTATAAGAATGTAGCTTGCCTCATCATTATCTCCCTTTCTAAGATTATTGAACCTCTACATCATGTCCTCTAATTCTAGGCACTTTCACTACTACCGCTCATGATCTCGTAACTCATGTTACCTTTTCGGGCAAAAATACTACCCAAGCTCTAAACATACTTTCTCATAAGGATCTCAGCTGAAACAAGGCTTAGAGAAAAGAGTACAACTCATTTTTTAGCTCGAACGCAAGATTCATATGAATATGGGTGAATTACTCTGAAGTTGATCACGTAACTTACTGATGGGCTTATCTCAAGCTCCTCTGGAGTCTCATGACTTTCTCAAGACTTTTGCTAAGAGCAACTCATCGATAAGGGACTGACTTTTCTGTTCAACCACCTCTAGTATGATGGGTAGTCGAATGAATGAATCTGAGAAACGCACGAGTATGAATAAATCTCTATGACTTAGCTCTATTGCATGATTAAAAGTATGAAAAAAAGGGAAACTTTTCTTAAATATCTATAGTCCCTCATTTATAGAAGAGGGGCCTTCACAACCATAAATAAGATCCTATTTGACACAGCTTCATAGACACCCTAGAACTCTTGAACTCTGTGCTCTGATACCAAGTTTATCACGACCCGAACCTACAGTCTGGACGTGGCTGGCACTCAAGAACCATTTATAGTCCCCAAGCAAACCCTCATCCTGGCTAACTACAAGTGGAAGACTAACTCTATTACAAAGCTTTAACTCAAATGAAAAACTCTAAATAAAAATAAATTATTCAACTCGCCATAAAATAGGCAACTTAAGTCTTTAAAAATTTAACAAAATAAATGAACAGACTTTGGAAACTCTACTGTCTATCTATGAAGCCTCTAAATGACAAAGATGGAAGTCGGGATAAGACCCACGACCTCCTAACAACTAATATAACTGAAAGTAAAAGTGGAACCCTTCAAAAGTAAGGAGGCTCACCATAGCTAAATCAAACTCCATTTGGTATCAACGAAGCTCCTGTTGATGACCCTGAATACCTATATCTGCATCATGAAAGGATGCAGGCCAAATGGCTCAATATGTGGAATGTACGAGCATGTAAGGGGAATTCTAAAGCATAAACATAAGCTTGAAACTGGTAAAAAGGGAAACATACTTACCTTTTCTCAAAACTTACTCAACTCAGAAGTACTCAAGGATAAGATATTCAACTCAGTAATAAGGTTCTCAACTCAATGAAGCTCAACAATAAGGTACTCGACACAATGAAGCACATATCAACTCAAGATACTCAACTCGAAGGTAATCAACTCAAAACACCCAACTCATGATACTTAAGGATAAAACAATAGTAAAAGATGCAATATATATGGAAAGCAGTAAAATTGTAGATAACCACTCAATGTACTGAAAAATAAAATATAACTTTGTGGGAGTTTCTCTAACCGACAACCATCACTATGAGCCCTATTGATGATACAACATCTTGCCCACGCTGCCAGAACTGTCCTATACTTTGCTGTCATATAGAACGCCTTAACTTAGTGGATCCACTAGTCTATGCTAAAAAGCACTAAGGAGTCATCCAAAAAGTATGATCCTTTCTACCCATGATAGTTACATTGTTTATGGAGACGTGAGTTATCTAAACTCAAACTTGTCCCCATATTGGTGCTCAATACTACTCCCAAAATACTCAACTCATATGTTTAAAAACATAACTCTTTCTTTGATTTGAGATAATTACTCAAAAATCTTTCTCTTAAAAGAGATGGTACTCAAATTGCTTAAAACTCCTTTGGAAATCTCAGTTTCCTATCATCTTAAATGTGAAAACATTTACTCTTGGAATACTTAGTTCTCATATATCATTTTAAAGAAAATGAACTTTACTCTTACTATTTACTCAACTCAAAGCTTTTAATTCTAAAAACAAAGTTAAAACGTTTGTAAAAGACTTCTTAAAACATGGTTCATGCTGAATTATGAACGTGAACGACTCAATGCAAGGTTTTCAATAACCATAAATAGAACTCAATACTTGGAACTCAAGAACTTCAATGGTACTACTCATTTCAAGAATGCTCAACTCAGAGGGTTCATGCGGACTTATGAGCATGAACTACTCAACTCAAGGACTCAAAGATACTTCTCATCTCAAGATTGTTCGACTTATAGGGTTCATACGGAATTACGAGCATGAATAACTCGACTCATGGACTTCATGGGTAATAGGTAATAGTCCCATGATTAGGATTATAATCTCGGAAGGGTTAGGAACTCGATACTCAAGTATTAGAACTTGAAGAAACTACTCCTCTCAAAGGTACTCAACTGATGGAGTTCATGCGGAAGTTATGGGCATGGACGACTTGAATCAAGGGTCAAAATATCAATAAGGAACTCATGTATACGAATCTTCTCATTCTCATACTTACTTACTCAAAACTTAACTCGAATCGATGGTGGACCTTAAAGGATTCACAATTAAACTCAAAGTCTTTTCTTGAACTCTACTCTTAACTCTCTCTTGAATATGAATTATGAATTCAAGAGCTATGGTTCATGATATGAAGGATATCGTGATGATAAAGTAGACTCATGAATACATTCTCCTCATTTTCATACTCACTTGCTCGAGTCTTGAAACAAGTTACTAGAAGTTGTAGAAGATTCCTTAAAAGACTCAAAGGGACTTTCTCAAAAATGTTCGAAAGAACTCTCAAACATGACTCTCAACTCTACCTTGAATTTGATTTATGAATTCAAGGTTGTAATTTATGACAGGAAATATCTCATGATGTTTAGGAGTGTTTTTATATAGTTAAACATGGGAAACGATCAAGAAATCACTGTCTGGAAGAAAGTCCGCGACGCGGAGATGCATTTTAATATTTGGTCACGAATTAACTTTTGAGGCAGAGAGGTCCGTGACCTCTCCACAATGCGAAGAAAATTTTTGTGAAAGGGAAAGGCAGGTCCGCGATGCGGAGTAAGGTGCCAGATTTGCTCGACTTTTTCCTTCTTCGTTTTCGAACCCCAATTCACCTAAATTCAATTCTTTTTCTCAATCCCTCTTTAGAATTAGATACCCAGCACATGAACACAAAAACCTACTCATATACAACTCTAAAATCGACATGATTCCATCAATAACTCAACAGTCTCATCTAAATTCAAGAACTAAAGCCAATTTCAAGAACATCATACTTTCAACTTTCTAGAACGAATTTAACACTGAAATTAACATGATTGGCGTGTAGGTGAACAAACCCAACACTATGGAAGCTTACATACTTGAAAAAACCATCTTCTTGAAGAACTTGAAGGAAAATCTTTGAGGAAGAACCCTAGCCTTAGCGTCTCTTGAATTCCTTGAGCGTAGAATTTTTTTGGAGTGGATAAGAGGGTTTGATTTATGAAAACTGAATTTTCTACACGTTTAAGGAAATTTAGATGACCTCCTAAAGGTTTTTAGGACTAAAGTACCCCTAAGGAAATAAATAAAATGAGCTGGGAGTCGAAATAATTTTTTACCAGGTAGTGAGGTCCGTATTGGCTCCGTAATGCGGAGCCATCGCGGAGCTGCTGCCAGTTTGTGCATCGTTAATAAATCAGTCATAACTTTTTTATTCAGAGCTCAGAATTTAGCAAACTCGGTGGCGTTGGAAAGATAATTCAAAGACCTTTCAGTGGGTACCTTGTAGCCCACCTAACTAATCATGTATTGAATATTATGGTCGTTTAAAGTTTACCCACAACTTAAAGGAACTTAGAAATGAGTTGAATGAACTCTATTTAGTTCTTCTTGGAACTTAAGGTGCTACATCTAGGGACATTAACACTCAAAGAAATTTTAATTTCCTCGTTAAAATTCTACTCACAATAAAGGATGGTTCGAGTCTCAGTTTGAAAAAATTTCTAGGGTGTTACACCTAACATGAAAGGGGTTCTCACATAATAATGGTTCTAAGGTTAAAGGGCTTTTCTCACCTAATTGAACCTAAGGCAAAAGAGCCTTCATACCTAGGTCATGGATGGTGATAGTTGCTCACATATGGTCTAAAGAGGTATTTTTATAAATTAACATAGATTGGTTGTCAAGGACATCTTTCTATGAAACTAGAGTCAAAGTAGTGACTTAATAGTTATTGTGTGGGATTTAGGCCTAGCACCGAGTAGATATTGAAATGAGATGTAGGTTCCCACCTAGTTGAGGTTGAGCTTCCAACATAGGAACTCTCACCTAGTAGAGTCCGGATTTCCCAAAGTATGTCTCATGAGATGGAATCCTTCACCTAGTGGAGTTTTGGGTTTCTAGTAGCAATCTCCGTATCCCATAACTACGTGCCCCGTAGGAAAGTTGGCTAGTGGATCTGACTAAGCTAATAAACCAGTTCCACCTTAGGCAAGTGGACCAACCCTGACGGTGTGGGTAACACCGAAAGGGATCATGTGATAGTTTACATGCTCTCATGTCGGTTAAGGCTATATCCCAACTACAACAAGATTAGTAATGAACTAAGATTATGCTTAATGTAGCATCTCCTAGAGTTCAAACCTAATGGACTAAGATTATGCTTAAGGGAGCATCTCCTAGAGTCCAACACAATTAATGAACTAAGATTATGCTTGAAGAAACATCTCCTAGGGTTCAAACTTAACGAACTAAGATTATGCTTGAAGAAGCATCTCCTAGAGTTCAAGCTTGATGAACTAAGATATACTTAATGCAGTATATTCTAGGGTTCAAAACAATGAGGAACTAAGATAGGCTTAGTAAAGTACCTCCTAGTGTTCCAATGCTTTCAAAGAGGGACTAATTAAATAACTTGAGTAGGATGACATAAAGAATTACTTAGTATGGATGATATTATGGGATGCCATTCATACATTGCACAAGTATGACTTAAGGTTACCTAAGAAGTGTTGCTCTTATATGATGTATGCTTTGGTGGATTGTTGCTATAGTTGCCTTCCATGACATAATTGACTAGAGGTGATAGTTCCCTTGTATATATGAAGTAAGCTAAGAATGAAGCCAAATGAATGGTAGGTATGCATATGATGACTTCAAGGTTATGCTTAGTGTGAGTGGTATTATGGGATGCTATTCATGCATTGCACAAGTATGCTTTGAGGTTATTAGAAGTATAGTGCTTTTATTATATGAGCCTAGGTCTTGACTATGCATATAAACCATATTAAGATAACCAAAAAGGGACACTTAGCTTGGATGGTATTATGAGATGCTATTCATGCATTGTACAAGTATGCTTTGAGGTTACTTGAGAGTGGTCTTATTATGATGTAAATGACTAGGAATTGAATAATGCTTATGTTGGAGACTTTACTTATGATTATGATATTGTCTCTTATGCTTATAGTTGATGTTTCATGAAGTATTTGATTATGCTTATGGATTATGTCTCATTTTGACCAACCCTTATGATATTATGCTCTTATGATGTTATGCTAGCTAACATATTTAGTACATTTTGTACTAACGCATACTTTGCCTACATTCTCATCAAATGTAGGGTTTGGAGACTTGAGTTCTATTCTTGGAGATAGGTTTCTAAGGAGCAAAGGAATTGAAGATTTGGTGAGTCCTCATAAGGACAAAACCACTATTTCCCTTTATGTCTTTTATTTTCATGTTTTGAGACTATTGTATGGGCTATGTCCCCAGAGTTTTATTCTAAAGTTGTATTAGATGGTTTGAGACAAAAGTGTAGTAAAGACTTCTGCTTGCTTTTATAAAAGACTTCGATTATATGGATAAAGTTTCAAAATTTCTGTATTTTCTATTATCTTATGTTATGTTATGATATGCTAAGGGCTTGTATTAGACCCCCTCGGGGTCAAGTACACCATGTTACTTCTAGGGTGTACCCCTGGATCGTAACAGTAATGGTCTTATATTGTTCAACTAGGTTTTGGAATTCTGTTAGTCCCCAAACATCAAGTAGATTTTGGAATTATGTTAGTCCAATTTTGAAAGTTCTTCCTTATTTTATCCCTCCAAGTGATTAACTCCTAAAATTTACTCTGATCACTGATTAGTAGCGGTATGGACGGTTTTTGAGTTGATTTTTTTTTTAAAAAAAATACTTCAAATTGAAAATTTTAAAATAAGTGTTCAAACATAAATTACAAAAAAAAATGAGTTCGGGGTGGGGGTAATAGGACCATAGTTTAGTTAAGGTGTGCCTTTTGAGCTTTCGGACATAGTCTAGGTCCTAGGGGTACTACATTATCCCCCAAAAAAATAATGAGTTTTAATGATATTTGAATGTTTTAGCTAAAGTTGAAACTACTGAAGTTCATATTGTAACTACTCATCATAAGCAATGTGAAAAAAACTACTATAAGATATTTTATGTAGCATTTCCACGTACAGAAAGTTAGGCAATTAGCTACTATTTAATTACTCCCTCCATTTCATATTAATTAAATTTTTGAGGCATTTTTCATTTTTCAAATTAACTTAATTGTTCAGTTTTCAAGACTACTTTTAGAATGTTCTTCCAATTTTACCCTTCATTAGTTAGTATTGGAATTAGTGATTAATTAATATTTAGTTATTTTAATCATAAATTTGACAATAATTAATAAGGGTAAAAATGGAAAACTAGGTTCAATTTATGTCTTAATCTACTTTTCTTAAAGGGTGTGAAACACCTCAAAAATTAAATTAATATGGAATGGAGGGAGTATTTTTTATCATGTTTGGCGTGTTTATTTTTAAAAAAATATAGAAGCTTTTTTAAATATATTTTTTCTGTTGATATTCAATACTTGCATTGAAGTCTTGATTAATTTAAATTGACATAGTATAATGTCTTTGTTTATTTTTTGTATTCAAGCTAAATTTACATCTTCAAACAAATAAAGTACAAATTTACATCGTCAATCAAATAATGTCTTTGTTTTAAGTGTCTTGTGGTGGATGTTATTACTCAAGTGTGATATGTATTTCAGAAATTGGAATTGTTGTGGAGAGTAATATTGTTGGTTTTGTCTTAGAGTTGTCAATATGGGTTGACCCACCCCATTCAGACTATCTTATACGTTTGAAATTTGACGGGTCAGATTGAGCTGACTCATTTTAAATTGAACACGTGTCTCAATAACTCAATTTCACCTTTGTTTTTAGTCCGTTTACTAGTGGTTTGAATATCAATCCAGAGATAAAATAGATGTAGATTTTTTTTTTGTTATTAAAATTAAACCATCTCCTTAACAATGTGTTATTTTTCACGTTTGGCGCGTTTATTTAAAAATATTTTTTCTAAAATATTTTTCAGCTGATGTATAATACTTATATATTGCGGTTCTGATTAATTCAAATTTACATAGTATAATGCCTTTGTTAAATATTTCTGTCCACGTTAAATTTATACCTTCAATTAAATAGAGTAATTTAATCTCAATCTTAATCCTGGATATACTATCTTATTATATTCAATTTATTATTATTTAATCTTACCTCTTAGATGAATTAAAATAATCCCAAAATTAAAATTCAAAACCTATAATTTTGTCGGCAAACCAGACGACCCCTGACTATTATTGTTGTTGTTGGTAAAATTAATATAACTTGATGATCAGACTTTTTAAGAAGAGGGTAAAACTTCAACATCTCGCTGCTAGAACAATATTTATTTAGCATTGATTGACTGTACTATTAAAGGTAGTTTGATAGTTGCCTAGAATTATGTAGCTATTAATTATCTATCTTTTATTTCGTAATTTATACATATATAAATTATACAAAGTTCTAAATTATAAATCAAATATCGTATTAATTGTATATGTAAATAACCTTTTTTAACTAACTAACAAACATTGTGCTGCCTCTATTCCGAGTTATATGACATGTTTTTTTTAGTTAATCTACACATTTCTTTATTTGACAAATATTTAATCATACTATAACCTAGGGTGCCAAAAATGAGCTCAAATATAGGCGCCCCAACCAGCCAGAATTTTAAGGGTTGGACGCAAGATAAATTGAATTAAGTTCAATCTCAAGACATTCAAGTCTTAATTTTGAAGAGAATAATATATTTTAAATATTACTCCCTCTATTTCATATTAACTGAATTTTTGGGCTTTTTTCATTGTTCAAAATAATTAAATTGTTCAAAGTTTAAGATGAATGTTTGAATATTTTTCCATATTTGCCCTTTCCTTTAACGAAGTTTGATATTTTCTAGGAGATAAATTGCACTATTTGCAAAGTTATATTTATGATTTCTCAAAGGATAATAGTGGAAAGTATGATTTAAATTATGTTCTTAAATGTTTTTCTTAATAACTGAGTGTAGCCTCACAAATTCAGTTAATATGAAATAGAGAGAGTATTTTATTTGATTGAATGTTTTATTTACAAAAAATTAATTAAGTACTATAAGAGCAAAATCGTATACTAACTTTGTAGATATGAGCTTCTTTCAATAATATGATATGATATGATGATATATGATAGGCATAATACATAAATATGACCTTTAACTTGACTTTAACTCACGTCTATGTCCTCAAACTTTGAGTGTGCACAATCAAATAGAGATATTCGTTGAAGTGCCTCAATCAATTAGCTGTTGGTGTTAATGTGTTTGTTGTTTAGTCACTTTCAAGAGAGTAGAGGTCCATGTGAAGGAGAGTTAATATTAGTACTACCTGAAAGCCCTGCAATTATCCTCTTTCAATTCACTCTCAACCTATTTTCATTCTACCTTCTAACTAAGAAATCTAGTGAAGAATTAATCAGATATGGAATTCTTATCTATTTTTGTGAAAGAGGTAACAGATTGCTTGATCCAGCCAGTTGCACGAGGGATTGGGTATTTCTTTTACTACAAGAGCAACATCACATCTATGGAAAATGAATCTAAGAAGCTGGAGGATATCAGAATTGGCGTGCATCAAAGAGCGGAGGCTAACCGGAGAAACTTTCAAGTCATTTCACCTAATGTTGAGGCTTGGTTTACTAGTATTGCTACCATTACTGCTGATGTGGCAGCTGTAATGCGACAAGGTAGAATTGAGGTTGAAAGATATGATTGGTGTCCAAACTTGAAGTCACGTTACTCACTGAGCAGGAGAGTTAAGAAAATTGCATTGGAGTTGATTGAACTTCGAAATGAAGGCAAAGATTATGCTGTTTTCTGCTATCCTGCTGTTGAAAATGAACCTATACCTATCAACAGTGCTGAGGAGTTTGATTCTAGAAAATTGCAAGAGGATGAGGTCATGGCAGCTTTGACGGATGACGAGGTCACTATTATTGGGATATGTGGTCTGGGTGGTGTTGGTAAGACGACACTGGCTGAGAAAATCAGACAAAAGGCGAAACAGGAAAGGTTGTTCAATGATGTTTGTTATGGAGTTGTGGAGATCGGCTGCGTACAAGGTAAATGGCTCACAACAGCCGCACTCTTGTAATCTTGGATGATGTTTGGGAGGCTCTTCATGATCTAGAGAAACTTGGAATTCCCACCGGTAGCAACCACAACTATCGGTGCAAAGTTATATTGACTACACGTCTCCGACCTGTTTGTGATATAATGAAGGCCCAGAAGATCATGGAAATTGGAACTTTACCTGAAGAGGAAGCATGGATCCTTTTCAAGGAGAAAGTCGGTAATTCAGTCGACGATCCTTCTCTGCTTGACATAGTAAAAGATGTTTGCAAAGAATGCAAGGTGTTGCTGCTTGCAATTATTACAGTTGCAGGAGCACTAAAGCGTAAAACCAAGCCTTCGTGGGAGGATGCCCTTAAACAATTACGTGGTGCAGAAACAAGAAATATCCCTGGAGTGGACACAAAGGTGTATAGACCTCTGAGGCTAAGCTATGATCACTTGGAAAGTGATGAAGCCAGGTACCTCTTTTTGCTTTGTTCTTTGTTTGAGGAAGATAGTGATATTTGGATTGAAGAATTACTTAGATATGAAATGGGGCTTGGCATTATTTCGGAAATGAACAATTTAGAACATGCAAGAAATATGGTGCGTCTTTTGATAGAAATATTGAAAGAGAGTTTCTTGTTATCCCAAGGTTCAAACAAAAACTATGTCAAAATGCATGATGTGATATGTGACGTGGCTATATATATTGCATCTGAGGAAGAGCATATATTTATGGTAAGCCATAATGTGAACTCAAAAGAGTTCCCCCAAAAAGACTCTTACGAGCAATACAGTCACATGTCAATAGTTGCAAACAAATTTGAGGAGCTTCCTAGACCAATATTTTGCCCAAAACTGAAGCTTCTAATGTTGAAACTATGTTTTAAAAAGCTATTCAAATTACAGGATAATTTTTTTAATGACATGGGTGAACTCAAAGTCTTAAGCCTGAGTAGATATGATGAGGACTCCATTTGTCCTTTTCCAGCATCCATTCAGAGGTTATCGAGTTCGAGGACGCTGCGTCTGATTAATTTAAAGTTGGAAAACATATCTATCATTGGTGAACTTGTCAATTTAGAAATTCTAAGCATAAGAGATTCTCGGTTAGATGAGTTGCCAGAGGAGATAGGAAAATTGACCAAGTTAATTATATTAGAGTTTTGGAATGAGAACACAACACTTAAAAGGATTTCAACAGGTGTCTTATCAAGACTAGTTCGATTGAAGGAACTACATATGGTCGGAGTAGAAGATTGTAGTTACTCCACCTTGATGGAACTGGAATCCTTATCGAAATTGACTACACTGACGTTAGTTGAATGTTCCAGAGATGTGATTTACAGTAAGTTGGTCCTTGCCTCCAAGTTGACACGGTACACTATTAAAGTGGGCGATGCTTACAAACTGAGCATGGATGATTACAACAGGAGTGTTGCTTTCCAGGTCATGGAGACCACCCCATTGGGTGATTGGATCTACCACCAGTTGAAGGAGCGTGAATTTGTAAGTTCAGATGGAGAGGGCTCTAATAATGTGTTGCAGCTGAATGAATTTCAAAACGTGAAATGTCTGCGCTTCTCTGCTTGTGATTTAGTGACACATATATTCAACATCTCTCGGACGACACAGGAAGTAATCAAGTTCCCCATTTTATATGAGTTGAAGCTTCTATCTCTGCATCGCCTCACTCACTTTTGCAGTGACAATGTTGACGGCATTGAGTTCCCTCAGTTACGGAAAATATTCTTCAGTTTTTTGCCTGAGTTTCAAAATTTGTGGCCTACGGTCAACAACTCCATCACTCACTCAAATCCTCTTTTTGATTAAAAAAAGTTTGCTTCTTATAATAAAAAATAAAGACTTTTTTTTAATATGAAATGACCTTACTTTTTCAATTTTTATTTTGAGGGTTTTTATGAATTTAATTTTACTTGAGCATTAAAGATATTTACTACACAAAGTCTGTTCTTTTACTGTTAAAAATGAATCAGACATACTCTTTTTGAAGTTTATTTAAAAAAGGTTATAAAGGACTATATTTGATTCTTCTCACACCTGAATTTTTTATTCAACGGCTAAGTTTTTAGTATCTCTCTTATAAATTTATTTGAGATTCTTATTCTTATTTCATTTTTTTAGAGTGAAAATAAATAGATATGAAAAAAGAAGAAAAAAAGTAAGAATAAATTTAAGATTTTTTTTTTTTTGGTAGCTATATTGTAATTTATTTTTTAAAAAAGGGTAAAATAAAATTTCCTTAAATTACATGAAAGGAACAAAAATGTCCATCGTTTTCGAAAATGACTTTGCCCTCAACACTTTGGTCCAAAAATGCCCTTACCATTAATAGTTTGATCCAAAAATGTCTCTATTGTTACTAAATAGGTCAAAATTTCCTTTTCCGAATAAATAAATTATTTCTTTTCTTTTTAATCAAATATTATTCGTAAACTAATAGAAAATAACTTTTTTCTTCATAATCTCATTTTATCAATTTAAATAGAATAATTTCATGCACCCTTTTAATGGATAATATATGTCATAGTAAATCCATCATTAATTTTTACTTAGATAATTATAATAAAATAAATATTTTCAATTTTTTTTTTCGAATTGAAGTAGGATAAACACTTGTTAATAAAAAAATATTATTAGGAAAAGAATGTTCAATATATATATATATATATATATATATATATATTATTAGGAAAAGTGACATTTTTGACTCTTTTCATTTATATTTTGTATCTGCAAAAATAAAAATGAGACATCTATGTTAAATTTTACAAGCAGATGTATAATACCCAAATTATTCATTGAATTAAGGAAAAATGAGCAAATATACTGCTCAATTTTGCGATTTAGAGTAGATACATACCTCTCGCTAATAAAGTGGTGCATATATACCCAACTGTCTAATACAAGGTGCATATTTACCCTCTTCGTTAACATATTTATATTTACTTAATTAAAAAAAATATATATATATATATATATATATATATATATATTTGGATATTAACCTGAGGTCATACATTAATACATTATCTCAAAATAAATTTGGATATTAACCTGAGGTCATCAAGAGATATCTATAAATTTCAAATTCTGAATATTTATCTTCGTTCTAAATTCTTTATTTTTTACGCCTCAATAGGATTAATAAGGTAAGACGTTGCCCCCTTGCTTGTACTTGTTCTTTTGAGGTTTGTTTTAATTATACATACATATACATACATATATATATATATATATATATATATATTTCATTAGTAGATTTATTTTCTGATGCATGTCATCTTGTATTGTATGTCATTTAAAAAGATTTTAAAGAATGTTATTCTGGAGATGCTTATAAAATACTTCTTTTGTTTGAGTAATTTGACCTTAAACGATTTCTTTCATATTTTGAAAAATAATGGTGTTTTTATGGGATGTTTCTTAAAAATGAACGGTTGAAACTATAATAATTGCTTTATAATACTTCAACGTTTGCAGGTTTCTTGTCCCAACTTGGAAGAGCTAATCATCTGGGAACTTCAAAGCATCAGTGCTCTATGCTCTCACCAACTTCCAATTGCCTACTTCAGCAAACTTGAAACATTGGAAGTATCGTATTGTAGAAACTTGATGTCTCCAACAGTGGCTCGGGGTGCACTGAATCTACGAAGAATACGAATATACAATTGTGTGTCAATGGAAGAAGTGATCACAGAAGAGGAACAACAAGGAGAAGAAATCATGACCTTATTTCCCCTGTTGGAAGAGTTGGAGCTTGAAGAACTGCCTAAGCTGAGGCATTTCTTTCTGACAAAGCGTGTTACTGAATTTCCATTTCTCAGAGAATTGAAAATTTGTGACTGCCCTGAAATGAAGACGTTTGTCCAACAGGGAATATCTGTGAGTACACCGAGTCTCGAAAGTGTGAACAATGATGATGAGGTGAAAGTAGTTGATCTCAATAAAGCCATGTTCAATTCTAAGGTTTGTCTTATGCCTCTAGCTGTATAACTAATTATTATTATATATAAATTAAAATGAAATTTAATGGCAGTTTCTTTGTCGCATTGTTTTGTTCAAGTAGAAAAGGTTAAAGTTGAAGAAATCCACAAGTATAGTAATTTAGAGCTCCAAGTGTATTTGCAACAAAATAATAAAGTTTGCTACTTCATCCCTTCAACGTTTGCAGGTTTCTTGTCCGAGCCTGGAATATCTATATATCAAGGAGGCTAACAGTATAAGTTCTCTATACTCTCATCAACATCCAACTGCCTACTTTAGCAAACTTGAAAATTGGAACTATGGCATTGTGGAAAATTGAGAAACTTGATGTCTCCATCAGTGGCCAGAAGTCTTCTGAATCTCCTAATACCAAGTATATATGATTGTCAATCAATGGAAGAAGTGATCACAAAAGAGGAACAACAAGGAGAAACGAAACATGACCTTATTTCCCCGCTTGAAAGATCTGAGGCTTAACAATCTGCGTAAGCTGGGGCATTTCTTTCTGACGGAGCGTGCTCTTAAATTTCCATTTCTCAGAGAAGTGTGGATTGATGACTGCCCGAAATGAAGACGTTTGTCCAACAGGGAATATCTGTGAGTACACCAAGTCTCAAATGCTTGAATGATGATTATGAAGTGAAAGTAGATGATCTCAATAAATGGACACAACAGAGGTTCAATTCTAAGGTTTGTCTAGTGCCGCTAGCTGTATAACTAATTAACTCTAGTGCTCTCTTTCCGTCTTAACTTTATAGTAATATTCATATACTTATTTATGTTTGTCAATTGAAGCAACTTCCTTCTACAATATTTTTAATTAGAAATCTGAAGCATCACTATTCTTTGCTCCCAGGAACAAAAAGCTAGCCAAGGCAAATACCAATGGTGACGAATCTGAAGCTATTGTTGGCGACAAATCTGAAGCTGCCGATGACTACGAAAGGGTGAAACGTGATTTTGGGGTGATGGTTGTTAGCACAATCGACATCTAAATAATTGTATATATTAATGTAATTATACAATGCTATAAATTAGTATTATCATATAGATTTGTTGTAGAATCAGAGAAATAAATATTGTGATAGAATAGCTAATTTGGAGGGATAACAAAGCAGATTTAGAGGGATTAAATAACAGATTTGTAGAGATAGATTAGCTGAGTTAATATCTCAGATGGTCACTTAACTTTTAATAGTTCACTTAGAAAGTCACTCAACTTTGAGTTGTTCACTTCGAAAGTCACTCAACTTTGTTTGATAACTCAAAAGTCACTCAACTATTAATAGTTCACTTAAAAAGTCACATAACTATTGATATTTTACGTAAAAAGTCACCCAACTAATTTAAATTTATTTTTTCATTGTAAAACACAAAAAAAAATTAACTATTTAAAAAAAAATAATAAGATGCTTATTTTAATTATTTTATTGAAGTATAATTTTTCTTTATACCTATTTTTTAAAAAAAAAAAAAAAAAAAGGCATTGTGCTGAGTATTTTTTTATTACTTCTTATCAATTCCAACTTCTTCTCTTTTTTTGGATCATTTTTTAACATATTTAATTCCAGTTATATAATTGCTAAAACGGAAAAAGTCTTTTTTGGGGTCAACTACTACGGTACGTTTTTCAAAAAACTATAATTAAATAATTCGGATTAACAAAATAAATAAAATAAATATCTTATTATTTCTTTAAAAAAATAGTTTAACATAAAAATTAATTTCAATAAATTTTTATGAAAAAAATATTTAAATTGATTGAGTGACTTTCTAAGTGAAATATCAATAGTTGAGTGACTTTCTAAGTGAAACATCAATAATTGAGTGACTTTCGAGTTATAAAACAAAGTTTAGTGACTTTCTAAGTGAACAATTCAAAGTTGAGTGACTTTCTAAGTGAACAATTTAAAGTTGAGTGATCATATGAGATATTAGCTCTAGATTAGCTGATCTTTAGGGATAGGAATGACAGATCTTTAGAGATGTGCAATATTTATACTCTCTATATAATGGAAAGACTATCTCACTTTGAGAGGCATTCAACATAAAATTGACATGGTATTAGAGCATTCTCTTGGTTGTCTTGTTTCATAGTGTCATTTGTGGTTTCTTTTATAAAAAAATTGAAAATCTTAATTTTTTGTTGATTGTTCGTCGACAACCAGTCCTACCACCAAGGACTTTTGTTCTTGGTCATTCTAGTTGCTTTCTTGAGTCTTTGTACTAATCATAGCTATTCAAAAGCATGAATTCACATCACTTTGAATCCTTTAATGCTCGTTTCAGTGGAAAAAAATATTCTTCTTGGGAGTTTCAATTTCAGTTATTTGTCATCGGCAAAGAACGATGGGGCCATATAGATGGAATCAATTCTGCTCCTATTGATCTGACAAAGCTAGGTGAATGGAAGATTAAAGATGCTCGGGTGATGACATAGATTTTAGGGTCGATTGGCCCTCTAATTATTCTTAATCTCAGGTCGTACAAGACGGTTAAGGCGATGTGGGATTACTTACAAAAGGTTTACAATCAAGATAATTGTGCAAGATGCTTTCGGTTAGAGTATGAAATTGCTAATTACTCTCAAGGAGGTCTTTTTGTTCAGGATTATTTTTCTGGATTTCGGAACTTATGGGCTGAATTTACATATATTGTCTATGCCAAAATACCTATTGAATCTATATCTGTGATTCAGGCAATTCATGAGCAAAGTAAGCGAGATCAATTTTTGATGAAATTACGCTCCGACTTTGAGAGTATTCGCTCTAACTTGATGAATTGTGACTCGTCTCCCTCTTTGGATGTTTATTTTAGGGAATTACTTTGTGAATAGCAACATCTTGTCACATAAAACGCTTTCAAGAAAGAAAATGATGTCACGGTTGCATTTGCTGCTCAAGGTAAAGGAAATGGCAGGGTTATGACTAGAACTCAATGCTACAATTGCAAGGAATATGGTCATATTGCTAGCCATTGTAGAAACAAGTTCCGTAATTATTTTAAATAATAAGGACACATTATCAAAGAGTGTCCCACGCATCTTTAAAATCATAAGGTCAATATTTTTCACGCTGGGATAAATGGTTCCACTATTGATAACTCATCTTCAGGACAAGTTCTGACTCCTGAAATGGTACAACAAATGATCATGTCAGCCTTTCAGCATTGGGATTACAAGGTAATAATGTTATATCTAATTTTTGGATTGTTGATTCAGGTGCTTCCAATCATATGACCAACTCAACAAGCATCCTAAAAAATGTTCGTAAGTATCATGGTCCATCATTAATACATATTGTCAATGGTAGTAATTTACCCATTACCAAGGTTGGGGACATTACTCCAACTTTCAAGAATGTTTTTGTTTCACCAAAGCTCTCAACCAGTCTTATTTCAGTTGGACAATTGGTAGATAACAATTATCATGTGAATTTTTCTAATAATGATTGTCTTGTGCAGGATCAAGTGTCGGGGATAATAATCGCGAAGGGGCCTAAAGTTAGACGATTGTTTCCCATACACTTTTCCATTCCTCATGTTCTATCTTTTGCGTGTACTTCTACTGCTAGTAAGACTAAGGTTTGGCATAAGAGTCTAGGGCATCCAAATTCTGTTGTGTTGTCTCATTTTTCAAATTATGGTTTATTGGGAAATAAAAATCAATTTTCAGTTGCTTCCATTGATTGTTCTATTTGTAAATTAGGCAAAAGTAAAACTATTCATTTTCCTAATTTTGGTAGTCGTGCTACAAAGTATTTGATGTCATTGATAGTGATGTTTGGGACATTTCACCAATTATTTCTCGTGCTCAATTTAAATAATTTGTGACATTCATAGATGATTATAGTCGGTTTACATGGGTGTATTTTCTTCGATCCAAATCTGAGGTATTTTTCATGTTCAAGACATTTTTGGCTTACATATTGAGACTCAATTTTCTACGTGCATCAAATTATTAAGATATGATTCTGGTGGAGAATATATGTCTTATGAGTTCAAAAAATTCTTGCTTGACAAAGTAATTGCCTCACAACGCTATTGCCCATATACACCACAACAAAATGGAGTTGTTAAGCGTAAAAATCGACATATTTTAGATGTCACTCGTACTTTATTGATTGAGTCCTCTGTACCATCTAAATACTGAGCGGAAGCTTTGTCTATTGCTGTCTATTTAATTAATATGCTGCCATCTAAAGTACTAAATCTTGAATCTCCATATTTTCGTCTTTATCACCAAATTCCTAACTATAGTGATTTTCATACATTTGGTTGTGTTTGTTTTGTACATTTGCCTCCTTCGCAGGGCAATAAACTTTCTGTACAGTCTAATAAATGTGCTTTTATGTGTTATAGTACATCACAAAAAAGTTTTATTTGCTATGATCCATGTTCTCACAAATTCGTGTTTCTAGAAATGTTGTTTTCTTTGAGAATCAGTATTTCTTTCCTACTATTATAGATTCATCCTCTATTTTTCTTCTTCTTCCTACTTTTGAGGATTTATTATCTTTTTTTAAGAGGTTCAAATCTGAATTTGTGTATGAACGACATCGACCGACTTCACCCCATACCAACATTGATCTGCCACCTGAAACTCTACCACAACTAGAATTTGAGACTTCTTCGAGATCTGGTCCTCTTGAGCCTACTAGGAGATCTACTAGAGTATTTCGTACTCCTAATTGGTATGGCTTTTCCTCTACTTTATCCAGCATTTCTGTTCCAACTTGCTACTCATTAGCTTCCAAGCATGAATATTGACATAAAGCACTGAAGAAAGAACTCTTGGCTCTTAAAGAAAATGACACATGGGACATTGTTTCATGTCCTTCAAATGTTTGCCCAATTGGATGTAAATGGGTTTATTCAGTCAAACTTCATTCTGATGAAACTCTTGATTACAAAGCTCAATTGGTTGTTCTTAGTAACAGACAAAAGTAAGGGGTTGACTATGTCATGCCCCTAGCCTACACCTTGGACGTGGCTGGCACTCGAGAACCATTGCTGGTCACAAGTGAACCCTTGGTCTGGCTTACTTACTCAGTGGAAGACTTAAAAGCATAAATACAAAGATTCAATGCATCTCTACTCAACTTCTTAATAAAATACTTAGAACGTTTAAAGGTCAAACATTCAACTTGGCCAAAATGGCAACTCAAGTCTTAATATATGAAATAATAATGTAAAGAAAACTGACTACTAATTGTCTATGAAGCCTCTAAAACAAAGAAGGATATCGGGACAGGACCCCCGATCATCCTAACAACTGAAAACTAGAAAGCAATGTAAAAAGGGAGCCCTCCGGAAAGCAATGAGGCTCACCAACTGACTCTGAGTGCTCAACCTGATCAACAAGCCGCTGGATACTGATCCTGGTTACCTGTGTCTGCTTCATAATAAGATGCAGGCCAACTGGCATCAATACATTGAATGTACGAGTATGCGAGTTGAAATGCTAAACACAACTTAAGCTTGAAAAGAATCTGAAAGAAACACTTACCTTGGCTTTACTCAACTCCTGAATAACTTAACTCAATATAAAGCAATAAAACACATGCAATATACATGAAGCTTGTAAAACAGTAGAAAGCAACTTAGTTAGTTAAAGAAATGCAATAACAAACTCAATTGTACTCGTATAATAAAATAATATAGTTTATGTGGGAGATTCTCCAACCGACAACCACTACTATGAGCCTAAGTGGTGATACAGTGTCTTGCCCAAGGTGCCAGAACTATCCTATACTTTGCCGTCGTATAGAACGCCTTAATTAAGTGGATCCACTAGTCTATGCTAAAAAGCACTTAAGGAGTCATCTAAAAAGTATGATCCTTTACTATCCATGATGGCTACATGGTTTATGGAGACTTTGAATTATCTAAACTCAAACTCGTCCCCATATCGGTGCTCAAAGCTACTCCCAAAATATACTTAGCTCATATGTTTGTAAAAGCAATACTCTTTCTTTGGTTTGAGATAATTACTCAAAAACATAGCTTAAAAGCTCTCTTGGAAATTGGTGTTTCCCTTTCTTGTTCAAATGTGAAAACATTTTAAACTCTTAGGAATACTTAGTTCCCTTATAACTTTTGGAGAAATGAACTCAACTTTTTACTCTTTGCTTAATTCAAAGCTTAAGTCTTGAAACAAAGTTAAAATGTTTGTGAAAGACTTTTGAAAACTTTATGAACTTCTCTTGACTTGATTCTTAACTTCTAAACTAGACTCTTAACTTTCCTTGAATTGAAGTATGGATTCAAGGTTCATGATCTTATGTTTATGGATGATTTCATGATGTGTAGATGTACCTAACAGTGTTGGAATCAACTAGAAAACATAGGTACATTGCTAAGAAACTAGTACGGAAAGATGGGGGGAAAATGGGAAGAACTGGCGACCCTGGCGCTCTAAGAGGCGCGGGGCGCCAGCCCTTGAAATTCAGAAACTAACTTGGGGTGCTCTGGCTGGTGCGGCGCCCCAAAGGTCAAAATTCAGAAGCCCCTTCGTGGGGCTATGAGAGGGGCGGTGCCCCAGGGCCCTTCCCAGGTGTTCCCCGACTTTTCTTGTTTGTTTTTCATCTCTAAACCCTCTAATTTCACTTGGTTCTTTCCCCAAACACTTAGAATCGATTATACTCTCAATATATACTAGATTCAACTCGAAATTACACCCAAAAACATGAATTAAATCTCAAGAAAACTTTAACAACACAACCCACGAGAATTCAAACGAATATCATCAAAAACTCAAAGGATTTACTTTCAAATCTAATATACTTTGCTGAATTTAA
Source organism: Solanum pinnatisectum (assembly GCA_035578085.1). NCBI lineage: Eukaryota > Viridiplantae > Streptophyta > Magnoliopsida > Solanales > Solanaceae > Solanum > Solanum pinnatisectum. The sequence goes on from CM069087.1 coordinate 9,165,917, forward strand.
TCATGTTTGGTGCGTGGGTGAACTAACCCAATGCTATTTGATCTCACATACTTCGTAGAATTGAATCCTTGGCGAAATCCACAATCAAACTTGAACGATCTTAACGATTCTTGATTTTTCTCCTCCTTTCTCCTCTTTTCTCTTTTCTCCAAGACCTAGCGTGAACTTCAACTTTTCTAAATTGACTAAAATCTGATTTTACCCCAATTAAACTCCTAAAAATGGATTAAAATAATTGGGAAAGGAAAAGACTAAAATACCCTTCCAAAATCCAGATTGGACTTTCCTTATTTGAACAGCCCAACTTCCAATAGGCATAACTCCCTCATACAAACTCGGAATCGCACAAACTCATTGGAAAGATTATTCCAAGATATTTCCTACGATACCTGGAGCCACACCTAACTCATCCTGAGCTAGGATTTATGGTCCTTTGAAGTTGACTAAAAACTCAACTTAACATACTTAACAAAATTTCCAAATTTTATAATCTCTCCAAAAATGACTATTTCCAAATTTTAACTTCTTCCTAGTTATTTCAATTTGCGAGATGTTATAGACTATGAGGAGACTTTTGCACCCGTAGCAAAAATGACTACGGTACGAACTATTATTGCCATTTTGCTTCACAAAATTGGTCTCTTTATCAAATGGATATCAAAAATGTTTTCTTCATTGTGATCTTAAAGAAGATTATATGAAACCTCCACCTGGTTTGTCCTCATCACCTACATCAGATGTACGCAAGTTGAAGCGGTCTTTGTATGTATTATAAGAAACTCCTATAGCTTGGTTTGATAAGTTTCAGTCTATTTTGCTACAGTTTTCTTTTGAGCATAATAAATATGACTCATCTTTGTTACTTTGGAAAACATCAACAGGTTGTGTTCTTCTTTTGGTGTATGTAGATGGCATTATCATCACATGAACCAATTCTTCGTTAATCACTAGCCTACAACGGCAGCTTAAAGATTCTTTTCATATGATTGATCTTGGTACTCTTACATATTTTTTGGGTTTGGAAGTTCATAATGATGTCTCAAGTGTGTTTCTAAACCAACACAAATATACTCAGGATCTGATTTCTTTGGTTAGCCTTTAAGATTCCTCCTCCGTAGATACTCCATTGGAATTGAATGTGAAGTATCATCGTGAGGAAGACGATTTTCTTCCTAATCCAACTATATTTCGACAATTAGTTGAGAGTCTAATTTACCTTACTATTACTCGGCATAATATCTCTTTTTTGCAGTTCAGCAAGTTAGTCAATTTATGCAAGCTCCCCATCATCTCCATTTGGTGGTTGTTCGTCGTATCATTTGGTATCTTCTAGGAACATCTACTCATGGATTGTTCTTCCCAAGTGGTTCTCCTATTCATCTTAATGCTTTTAGTGATTCTGATTGGGAGGGATGTCCTAATACTCCTCGTTCAGTCACTGGTTGGTGCATGTTTCTTGGAGAGTCATTGATATCTTGGAAGAGTAAAAAGAAAGATCGTGTGTCAAAATCTTCAATAGAGGTTGAATATCGATCTATGTCTACTGCTTGCTCCTAGGTTGTATGGCTTTGTGGATTACTTGCTGAGATTGGATTTCCTCATGAATCTCATCCTACTCCTCTACACGCTGGCAATACAAGTGCTATGCAGATTGCTACTAATCCAGTTTTTCATAAGAGGACCAAACACATCGAAGTAGATTGTCATTATATATGAGAAGCTATAGATAAATGAGTCCTTACTCTTCCACATGTGTCCAGTGATCTTCAAATAGATCATGCGTTTAGAAAAACCATGGCACGACAACGCCATCAGTTTCTAGTAAGCAAATTGATGCTTCTTCATCCACCAGCATCAATTTGAGGGGGGGTGTTAGCATGATAGAAAACTAAATAATTGTATATATTAAAGTAATTATATAGTTCTATAAATTAGTATTATCATATAGATTTGTTGTAGAATCAGAGAAATAAATATTGTGATAGAATAGCTGATTTGGAGGGATAGCAAAGCAGATTTAGAGGGATTGAATAGCAGATTTGTAGAGATAGAATAGCTAACCTTTAGGGATAGGAATGACGGATCTTTAGGGATGTGTAATCTTTATCTCTCTATATAATGTAAAGACTCTCTCACTTTAAGTGGCATTCAGCAGAAAATTGACAATGGCAACAATGCTAAACCTACTCATGGCAGAAGCTAGTGATGTCTATGAATCCAAAGCTAGCTGGGAAGGTAATAAGTATTCGATGAAATAGTCCAAGTTAGATCAAGCATCACCTGATACTACAACGTAGTTTGTTAATATTTGAAAGAAGGGATGGATCTTGAAGAAGTGACATGAGCCTAGAGTAGCAGCCTATTACGTTTTGTCAGGCCCCTTGATATCTTATTAGTCGAGCTTGAATCTGCATGTGGTTCTAAATTCTTCTTTCATTACATTTAATAGCTAATATGTAGCTTATTTTCTCATGACATCTTGCATTCTATATCGTTTTGAGAGATTTTAATGCACACTCTTTTGAGTTCTCTTCATCCATATTTAATCTAGGCCTATATATAGCATCAAAAGAAAGCCTATAAATAGTTATCTTACTGCTTGTGATGGGAATGTTATATTGTATTTTGGCTCAATATTGGGTCCAAAAGGTCTTTAATATTGAGACAAAAACATATTAGGTGTAAACAAGATGAATGAACAATGTTTTGGCATGTGAACTGAAGACTAAAAGTGAAGTCTTTGTTTAAAAATTCTTCTTTGATTTTTGTAGTCACCAGTTGCCTACAATTATTATTTTGATTGCTCATTGCTAATGGCATTCTTGTATATTTCAAAGCTCCAAGCATTATCTGCTCAAGACTAATGTGATGTGAGTTAACATCTAACATGCATTTGTCCCTTTTTTATAACCATGGTGCCTATTTCAGCTTGCACGCACGTTGGTTGACTCAACTTGTAACTATATGGGGTAGCATTGACTTGTACTTTCCAGTAAAATACATTGATAATGTAAGAGTTGTTTACATTGCCGGTGTATTCAAGTAAAATTCTTATTTGAAATGTCACTAAGACGTGTGAGATTCTATCATTTCCTTCAATTTGTGAGTTCTCTTATACTAGAATTTGTTGGCTTTTGTATGTTTGATTAATTTGCACAAGAAGCATAAACACAAGCGCCAATAGTAGATACTAAACCACCACAAAACAACATAGTTGTTGATCAAAACAAGGACATAAAAGTGACTCTGATGACAGAGGAGAAGGGTAAACACATGGTCCCAACGCAATAATAATTCCACGGTCAAGACAAACTAGGGATCTTGTGAAATATGTATAATTTTCTTTTCTTACCTGCTCTTATTTTATCACTATCTTGCAGCCTTGTATTTTGTTGCTGTGGGCGGGCCACTGTTGCTACCTTGTTAGGAAGGCATGTCGTACGAAAAAACAATTAGCATAGTTAAGAGAACATCTGTGATCATCTTTATTTTGGCCTTCACAATCTTTGTCAGCGCACTCTCATTAGGCAAGTTCCTTCTCTTTTCATTTCGCTTTCATAGTTTGAGCTATAATTTGAAACTCTCTCTTATCAATTAACTGACTCATTCCTTAACTAGTTGTGTCACTGATTTCGTCGTATTGTCTACACGTATTTGGTTACAGGTGGTGCAGGCATAGAAGACGCGATTATAAGGATCGAGGAAGGGCAGTATATGGGGTTTGATAACATCTGTGTGACTGCATTTAAGTGATTTTTTGAACTTGTAACAGATTTTGAATTTATTTGCAAAAGAAGTTGGTTTGTGATAGATTTGATCCTTGGTCTCCCAAGGTCTATTTTCGCCTTCACTAATCACTAAGTCACAATGTTTACCCTAAAAATGGTACTATTGAATTTATATGAGTTCAAGAGCATGCGTCTCAATTTAACCTTACCATGTTTATAACATCCAAAAAAGCAGAGGGGGACATGGACCTAACCTAGGATAGAGAACAACGAGGATAATCTAAACAATCTATAGAATGGCTATAATGACATAGATTTTCATATTATAAGCAAAATACAATGGTTCAACTAAAAAAAATTACATTTGTCATATCTTTGGAGTATATATTATATAATAAATAGTATATAATTTTGAAGCAAATCAACTAGGTTTTGGAACTATTGTTCTTATACCACATGTGACCCAATAATATGTAGACTTATAGTATATAATTTTGAAGCAAATCAACTAGGTTTTGGAACTATTGTTCCTATACCACATGTGACCCAATAATATGTAGACTAAATTTGTAGACAGTGAAAAAAGATTATGAGTAAAACAAATAATTTTACTTAAAATAATATTTCATTGTTTTACCTAACATTGAAACTACTGAAGAAGTTCATATTGTAACTACTCATCCTAAGCAATGTGAATGAAATCAATCTTAATCATGCACCCATCCAATTTGTTATTATTTTATCCTACCTCTCAACAAACCAACTACAGCAAGTAGCAGATTTTCTATATATATATATATATTAAAAGATCAGAACCAAAAGGACAAAATTAAAGAAGGAATTTTAAGCATAAGATGCCATTATAGTTCAAAAAGTTGTTGCTTTTAAATAGTTAGTTGGTTAAGTGTAATGATCTATCATTTCTTGTTCTCAACTTGCTTTTTTGGTCAATGATGTTCTAATCTTGATTGCCTCAAAAGGGTGCTGCTGGTTTATAAATATACCAATTGATGGCTGAAATAGGGAAGGCTTTGATAGGATATGTAGTTGGAGTGATTGTTCTAGCTTTTGCACTTTTCGCGTCTGCTGAGCGAATTGCAAATGATGCAACAAGTGATGGACTATTCAAGCTTCTGCTTCACAAGGCTAAAATGCATTACCAACATTTTTGGCCCGTAAGTACACGTAAACATCAAGCTTTTTTGTAAGGATCATTTTGTTTAATTGACGACTTGAAGGTGTTGCCGTTTATGTGATCTTGTGGTAGATGTTATTACTCAAGTGTGATATGTATTTCAGGACTTGGAATTTGGGTGGAGAGTAATTGTTGGTTCTGTCGTTGGATTCTTTGCTGTCGTTTTTGGGAGTTTAGGAGATACTAGGGGAGATGGTATCTTTGTTCCCATGCTTATTTTGATCATTGGGTTTGATCCAAAAACATCAACTGCAATTTCAATATGTAAGAATCAAATATTCATAATCATCATGCTTGTCTTGTTTGTACGCTGATTTGTGACCCCCAAGTTTATGCTAGATGATTCTCGCGCTAATACTTCTTGTTTCACTTCACTGTGTATATTCTCGTTGTTGTTGTATTCTGTTTTCTTTGTCAGGTATGATAACAGGTGTATCAGTGGCAACTGTGTTGCTAAGCCATCCAATACTTGAACATCCAATCATTGATTCCGATCTAGCCCTTCTTTTAACACCAATGCTGTTGCTAGGGATCAGTATCGGTGTTGTTCTTAACGTTATTTTTGCTGAGTGGATGGTTATAGTTATGCTGATCATTCTTATCATAGGTAATGATGATTCTGCTGTGATTTCTACCCATATTGTCGATATAGCTTTCCTGATTGGTTAAGGGACTTGCAGTTCCATCAACTAGGTCATTCTTCAAGGGTGTTGAGGCATGGAAAGAAGAAAACAGAATGCATAAGGTTAATCTCTTTGAACCTTCTTTCTGATTGTAATGTGCATTAGAAATTGTGTTTTTTCTGATAAATTGTTCACTTGTGTTTCTTTTACGTTCAGATGGCTGCCAGGCACTTGCTACCTCCCAGTGAGTATTGGAACACAAAACCATATGAAGAAGAACACGAAAATGAAGGTTTGACTATGTGAACACATAGTTGCTTAAATTCTCTACTCTTATCATGTAAGTATCAACAGAGATATTTGACCAGTTAGTAATGTGAAACTGCAACAGATGCTGAAGATATTATGTATAAACTTCTACCTAGAAGTTCAAGAATTAGAAATGAAGAGGTGATCATTTTCATATTTGTCGCTATCAATTTACTTGACTACCTACATGGTCAACATCTAATTTTTCATAAACAAACATTACCTCAAGTTATTTTGAACTTGATGTGCCTTTCGCTGTACTGGAATGCTGACTTCTTGAGCTTCTCCAGGTCGTGTATACGAAGGATTTCAGGATACTTATTGCTGTGTGGGTCATTTTCCTCGTTCTGCATATCGTTAAGGTTTATTGCTTTAAATTGTTTGTCTGTTTATAATACCTTCACATTTTCAGAACCACCTTCTGCACTATTAACTTTCTGACTAGAAGCTATCAATTTATGGGTACAGACATATACATCAACTTGTTCAACGGCATATTGGATCTTAAACCTCTTACAGGTACTTATTGTTTGAAATGTAAACTATACTGTCTCTGTGTTTTCTCCAATTTTCACTCACCTGTTCCTGCTTCGGGTTGATATAGGAAGTATTAGCTTCTTCATATTCAAGAATATTTGTTTTCTACTTTTCAGGTCCCTGTTGCTGTAGGAGTTTCTGCATATGAAGCAGTTTGCTTGTATAACGGAACGAGGGTGATCATGTCAAGTGGAAAAGCAGTAATAACCATGTATATGGGAAACAGGGTGGTCATGTCAAGTGGCGAAGAAGTGATAACCTGGAAAGTGCATCAGTTGATTCTTTACTGTTGCTGTGGCTTTTTGGCTGGTATAGTTGGTGGTCTGCTAGGTCTTCATGGAGGATTCATTTTGGTTCCATTGTTTCTACAACTAGGGATTTTGCCTCAGGTGCATCTTGTTTTAGAAAGATCAGTTTTTTCGACTTCCAAGTTGCAACTATTGACACATTGCAAATGCAGGTTTCTAGCACCACTGCTAACTTTATGATGATATGCTCCTCTTCCATGTCTGTCATACAGTATTACCTACTAGGACACTTTCCAGTACCATATGGTAAGGACAGATCTTTGTTGGTTTTTATCGTTGATAGTTGAGAAATCATATATTCTATCACTATCTTGCAGCCTTGTATTTCGTAGCTGTGACCACTGTTGCTGCCTTGGTAGGAAGCCATGTCGCAGATGAAATAATTCGCACTGTTAATAGAGTATCTGTGATCATCTTTATTTTGTCCTTCACAATCTTTGTCAGCGCGCTTTCATTAGGCAAGTTCCTTCTCTTTTCATTTCGCTTACATATTTTGAGCTATAATTTGAAACTATCGCGTATCAATTAACTGACATATTCCTTAACTAGTTGTGTGACTGATTCCATCGTATTGTCTTCACGTATTTGGTTACAGGTGGTGTAGGCATAGCAGACGCGGTTCAAAGGATCAAGGCGGGGCAGTATATGGGGTTTGATAACATCTGTGCATATAAGCCTTAAGTTTAGTATCACTAGTGTATTTCTGGAGTTGTTATAACAGATTTTGATTTTATTTGCAAAAAGAAGTTGGTATGTGATGGATTTGATCCTGTCTTTTGTAATGCATGGCAAAAATTTACGAATTCACGTGCCCCATAAATTCATTTTTTGCCATGGTGTGGTCTGAGGAGAGGTAGAATAGACCCATGTATTGGGAAGAATGTGATTAACCAAGACATAACACACACATAGCTTACCAAGGACATAAATGTAGGAAGATTAGGACAAAAGGTTAGTAGGCAAAAGGTTAAAAGGACCTCTTTGGCTGATAACTCGGAATGATAAACAATGCAAAAGACAAACACAGCCACACCATTTCATCTCAGAATTTAAAACATGCACAAAACTTGTCAAACATAGAACAGGGAGGTTGGAATTACATCCATTATAGCGAGGAGTCGGTCAACACATCACACAAAATTAACGCCAATATGAATTATTGATAGGCAAAGGCACCACAATACATGTCAGTATATATTGGAAAGGAGCAAGTGCCCCATCCTAATTCATTCAGTCAACATAGAATCCCAAAAGTTAACAAAAACGTAACTACTTGAACTTAGAACACCAAACCAAGCCATGGGTGAGGGCTTTTTAATACTAGGAGGAAGAATATCACATTCCTCACTTCTTTCCGCTCTTTTTCAGGCCAGCACCACCAATGGACCCTTTCTGAGCCTTTGCCTTGAGCTCTTTCAGGGCCTGCAAGGTCACAAAGATGAGTTAATTGAGTCATAATGATTGGTCTGCTAGGAACAGAAGAATGAGTTACCTTTTCTTCTTCCTTCTTCTTTGCAAGAAAAGCCTTGTCATTCTGCAGATAAATCAAACGCATACAAGTTAGAGACAGCAGCAAATATCACATGTAAGGCTCATGACCCAGAGACGGAATTAATCCAGTGGATAGCAAATTCTGAGCATGAAGCATAATCCATAACAAAGGATTCATTATTAGTCACCTGTTCTCCCTTATTAATAACTTAGATACCAATGATTATTGCGACAAATAGAGAATCTCTGAATGAATGACCATCTAAAGAAATATTCCTCAAAATAGCAGAAGAACTTGCATAACAATCTCTAGATATGTCAATGACAGTATATGGAGCAGGGATAGAACTGTGACATATCCACCCTGTTCTGCACCCATCAATTAACTGTGACTCAAATCCAAACCAGTTAAGTCGACCTATGTGAGTCCTTATTCTGGTCACCCTTCCCCACACCCACATCAACAAAAAAGAATGGTGCACCCTATCTGTACCGCTTGCAACCCTACTGAAAAACCAACCTAACTCACACAAATTCCCCTTAAATGTATAAATGTTTTTTGCCTTCTACGTCAGCCAATTCTTCTTCCATGAGGGACTTCAATGAAGCCATTTTTTTATTGTCCATTCATTGTATCGACCATTCAGACCCTGTATCTGTCCCTGATGAAAGACAGGATGAAACCTTTTTCCTTTGATGTTCCTTTTCCTCCTTAAATATCTTTTCTATTTTCAACATTCTTCCAGAAGCAAATAATAACTTAATTTTAATGCAGATACAAAATATACCTTTACTACTTGCGAAATAGTTGCTAGAGTCTAATAGCATGTTTTCTTCTGCGGACTGTATCCCTTACCAACCTTCTCCTTGCTATCTATACAGCTGAGGTATAACTATAACCACAAATTCTAAGACCTATAGCTTGTCTACATCAAGATGCTGGTTTTTGTCATCAAGAAAATTCTTTCTGATCACTTATCCCAAAAAAGAAACAGAAAAATTCAGCTGACACACACGCCAAGCGCCAATCCCAAGAACACAAATCCTTTATTCCAATTCAGACAATCCATCACCCGTAAATACAGACTATATCTACCCAAACAAAAATCACCATTACCCATATTTGAAACAAAAGTGTCTATCAGCAACAACCTATTGACCCCATAAAAGATAGGATAAGGTTTGTGTACATCCTAACCTCCCCAAACCCCCACTTGTGAGATTGCACCAGATATATTATTGTTGTTAATATATCAAATAAACAAATTCTAGTTAAAACACAAGACCTACAAAATAACAGAAGAATCTATACAACCAAACATCAGGTAAAATTATCACAAAAACAAGATATTTCATGAATTACCTCATCATACTCCTTCTTCTCAGTCTTTGGTGCCTTCAAAGGCTTTGCTTTTCCACCTATTCAACAAAACCAAAATCAATATACTTCTTATAGCTTTTCTAACACCCTTTTGAAAAAAATCAACCCCCAAAATCAATTAGGTCAACTATAAGCACAAAAAAAATCAAATCTAACAAATTATATCCATTAGAACATAGCTCGACAGTAAAAAAACAAAAAAAAATCCAAAAAAATAATAATCAAATCTTTCAAGAACAATACAAGGTTTGTTATACAACGAAAAAAGATCAAATTTTTACCTTGCTTGGAAGACATGGTTGATTTTCTAGGGTTAAGAGTTTGGATCTGTTGATGAAAACTCTCTCCTAACCCAAATAAGCTTTTTTCAGTAAAGTGGCGTTGGAATTTTGATGGATTGTGCCAAAATTTATACTAATATTTTTTTTATTGTATTATTGGAGTAGGAATAAAAGTTGTGATTTTTTACTATTTTATCCTCTTTGTTGAAGTGTGTGAATATGAGACTTGAGGGGTTTTTTAGGTATTTGAATAAGGGAATAAGCCAACTGGAGGTAGGGCTAGCATATTCCTTGAGCAACTTGCCTTCTTCCGGTTTCACCACCTTGATTAATTCCACGAAATATTAGTTATCTCTCATTAACACTACGTATTAGGTAATTATGTTTATCGAGGCTAAAACAGATGAAAAGAATCACATACTGTTTTTTCTTCTCTTTTTTTTCCACTTTAATTACCTATTACTCAACTATAATATTATTAAGGATCAATCTATAATTTACAAAAAAAAAAAATAGTCTGAATTTCAAATCATTCTTTGTTATATTGATAGTGTCTATTAGAACAATATTTAATTCATTGGTTCCTTTTTATAAAATTCTTTGATTCTTATTAGGGTTATAAGAATTTTTTAGGCATAAAAATTATTACAATCTAATCTCAATTTATGTCATTCATCACTCATTGAATCGTTTAAATTTAAGAGCATGTTTAATGTTATCGCCATCAAAGAATGTGTCCAAACCATATATTTGTTGTGATACTAGAAAAAATTAGGATATTTTTAATTTTCAGTATTAACAAATGAATGAAGTGGGTGTTGGACTTTGATTCACTTCATGAAGTCCTTACTCATGTACAATATTGTTAATCCTAATTCTTAGATTGTCAATCAACACTCTCCAATGTTCATCTTGGCCTAACCTAAAGTTATTATTGGGTCATTAAAATTGGTCTTGTTAATACTTTCAAGCATTTTTTATGGATATATTATGGGCTTTAAGTTGATCCAATTAATCATGTCAATGACTTTGAATGAGCCCAAAAAATATTGTCTCATACTTCTTCTTTTGAATTGTACTAATAAAATAAAAGAGCAAATAAACCAAACATAAAAATCATATTTGTATGTTATAGCTATAGTTTGCATAATTGCGCTCCATAACAAACTTTATGTTTGCTATGGAGCATCAGATTGTATAACTCGCTGGCAGGAGCTTTAGATTTGTATAATTTCGTTGAATCGCTGGCAGTCTCTCATTTGTATAAATCGCTGACAGCCTCTCGTTTGTATATATTGCTAGCAGCCTCTCAATTCAATTTTATGTGTTTGTATATCTGCATCAAATTTGAATTTGTATACAATTGAATCGAAATAAAACGTTTGTTTATCAAATCTCTCTCTCTCTAGCTTTATACAACACAAATTATACATTGTAATTTGTATAATCTGTGCTTGTATAAAGCGAGAAAGAGAGAAAGACAAAAGAGAACTGGGCAAGGGAAGATATGTAAAATTATAAGTGTATAGGACAAAAATATATGTATTTGTATATACACTTTTCTCTCGTTTTATACAACACAAATGCATTTTATACATTTGTGTTTATATAAAGTGAGAGAGGCAAGAGAGAGACTGACGAGCAAGAGAGGGAGAGTGGCGAGCGAGAATTTCAGGGAGAGAGGTGAATGGCAACAGTTTGCTACGTATTACAATTAAATCAAACTATGGTTATAACATTTAATTTGAATTAATAGTATGCTATTATATACAATTTTCCCTAAAATAAATTATAGATATTTTTATAATACATTGAACCTATTAAAAAATTAAAACAATAACCAAATTAATATACTTGAATTATGATTTTAGCTAAAATTTAATAAAAACTAATTAAATATAAAATTAGATCTCACCAATGAAATCCAACTTTTATTGTTTGGATTATCCGATCAAGACCACCACAAAAAGAAATTAAATAAAAAAGGATTAGTAAAGCTAGTTCAATGCAATTGAAAAAAGATTAAATATAAGCAAAACAAATACATAGAATATTACCCAAGGGCATTAAATAAATAAATAAACAAATATATATATGAGAAGAGGTAAATATATATCTGCACAAATTATATCAAATAATACTAATTTTTATCATGATTAAAAGAGAAAAAATATTTAATTATTATTTATGATAATCTTGTTTGTTACAACACATCTCCTCATATATTTATTGGTGCAACCATAAACAAGAATCATATACAATTAAAAGCATATATCATATCACTGCTATATGTATCTTATTATGTGAAAAAAAGTAAAATGAAATAAATAAAAATAAAAAACATATACAATCAAATAATAATAAGCAGCTAAAAGAACACAACCAAATATAAAAATTGTTTTGTCGAATTCAACTTTTAAAATCTTAATAATTTGTCATACGTGTGTGTTGTGAATTTTTTTAAATTTTAATAAATAATAATTTTAAATATATAATTTTTTTAGATGTTAAACTAATAAATTTACATACTAAATTCCCTCTCAAAAATATATATATGAAAAGTGGATATATTAAAGGTGTAACTTTGTAATATTATAAATTAATGATACTTTTAATTGCATAACATGGCGAAAATGTGCTACTCCATATGGAAAAAAATATGTTTCAATCATAAATAAAAGAAGCAAAGAACAATTAAAATAATAAGACTCTTTCAACTTTCATTAGATCTATACTAGTATACCGGATTTTAACAGTAACTAATACAAATATTTTAATATTTCAAATAAAAAATTATATCATATATTTTAAAATCGCAATTTTAAACTTAAACTAATATTGTGAATAGTCGTAAATTTGCTAAATAACTTATAATTGTGATATTGTTCAAGATAGAATTTAACGCTTCCTAAATATAGATAAATATTATTTTTCCTAAATTCAAAAATTTAAGTTTTATTTATCATAAAATTACTTTTCAATTATTTTGAAAAAAATGATTTTCCTTTTAACAATTTGTTTCGAAATGGAAAGGTAGTGGGAGGTTTTAAACTGTTTTTGTATTTAAATTGTGATGGTCAATAATAATTTATTTAGATTAAGAATAAAATTAAAAATAATTTATTTAGATTAAGAATAAAATTAAAAAATAAAAATTATCAGTTGGATAATCACTTTTTTTGTACGTTCAATTTAAATACTATTTTATTTTATTAAATGAAAACTTTTACAATTTTTGACAACTCTTCCCAACTCTTATTCACAACCATTTTTTATTTTCTTTTTTCATTTATACTTTTTTAAAAAAAAAAAAAATCACATGAGTTATAAGTAGGGGTGTCAAAAATGAGCCCAAACTTAATAACCTGCCCAACCCGCCCATACTTTTATGGGTTGGGTTCAGTATAATTTAAATTTGGGTTAGTTTTCAACCCAACCCAATAAACCTGTTTTAAATTAGGGAAAATCACTTACATGTATACTTTTTAAAAATATTTACTATATTTGTCAACATTATTCTTTTAACTATATATGACAATTTGGCTGAATTAAATTAAATTCACTTCATCCTTTCCATCTTTCGCTCCCAATTCAATCTATAGAACACTCTCTTGTCGTTTCCTTAGTTATTTGTTTAAATTTTTTCTTAATTCACTCTTCTAATTCAACTTTAATACAGTGTAATACACTTTTAATACAAGTTTAATTCATTTCTGCAGTTTGTTGGTTGATTTGTTATGATTTGATGACTTTTTAAAATTCTTTCTTAATTCACTCTTCTGATTTGATTTTCTTGGTTAATTCATAATAGATTTAAGTTTAATTCAATCTATAGAACACTCTCTTGTCGTTTCCTTAGTTATTTGTTTAATTTTTTTCTTAATTCACTCTTCTAATTCAACTTTAATACAGTATAATACACTTTTAATACAAGTTTAATTCATTTATGCAGTTTGTTGGTTGATTTGTTATGATTTGATGACTTTCTAAAATTCTTTCTTAATTCACTCTTCTGATTTGATTTTCTTGGTTAATTCATATTAGATTCAAGTTTAATTCAATCTATAGAACACTCTCTCGTCGTTTCCTTAGTTATTTGTTTAAATTTTTTCTTAATTCACTCTTCTAATTCAACTTTAATACAGTGTAATATACTTTTAATACAAGTTTAATTCATTTCTGCAGTTTGTTGGTTGATTTGTTATGATTTGATGACTTTTTAAAATTCTTTCTTAATTCACTCTTCTGATGAATTTGATTTTCTTGGTTAATTCATAATAGATTCAACTTTAACTCAATCTATAAAACACTCTCTTTGTTTAATACAAGTTTTAAGTAACTATTGCTAAAAGTTGACAAAAATGATAATAAATTAAAAGTATACTTAAAAATGGTAATTATTAAATAAAAGACCTTCACTTATGTAATTTTTCCTTTAAATTAATTCTGAGTTGAGCCCAATACATTCTCCACTTCAACCCGCTTCCTTAAACCTATATTCTAAAGTTAACCCGCTGCTCTCACTTCTTCACAGAAAGATCACAACAGTTCTTCTTGGATTTTGGCTCCGACCATCTATCTTGCTTGGTGCAGTGAGAGTTCAAGTCGATTTTCCCAGGTTTGGACCATCTTCTTCCCAGATTCAATCTTTCTCTCGCTTTTCCTTTTGGGTTTCAACTTCTTACCAGATTCAAGCTTCAATGAGTTAAAATTGGTTTTTTTGTGACTTCTATGCTAATTAGAGGTTTGTATACTGTTGTATTCTTGTTAATTTCAATTGGATTTTCGTTATTTCTTAATGGGTTATATAAAGTTTAGTATTGGGTTGATAAGGAAGAAGGTAGTACCTAGCAGAATTTGTGTTTTTTGGGTAAACAGGACATTGTTGCAGCAAACAGGACATTGTTACCATTATTATTGCTGTTATTCTTGTTGTTGTTGTCATTTAGAATTAATTTAATGTTTATTTGCTGTCATGGTAGAGGATTCTGGTCTTATGCACACAAGAATCATATGCTTCCCATCTAGGCTCACAGTGTATTCACTTTATTTTAGAATGGTAACAATATTATGTGTGCCTAGCACAAAGGTTGTGCATGATATCAAACACTGAATCAACATCTTCCTTACACCATAAGCTCTAGTTCTTTAAGTTATCTTGTGTTAGACTGGCATCTATGACAACCGACCACACAAAACAAGCCATCTTAGGGTCTTTTTTTTCACTTTCCAGGCTGCTCGCCAGCTCCATATATGGAATTGTTGACAAGCATGATTAGATGTGTATGCCAGAGTTCACTGTAAAACTGCGCTTACTATGTCTTCTCCAATTTAATATGTCCTTATCTATTGTTTCCCCATTGTACTGATCAAGAACTTCTAAAATTAAGTGAATGGGTAGTTCTCCCCAATATCATTTCACTGTAAACATGTTCTGGAATTGGCTCTTTTTTGTGCATTACTGCATTAGGTTCATCTTTGAATTATTTGGCTTCTATTACCTACATTACTGTAAAACTTTACTTACCAAGACTTAGACATATGAGAATGTATACAAGATTGTAAAACTTTACTTACCTAGGCTTAGACATATTTTTTATAGTTGACGTCAAGGTGTATGAATGTGTTTTAGTTTTCTCAATGTATGTATTGTTCATGAGCTAAATTTGGTTGTTATAGGTTCTGCTTTCACTGGTTCAACTGGTTCAGTTGTGTTCTTCATTGTGTCCAACCTTGTCATGGTGAAGAGAATATATTTCGTTCCGTCTTCTAAATACGTAGAACTGGGATGTTCCTATTGGCACTAAACTAAAGTTTTGAGCTCTAAGACCATTGTGTCCAGTCTTGCCATGGCGAACTGCTCTCACTGATCCAATTGCAGATTTTGATACATTTTATTTGGAGTGTTGTTATTGTCACACATACAAACAAATGTAGTATTGCTCTGTGGTTTTAAAGTTCATATAATACCACTTATTTACTATTTAATATCTTGTTATTGTTTCTACTTAATATCGTGTTGTATTGCTACTTATATCATGTTATTATTGCTACATAATATCGTGTTGTATTGCTTTTTAATGTCGTGTTGTATTATTTTTTAATATCGTGTTGTATTTCTACTTGCTACTAAGATTTTGCTTAGATAAAACGGGTCAAATTGGGTGGGTCATGATTCAACCCGGGTTTTAGCCCATTTGAGTCCAAAATAAATTTGGGCGGGTTATAATCCAACCCGCTTTTTAAAGCAGCCCATTTTAACCTCTTCAATTCAGCCCAATCCGCCCGTTTGACACCCCTAATTATAAGGTATAATTGTTCTTCAATTTTAGCCCAATCCACCCGTTTGACACCCCTAGTTATTTGGTATAAATGTTTTCCAACAAGAGGTCTTAATTTTTTTTCAAATCTATATTTACTGTGTATCATGTAATATTTTTATAAGGTATAATGTTTTTAAGTTTATAATAAAAATTTGATACTAATAATGTTAGTAGAGTTATTACAAGTTAATAAGCTGTCCATGTGTATGTAATACATTACTTAGATCTTGTTACATAAAAACCTTTATCCCCATGTGTATGTAATACATTACTTAGATCTTGTTACATAAAAACCTTTATCCAATAGTATAAAGATTTGAATAATTTAATTCATGATCTAAAATATTTCTATTGAAAAAAAAAAATTTCTTTACTTATTTTTTAAAAAAGATTTTGCAGTCTTTTTTTCTTGCAAATTTCAATATTTCTTTCCTTTTTAATAATTTTTTAAATTTAATTATATTTTTCCATGTAACCTGCTTAACACCACAAGATTAAAAGATATTTCGGTTCATTATATATATATATATATATATATATATATATTTAAATAATGATAGAATACTAAAATCAAATGGAAAAACATAGAAAGAAGAAGAGGAAAACAAAAAGTAATAAGAACAAAGAAAGGAAGAAAGTAGTAGTATTTTTATAATTATTGGTATATTTCTTTGTTGTATGTAATGCCTCTTTTATAGGCAAGTGTTACTTGGAGATGTTATATTGCTACAGTGGAGTGGCCCCACATGGACATCCACTTGATATTATTATTTACAACACTTCCCCTTGGATGTCCATGTATAAAGAAAAGTACAAAATAAAAAAAATTGTACATAGTTATGTATAATACACATTGTTTGTTGCCTCATTGCAAAGTGTTTGAAAGAAACTACTTGTAAGCCGATTGTAGGAACCTACTTGTAAGCGGCATATTAGAACCTGCTTGTGTAAGTTGTTTATAGAAATCCCTTTTTTAGCAGAGCTGCTTGTAAGTTGTTTATAAGAACCTACTTGTAGAATTGCTTATAGGTGTTTGCTTGTGGAGCTGCTTGTAAGTTGTTTTCTTGATTTCAAGCTTATCTAGAGAATTGTGTAATCGACATCTACAATATGATGTATTTCCTACTCATTGGAGTTTATCAATAGATAATGTGACTCGTTAAAACCT
This sequence comes from Solanum pinnatisectum, assembly GCA_035578085.1. Classification (NCBI taxonomy): domain Eukaryota; kingdom Viridiplantae; phylum Streptophyta; class Magnoliopsida; order Solanales; family Solanaceae; genus Solanum; species Solanum pinnatisectum. The sequence goes on from CM069087.1 coordinate 9,183,261, forward strand.
TACTAGGAAAAAACCCGGTGGGAAAAAGTCCTAGTGAAGGAAAAAGAGTACACATATCTAGTAATACGCATTGAGAGCCGCCTCATTAAAAACCTTACAAGGAAAACCCATTGGGACAAAACCTTAGTTAAGGGAAAAAGAGTGCAATGCGTATTTAGTCCCCCTGATTAAAACATCATTTAATTCTTGTAAAGGATGTCTCCTAATCATATACTTAGTTTTCCAAATGTTGATATTGAGTGTGTCTTTGTGATCAAATCACATTCATAAAGATGTTGCATCCTTGAGCTTATCTTGATATATCGTTTCTTGCCTGTTGGATATGTTGAGTTCAACCAAATTCTTTTTTTTTTTTTTACAATTCTTAGTTTGTGACCTCGTCGGCGTAGACAAATTGCTCATGTGACTTGTCTATAGCAATATCCTAGTGACAGACTTTCATGATAATAAAATTGACTGTCTTGTAGGATAATATGATATGACAATATTTCCACATGAAACAAATATCTCTCTTGAGATCAAACTTGGTATAAATCAAATGATTTCCTATAGTTACATGATCAATAAACCTTGACAAGATTGGTTAGAATAAATAATTTATATTGATATTTGATTCACTCTAATATCTCCACCGATAAGAGTGATGTTATATTTTGCATGCATACTAATAAAATTATTTGTCATGAATAATAATAGCAGGATACATAAGTGCACCAATTGCACTATGACATGGTATTTTCTAACCATTTTAATGAGATCGAAATTGATCTTTATGTTATGGGATATTACAACCATTGGGGTACTATTCAATGGAATCGCTTTATAACCTTTTAAATCCTTCAAGAATTTCATATAATATTTACTGTCTAGCTAGACATGATATTCATTCATCACGTATATTCAAGTTTTTTTTTTTTTTCATATTTTGTCAGACTGAAAGAAACCTCATTGCATTCACCATAGGAGAATACATCTCCATACAATAATGTCAGGACTTTTGCAAAAAATCTTTATTTTCCAATGCACAAGTCACACGTTATATTTTATGATTTCACTTATCGCACAATAATTCATTTGTACCCCACTGACATTATATCTTAGTATATGGACAAAATAAGTCCAAAACATCACTTTTCCAAGTGAATAAAAATATACTTGAATTGTATTTCCTTTGGCTAATCATTTATTTGTCAATTTTTGATAGATTTAATATCAAGATCCTCATCACCATTTATAATTTAAGCGCTATATTATATTCAATATATCGTCGACAGTTATTTGATATCGATTCTAATGTGACATAACTTATCAAGCTAACTTTATTTTTCATCATTTTAAGGTACCTAAACCTTTGCCAAGGTTTTATAAAGTGTTATGCCATGGTGCTATTTCTAAAGCACTTGCCTCATTATTATGACCATCTTTAATCATTTGCTCCTCTTCTTTTTCAAGAAGTTTCATCTTTCGAATTGATTTATCTATCACGCTTTCGGCGTGCCATAAATTATGTTCTTCAAGAACCTTTCACTGGAGCATTTATAACTGGATTATAATACATGGTCAGTGAATATGTCTAACAATTGAAGTAAATTATATTTTCAACGAGGATCATATCAATGATAATTCATTATGTATAACTTATTTTCCAGTTGCTTATCATCTCCCCCTAATGTTAGAGAATCTAACATTCACCCAACCTTATTTGGAAACTCATCTTTGTGCATTGTGTAGTGGTGGAGCAATTGAATAATTTATTAATATTGCACATTCGTATTTAAATTTTATAGATGAAAATTATTTAGTTCCTGACCTTGAACCAATTATTATAGGGAAACCTTGTTGGCTTGATATGTACAAGTGTTGCTACATTTTAAATAACACACCTAATACCATTTTTTTAAGAGTTTTATTCTCATAACCAATAGTTTAGTTATAATTGGAGGCATATAATTTCTGCTTAAACCACTTGATATAAACCAGTATCATCAATATAATTTTATAATTTGAAGCGTGCTCTTGATTTAACAATTTGAGCAAACAACCATTGCATAAATCAATTGCAAGTTGATAATAAAGCACATGTGACCATAACATAGATGCATCTATTAAAATTATTGTAACGACTTGATTTCCGTCGTTATGAAAATGCCAATGGAGAAAGAATTGGGGCCAGAAATTTTTTCGTAGTAACTTGGATCTTTTCAACCTAGTCCAGATTTGGACGAAATCGGAGTCACTAAGGTGTAGGAAAATCTGGTAACAATCGGGTGAATCATTTATGATTTTGATTACATGAGTAGTTAGATAACTCGTTAAGGAATCCGTACAACTTTACGGAATTGAATTTGGGCGAGTAGAGCTCCCAAAATCGATCTTAGCGTAAAGGGTATTTACTGAGCGTCGTGGGTTAGAGGTGTGTTGTGAAATGGAAATTTTGGAATTCTTGAAATAACTCTCTATCTCGAGAATGCCGCTTTGGCGCTGGGTTTTGCCACTTTGGAGGGGCCGTTGTGGCAGGGTGGTGGCCGTTGTGAAGGGTCCGACGTGAATTAAAGTCGTTAATAAACCCCTAAACGACCTCATTATGCACTTTTCGACTTTTAGAGCTAAGGAATGACCCCAAGTGACTCCTACTCATTTTTCACCATTCTTGAGGCTAAATGTAAGCTTTTCACTCCCCGAATCCATTTTTCGATCCGTAGAACATAATAAAATGGGTGAATATTGATGGGGGAGGGTTTTGTTATAGATTCTATGATGGAAACAACCCTAATTTGGATAATTGAGATCATGAGTTTGATCTAGGGTTCATAGAATTGTTAGTAATTCGGGTAATTAGTGATTGTTTATTGATTCCCGTGTTATCATGATTGTTTTTAGACCACGAACAAGCAGGAAGAATCTGGAAAGGGAAAATTCAAGTGCCTTAGTGGATTCAAGCTTGGATTCGAGGTAGGTGATGGTTGTGATTCTATGATTGTGTGATGTGTGTTTGTTCTTGCTTCATTATGATACATGTATGTATGCGAATGTTGCATTATTGATCACACTTGTTGTAAATGAGGATAATTGAATAATTGTATGCCATGAATCACCTCTTGTTGTATGATTGTGAGGATATACTTGTGTTTGTGATTATGGTGTGTGAATGGGATCAGATTGCCACATTCCGGCATAACTAACTTGGATCGGATTGCCACGTTTCGACATAAATATGCGATCGGTTGCCACGTTCTGGCATAATTATGGAATCGGTTGCCACATTTCGGCATAAATATGGGATCAGATTGCCACGTTCCGACGTGCTAACTGTTTGAGTTTGGGTTCCATGAGAGGACTATTGAATTGGGTTCCGTGAGAGGACTATTGAATTGTGTTGTGTATCTATTTGTGATGAGTTCGTTCATATCTAATGATGATTGGTATTGGAAGACGGTATGTTGCTCTAAATTGATATAAATGTGATATGTGAGAATCGTGAAGCTGTTCATTGTTCGTATATGTTGATGATATTGTATATGTTCGATATGTGCATATGATTATATTATTATATTGACTAATGTATGTTACACTTATTAGGATAGCTGCGTGATCCTACCAGTACATGGTGGTTGTGTACTAATACTACACTTGCTCTTATTTTTGTTGAGTACATGACATCTTCTGGCGGCTATTGACAGACCTCGTTTAGAAGATCAGTGATCACCGATTCGAATTCAAGGGTAAGCCAATTCTTTCGGGCTGCCTTGAGTTCTCTTTTTGTCTAGTCCATTATATTCAGACTTAGACTAGTTCTTTAGATGATTTTCTTTTTTAGACTTATGAATCTTGTTAGAGTATTGGTACATTGACTTTTAGGTTCTAGGGGTTGAATTTCCGCATTAGTTTGGTTAGTTATTTGTTTAAACCTTGGAGTTTATGGAAACTCTATATAATTTCTGCATTTAAACCTGCTTCCGTATCTTTAAATGTCTTGGTTTTAATAAAATTTGTTAGTTTGGGTTGTAGTTATGATTCTCCCACTGGAGGGTTTGTGTGGGTGTCAATCACGACGGTTTGGGTCGTGAAAAAATTGGTATCAGAGCCATAGGTTCGTTGATCTCATTGTACTAAAACGAGTCTAGTAGAGTCTTGCAGAACGGTACGAAGACGTCCGTACTTTTCTTCGAGAGGCTATAGGACTTTAGGAAAAACTCACTAGCTTCTTTCTACTCCTTCATGCTATGACTTGAATCCAAATTTGTGCCGCCAAAAATTATTTCTTTCTTTTGTTCTTGGGCAGTTCATAATAAAACGTACCACAATATTTTTGATGTACTAAAAGTACTTGACCAATGATCATTTATACCAAAATAAATTTCGTCATTCTCTCTAACCTCTCATAGGGGTGAGTTGTGGTATTTATTAAATCATACATGAGTATGTTTTTATTTATAATTTTGACACATTCACTTTCAAGAATGGTCCACTTTTCATGATACTTAATCACAAATCACATTCTCTTCAAGGAATTGATCATAATCATATATACATGCTTCATAATCATTATTATTTTTTCATTAGAAGTTCATTGTCATGCTTTGAAATTTATCATATTCATATGGCATCAAATACCTCGACATCACTTTTGAAAGTCAAGTGTATCACCACTTTTTCTTCCTTTTCTTTGATGGAGGTCTTAAAAACTTATCAAATTATTAGGTCTCACAACATACATGATGTGTCTAATGACCTTTTATACCATTTTGATGACGAAAATTATCTTCACATTTTGAAGGTTTATTTGGAGAACTTGTAGTGTTCTTCATTTTTACCATAATGATGACTACGTACTATTATTATTTTGTCTTTTGTCACACTACATTCATTTATACAATACAATAGTGATTTTGTCATCTTTTAGACATATCATGTACGGCTACCACATTCATTTTAGAGAATGGAGCAAAATCATATGCTTCATAATTTTTCATCAAAAGCACATTAGATTGCTCCGTCATCATTATATCATCAATATATTGCATTGAGATTTGAAAGGAACGTCTTTTCTATAAGAAGACTTATTGGCCATATTTTGTGGGACTCAAACCCATCATCCTATTCATAATTCGATGGGACTTGAACCCAACATTATATTATCATAGTGCATCCGGATTTAGACCCGATGTCTTATCATGTTAGTGTGATGAGACTTGAATCTATCGTTATATTTTCAATCAATGGTATAATAGGATAAAGTACAATAAAGTTCACCCTCATGCCCTTAAAAATATCATTTATGATTATACGATAAATAAACTAAATTTTAACAAGAAATGAAGTATACTAATTTTTGTAGCAGAACAATTCTTGTAACCTGTATTACAATTCAAGTAGACCATAAAATTATGTCATAAAGTCTTTCCAAAAAAAAAAAAACATATTGCTCTTCGGGAGCAGTTTTGGGGCGTGATATAAATATATTTCTCTAATATATATTTTTCTTAGTAATTATGGTGAACCATAAGTAAAAGAATACCTTAAGTATTCAAACTTTATTTATTACTATCAAATTAAAATAAAATTATCATTTCAAAATCATTCATAAGCATAATCAAATTTAATATCCTTAAAATCAAACTTGAAAAGACAAATCATTTTCTTTTTGTGATCTACTGTTCACTCTGTTTCTTAAGTACATCTTTTGATGTGTGATATTCAAATTCACAACAATGCAAGATAGATTTTATGCTCTGAAAATATAGCATCTAAAATAGCATCATCCATATAAATTAAGAAGTTTTGACAAAATTATAATATAGCAACTAATAGTAGTGTGCTATGTCATAATCTATCAAATGTTTTTATATGCTCTTGAAAAACAACACCTGATAGACCTTTAGGCTAAGCATATGCTCTAATTTTATCTCTTGTTATTTTGTTTTTGATATGCTCAAAGTTTGTAAGTTGTAGGCAATTTACTCACATATCCACAGTAAATAATGAAATTTGTTAACATTAACAAGTCTTTAAATTTTATAGGTCAAATAGAGGTGTAAGTCCCCCTTTTATTTTTGTAAACAAGTGATGGTTATTTTTGTGGTTAAATTAATAGCACTTTAAATGTCCACAATAGCAGAAGTATAACCAATCACATAAGGAATCAATTGCAGTTGAATTAGATAAGAATATTACCAAGGATCTACTTACTGAGGTGTCGTTGAGATGCTGTCAAAGAAGATTTCATGGCCGTACATCATGTTTTCTTGTGTATTAATAAAAACATTAAGAAAAACAAATTAAGAGTGATCTCAAATAATATTAGAGACTCGTGCTGATAACGTGTTATAAAATAATGATAGAATACTAAAATCAAATGGAAAAACATAGAAAGAAGAAGAGGAAAACAAAAAGTAATAAGAACAAAGAAAGGAAGAAAGTAGTAGTATTTTTATAATTTTTGGTATATTTCTTTGTTGTATGTAATGCCTCTTTTATAGGCAAGAGTTACTTGGAGTGATTATATTGCTACAGTGGAGTTGCCTCACATGGGCATTCACTTGACATTATTATTTACAACAGTATTTGTATTTATATTTTTTTTTTTGTATTTTTGTAAGATATTAGAAATGTGAGCCATCCAAATGGTATCAACATGTATGCTATGTGTCAATAGCATTAAAATAGAGGACAATTTAGTCATTGTGCCCATACAATGATGTATAAGCTAAATCTGCGTGGCTTAAACTCCATGATTCACCGCTTTCTCTCTCACTGTATAGTCTTTTCAGCTTCAACGAGCAGCCATGGCGAGGAACAAGTGAAGACGAAATTAGAGATGTTTTGGCACTTCAATCTTCAATGAGGATTGCTGTAATTTTAAGGTAATTCTTTGTCATTTCTCTGTCTTCCTCTTTAAAACCCAAAAATATTAATTATGTGTCATTTGTGCAGTAAGAAACATATGGTATTCTCAGATTTTTGAGCAAGATTTGGGAAGAATAGTTGAGGGAGAGAGCCATCTGTGCGGTTAGAAATCTTTCATGCTATTGTTGTACCAACAAGTTTATGAGTAGCAGTTACCTTGTATTTTTTCATGTTCAGCTCTCAAGTTCAAAATCCAAAATTGAAGCTAACACAATTTAGAAGTTTACATAAAGGAAGGAAAAAGCACAATAAGCTTCAGTTATTAATGATTGTAAACATAATCACTATAACAAATTTCTAAACAAACCTATAAATAAAATGCAGAGTTGAAACAAAATGGTACAACGTACGACGTTGTCCCTTCCAATTTTTTACCTACCGGCTTAACCATGCTCTTAATTTCCTTGATGCAGTTTGAAACTTTACTAATGGAATATTAGAGAAGTTGTTATTAGTTTGTATTATGGAACCTCCTAAAACAATCTACTAAATTCATCGAGTTGTTTCAAGTGATCAAAACGACTAATGGAATTCCTTCTCAGCTCTTAGATTCCATTATTTTAGTTTACTTTGTAACTCTTTTCCTGTTATGATTATTCAAAGAAAATTAAGAACCAATATGTTATCGAACCTTTTGTTTCAATTGTTCGGGAAACCTCAAGTTTGTTGTACTAATTTTTTGCGAATTGACAGATCCTAAACTATAATATGTGTAAACTAAACAATCAGTCCAAAGGGGAGCCCTTCTCGATTGCCTTAAAGCTCTTATGTAAGTCCCTCATATGACTCTGTATTGATTAGATTGTTGTTTCAATATTAGTTTACAAAAAATATTTCAGATATTAATTGGACTGATTGTTTATCAGGTTCAACATCAAATGTCGTCGCTGCACACCATGATTCAGTAATATCAACTGTTGCCAGAAAAGGTTTGCCTTACTCTTAACATTCCTACAATGCTTGCAAACCTTCTATGGACACTAACGTCATACATTATTGCAACTACTATATCAAACACCCTTAACATATACTCTCCTTCAGAGTTCAAAACACTTAATGGTAGCAACAGGAATTCATCATAATGTATGACTTTGCCAATGAGACAAACAAAGGCTAACTTGTTGTGGTTGTTATGATTGGCAAGAATCAATTGATTCTTTCGGTGCATTTTGATCCTTCTTACAGAGACTATCCTTTGTATAAGTTGTGATCCATCCTTCATTCAAAAATCGTGGCATCTCTGTTAGACTTGTTAAACAAGTATGGTTTAACACTTATTATTATATATATGACCATGATTTTATTTTCTATATGGTTTCTTTCTTTTTTTCTTTCTTTGATAAGTTAGTTGTTTTCTTGTGATGTTCTCATTCTATACAAATTATGTTGGTAACAATGATATTTTACTAAAAGCTGAATTCGAAAATACTATACATTATACAACTGCTTTTAGATCCAATAACTTTTCCTTTTTTTTTTTGGATTCTGTACTGAAGGATCTTTCACATTTTGTCTAACTTTCAACATTTTCATAAAATTATCTAATGGTATGATAATGTAATGATATGAATATTATTGCATTGTCGTAAGGACACTAAGCTCATATAGTACAAATGTGAAATTGGACTATAAGTTCATTTAGATGTTGATCGATTTATTTGATTACTGGTTCTTTGTATTAACGGCCTTTTGTATCTGGAGTTGCTCTAGCACTAGAAGGCCAAGTACCATTTCCTCACAACATTCGTCATTTCGAGAGCTTAATTTTGTGTTTCCCTAAAACTTTGAATTGATTTGTAACTCTAAGCTCCAAATGATTTGTATTATTGTATAGCTGACAACTTACAATTACAATGGAGGTCCATGCTATCAATGCCTATTTCCAACTCTTTCACCCACAAAACTTGTCATAGACGTGCTAACATTGGACTACTGGGAGTATACAGTTATTCTCGAATAATAGATCACACAGTTGAGTGACAATGTTATAAGAATATGCATTGTTATCTAATTTAATTTCTCCTGGAGTTGACAAGGAAGTTTTAAAAAGAGTCGACGACTTATACTAGCAACACTGCATGTACATGTAGTTTGTGTGAAAAATAACACATTTGTTAGAGATTGCATCTTCTTAACATATTTAATCATGATATGTAGTCATTCTCTGTGAATAGACATGGGTGAGTGGTTTCATTTTTGAATGACTTTTGTTGTAGTATATTTGTGTTCAACTGCCTTAACTTCTCTTTCTCAAGTTAGTTTACTTCTAAAAGACCCTTAATTTCTAATGTGATTTGTGCTTGGAATTTTAATCTACATAGATACAAAACCAAGGTGCATAATACACAGACAAGGCACTTATGAACTGGGGTGACATATAGAAAGCAAGACGAAGAAGGTCGAATGGAAATGTCGCATCTGAAAGCTTTGTTGAAGATTGTTGATCATCATCACTGAAAGAAAATTAATTACGCTCTTAATACGAACATAAATCAATTTATAGCTTGTATTATGAGTAGTTAGTGATTGATATAAAGCGACTCTTTGTTTATCAATTTATAAAAAATATGATATAAGCAACATGTTGAAAGAGAAATAACACTCAGGGATCACCGTCCTGGAGGACCCAAGGTCATTGGAGCAATATCTTAGATTTCCATGTTGAATTTTTTTGGAGATAATTGCTCTGCTATTTTTTTCATTTGCATGGTAAAATTCAGGATGGAATCCCACCAAGTCCAATAAATTTCTTACAAATTTTTTATTTATTTTCACATGCTTTTTGTTAGATTTCTTGATTTAGAATTGAATTGTTAAAAAACTAATTGGCTTATTTGCTGTAGAATGAATAACTATGAAAAGATTTAAGCCATGAAAGTGGTTGAGAGCAAAATGTGACTAGTCTTGGAGGGGGAGTATATTACAAATGAAAAAAAAAAGAGAAAGTAAATTGCTAAGATTGCTTTTAATATGAGATACTGAATACTTGTTGAATTTGGAAATATGCTGGAATTGAATGTCAAATTTTGATACATAAAATATCCTAGAAATAGTTAAAGCAAGATAAAGAAAATTTTATAGGTCACGGGCCAACTAATTCGTTATGTTTTTTAGAGATATGGTCATTTGAAGTTGATCCAAGTAAAATCTCATATTGAAACTCAATTGGTAAGAAGGCTTTCAATCCAACTCTGTGTTAGAGGATTCTAATGACCTTAATTCATATCTAAAAAAATAAATTGTCATTTCTTGCTATATCAAAAGTGAGAAGTAAAAATAAAAATATATTTTAGAAATAAGTGAGAAGTAAAAATGAATAGAGGGAGTATTAAGAAACATCTATTTTTAATAAGGACGACATTCAAATAAGACCGAAGAAAGTATACGCAAAAAAATAAAAATTTAAACATATTTTTACATTAAAAAAAAAGGACTAATGATGAAAATAGAAGAGAGATGGTTTCCTTTTTATTTAGTCAAATGTCATTATTATGGTGTTGGGATTTAGGTGTGCTCCCTATACCTGTTTATTCTCTTACATTTTTTTTTTAATTATCTTTTATTTGTTTTTTGATGTAAATTCTAGTCTGATTAAATTTAAATTTGTGTCAGAAAATTTTATATTAATGGATGAAGAGTTTCTTAAAGGCAACCTCATGCCTACAAAAATTCAAACTCAATACCTCAATTAGAGATAAATAACATTTACCACTCCACTATAATTTTTATTGATTAGAACTATTTATTCTTTGAATTACTTTTTGGCTTTTATATCAAACATAAATAAATTGAAAAATATTTATAATTTAGCAAAACCCCCCCTTAAATTGTGCTTTATAGAAAGAGCGAGTTACATATACAATATATAAGAAAATCTAAAGCAAATTTTATGAATTCAATTAAACAAGTTTTTTTTTTTTAATTCAAACAATATAATTGTCTGCTAATTATCCCTAAAAAAATGTATACCTATAATAAAATCACAATTATTCCAAAATTTAATGATCTTAAATTTTTAATTCTATTTTTCCTTTGACTAGTACTTGAGGTCATGTGTTTAGATCCTAGATTGGATTTTCCTTTGTGGAGATTGGAGAATTAGGTTGTAAGATTAGCATCATGAATTAGATGGAATAACACTAGTGTTAAATTATTATTAAAAAATGGATAGAGTGGCCACATCATATGTAATAATTATTTTTAAATGGCCTGACCAAATTCCATGTTCGAATGTGCCCACTAATCCCCGGAACATTAGGGAAATAAAGAAATTAGTTGACTACTTGAGTACTATTTTCCGCTCCATCGTTTGATTTGAAACAAGTTATTCAGAAATTCGTTATTCTAATAATGTATTTCATCGGATATGCTAAATATATAATTTATTTCATTATTAATGTATAAATAGTGGGACAAATCATTTAAACATTATCTAATACCTTTAATTAAACGCAAAATAAAATGATCATGAATTTTATTCTGAAATTATTATACCTTATATCTCACACGCAAATCAATATATAACCTAATGGGAGTGACAATCCGATAATGATCGTCCAACTCATTCCCATTTGTTTGATCAAATCAAATACAATAATAAAGAATTATTACGCTACTGTCTTTTTGAGCTGGTTATAATTGATTATTGATTTTATATCTTCGAAGATAATAATAAAATTAAGCCTATTATAAGCTCCTCCTTGTTTTAAGTAGTATATGCTGTCACGCAATGGCGAAGGTAGAATTTTTAATAAGGGGTTCAAAATTTGAAGAACTAAACACACGAACTAATCGAAGGGGATTCAACATCTACTATATATACATAAAAAATAATTTTAACCATATATAAATAATAATATTTTTCGCCGAAGGGGGTTCGGATGAACCCCCTAACAAAAGGCTGGCTCCACCCCTGCTGTCATGTACAAAAGTTAAAAGTTCCACTCCTCCGTCCATATGAGTTTATCACTTTTCATTTTACACGATGCTTAAGAAATCATAAATAAGAAAATAATTTTATTAATTCACCCCTTAAAATCTTCTTAAAAATTTTACAAACAAATGTGAACACTTTAAAAAAAATTAATTGCAAGGGTAATATAGAAAAACTTTAATTAATGTTTTCTTAATTTAGTAAGATGGACAACTAATAAGGAATAATTATTTTTAATATAATGATCAACTAATATGAGACGGAGAGAGTTGTAGACATTGAAAATTTATGAGATTTTGTGTATTCAATTCTAGTTGGGACTGTAGAAGAAGTATTTGATTCCAGTTAAATTTCTTGGATACTACTCTAATCCTAAATCCTAGATTATGTCTATATAACAAGTATTATATCATGAATATTTCACAAATTCATGCGATATTCATAAAGAGAGATCAAATCATCCTATTTTGAGAAAAACTAATTTATTTTCTGTCACTAAAAATATTTTGTTGCAAACAGGAGTATTCATAATTCGATCCTCTGAATCATTCAATATAATATTCTTCCTACATTACCCTTCCATTGGCGCCAAAACCATTCAGCCCCCAGTGGAACATTGAGGGTAATATGGTAAAACAAAAGAGTTACAGTTACCCGGCCGGCAGAATGTAGGAGTTCCACGTGGCAGCTGAGGATTTAATGCTCTCCATCTCAATTTATGTGACCTAGTGAAACGTAAATTGGGAGGAAGAGTAGTATTTAATCCATTTGAATGAGAATAATATTGCTCTTTCACTATACCAATAATATCGTAGCCTTTTAGCAAATCAGAATGTTTGACGCATTGTTAAAAAGCAAGTTCTATACCAAATGGTGAGAATGTCAACTCTTTAATTTTCTCGACTTGTTTGGAACTGAGGCGTAATAGTAGTAGACTCGGCATGATCAATCTTTTTGTGTGTTTTGTCTGGTGCAGCAAGTCTACAATCAAGCAGACAAAGACTCGAATCGAGCTGATCAGAAAAAAAAGAGATGCTATGCTGAAATATTTGAAGAATGATATGGCTGACCTTCTTAAATCTGGAGCTGATGTCAATGCCTACGGCAGGGTAAATTTCTTTTATTATAGCTACGTTTCGTAGTCTAATGTTGTAGTCAAGAGGCAAATCGAAGATCTTGAGTACTTAGTATGAGTCTGATCTAATTATATGCATACATGTTACAACTTTCTTATAATATGTTTCCTTGGTTCGAGCTGAAAGCAATAGCCTTAGCTGAAATTAAGTACTTGTTTTAGATTCGCCTTTGAAAATTGAACAGTGCACAAACACTTAATAATAGGCCTCAATAGTGTTATTTGTTTCATTCTAGTGCTTTGTATGGAGAATTCGATCGATCAATAGATTCTGATGTAAAAGTTGTGTTGATGCAACAGGCAGATGGCCTTCTTGTTGAGCTCAATATCTCGAGCTGTTACGATTGCTTGGAACAATACTGTCTGCATATCTCGAGTCACCTCGCTACCATGAGTAAACAGAGGTAGATAGTGTTAACTGTGAGGTGAAATGGCCTACTGAGAAATAGGACTAATCTCCTATTTTCTGTGTGATTGTCTTTTTTTTAGGGAGTGCCCGGAGGAATGCAGAGAAGCTGTATCGACTTTGATGTTTTCAGCAGCAAGACTTTCCGATCTGCCAGAATTACGCGAACTGAGAGATATATTTACTGAAAGATATGGAAATTCCCTTGAATGTTTTGTGAATAAAGAGGTAGTTACTCATAAGTCGCAACATAATTTCACATGGAACTCGTTTTCCCTCTCTGTTTTAAACGTATTCATATTCGTTCTTGACAGATTGTTAGTAAGCTGAAGTCTCCACCGCCTACAAAGGATATGAAGCTTCAGTTGATGCGAGATATAGCAGTAGTATCTGGTGTAAGATGGAATTCAAAGGCTTTGGAACATAAGCTATCGAAACCACAGATAGCTGTACAAGTAAGCCTTCTATACAATTACAACAATTCAACCATTGAAACATTATAGTCACAAACAATGCTTGTGACACTGTCAGTGTATAGAAGTTAAACGATTCTTACGTAGTAACTGTAGAGTAATGTGGAGAATCGAAAGGAGTTCCTTTGTCCTTTTCTTGGCCTTCACATATTCTGGCTTCGAGTTCATGTGTAGATGTTTTAAAACAAGTTTTTAGTTATCACAAAGTTCATGTCAAAGTTCTGCTTCTGTATACCTTAAATAGTAGTTTCACTTTATACCTATGTTGCACAGGACTCGCCGAAGAGTCATAATAATGAAGAGCACAAATTGCACAAGAAAATCGATGAATCAGTTCAGAGGAAAGAACATCAAAAGGCTAAGATTAATAATGAGAATGCAAGGACACATACAACTTCTAAGACAAAAAGGGAGCATCATTCATCTCATGGGAGAAAAGAAGTCCCTGACAATGTACGAAGCTTGCCTAAGGGAAAGGAGAGTGACAAACAGAAAAGAGATAACACAAGTCGCGCATCCAACAGATATTTAGATGACAAACCTCCAGCAAAAGATATTAAAGCGGATATTACTGGTAAAAATGGGCAACAAAATGATCCAAAGATCATTAAAAGTGTTTCTGAAGAAAAATCTGATGACAATACACCATTCTATTATAGACCAATTCAGCCTAGTTACAACAAGTCAAGAGCCTGCATTGTTAAAATCAGTTCAGATGCATCTCCAACCGGCACCACAGGGGAGACACACGGACATATAGAGATGAATCAGCGGGGAGTAAAGATTGTCAAAGAAGAAGATAGTTGTTTAAATGATACAATACAAAAGCCAAAACCGAAATCAGTTAGGACACGACTGCAGCCAATACATGATTGTGAAGAGGATTCGGATAGAAGATTGAGACACGGAAAACATGGGATAAAAATTGCAAGTGGTGATCATATTGATCAACGCGATGAAGAGGAAAAGATGATGGATAGACTTCTAATGCACTATACTAGGAAACAGACTTCTAAAACTGAAGTTAAGACACCAAAATCAGTTCTTAAATTAGCTGAAGTTGAGAGCAGTGAAGTATCAAGGAAGAGATCGATTCGTGTTGAATTGAAACAAGCAAGTCTTCCAGTGACACTTCGAGAAGGAGACACTCAAGCAAATCGCGATATGTTGAGTTCAAATGGGCATATACATCCCAAGCTTCCAGATTACGATGACTTTGTCACTAGACTGGCAGCTCTCAAAGGGAACTAATTATAAGAATAACTTTGTAGCAAATTAGATGGAATTAACCATTGTACCATTCTTCATATAATTAACTGTTTTCTCATCATATTCTTTATTGATTTACCTTTAAAAAATTAGACGTAATACTTTCAAATGTTAATATATAGTATATAACATTTTGATTTTGTACTATCTAACTAAGAAAACAGAATTGGAACTTTCATTGAACAGAGAAAAAGAATTACAATTTCTGAATTGGAAATCACATTAGAAAAAGAAAACTTCAGATTAATACAAAAGAACTTTTGGAATTAAAATAATTTCTAAATGCTATGCATTTCTATATATATCTTTGTTGATGTGGAAGGAACAACTGAAGCTCGACACATGGGACATTCTTTTTTCCTCAACAACCATTGTTTGATGCAGCCTGTGTGATATTCATGTCCGCATCCAAGTGTTCCAACGATCTCTTCATATTCGAATTCCATGTGACATATGGCACAAATTTCTTCAGTTTCCGTTGGATTATTTACTCCATCTTTAGGCACAACAACATGGTGAGTTCTTGTTTTAATATACTCCAATATAGAGTCCTCCTCCTTTTGATCATCACTATTGGCATTATAATTTGGCGGATTTATCCAATTTTGATTGTCTGACCTCAAGAGCCTATCCACAGAATCACGATCACTCAAATTAGTAATATTTATTCTACCCTCCATGATTATAAGGGGACTTCTTTTAATTGTTGAAAGGAATAGGAGCAACAGAAATCAACTTATAATAAGTTCTCGAAACAATAATTTATTTATAGAGATGCACATGATATTTCCTACTTTGTTAATAAGTTGTATTTCCTAGTTTTGTTTGAAATGGGATTTATGGATATGACCGGTATTAGTTCCATTTATGGTATTACTTGCTAAATAGGTTTAATATCATAAACCTTTTGTTTTTGGAAACTTGAGTCCAAAGAACAAAGGAAATATTGTAAAAAAAAAAAAATCTCTTCGGATTTTCCCTTTCAAAACATGCAAACATTAATGTAATTAACGAGCGGCGTGCCTCTCTTCTTATAAGAGAATATGTTACTATCCCTCACTTTTGGCGCACTTGTTTGATGAGCTAAATCTAAGAGCCATATAAGTCAAAAGCTAGCCTGAGACCTAAAAATACAAGGTCAAAATTCATCCCTCTTTTACCTGTATTTGACTAGTAGAGCTAATAAATGGCCCTTTTATCTATGTCGTTTCAAGTTCAGTCATGTCTGATTAGAAGTTCCAAAGAACGAAACTTTTACGCCAGTTTTTTTGTAGACGTTCACTTGCATCACATGCATACACAAATGTGCAATAAGCCAATAAGGTCACCCAAAACATAGCTCTCCCACTTGAGTTATCTTAGCCCCAAGCCTTGTTATTCAATAATATTGAAAAAATGACTGCGTAAAGTAACAACTAGTATGGAAAGCTGATCGCCTTTGGACACCTTCGCTGGTAATCAAACCGTGTCGTTTCCACAACCACTTTGATACTTTGTTTATAGTTTTTTTAAGTTATGCAATAGAAGTGGGGGCTAGTGCTTGAATTGAAGTAGCGTCTATGGAATATGAGTAGGTTTCTTATAAGAAGGGCTAAGTGGCGTATTCTCTTATTTCCTAAATTATTTCTTCTATAAAAGCAAGTCACTTGTTTCTTACTCTTTCCTTGATTTGTCAATTTAAATTTATTGTATTCACGTTATTAAAAGATGGAAAGAGGAATTAACTTATTTGTTCTATGTGGGACGAATTAACGCTAAAATTGGTTCATCAAGCAAGAGAATAAAAAATAGAAATATAACAAAATTACACCAAAATAAATAAATAGAGTATATGACAAAAGAGTTTCCAGAAGAACGTCAAATACATGCCTAAACTAATTCTGTCATTAACACTAACACAAAAATTGATTGGATACTACATTATCATTATACTCAATCATTACTATATTTAATATGTTCTCTACTTTAAAAAAAAAAGGAAAAGGACAATTTCAAACGAAAAAATCTAAAAAATAAGCTTTTCGATGTTCAAGTATCAAGTCTCCGCTAATTCATCCTTGGGAAAAACTCTAGAAGGAACAGCAAATCGAGCTGGGAATGATCTAGAAAAATCCTGAGTGTCAACCAAAACCGATGAACCTTGATCAAAATTTTGAGAATAAGAATCCGGATCATAAGTAAACCGCAATGACGATGACTTAGACTTGAAATTAGAGTGATGTTCAAATAAATTCTTCTTCATCTTTCTCCATATTAATTTCCATGTAGGTGTTTTCTTCTTCGATCTATCGTAACCAATATTATGTAAATCATCCATGAGAGAACAAAGTTAAGAGTAGTGTGAGTTTTTGATCTGATCTAATGTTATGGTAATAAGAGTGTTCCCCTATTTATATTGGAGAAATTTACTCAACCTCCTTAACCTCCACGGTTTAGGAAATAATATAATATAATATAATATATATACGCACTATTTGAATGGGATAATAATTCTCTTTGTTTTAAATTAACCGCTATGCAAAATTACAAATTTCTAAAATAGTTAGTCATGAATTATAACATGTACTTTCTATAAATAATAATTACAAATTTAAGCAATAATATTATATCGAAATTAAAATCTCCTACATCACTTTATCTTTTTTTTTTGGTGGGTGGGGGTGCGGGGTTCAAAGCCTCATTGTGCCTTTCATAATTTATTTATTTTTTTGGTAGAGCATAAAATTCCTTTATCGATTTTATTACTTATATTTAGGACATCATTCAAACGACTTATTTTTAAAACTTAGATTTTTAAAAAGCATAGTAGGACAAACATAGAATTTCATCTGTTTTACTTTTAATTGTTATTGTCCTTTTTTTAGAGTTAAACTATAAGAAATTTGACTAATATTTTACGATATATTTTTTTATCATATTGATATGCAAAAGAAATTACATTTTATAGTATTTTTCGTATAGTTTTTGTAAATTTTTTGTTTAAAATATCAAATTAATGTAATCTAATTTAACTTTGAAAATTAGTCAACTTGACTTTCGAAAAGTGTAACATGACAATTAATAGTGGACAGACCCCGTATGATTTAAGACCAAATGAATCTTAGTATGCTATACAATAATTAATTCATGGAGAGATTAACAGTTAAAAAAGTCCTATTAACACATTGCCTTGACATTTCTTCAGTCAACGACCATGAGCTAAATCAATACAATAATTAATTAATATGAACATGTCAACAAAATCTCAATGTAATAACTCAGGAGAATTTGAAAAATACATTTCTCAATGTATATTTAAAAAAAAAATACATAACAATGATTCAAGCCGTTAATTTAAATTAGGAGAATTTAATATCCCATTCAAAGAGTGAAAAGATATATTATTATTTCCTAAACCAAAAAGGTTAAGGAGGTTAGAGTAAATTTCTCCAATATAAATAGGGGAACACTCTTATTACCATAACATCAAATAAAAAACTCTCACTACTCTTAATTTTGTTCTCTCATGGATGATTTACACAATATTGGTTACGATAGCTCGAAGAAGAAAGCACCTATATGGAAATTAATATGGAGAAAGATGAAGAAGAATTATTTACTTGAACGCTGCTCCAATTTCAATTTCAAGTCCAAGTCATCATCAATGCGGTTCACTTATGATCTGAACTCTTATTCTCAGAATTTTGATCAAGGTTCATCAGACTGGGTTGACAGTCAGGAATATTCTAGATCATTCTCAGCGAGATTTGTTGTTCCTTCTAGAATCTTCCCTAAGGATGAATTAATAGCTTGAAGAAAGAAGAAAAAAATAAAGTTTTATCTTTGAGACTTGGCACTTGAACACCAAGAAACTTCTTTTTAGGTTTTTCGTTTGGAATTGTCCTTTTCTTTTTTCTTAGTGAAAACTAAATATAATGATAATGTATTATTTAATTCATTTAGAGAACTCAAGAAATCATAACGCATCAATTTTTGTGTCATTATAGTTTTTCGTTGCATTTTTTTTATAATTATTATATATTCTACTCTAATTTAGTGTTAATCACATAATTTAATTAGCAGACTCTTTTGTTGTACTTCTAATTTCTCCCCTTTCGACTGGTGAAACAACTTTGCGTCTTAATTAATTCATCCCGGCAAGAAACGAGTCAATTCGGTTATAGTTTTGCCTTGATTTTTTTACTATATTTGAGTTTTAGTTGAAGGAAAGTCGAAATATTACCATAAAAGTGTAATTCTCTTACATATATTTGATTATTCTTTCTTTAGAGGAAAAAATTGGAACTCTATAAATTAAAGACCTGTCAGAACGCAATAGCATCCGCAATATAAGTACATCAATATTTTCTTTAATATTAGTTTTTCATAAATAGGCACTTGTCCAAACCATATAATACTATCATATTTTTAGTATAAATTTTTATTATCTCATTTATCGTAAACATAATTTGCAATGCTAAATCATCTTTCTCATATGGGGAAGATAACTTTGAATTCTTATCTTATTTGAGAATATTTTTATTTTTAACATCATGCATAAAAGCTTTTGTGTAGATTCTATTGACTTCCACTTCATACACAAGTAAAGGGACATGCTTTATGGATAAATCTTCTTTTTGAGCAATTTATTTTGTCTTTTTCAGCTATTATATGCTTTACAGGTTATATTGGCCCCTTATCTTTGACTTCTTTTTTTTTATATTATTTTCATTTGATGTTGAGGTAAGCCAATTAAGGTCTATATGAATATTTCACTTTGATTCTTTTTTTCATGCTGTAGATGCCACACAAATCAATAAATGTTCCACTAAGTTAACCTTTATTGGGAAACGAACAACCAACTCTAGCCATACTACTTCCTCCGTCTACTTTTAACTTTTAATTTGTTAGGTTGCGCTTTTGAATTAATTAATTTTCAAAGTTAAATTAAATTATATTAATTATATTTTAAACAAAAAAATAAATATTCAAAAATTATAGAAAAGTACTATAAATTACAATTTTTTACATATCAATATAATAAAAAATATATTGTAAAATGACAGTCAAAATTCTTATCGTTTGACTTTAAAAAAAAAATTATGACAATTAAAAGTAGACAGAGAGGGTATTAATTTATGTTATGACCATCTAGTTAATGCACTATTTTGAGTTGTGTCCACGGAGTGAAATCAAATAATACTCCTGTAACGCCTGTTAGGTCATTTTGAGTACTAGAACTATTTTTACTCTTTTCGTGAATTTTAAATGAGAATCTTGAATTAATTGTGTAACTACGGTTATTTATTAGATGGGTATTTATTAAATAATTAATTTAATTGGTGCTTAATGGGCTAAGTTGATAATTTATTTAAGGAAAAATTGTATAAAATAACAAACTAATAATTCAAATTAAATGTTATAACCACAGTTTGATTTAATTGTAACTCGTAGCAAACAGTTGTCATTCGCCTCTCTCCCTAGGTTTCTCGCTCGCCAGTCTCTCCCTCGCCTCTCTCGCTTTTATACAAACACAAATGTATAAAATGTGTTTATGTTTGTATACAGATAGAGAAAACTGTATATACAAATACAAATGTATATATTTTCGTCCTATACACTTATAATTATACAAATACAGATCTTCCCCTGCCCAGTTCTCTTTTGCCTTTCTCTCTTTCTCGCTTTATACAAACACAAATTATACAAATTACAATGTATAATTTATGTTGTATAAAGCGAGAGAGAGAGAGAGAGATTTGATATACAAATGTTTTATTTCGATTCAATTGTATACAAATTCAAATTTTATGCAGATATACAAACACATAAAATTGAATTGAGAGGCTGTCAGCGATTTATACAAACAAGAGGCTGCCATCAATTTATACAAATGGCCTGCCAGCAAAATTATATAAATCTGAAGCTCCTGTCAGCGAGTTATATAATCTGATGCTCCATAGCAAAATTATACAAACTATAACTATAACATACAAATATGATTTTTTATGTGTGCTATATGTGAAAGTTGTTCTTTATTTAATACCTTATGTCACTTGGTCCATTTGTAAAACATGAATTGAAGTTAAAAGGTGTTATTATTCTTTTTTTTTTTTAACTTATTAAATTAATTGTGACTCAAACCCTCAGGGGAGAGAACGGCAAGAACGACCTCAGGTAAGCAAATTTTCAATTGAATTTTATTCCTTGCCAATGTTGATGAATTGCATGGATATAGTGATAATATTAGTGATATTAAATTGTGGGTAGAAGAGGATGAAATTATAGACTTAATGGCCAAGGTTGGTTGTTGCACTGTAGCACCACTATTGTTGTGAATATTACTTATCTGATTTGTGACATTGACTTCGGCTTTTCGGTGGAGGTAGGTTATGATTTATTCTATGTGATAGATAGACTCTTAATAGCAATTGATATTCATTGAGTGATATTGTGAAGTCTTATATGTACTTGGTTGCAGAGGCGGATCTAGGATTTGGAGGTCGTGGGTGCCACATCGTTCAAGTCAGATAAAAGGATCGGTTGCTTTAATTTTGGGTTACAATTCAGGTTATTAATCTTTTTTTATTTATATAAACAAATCGATCAAATATGCATGTTAGTAATATTTTTTTTAGATATTCCGAGATTAGAGATAACTAAACAATTAAATTTTTATTTACTTTTTCGAATTAGATGTCTTATTCACTGAAACTTTGAGAAAAAAAATTTCACATTAAAATTTGATCTTGTATAAACTATCTAATAGTATGAACTTAATATATTCATATTACATTGACTTTATGTGTTAGTGGAGATATATAGTAGTGAAAAAATAAAAATTATAGTTTCAGCCTAGTCATCTTACTTAGCAAAAACATCAGTGAAGATCGAAAGAACCTTTAAATTAAAAAAAAAATCTAATAATAATATTCATCATTTTTAAAACTTATATTTTTTAAAAACTACTATTTAAATATATTCTTAATAATATTTATTTGACATTCATAATTCAGTAGTCATTAATTGATAAAGAATAAAAATGTAACACTCATATCAATAGGTTAATAATTAGTGAAAGAGAAAGTAAAAAAATAAAATTAATTGTGAAAAGGAGTCAATTTGAATTAATAAAGAATAGTAAATAAATAAGAATGAATGGAGAAATTAAAGCCCTTTGCACATTAATGAAAAAGACAAAAAAGAAAAGAAAAGAAAAAAAGGAGCAAAACAAAAACAAGTGCTTCCGTGAGGTTCGAACCCGCGTTGCAGTGTGGCAAGCGAGCTCCTCAACCAATTGAACTATTCAACACTTCAGTCATTGGATGGCAAAGTTAATTTATATTTAATTATTATTTTATATAAATATATATATATATATATATATATATACACACAGCGTTTTTTTTTTAGATCACTGGGTGTCGTAGTGCCCCCACCTGTCCACGTAGATCCGCCCCTTCTTGGTTGTTGTGGTTAGGATAACTCATGTGTTGTTGTGATTGTTCTGTAATCCCAAGACCACAAAATTCATAATCTTAAACTTGTTCTATTAAAGTGATGCATTGAATATAGAAGGCTTTATGAAATATTGTTAAGGAAGTGGAAAGAGATGATAAAGAATGACAAATGAATTAAACAATATATTTGGATTGGGTACCACGAGCTGGCATGGTATTATTGAATCGGGTGTCACATTTCGACACGATATTATTGGATCGGGTGTCACGTTCCGACACGGTAACATTAATGGAAAACATATTGAATTAACTGAATGTACTCAATCTCAAAGAACTCATTTCCCAAATGAGAGTGGTGTGGAGGCATGAGTCCTCGTATGTGCGCTTAATATTATGATTGATTAAGTATTTGCTTCAGTTGTCACTTGTTCATGTTGTTTGTTGTTTGTTACCTGCTAAGTGCTATACTTGATTTTATACTATTACTTTATGCATATTAGTGTAACGACCTATTCCCATCATTATAGAAAAACCAACGGGGAAAAATTTTGGGCCAAAAAACTTTTTCGTAGTAACTTGGAATTTCCCAACCTAATTCAGATTTGGATGAAATCGGAGTCAGCAAGGTCTAGGAAAATCTAGTAACAATTGGGTGGTCTAATTATGATTCCGAGCACATGAGTGGATAGTTAAGATGTTAAGGAACTCATACGACTTTACAAAATTGAATACGGGTGAGTAGAACTCTTGGAATTGATCTTGGCGTGAACTGGTAGTTTCTGAGTGACATAGGATGAAGGTGTATTGTGAAATGGGAGTTTAGAATTCTCAAATTGACTCACTGGTTCCGTGCAAGCCACTGTGGCGGAATTATTCCCACCAAGGCGGGGCCACTGTAGCTGGGTGAGGACCGTTGTGGTGGGACAATCGCAATTTAAGTAAGAAATAAACCCCAAAATTATTTTATTCTGCAAGTTACGATCTTGAGAGCTAGGAGACGACCCCAAGTGCTTTCTTGACAGTTTTCCACCATTCTTGAGGCTAAAGATATGATTTTTCACTCCCCGAATCCATTTTTCGATTTATAAAACCTAGTTTCTTGGGTATTTATCGATGGGGGAGGGTTTTGATTTAGAAATTATGGTAGAATAATCCCAAATCTAGGTGTGGGGATTAAGGGTTCGATCTAGTATTGATAGAATTGATTGTAATCCGGGTAGTTAGACATCATTTATTGATTTTCGTGTTATATTGATTGTTTGTAGACCAAGAACAAGTGGAAAGAATCCTGAAAGGGAAGAATCAAGTTTCTTAGGGGATTCAACTTTGTTTCGAGGTAGGTGATGGTTGTGATTTCATGTTGTGTGATGCATGTTTGTTCTTACTTCATTATAATACGTGTATGTATGCGAATGCTGCATTATTGATCACACTATTTATAAATGAGGATGATTGAATAATTGTTTGCCATGAAATCATGACTTTATTGTATGATTATGAGAAAATACTTGTGATTGTGATTGTGGCTTGTTGAATGGATCAGGTGTTACGTTTCGACACACTAACTTGGATCAGTTGCCACGTTTCGACATAAATATGGGATCGATTGCCACATTCCAACATAAACATTGGATCGGGTACCACGAACCGGTACACTAACAGTTTGGATTTGGGTTCTATGAGAGGACAATTGACTTGACATAATTGTATATCTTGAAAATTGTAAAATGCTTTATTATTCGTAAATGATGTTGATATTGTATATGTTCAGTGTATGCATGTTATCATTATGTTGTAATAGCTTATGTATGTTGCACTTAGAGGGATAGCCGCATGATCCTATCAGTACACTGTGGTTGTGTACTGATACTGCACTTGCTCTTTCTTTATTGAATACAGGAAATCTTCCAACAGCTATTGACATACCTAGTTTAGAAGATCAGTAACCGTTTCGAACTCAAGAGTGAGCTAGTTCTTCAGGACTGCCAAGAGTTCTCTTTCGTTTAAAGTCCATATTTTCGGACTTAGACTTTCTAGTTAGTTATTCCTATGTTAGTTTAGGGTTGTACCCCTTCTTGTTTAGACTTATAGTTGAACTTCAGATGTTTTAGTACATTGACTTTCGGGTTCTAGGTGTTATTCCACATTTTTTTATTAGACTTTTGATTTGGAGTTTATCGGAACTCCCTATTTCTTTTCCTTAGCATTTAAACCTGTTTTTGTATCTTTAAATGCCTTAGTTTTTGGTTAAGTGCTTAGTCTAGGTTGTAGTAGTGGTTTTCCCATCGGAGGGTTAGTGTGGGTGTCAATCACGATGGTTTGAGTCGTGACAAAGTTGGTATCAGAGCCTAGGTTCGTTGATCTCGATGTACCAAAATGATTCTAGTAGTCTTGTGGAACGGTACAGAGACGTCTATAGTTTTCTTCGAGAGGCTATAGGATTTTAGGAAATCTCTCTACTTTCTTTTGTCTCCTTTCGTGCTCTAACTTGATTCCAATTGGTATCTGATGATTCAAATTGGTATCTAACCTCTTTCACTTTTCTATCTGCAGATGGTTAACACTAGGTTCAACGACGTCAGGCCCATAGCTCCCATCAATTCTCCAGCTAAGAAATCTGCAGCAAGAGGTCGCGGTCGAGGCAGAGACAGAGGTAGAGGAAGAGTTAGGGGTAGAGGCTGAGGAAGGGTGGCGCCTACTAAGAATGGATCACCGATTGGAGATGCTCCCAAAAGTGAGGCCCCTCATGTACATCATGAAGAGATAGAGGAAAATATTGAGGTTGAGGATAAGGAGAATGTTGGACAATAGGAAGAAGTGCAGGCAGAGACAGGTGTTCCTCCCTTAGATCCAGTGTTAGCCCAGCAGATTATGTCGTTCCTGAAAAGGTTGGTTGGTCCTGGAGTGCTTCCCTCCGTTCAAGCAACTCAAGCTCCCGCCAATCCCTCTATTGCTATCACTGTCCCTAAGGTGGGTGGAACTGTAGGTAATGATGTTTTCTTTCGTCCTTTGTTGGGTCATGTTATGACTGGTAATGAGCACGAGATGTTGACTAAGTTCTTGAAGTTGAAACCACCTGTGTTCCATGGTTCTGAGAGTGAGGACGCCTATGAGTTCATTCTAGATTGTTATGAGAGGCTTCATAAGTTGAGAATTGTCCATCAGCATGGGGTAGAATTTGTAACCTTTCAACTTTAAGGCGAGGCTAAGTAGTGGTAAAGAGTTTATGTGGAATGTAGATATTCAGTTTTACCTCCACTCACTTGGACCCAATTTCATGCTTTTTTCTTGGAGAAGTATGTGCCTCGAACTTTGAGATATGGTAAGAAAGATGAGTTCATGGCTTTGGAGCAAGGTGGTATGTCTGTGGCTGCTTATGAGGCCAAGTTACATGCATTGTCTAGATATGCTATGCAATTGGTGACTACTGAGGAAGATAAAATCCTTCTATTTGTTAAGGGACTAAACTCTGAGTTACAGGTATTGTCTATTCATATGACCTCTGTAGGAAATAACTTCAATGAGGTAACGGAATTTGTGAAGAAAGTAGACGGGGTGAGGCAAGACGATCAGGCTAAGGCATTGGCTAAGAAAGCTAAGAATTCAGGCAACTTTCAGGGTTCTTTCTCCAGAGGTTCGGGAAGGCCAACTCGTGCAGCCCGACCAATTTAGTCCGCTATGCCCGCTTTTACAGGTAATTACTCCAAAACTTCACCTCAGAATTTGATTCAGGATAGCGAGGAGCCACACCTTTGCCGGGCAGCAAGCCATCTTTTGATCGTACATGTTACAACTGTGGAGAACCTAGGCATATGAGGAGAGATTGTCCCCACCCACGCAGGTTGAATTCCATACAGCAGCAATCTAGAGCAGTGGTACCCACGGGAAATGGTATTAATAGTCGAGGACGTCTACAAGGTGGGCGAGGAGGAAATCACCGAGGTCGTGGATGTAGGGGAAATGGTAACGCAGGCAGAGGTACATTGCAGCCAGGGAAGGCACCCGTCAAGATGACAAGGCTCAGTATTATGCCTTTTCGAGCAAGATCGAGACGGAGGCGTCTGACGCAGTGATCACATGTACTATTCTTATCTATGATCGGATGGATAATGTGTTATTTGATTCGGGTTCTACTTATTCTTATGTATCCGTGCGATTTGCCTCAAAATTTGCTATAATTTGTGATATATTTGATGCCCCCATCCATGTTTCTACCCCAGTTGGAGAGTCTGTCATAGTCACCCATGTCTATCGTGTTTGTCCTATTTTGTTTATGGGTTTTCAGACTTTGGTTTTGGTGATTTTGGATATGACTAACTTTGATATAATCTTAGGCATAACTTGGTTGTCCCCCTATTATGCTGTGCTTAATTGTTATACTAAGTCTGTGACTCTAGAAATTCCAGGATGGGTAAAGTTAGAGTGGGAAGGGGGTGTACAAGCCTAAGCAAGAGAAGATCATATCCTTCATTCGGGCTAGGAAACTGGTAGGGCAGGGTTGTTTGGCTTATTTAGCTCGTATTCAGGATGTTGAGGTTGAGTCTCCATCTATTGAGTCTATTCCTGTGGTGGAAGAATTTAAAGAAGTGTTTCCTAATGATTTACCTGGTATGCCTCCGGATAGAGATATAGATTTCTGCATTGATTTGGAACCTGGTACTCGCCCCATTCTATCTCTCCATATCATATGGCTCCGGCAGAATTAAGAAAGCTTAAGGCTCAAATCCAAGAACTTCTTGATAAAGTTTTATCCATCCTAGTGTTTCACCTTGGGGTGCCCCAGTTTTGTTTGTTAAGAAAAAGGATGGTAGTATGATGATGTGTATAGATTATCGGCAATTAAATAGGGTCACCATTCGAAACAAATACCCATTACCGAGGATAGATGATCTTTTTGACCAATTGCAAGGTGCATCAATTTTCTCTAAGATTGATCTAAGGTTTAGTTACCATCAGTTAAAGATTAGGCCTGAGGATGTGCCCAAGATGTTATTTAGAACCGCTATAGGCACTATGAGTTTCTAATTATGTTGTTTCGGTTGACAAATGCGCCTGCAGCTTTTATGAGTTTGATGAATGGTGTGTTCAAACCATTTCTAGATTCGTTTGTTATAGTCTTTATTGATGATATTTTAGTGTATTCAAAAAGTGAGGATGAGCATGCCGACCATCTTCGTATTGTTCTGGGTGTTCTTGGGAAACAAAAGTTATATGCAAAATTTTCTTAGTGTGAATTTTGATTGACTTCGGTTGCATTTTTGGGGTATATAGTTTCAAAAGAAGGGGTAATGGTAGATCCTCAAAAGATTGAGGCAATTAAGAATTGGGTTCGGACTAGCTGTGTGACGGAAGTTAGGAGTTTTGTGGGGCTCGCTAGCTACTATCGTCAATTTGTGAAGAACTTTGCTTCTATTGTCACGCACTTGACAAATTTGATAAAAAAGGAGATACCATTTGAATGGATTGAAAACTGTGAGGAAAGCTTCCAAAAGCTTAAGACTTTTTTGACCACCGCACCTATTCTAGCACTATCCGTTGAAGGTAAGGATTTTATAGTTTATTGTGATGCTTCACATTTGGGTTTGGGTACTGTGTTGATGCAAGATAAGAATGTTATAGCTTATGCATCGCGACAGTTAAAGGTGTATGAGAGGAATTATCCAACACATGATTTGGAGTTGAAAGCGATAGTATTTTCTCTTAAGATATGGCGGCATTATCTTTATGGTGTCAAGTATGAGGTGTTTACTGATCATCGAGCCTACAACATGTATTCACTCAAAAGCATTTGAATTTAAGACAGAGAAGGTAGATGGAGTTACTTAAGGATTATGATGTCACCATTCAATACCATTCGGGCAAGGCCAATGTAGTGGCAGACGCTTTGAGTCGAAAAGTGGTGAGTATGGATAGTTTAGCTTGCTTGAGTGTAACTAAGCAACCTTTGGCTAAGGAAATCCAGCCTTAG
Organism: Solanum pinnatisectum; assembly: GCA_035578085.1. NCBI lineage: Eukaryota > Viridiplantae > Streptophyta > Magnoliopsida > Solanales > Solanaceae > Solanum > Solanum pinnatisectum. Next base: position 9,211,790 of record CM069087.1, read on the forward strand.
AGTCTAAATTCATGCAGTTGGGCATCTAAAAAAAAAGCGGGGTGATAGCTAGCATTGAGGTTAGGGCCACGTTCATTGAGGAGATCAAGGCCAAACAATTTGAGGTTGGAGATGTGAAACCTTTGGGGGTTGATTTAGTGAAGGATGATCAAGATAAAGTGAGGAGCATCCAAGCTAAACTTTTAGCCGCCTACAATAGACAACAAAAGTATGCAGATCATAAGGTAAGAGATATGGCATTTCAGACTGGTGAGAAAGTTCTTAAAGTAACACCCATGAAAGGAGTGATGAGATTTTGCAAGGGCAAGCTTAATCCTCGTTACATTGGTCCCTTTAAGGTTCTTGATTGTGTAGGGCCAATGGCTTATAGATTTGCCTTACCACCCAACCTATTAGCAGTTCATCCGGTATTTCATATGTCCATGTTTAAGAGATATCATGGTGACGAGGATTACATCATAAAATGGGACTCAGTTGTGTTAGACAAAGACCTCAAATATGAAGAGGAACCGATTGCAATTCTTGATCGTGATGTGCGTAAGCTGAGGACCAATGAGATTAAGTCCGTGAAAGTTCAATGGAAACATCGTCCAGTTGAGGAAGCTACTTGGGAAATCGAGAAAGACATACGAGACAAGTATCCCCAGTTGTTCGTCGATTCAGCTACTACCCCACTTTTACTTTAGCCTATTTTTCCTAAGTTTGTCACTCGAGGACGAGTGATGGGTAAATTGGTATCTATTGTAACAACCTGTTTCCGTGGTTATAGAAAAACCAATGGAAAAAATTTTTGGGCCGGAAAACTTTTTCGTAGTAACTTGGAATTTCCCAACCTAATTCAGATTTGAACGAAATCGGAGTCAGTAAGGTCTAGGAAAATATGGTAACAATTGGGTGGTCTAATTATGATTCTGATCACATGAGTGGATAGCTAAGATCGTAAGGAACCCATATGATTTTACAAAATTGAATTCGGGCGAGTAGAACTTCCAGAATTGATCTTGGCGTGAACGGGTAGTTTCTAGGTGACATGGGATGAAGGTGTGCTGTGAAATGGGAGTTTGGAATTCTCAAATCAATTCACTAGTTCCGTGCAAGTTGCTGTAGTGAAATTATTCCCGCCAGGGCGGGGCCACTGTAGCGGGGTGAGGACTGTTGTGGCGGGACAATCGCGATTTAAGTCGAAAATAAACCCCAAAATCATTTTACTCTGCAAGTTTCGACCTTGAGAGCTAAGAGACGACCCTAGGTGCTTTCTTGACAGTTTTCCACCATTCTTGAGGCTAAAGGTAAGGTTTTCACTCCCCGAATCCATTTTTTGATTAGTAAAACCTAGTTTTTTAGTATATATCGACGGGAGAGGGTTTTGATCTGGAAATTATGGTAGAATAAGCCTTAATCTGGGTATGGGGATCAAGGGTTTGATCTAGGATTGGTAGAATTAATTGTAATCTGGGTAATTAGATATCGTTTATTGATTTTCGTGTTATATTGATTGTTTGTAGACCAAGAACAAGCGGAAAGAATCCGGAAAGGGAAGGATCAAGTTTCTTAGGGGATTCAAGCTTGTTTCGAGGTAGGTGATGATTGTGATTTCATGTTGTGTGATGTATGTTTGTTCTTACTTCATTATAATACGTGTTTGTATGCGAATGTTGCATTATTGTTCACACTATTCATAAATGAGGATGATTGAATAATTGTTTGCCATGAAATCATGACTTGATTGTATGATTATGAGAAAAGACTTGTGATTGTGATTGTGGCTTGTTGAATGGATCGGGTGTTGCATTTTGACACACTAATTTGGATCGGTTTTCACGTTTTGACATAAATATGGTACTGATTGTCACGTTTCAGCATAAACATTGGATCGGGTACCACGAATCGGTGCACTAACAGTTTGGGTTTGAGTTCCATGAGAGTACCATATACTTGACATAATTGTATATCTTGAAAATTATAAAATGTTCCGTTGTTCGTAAGTGATGTTGATAATGTATATGTTCGGTATGTGCATGTTATTATTATGTTGTAATAACATATGTATGTTTCACTTAGTGGGATAGCCATGTGATCTTACCGGTACACTGTGGTTGTGTACTGATACTGCACTTGTGCTTTCTTTGTTGAGTATAGGGAATCTTCCAGCGGCTATTGAAAGACCTCGTTTAGAAGATCAGTAACCGTTTCGAACTCAAGGGTGAGCTAGTTCTTCCAGGCTGCCATGAGTTCTCTTTCGTTTAAAGTCCGCATTTTCAAACTAAGACTTTCTAGTTAATTATTCGTATGTTAGTTTGGGGTTGTACCCCCTATTGTTTAGGCTTATGGTTGAACTTTAGATGTTTTGGTACATTGACTTTCAGGTTCTAGGTGTTATTCAGCATTTTTATATTAGACTTTTGATTTGGAGTTTATGGGAAACGCCCCATTTATTTTCCTTATCATTTAAACATGCTTCCGTATCTTTAAATGCTTTAGTTTTTGGTTAAGTGCTTAGTCTTGGTTATAGTAGTGGTTATCCTACCGGAGGGTTAGTGTGGGTGCCAATCACAACGATCTGGGTCGTGACAAATAGTTACTATTTTGATTCGACCGATGATATCTACTCAGTGCATGTAGCCTTGTACTGAGCGCTACTTGTGTTTTTCTTTGTTTTCCTTTTTTGGAGTGCAGCGAGTGTACCAACGACTTTGACTCATCCTCAGCTCTAGCCAGTCTCCAGCACATCAGGTTCCAGGGTGAGCTATTCATTCTAGCTCATGTTGGATTCTCTCGGTCATGGCATGATATCCTTAATTTTCGGACACAAACTACTTTATTTATTTATTTTGGTGTCTTTGATACTCTTAAACTTAGTATTTGGGGATTAGATGTCCTTGATGTGATGACGTTCAGATTTTGGGAAACAATATTCTAATAGACTTTAGTGGATTTGTATTTCTTACATTAATAAGATTTAAGTTTCCGCATTATGATTAGTATTTCATAAGTTGAACAATAAATATGTGTTGGGGTTGTATTCGTTGGTTCGCCCACCTAGGAGGTTAAGTGTGGATACCACTCATGACTCGTTTTGGATCGTGACAACTCCTTTCTTTGTATCTCAATTCATGTGATATTTGATTTTCGAAAGTCAGATAATGTAAGTCTAGTTAAAAATTAGAACATGAAATTTTTATATATTTGAAAATTAAGCTAAAAGGTTATGAATAATATTGAGCTGGATTCAAATGTTAAATAATAATGCACATAAATTTGAATTAAACTGATTATACAAAACGGTTGAGAAATTTTTTGTTAGATTATGGTGTGTATCTTGATCTAATTTATGTATTTTGTATTATAGTACACCGTACACCAAAATTTAATCATAATATACATTGTTATCTAATTAAATTGCTAATACAACATATTTGATAATTTTTTAACTAGGTTATGGTGTATATTTTGGTGTAGGTAAGATATATTATTCATCATGTTGAACTGACCATAGTTTAATCATAATATACATTATGTATGCACACCATACTTAGTATATATTTACTATAAATACATCAGTACCTATATGTTGAACGATATGATCGTGTACACAGATTTTAATGTGGTCAGCGTATAAAGCTACCTAACCAAAGTCATAAAAGAGCATATTATATAGAAAAGATGAAAAATATAAGACAACATTTTATCCCATAAAGTGAACATTTTAGAAGTAAATTTTGAGATTCGAGTTGAGCGTTGAGTGAGAGATCAAAGAGTGAGACCTAGAAGCATTCATCCAAGATTGTACTGAGATCGTAAATACTTTTTTTATTTCTTAACTAAATATCTCAGATTCGAGTTTGAAATCAAACTCATTAATCATCTTTTATGCTCATTATGGTATGAGATAGTAGATGTGTAACACCCCAGAATTTTTTTGAACTAAGACTCGAACTATCCTTCGTGGTGAGTAAGATTTTACCAAGGAATTCAATTAAGGAAAGTTACCCGAAAATATGAGGGGTATTTTGGTCTTTTCCTTACCCAATCGGATTTAAGCATTTTTAGTAAGGTTTTAGGAGTCTAAACTGATTAGAATTAGTTTCATTCATCCCCAAAAGCGTTTAGGGTTTTAGAGAGAAGATTCAAGAGGAGAAAAAGTTCAAATTTTCAAGCGTTCGTTCAAGAAATTCAAGATTTCACCAAGAACCTAGTTCTTTGAGGTATGTAAGCTTCCATAGTTTTGGGTTCGTTCACCCACACGCCAATCATGAGTTTCTTTTGTGAATATATCCATAAATATTGAGCAATTTAATTTCTTGATGAGTTCTTGATAAGTGTTCTTGAAATTTCCTTATCGATTAGGTTTTGATGTAAGATTCTACTTGGGTCAACTTCAAATGACCATATCTGTTAGAATATAAAGAGCTATGTGAGCCATAAAATATTAAATTAAAGTTATTTGAATCTACTTTCCAATGCCACCAATTTCGCGTCAATCCAATTTCTGAGTAAAAAGTTATGACTATTTTAGTAACCTATACAGTGTTGTTACGAATTTAGCCGACGGGAAAACATTAAAAAGGGTTGTTTTTGTTTTTTTACCTCCAAGAAAACCCTAAACGAATTTCTTGACTAAAAAAAAAGCTCAAAACAATCAGATTTTCATCTTTTAATCCATCATTTTCTTCTCTCTCAAACCGTACGGCAAAACCCTAAGGAAAAATAAAAGTAGAAGACTCCATTCAAGATTCTTTCAATCTTTTTTCAAGATTCTTCTTCAAGGTAAGTCTTTCTCCAAGAATTCAATTTTTGCAACTCAAAATTCTCCATACAATTATAAATCACTAATGTAAATGATAATTCTTGGCCATATAGATTTCAAGAAACTAATTCAAGAATCTCAAGAAAGGTTTTCTTGATCGTTTACCTTCAAGCTAGAGTTTTCAAGGCTTTTAATCAAGTTCTTCTTCAAGATTCTTCGAGATTCTTCAAGAACCTTGTTCTTCTAGGTATGTAAGGCTATCATAGTATTGAATTAGTTCATCCATACGCCCTCCATCTACTTTCAGATCAGTAAAAGAGTAATCTAGGATTCTACCCCTAGATTTGAGTATTGTTGAGATAAGTTGATTTTGAGTTATTGAGTTCATGTTTCTTTTAAAAGTTCTATTCCTAATTATCGAATTGCTATATTGTTAGTGAGATCCTTCATATCATGAATTATAACTCTTGAATTCATAATTCAAATTCAAGAATGAGTTAAGAGAAGAGTTCAAAAAAGTCTTTAAGTTCAATTGTGAATCCTTTGAGATCAACTGTCGATTTGAGCTAAGTTTTGAGGAAATAAGTATGAGAATGAGAAGATTCGTATACCTGAGTTCCATATTGTTATTTAGACCCTTGTGTCGAGTCTTTCATGCCCATAAATTCTGCATGAACTCCATCAGTTGAGTATCTTTGAGAGGAGTAGTATCTTCAAGTTCTAAGTATTGAGTATTGAGTCCCTAATCATTTCGGGATTATATTCCTAATCATGGAGCTACTACATGTTACCTATGAAGGTCCTTGAGTTGAGTAGTTCATGCCCATAATTCCGCATGAACCCTATGAGTCGAGCAGTTTTGAGATGAGAGGTATCATTGAGTCCTTGAGTTGAGTAGTTCATGCCCATAGTTCTGCATGAACCCTCCGAGTCGAGCATTTTTTAAATGAGTAGTATCATTGAAGTTCTTGAGTTTCAAGTATTGAGTTCTATCTATGGTTATTGAAAACCTTGAATTGAGTCGTTCACGTCCATAATTCAGTATGAACTCTATTTTAAAAGGTCTTTTGCAAATGCTTTAAACTTGTTTTAAGACTTGAGTTTTGAGTTAAGTAAAGAGTAAAAAGTGAAGTTATTTACTTCAAAAGAGTATATGGGGACTATGTATTCCCAAAGAGTAAATGTTTTCACATTTAAACAAGAAAGGAAACACCGATTTCCAAAAGAGCCTTTGAGCTATTTTTTCAGTAAAGAATAAATGTTTTCACATTTAAACAAGAAAGGAAACACCAATTTCCAATAAAGCCTTTGAGATAGTTTTTCAGTAAAGAGTAAATGCTTTCATATTTAAGCAAAAGAGGAAGCACTGATTTCCTAGAGAGCCTTTGGGCTAGTTTTTGAGTAATTATCTCAAACCACTGAAAGAGTTATGTTTTTAAGCATATGAGCTAGTTATATTTTGGGAGTTGTATTGAGCAACGATATGGGGGAGAGTTCAGACAACTCACAACCCCCATAAACCATGTAGCCATCGTGGGTAGAAAATGGTCATACTTTTTAGATAATTCCTTAGTGTTTTTTAGCATAGACTAGTGAATCCACTTAGTGAGTAGGTCTTATACTCTGGCAAAGTATAGGATAGTTCTGGCAGCGTGGGCGAGATGCAGTATCATCACATAGCTCATAGTGATGGTTGTTGGTTAGAGAAACTCCCACAAAGATATTTTGTATTCTTATATATAGAGAGTTATACTGTATTTTTATATACAAATTGAGTTATTATTGTATTCTTCAATACGATTGAGTTATTATCTATTATTTTAAAAGTTTTCTATATATTGCATCTTTTATTGTTGCTTTATCCTTGAGTATCTTGAGTTGAGTACCTTTGAGTTGAGATGAGTATCTTTGAGTTGAGTATCTTATTCTTGAGTTGAGTTTAGTTGAGTGAGTTAAGAAGAGGTAAGTATGTTTCCTTTTTATCAAGTTCAAGCCTATGTTTATGCTCTAGAATTCCCCTTACATGCTCGTACATTCCACATACTGAGCCATTTGGCCTGCATCGTTTCATGATGCAGATACAGGTATTCAGAGTCATCAACAGGCGCTTCGTTGATACCACATGCAGTTCTAGTTAGCTATGGTTAGCCTCCTTGCTTTCGGAGGGTTCCACTTGTACCTTCAGTTATATCAATTGTTAGGATGTCGTGGGTCTTGTCCTGACTTTCATCTTTGTCAGTTAGAGGCTTCATAGATAGAAAGTAGAGTTTGAGATGTTTTTTTTATTTATCTTATTAAATGTTTTAAGGACTTGAGTTGCCTATTGTTGGCTAGTTGAATATTCCATTTATATTCAAAGTAAATTATTTGAGTTAAAGCTTTGTAATTGAGTTTCATGAATTTTATTCAGTTTTTAAGCTTTTGTATGTTTGAGTTAGTCTTTCGCTTGCAGTCAGCCAGGATGAGGGTTCACTTGGGGACCATCAATAGTTCTCGAGTGCCAGCCATGTCTAGGGTGTAGACTCGAATCGTGACAAGATGAGTTATAGTTCTCCTTAATGTTTTGCAAAGCTCTACTCTCTTATATTCCGCATGCACATTGAATTACGAAATTAATTCTTGGTTGTCATTATAGTATATTCTTGTTTTAGTATTTTTTGACCCGGTTCAAACCTGACCCATTACCTTTAAAACCCTAAAATCCCAAATTCATTCCCCATTCTCCTAAATTCCAACCGACCCATCCTACATTCCCTCAAGTTTTCTCCATTCTTCTTCCCCTAACTCTTCTCCTTCATCCATTAAACTCCCAATTCCACCATTAAAACTCCCACCAAAACTTTTCTTCTTCCCCACCACCAACTATAAATCCTCCACTTCCCCACTTCTCTTTCACTTCTAAACCATCATTCCCCACAAAAACAAAAATTCTTTTTCTCTCTTCTCCCCACTGCCCAACCTGATCACCCCCTAATTTTTCTAACTTTTTTTTCCTTTTCTCTAGTTTTATAGGTTACAATGGCACCAAAAGCCAAGAATGTGGCGAGTTCGAAGCGAAGTCGAAAGGGTGAAGCATTCAAGTCCGAAAATTGGGAACCAATCCAAAATTTTGGGAAAAAGGCAGTGGAGCGGTATGGTTGGGAATGGTTTGAGTGTCAGCGCGAACCAAAGTATATGGGCGACGAATATGTCCATGAGGTAAGGTTGCAATCTCAATTTCCTGTTATTTATTGGACTGTGCTTGAGTTGGGGCTGAGATTTATTCTGGGAAATTGTAATTTTTCTTTAGTTCGTGAGTTTTATGCAAATTGGCTCACTGAAACTAAATATAAAATTGTTCCTATTAGAGGTGAGGATGTGAAGTTCAATGCTACGATACTAAATGAATTTTTGGGGACCCCGAATTGTGATTCTGATGACTTTAATACATTGAAGGATAAACCTCCTTATAGGGATATCCAACATACTTTATGTAGGGTAGAGTCCACGGCTAGGTGGGAGCGTAGCAAGGATACTGTGAGGTATAATACCCTCTATTATGTGGGATATCCGACATACTTTATGGTGTCTAGTGTGCTACTACCTGCGAAACATCTGACAGAGGTAACAAGGGATAGGGTGGTGTTGGTTTATATGTTGATGAAGGGGATGCCCATCAATGTAGGGGTGATTCTTAGACCAAACATGATGAAATTTAGGAATAATATGAGGTGGCGGTTTTGCTATGGGGGTTTGATCACCAGATTTCTGAGGGCCCAAGATATTGAGAAAGAGGCTGTGGACCTGACCATTACTTTTCACCCGGATCTGACGGGTAAGCTAGTTGTTGTGACGAGGACTAAGGCACTTGACACATCCCATGAACCGGTTCTGTCTGCCCAAGAGAGGTAAGCCCATGACAATAGTTTCATGGCTAGGATGTTTGGGATGGCTGAGTTGCAATTGCGGATCGGTGGACGTCTGGTTACTGATGCTGAGATGGAAACAATGGCAGAACACTATCCTTTGTCTAAGACTGCAGAGTTTTTGTGCAAGACTAGTCCTGCCTTTTTGGAGCCTTTGGATGATGATGAGGCTACTGCTGATGAGGCTATGGATGATGAGGAGGATGATACTGTGGATGAGGAGACGAATGCCTTGATGGTGTTCGATGGTGGTGACGACGAGGCCCAGAGACTTCAGGGAGTATTTCTAACCTTATACTTTGTTTTATTTGTGCACTGAGGACAGTGCTTATTTTTAAAGTGTGGGGTGGGTAATATTCTCTATTATATATAGCTATTTACTGCTTTATCGAGTCTAGTGTTAGTTTCTAGTTAAATTTTTTTTTCTTTTGGGTGCCACAGAGTTTGTTTTTGGTACTTTTACTGAGGATTGTCCCTTTGAACCAAATAGGATTAGTTTATTGCTTTATTGAGTCTTAGAGTCGTCTTAGGCGTGACAGCTCCCAATGATGGATGGATGACGACCGTCTTAAGGGAAAATTAGTCACATAAAAGAGTAGGATTGAGAAACCAACCTTGGTCTTTTGAAGCTATGTCCGAATAAGTTAACCAAACGTCATGGGTAGTCACATTTGAAAAAATGCAATAGATTGTTGACCTTGTAACTAGCATGTGTTCTTAAGTTTTGACTCAAAATAATATGAAAATGGGCTCAATTGTGTAGTAATACCATAATGAAAATTATATGAGCATGTTAGTTGATATATCCTTATATGTGTCATGATGCCATGTGTGGTGAAAATTGATTGGTTGTTGCTTAACTTGATATCTAGAACTTGCCTTGTGTGTGTTGAATTAGTAGCTTGTATGACTTAGGAAATGTGATTGAGGCGTTTCTTTGAATTAACCAATTCTTGACTCTACTTGTATTCCTACCATTGAAAATATCCCTAGTGAATCCCCATTGAGCCTTTAGCCTTGTTTATTGTAAACCACATGATAAGCCGAAACCCGTTTGTTTGATACCAAGCCTTTTGATCCTATGAAAATCCTTAATGCACTATGTTAAGAAGAAGCATTGAAAATTGTTGGTTGATATAGTAAGGGTGAAATGCTACCTTGTGTGGAAAAGAAAATTATGTTTTGGCCCTTGTCCTTAGTGACAATGTGCACCTCGACTAAAATTGAGGGTGGCTAATTTAGAACTATGCTCGAAACATTGGCCCTGATCCTATCAAGGATAATGTGTACCTTACTCGGATGTTAAAATCTAGAGTTTGGATGGCTGGTGCAAAGGCATGAAAAAAAACAAAAAACAAAAAAATATGATGAAAAAGAAATAAAGGGCAAATATGGAGCAACAAAGGGGGTATATAGTCATGAAGTGTATACTAGGAGGAAGGAAAAGCTATGAAGTAGATTGTTGGCAAAATAATAACATGTGTATTAGGGAGGTGTAGTCACTAAAATGATTCCCAAATAATCCATCCCTTACCTTAAGCCGACATTACAACCAAATGAAAGTCCTCGAAAAGTATAATGCGAAAGTAAGAACACACTATGGGCAAGCTTATGGTATGTTGAAGAAAAGTAAGAATTTCTTTTGTGAGAGTGAGTTGATTGTTTAAAAAAAAAAAAATTAAGCCTTGTTGAGTTTGAAATTGTTTGAATGAAAGGCTTTACTAAACATAAACAAGTGAGGGCATTCATGGCATGTGTTAGGATTATCTAATTGGTGTGTTTGCATGAGTTTGCATTAGCCCGGAAAAATAATAAAAGGGTCATTCTTTGAGCATGTGTTGTACTTGGTGTAAATGTTGTGAATTGTTGCATCCATTGTGAACTACAAGATCATGATTAAAAATGTTTGGTTGATTTTAAGGTGGGTTGATAAGTCCAAGGGTTGTGAAAAAGAGTTGATAATCTAGAGATTGTTTGAGGACAAACAAAATTCTAAGTGTGGGGTGGTGATCTTAGGCATATTTATATGCCTAAGTTGTCAATATTTGCCCATGAATCGATTAGATTGAAGAATGATCTCTAGTCATTAGCTTAATTCTTAGCGTAACTTGTGATGATTGTGCACTTACACACATGATTAGTTGTTTCAGGAACTCTCAAGGGAATTGGAGTCAACTTTGAAGAAAAGAGATGCAAAAGAGCATAAAAGCGGCTAAGGATGAAGGCCCCAAGGCCAGGTACACTGCTAGGCGCGAGGCGCCAAGGGCCAACATTCAGAGAGGCCTCTCAGGCGCGCTGAGAGGCACGACATGCCAAGGCTCAACATTGTGGGGCCTTTCTCAGGCGCGCTGAGAGGCGCGATGCGCCAAGGCTCAACATTCTGGGGCCTTTCTCAGGCGCCCTGAGAGGCGAGGCGCACCAACACTGATACAAGAAACTTTACATAATCAAACACTTATTAAATAATTACAAACAAATTTCATAATCAATTTTTAATAACTTGACAAAAAATAATAAGTAATCTACTATTGCATATAGTACAAAAAATCTACTCTGTCATGTATTTGACTTTGAATCTTTTCTTTTCCCTCTAAAAACTCCCAACTTTTAAGAGCCAAATTCACCACACAAAAAAAAATATTTAAAAAATGGATAGAATGAAATCAAAAGGTAAATGTGCAATGCACAAGATACGAATCGTGCACCTTTTAATACATTTTTAGGGTAATTTTCAAACAAAATGATCTTTTATTTTTATTTTTAATAACTAAACTTATGTTTAGTAGTCATAAAGTCTTTTAGAAATTAAAATCATACGAAACATAACGTGAAAGATATTATAATAAAAATATATATTTATAAAAAAAATTATTTTTGTTATGAGAAATATAAGTTAAAAACGCAACACAAAATAAAAGCATAAGTGTAAATGACCTCCAATAATGTTCAATGGCCTATTAGATTTTAGGAAAATTACACCTAATTATCTTTAAAATGGCAAGGGGAATAATAATTTGGCTGAGACCAACCACCATACTTTTTTTCAAAAAATCATTTTTATTTAATTAATGCTCAACGTACGTGTACAAAAACTAATACTCCCTCTGTCCCAATTTATGTGACTTTTCTTTGTAGTCAGTCCCAAAAAGAATGACACATTTCTATATTAAGTAACAATTTAAGTATAAATTTTCTATTTTACCCTTAATTAATTGATTTACAGCCACATAAATTTATATCATTCATTTTGGACCACAAGTTTTAAAAGTCTTTTTTTCTTTCTTAAACTCTGTGTCGAATCAAACAACCTCACATAAAATGGGACGGAGGGAGTAATAAATTTTAGAATTTAAATACAGAGGAGTTGAAATTTATACTTTTTTATATTTTTGTTAAACACTAATAGAAAGTTGTTTTATGTTTTGTAGCATTATCCAACCAGCTTATGAATTAATAAGAAAACTCTACATTGATTTAAATGGTGAAACTAAGAGCATAGTAAATCTCTTTCTAAGTTTTCAAGTTTTTCATTTAACGGTTGAAATATTTTAAAATTTTAAATTAAATTATACAAATTTTTGTACTGATAATATTTTTTATTATAATAAGATCTAAGATAATGTATTAAAAAACATGCAGATAACATCTCCTTAAATGGACTGACATTTGCAATATAAATAAATATTACCATGCAATGTTTGTTGTGAAATTAGTCCTAGAACATATTTTTAAGTTTGAAGAAGTTGCTAATCAAGAAGAAATATGTCAAACCCTTTAGGTTGAATTCTCTTTCGAACAATGGGAGATGCAAGAATTATACAAAATTTCTCCAAAACATCTTAGAACTCAACGTCATGGCAAGGTCACCTTATGCATTCTTTGCCATAGAGCTGCCTGCAACTAGTAGTCCAGTGTATTCACTACAACAAATGTGATATTTAGCTACAAAATTAATAGCTACACGTAAAATTTGTCACTTGATCATTTTTTGTGACAAAAACTTTACTTCGTCACTAGATACGTGAGCCACATACATTAGTGACAAAATATAAATTTTCGCAGCAAAGTTTTGTCCCTTAAGGTTTTCCACAAAAAAATGGTTTGGCTCCATTTATTGAATAGCATTAGCCACGAATTTTAAGTTATTAGTTCATTTCATTTTGTCACTAATAATGTACCTAATTTGTGACAAAAAAAATTGTCATAAAATTAATTTTGTTTTGAATACGAAAAAAAAATCGTCATGAAAATAATATTTTTACAATTGCGACAATTTAGAGTTTGTAGTTAAAAGATATAAGTTTTAGCTACAAATTTATATTTAATGGTGACCTTAATTTTCGTCACTAATAGTATACATAATTAGTGACAAACACCTTTGTCTCTAATGAACCAATGATTTAGTGACAACAAAGATTTGTCACAAAATATGCAATGTGTTAAACAAAAATGATTTAAATTGTGGTTAAATAATATAACTATTTTCTACGAAAAAAATCATAATTAAATACACATATGAATCGAGTCCATCAATTATTTGGGGAGGGGAAAAATAAATTTAAAAAATGACAATTCAATCATTTTTCTTAAATTACACTATTATAAATGCATCGCCCAAGAATGGCAATCGAGATTTGTATTTTGGCGGAGTACTATTATACCACTAGTTCATTAGTGCTTGTTGGTCTAATTTTATATTTTTATATATTTGACACTCTTCAACCGCTTTTTCTTCACGAAAATAATCAATGAATTTTACAATTATTTTATAAATAAATTGTCGATTATGTTAGTCAATTATTTTTAATGTGTTGACTGAATCTTTGACCAGAAAATGATAATTTGAGGTTTAATCATATTATTACTATATTATTACTATAAGTGGGAAGCTCCAAAGTAAAAAGTTGAATTACTATTTTGCCCCTTTACTAAATTAAAATTTGATTAATTATTTAATTAAATACAAATATTTTAATCACATAATGGTAGAATTTGAAGTTCATAAGCCCTTTAATAATTAAATTGTTATTTTCTTGGTAAATGAGTACATTGATATTGCTTTTAATCATAATCATAATTCTCATAACAGAAGAATTTGAAAGGTTATGATTGATTAAACAATGTAACTGAAATTTTTTTCTTCTGAAATAGCTACATTTTCCTTCTAAATAGACTCTACTGTTTAATATTGAAGTAAAGAATTTGAAGAGGTGTCATCATATATATATATATATATATATATATATATATATATATATATATATATATATTACTAAAAGTGGGAAGCTATGAAAAGTTAGATTACCATTTTACCCTTAGTCTAAATTAAACATCTAATTAATAAACTATTAAATACTTATATTTTAATTATTATTTGAATTGTTAGTTATTTCTTATAAAGACAATGAAAGAATCATTATATTTATTTTAATAGTATTTGACCTTTCAAATTTCCATGTGACTTTTCATGTTTCCGTAATTTTTGGAAAGCTCCAAAGATGAAAAATTAGATAACTATTTTATCTCTAGGCTTAATTAAACATCTAATTAATTAAATAATAATAATTTAATTATTATTTGAATTGTTAGTTATTTATTATAAAGACAACGAAAGAATCATTATATTTATTTTAATAGTATTTGACCTTTCAAATTTCCATGCCACTTTTCATGTTTCCATAATTTTTGGGAAGCTCCAAAGATGAAAAGTTAGATCACTATTTTACCTCTAGGCTTAATTAAACATCTAATTAATTAAATATTAATTAATAATAATTTAATTATTATTTGAATTTTTAGTTATTTATTATAAAGACAATGAAAGAATCATTTCAACGCCTTACAATTTGTTCTCATCAGGAACCTCTGGTGTTGGATGTAGATTTGGAACTTTAGGATGGATATTTATTTTAATAGTATTTGACCTTTCAATTTTCCATGTGACTTTTCATGTTTCCATAATTTTGTCCTATAAATTTAACTTTTTAAAGAAAGACTTTTATTTACTACTCCTACAATTCTTGTGTGTAGGAGATCTAAACAGGTGAAATAATGTCACAATTTGTAGTGAAAGTTGTGAGATTCCCTTATACAGTCATGAAAATAGACAAGAACTCAAAATAGAAGCATCGAAGTTTGGTGTGTTAGTTTTATACTTATTTGTAGTAATTAGAATTATAATAAGACTTTTTTTTATCTCTCTTCATATAGTTGAATTGTTGTTTTGTTAGCAACTTGCTTTAATTTCAGATTTTTATTTTGTATGCTCAAATATTCAATTTCATTATAGAGACAAAAGCAAAAAAAAAAAAGTCTAATTGTCTTGCTCATGTGTATCCTTTTTTTTTTTTTTGGTTCTTTGTACTTATAATTTTACATATACATTAACTTTCATCCTTAAGAATGAATGGATAAAATGTTTACTCTTTTTTTTAATTAAAAAAAAGGGTGAAACATATAGCATTAGATTAATGGTGGATAAGTTATGTATGAAGAGAAAATTAAATTCTATATAAAAATAGTAATTATGTTCATAAATATTCTGATTTTCAAAATATAAATAATAAGACTTTTTACACCTTAGTTTTAAATATTTATAATTAACTAGTTAGTTTAAAGTGCTTGTGGATAAAAATTTACTATAATATTTTGAACACATTCATTATAATTATCAAGAGATTAATTCTAAAGGCAAAATAAAAAAGTGGAAAGGTTTTGTATTCCTTTCACTCAAAGTTAATCTTACACCATTTTTGGTACAAAAAGTAAACAATCTTCTCTCAAGCATTTAATTGAAGAAACATTAATATTGCACCACGATTTGCAGAGGATTAATCTCATGCAATCTTTTGATCTTCTAACATTATTTTACCAACAAAAATAAACTTTTAACACTATCGAGAAATTTAATTTAGATAGTTGTTATCTTTTCATTTTTGCTTTACAAGCTTATTTATTGACTTATAAATAGAGTTTATTTTATTAATTTCTTATATAATTATCTCGGTGCATTCACTTGGAGGTCGTGAAATTGGAGTGTCGCAATTAGTAATAAGACAAAGTAAGAAACCTCAATTAGACATATTTTATAAAGAAGAACTCAAATCATATGCTTTAACCATATTTATTTACAATAGACGTGCTCGCAGCTGAAATAAGTTTCTCCATATGTGTTTTCTTAAGTCACTACTATGCTATAACATCTTTTAGTTGTTAAATTTATCTTTTATACACCACTTAGAAGAAATATTAATTAAAAAGATAGTTTAATTAAATTATTCTTAATTATCATTTGATCTGATTTATTTTTCATCTCGTAATAATATATTTTCATATTTATTAAAATAAAGATTAAAAAAAATTGATTTTATCTTGATTATATTTTTTTAAATAACAAGTATGTGAACAAAATATTGTTTAACCATGTCGGTTTCTTTTTTATACTTCACGAAATATTGACATAATTTCATAAAAACATTCGAAGTAAATAAATATTTATCAAGTTTTGATATTCTCTTAATTTTAATTTGTATGATATAGTTGGACTAAACGTGATATTTAACTTAGAAAGTAACATTTGTAACTAGTAATTTTAATAAATTGGTATATAATGAATTAGATGATGGTGCTATGCATTTAGTTAAATTTAATTTTGTATTTGTCATTTATTATGGCAGTATTGTTGAGAATAACAATGTTAAGCCATCATGTGCACATTTCTTAATCTAAGTTGCTTATGTTTTAAAAAATGGTAATTTCTTGATTAATTTATGGTGTATATATTAGTGTACGTCATATATGTTATGACCCGAAAATGGACGTGATGGCACTCGTCTTATTCCACCAAGATAAGTCAGACTAAAACTCAACCATTACGATAAAGTGCAGAAATAAACTATAAATAAAAGTCTAATACTTTAATATAATGCTGAAATTCAAATCGACTTAAATATACCCCCAAAACCTAGTTGTCACGTATACAAGCCTCTAATGTGTTGTAACAAAATTGAAAGAAAATACAAGTCTCAAATGACATTGTTTCTAGAATAGAACAAGATCATAAATAAGGAGAAAGAAGGTCAACTGAGATGACAAGCAACTACCTCACAAACCTCCACAAGAAGCCTCAGACAAGAAGAGATGAGAAAGAGTATCACAAAGATTCGGGCTAGTAACCTACAAAAATGTAGAAGCAAGGAGTAAGTATCAAACCACACGGTACTCAGCAAGTAAACTTCGAAACACAAGCTAAGGGAATAGAATACGGGTACTCCTTACATCCCAACAGCACAACTACAACCTGCATAAAACCAATCCAACCTAACCGTTCACAATTTACATAGCTCACAGCTCAACAACAACACTCTAACAATTACATATCCTCAACAACAAACTCAATATTCATCAATCACAAGTTCCACAAAAAGGCACTCACAAGATCAAGTTCACCAATGATAAAGATGTGCAATGCAACGCCAAGTATAGTGATGCATGTCTGACCTAATGATACACACCCATTGTCTCTCAGACCGGGACCCATTGGGGACATATCAAACCATGCATCCGTTGCGGCGTGCGACACGACCCTCGATAATAAAATTCATCGCGGCGTGCGACATGTCCCTCGATAATAATATTCGTCCAGGCGTGCGACACTTCCCTCGATAATAGTATTTGTCGCGGCGCACGACACGTCCCTCGAAATGGTACATCCTCTTTAATTTCTTATTATTCCTCAATTTGCATAACACTTATCACAACCATGTCTCATAACCAATGCAAATGACATGTTCACATAAATAATGAGGAGATGACCATTTTCATAATAATGCACAATTCACAACAACACAATCGTAATACAACACCAACAATGAGTCAATAAGCCTTTCAAACCATTCTCAACCCATCACACTACTAATTAATCACATTGCCTTTTATTACCCCTTTTTCATCATTAGAATTATTCAATATGGACAAGTCAACCCATCACCAAGTCTCATTACTCCTCAACACATACCACGAGAAAATACACGACTCTATACACTTAACAAGGGTTGAGAAATCCACATGCCTCAAATAATCGAGCAATTACTTTGGGACTTGAGTCTTCCCCTTTCATAAAGCTTCAAAGTGCTTCCAATCTATCAAATATATAATCCTCATAAGATTTCGAAACTGCCACACCCAATATTTAATTACTTGACTCAATATGTCAAAACTTTAATGAACACCCGCAAAACTTTACAATATTTTTAACAATCCAATTCTATCTAGTACTTCGCAATTAGTGGGTCATCATTAAACTATTGTTGGATATCAATTGCTTGGTCAATTATTATGTCAATTTTGCCATAAATTTTTTTGTCTAAAAGAACAACAACAATAGCTGTCCAAATCTGGAAAGGAAATCAAGTTTGGAAGTCTCATTCTGGTTCAAACCCACAATATAATACTAATAAATTTCTTTTCTTTCACAACCCAAGAATTTCAATAACAATGATGTGATCTTATCCCAATTTATGATTACAGAGATTAGGCCAGGTTTAAAATCCTTACCTGAAGCAATCCTATCATTTTTGCATTGTCGCATAGTTGCAGTTTGTGTCCGGCGGCTACTCTTTGGGTTAGGACTAAAAACGAACATAAACAACTCTTTACTAATTTAATTCAGTTTTACACATGGGTCAAACAGTATAGGGTGTTAAATAAATTATGGACTTGCCCCATTAATTAATTATTAAAATTAATATTTAAAATTTATCCGCTAATTGAACAACCATAGTTGAACAAGTAATTCAAAAATCCCACTAAAAATTTACGGAAATGATCATTTATGAAAGAGAGAGGAATAGTTCTCAAAATGACCTAACGGGTCATTACATTATATTATATATTAGATTGAACTATACACCAAAGCATCATCATATTGTACATCAAAACATCACTATGTCATACACTAAAGTGTCACCATATTGTACATCATTTCTTATTAATTTGTAATATAAAATATTTAAAAATAAGTGATTATATTATGATGTTAAACATTGTTGTAGGTTAGTATGTGTCTAACTATTTATCAAAATGTATCGCAGTAATGTATATGAATTTCAGATTGAAGGAGTGATATATGACACAAACACCAAATATGATGACTTATTTAAGACTATTACTTTCCAATTAGGAGTCAACACAATAATATTAGTTTTAAGTCTAATGTTTTATGTTTGTGTATCAAGTTTGTATGAATTTTTAAAATTCAAATAATATTGGTGCTTAGTATATTTTTAAAAAATTACTTTCTTGGAATCATGATTTTATAGTATACTTGACTTTAAGTTTTATTATCTAATCACACTTATGTACCTGATTGTTTTCTATCTTACACCATTTTATATACATTTTTTATGAGTGCAAGAACTAATTTATATACGATATTAACATCATTCTTAAATGGGTTGAATATGCCAAAGTTAACAATAAAAAAGATGTGTACGAAATAGATACAATACTTTGTAATTTTATATTTTTTAATGAAATTTTTACTAACACTAGTTATTTTTTCATCTATGTTGGTATAATTATTTATTAATTTGATAATAAATATTGGTAGATACTTGAATATATTATGGTGTAAAGTATCATATAGTTGAAATATATAACAAAAATTAATTTTATGATTTTTACTTCGTGTGTAATTTAATTATTTGTTGGTATAAATTATTTATTGTGGTTAAAAATAATTATACACCTAAATTAATCTACAATGCACATTATTTAATATACTCAACTTTAAAAATACTAATGGTGCTTTGCGTGTGATGGTTTATAATAGAAATAAATTTTCATTATATTTTGGTCTAAGTTATTTATTATGGCTACAAAAAAAAATGGTGTCCAATATTAACATAAAATGTATACCATTTAATATACTCATTCCCTTTTTTTAACTAACATATATAAAATTGAAGAGAGAGAAGTCAAAAGAAATCCGCACATAGTAATTGAAATGAAATTAAAGAGAGAAAAAAAATCCAATAATAATGAGTATTATCAAATTAATAAGGACTGTGCTTAGGGGTGTTCGTGATTCGGTTTGAATCGGTTATTCATTAAAAACCAAAACCAAACCAATTCAGTTGGTTTTTTAAATTTCTAAAATCAAACGAAAAAAATAACCATCGGTTCGGTTATTGTCGGTTTGGTTCGGTTTGGTTCCGTTTTTCTGGTTTATTCAATTTTAAAGTAATAGTAATTTTTTTGAGAACTTACGTCGATAGACACAAAAACCGAGCACATGAACAATCCACATAAAAGTTATTGTCAGTTCAATTAAGCAATACTAGAGTTATCATTATACGAACAAAGTGTTTCAATTAATAGAATGTGTGACTATTTTATGTGAAACAGAGAGTAGATAAAGACTAAAATGGATTTTGATGGACTTGGACTTATGATTGTTATAGTTGGGTTAAAGTGTTGGGCTTGAGAAAATTATAAAGTTGAAGACTTAAGTTAATTAAAATTTAATAAAATATTATGTTTTATTTATGAATAATATATAAATAATTATAAAATTTATACATATCTAATTTATTGTTCGGTTTGGTTATTTTTCCGGTTTTTTTTAGTAAAACCAAAACCAAAACCAAATCAAACCCAACCAAATATCAATTTTTTTAATCGGTCTAGTTCGAATTGCGGTTCAGTTTAATTTTTTAACCATAACCATGAACAACCCTAACTATGCTTAATGGTAAGAATCATATTGATTAGGTGATTCATTTTCATTCGGAAAAAAATAGCATCAAAACCTAAAAAGATAAATTAAAAAGTCGTGATTAGAGAGAGAGAGAGAGAGAGAGAATTACAATAGTAAATGAATTAAGTAGAAAAGAGAAAAAAAATCATTAAGTAAAGAAATATATCCAATTATAATTATGATTGATCATGTAAATGGTAAAAACTATAAATTATGAATCTCATAAAATCAGCCCACTAAGCCAAAAAAAAAAAAAAAAAGGTTTGAAAAAATGTAAAGTTATACTCCCTCCGTTTCAAAAAGAGTGCCCTAGTTTGACTTGACACGGAGTTTAAGAAAATAAAGTAGACTTTTAAATCTTGTGGTTCTAAATTAAAGTTATGTCAAATGGACAAAATTGTCATATAATCTTATGGTCTTAAACATGCCACGTGGAAAACTAAAAGTAAAATGTTACTAAAAAAGAAAAGAGGTCATTCTTTTTGAAACAAACTAAAAAGGAAAGAAAGTAATTCTTTTTGAAACGGAGGGAGTATATGTAACATCTCGCAAATTGAAATAACTATGAAGGAGTTCATAATTAGAAATAGTCGTTTTTGGAAAGAATGAAAATCTGGAAATTTTGTTAAGATTATAATAAGTTGAATTTTTGGTCAACTTCAAACGGCCATAACTCCTAGCACAGGATGAGTTAGGTGTACTTCTAGATATGGTAGAAAAGCTCTTGGAATAATCTTTCCAACGCCGCTGAGTTTGCACGATTCTGAGTTCGTATGAGTGAGATATGCCCTTTGGAAGTTGGGCAGTTTGAATAAGGAAAGTCCAATCTGGATTTTGGAAGGGTAATTTAGTCTTTTCCTTACCCAATTATTTTAATTCATTTTTAGGAGTTTAATTGGGGTAAATTCAGATTTTATTCAGTTTAGAAAAGTTGAAGTTCACACTAGGGCTTGGAGAAAAGAGAAAAAAGGAGAAAGGAGAAGAGAAATCAAGAAATCGTCAAGAACGTCCGAGTTTAGCTTGTGGATTTCGTCAAGGGGTGATTCCTATGAGGTATGAGATATCACATAGCGATGGATTATTTCACACACACGCCAATCATGATTCAATTCAGCAAAGTTTATTAGATTCGAAAGTAATCCGTTGAATTCTTGATAAAGTTAGTTTGAATCCTTGTGGGTTGTGTTGTTGGAGTTTGCTTGAGATTGATTCATGTTTTTAGTTGTGTTTTCGAGTAGAATCTGATATATATTGAGGGTATAAATGATTCTAAGTGTTTGGGGAAAGAACCAATTGAGTTTAGAGGGTTTAGAGATGAAAAATGGAGAAGAAAAGTCGCCTAACACATGGGAATAGGAGTGGGGCGTCGCGCCAGCCAGCGCGTCCCAAAAGGGTCTCTGAATCATCACCTTTGGGGCATCGCACCAGCTAGCGCGCCCCAGACCAGTCCTTGAATGTTGAGGGCTAGCGTCCCGCGCCTCTCAGAGTGCCAAGGACGCCAGTTCTCCCCATTCGTCCCCCATCTTTTCGTACTTCTTCCTTAGCAATGCACCTATGTTTCTTAGTTGATTCCAACACTCTTAGGTACATCATGAAATCATCCATAAACATGAGATCATGAACCTTGAATCCATAATTCAATTCAAGGAAAGTTAAGAATCAAGTCTAGAAGTTAAGAATAATCAAGAGAAGTTTATAAAGTTTTCAAAAGTTTTTCACAAATATTTTAACTTTGTTTTAAGACTTAACTTTCAAGTTAAGCAAAGAGTAAAGAGTTGAGTTCATTTCTCAAAAAGCTATAAGGGAACTAAGTATTCCCAAGAGTTTAAAATATTTTCACATTTGAACAAGAAAGGGAAACACCGATTTCCAAGAGAGTTTTTAAGCTAAAGTTTTGAGTAATTATCTCAAACCAAAGAAAGAAGTTTTGATTTTAAATCATATGAGCTAAGTATATTTTGGGAGTAGTATTGAGCACCGATATGGGGATGCGAGTTCATATTAACTCAAGTTTCCATAAACCATGTAGCCATCATGGTTAGTAAAGGATCATACTTTTTAGATGCCTCCTTAAGTTGTTTTTTAGCATAGACTAGTGGATCCACTTAGTTAAGCATTCTATATGATGGAAAAGTATAGGAAAGTTCTGGCAGTGTGGACAAGACGTTGTATCACCACTTAAGCTCATAGTGGTGGTTGTCGGTTAGAGAATCTCCCACAAAAACTATATTAGTTTATTATATGAGTAAAGTTGAGTCTGTTATTGCTTTTTATTTAACGAAGTGAGTTGTTTTCCACTGTTTTTACAAGCTTTCTATATATTGCATATGATTTATTGCTTTATATTGAGTTAAGTTATTCAGGAGTTGAGTAAAGCCAAGGTAAGTGTTCCATTCAGATTCTTTTCAAGCCTAAGTTGTGTTTAACATTTCAACTCGCATCCTCGTACAATCAATGTACTGATGCCAGTTGGCCTGCATCTTCTTATGATGCAGACATAGGTAACCAGGATCAGGACCTAGCGCCTCGTTGATTCAGTTAAGCACTCAAAGTCAGTTGGTGAGCCTCCTTGCATTCCGGATGACTCCTTTTACTTTGCTTTTGGTATTTCATTGTTAGGATGATCAGAGGTCTTGTCCCGACATCCCTATTTGGTTTAGAGGCTTCATAGATAGTCAGACAGTTAGTAGTTCAGTTGTCTTTACATTATAATTTCATATGTTAAGACTTGAGTTGCCATTTTGGCCAAGTTGAATGTTGACTTTTAAACATTCTAAGTTATTTTATTAAACAATTGAGTAAGTGCATTTGATTATTTTAATAATGCTTAGAGTCTTCCGCTGAGTAAGTTAGTCAGGTCAAGGGTTCACTTGGGGCCAGCGATGGTTCTCAAGTGCCAGCCACGTCCGGGGTGTAGGCTCAGGGCGTGACAAACTTGGTATTAGAGCACATAGTTCAAGAGTCATAGGGAGTCTATGAAGTCGTGTGTGTAGAGTCCTTATTATCGGTGTGAAGCACGGAACATCTATAATTATGAGGCTGCAACACTTAGAAAAATTTCTCACTTCTTTCACATTTATTTCGTGCATTAGAGTTCGATCTCTAAAAAGTTTCCTTCTAATTCGTGTTTGCGCGTATATTTTAGTTAATCCTGCCTCCACAAAGAGCTGTCAGAGGTCGTCCTGCTAAGGGGAATATTGACGAGCAAGGGGTACCCAATGCATCTAAAGTGCAACCGCTAGGGGAGGTTACCAATGCTGAGTTTCATGAAGCTATTCGAATGTTGAGCCAACTTGTTACCAACTAAGTTGGGCAACAAAGAGAAGCTAGACAGAAAGTGACTGATACTTCGAGGATTCAAGAGTTCTTGAGAATGAATCCTCCAAGTTTCACGGGTTCAAGCACTACTGAGGAACCAGAGAGTTTTGTTGAGGAACTAAAAAAGGTATTTGAGGTTATGCATGTTGCTGATACTGAGAGACTTGAACTAGCTGCATATCAATTAAAGAATGTTGCTAAGACTTGGTTTGACCAGTGGAAAGAGGGTAGAGCAGAGGATGCACCACCTGCGAGTTGGGCATGTTTTGAGGTTAATGGTATATGTGCAACAAGTTGAGGAAGAGAAGTTGAGAGATAGGGAGGAGTTTAGAAACAAGAAGGCTAAGACAGGGAATGAGTCCGGACAGTAGAAAAGTAATGTGAACCGTTCATCCTTTCAGCAAAAGCAAAAGGGATCAGCTCTATCATCTGCTAGTGCACCTGCACCCAGAAACAAAGGTGAGTATAATGGTCAGAATTCACAGAACTTCAGAGCTAGACTTGCGCAGTCTCAGGGTAGTGTGGCACAAGGGGGTAATTGGTCTCCTGCATATGCTAGGTATGGTAAAACCCACCCAGGTAAGTGTCGTGATGGCCAGTCAGGTTGTTTCAAGTGTGGGCAAGAGGATCATTTCATGAAAGAGTATCCTAAGAACATGCAAGGTAGTGGAAATCAGGGCAATAGAGCCCAATCTTCATCAGTTTCTCCACTAGACAGGGCTGTACCTAGAAGCGCTACTTTCGGTACTGGCGGAGGATCAAACTGCCTCTATGCAATCACTAGTCGTCATGAACAAGAGAACTCTCTAGATGTTGTCACTGGTATGATCAAAGTCTTTACTTTTGATGTTTATGCTTTGCTAGACCCAGGAGCAAGTTTATCTTTTGTAACCCCTTATGTTGCAAATAAGTTTAATGTTCTTCCTGAGAAACTCTGTGAACCTTTTTGTGTTTCTACACCTTTTGGGGAGTCTATTCTAGCTGAGCGAGTTTATCGTGATTGTGTCATTTCCATCAATCACAAAGATACCATGGCTGATTTAATTGAGTTAGACATGGTAGATTTTGATGTCATTATAGGTATGGACTGGCTTCATGCCTGTTATGCCTCCATTGATTATAGAACTCAATTTGTTAAGTTCCAAATTCCTAATGAGCCAATCTTAGAGTGGAAAAGTAGTTCAGCAGTGCCTAAGGGTTGTTTCATTTCGTACCTTAAGGCAAGAAAGTTAGTTTCCAAGGGTTGTGTCTATCACTTGGTCCAAGTTAATGACTCTAGTGTTGAGATACCTCCTATTCAGTCAGTTCCTATAGTAAAAGAGTTTCCAAAAGTCTTTCCAGATGATCTACCCGAAGTCCCTCCTTAGAGAGAAATAGACTTCGGTATAGACATTCTTCCAGATACTCGTCCTATCTCTATTCCGCCAAATAGAATGGCACAAGCAGAGTTGAAAGAGCTTAAAGAGCAGTTAAAAGTTCTCTTATATAAAGGCTTTATTCGACCAAGTATCTCACCCTGGGGCGCTCCGATCTTATTTGTGAGAAAGAAAGATGGTTTCCTTAGGATGTGTATAGATTATCGTCAGTTGAACAAGGTTACCATCAAGAACAAGTATCCTCTTCTGAGAATTGATGATATTATTGATCAGCTTAGCTTCAGGGTGCTTTTTGTTTTTCTAAGATAAACCTCAGATCTAGCTACCATCAGTTAAAAGTAAGGGAATGTGATATTCCCAAAACAGCATTCAGAACCCGTTATGGTCAATATGAGTTTTTGGTCATGTCGTTCGATTTGACTAATGCACCTGCAACGTTTATGGACCTTATGAATAGAATTTTCAAACCTTATTTAGATATGTTTGTTATCGTCTTCACTGATGACATACTAAACTATTCAAGGAATGAAAAAGATCATGCTAGCCATCTCAGAATAGTTCTTCAGACTTTGAAGGATAAGGAGTTATATGCTAAGTTCTCTAAATGTGAATTTTGGCTTGAGTTTGTTGTGTTTTTGGGCCACATAGTTTCCAGTGATGGAATTAGAGTTGATACTCAAAAGATAGATGCAGTGTAGAATTGGCCTAGACCCACATCTCCAACTGATATTAGGAGTTTCTTGGGTTTGGCTGGCTATTATAGAAGGTTTGTAGAGTGGTTCTCATCCATTTCGTCTCCTTTAACCAAGTTGATACAGAAAATAGTGAAGTTTCAATGGTCTGAAGCTTGTGAGAAAAGCTTTCAGGAATTGAAAAAGAGGTTGACTACTACCCCATTGTTAACCTTACCAGAAGATACTCAAGATTTTGTGATGTACTGTGACGCGTCTAGAGTGGGTTTGGGTTGTGTATAAATGCAGAATGGCAAGGTTATAGCTTATGCCTCCAGACAGTTGAAAGTTCACGAGAAGAATTACCCAACCCATGACTTAGAGTTGGCTGCTGTAGCATTTGCTTTGAAGATATGACGTCACTATTTGTATGGTGTTCATGTTGATGTATTCACTAATCACAAGAGTTTTCAGTATGTGTTTACTTAGAAAGAGCTTAATCTCAGACAAAGGAGGTGGTTAGAATTACTCAAAAATTATGACATGAGTATTCTTTACCACCCAGGTAAGGCTAATGTCATTATTGATGCTATAAGTAGGTTGTCTATGGGTAGTACCGCCCATGTTGAGGAAGAAAACAGAGAGTTAGCGAAAGATGTGCATAGACTTACACGTTTAAGAGTCCGACTGATGGATTCCACAGAAGAAGGAATAGTGGTGATGAATGGGGCTGAATATTCATTAGTGTCAGAAGTGAAAGAAAAGCAAGACCAAGATCCCATTTTGCTTGAATTGAAGGCAAATGTTCATAAGCAAAAAGTATTAGCTTTTGAACAAGGAGGAGATGACGTATTGAGATATCAAGGTAGATTATGTGTACCAATGGTGGATGGACTGCAAGAGAGGATCATGGAGGAAGCTCATAGCTCCAGATATTCCATTCGTCCAGGGTCCACAAAGATATATCGCGATTTAAGAGAAGTCTATTGTTGGAGCAGCATGAAAAAAGGAATTGCAAAATTTGTTCCTAAGTGTCCAAATTGCCAATAAGTTAAAGTAGAGCATCAAAGGCCCAGTGGTTTGGCCCAGAATATAGAACTTTCGGAATGGACGTGGGAGATGATTAATATGGACGTCATCACAAATTTACCAAGGTCTCGCAGGCAGCATGATTCTATTTGGGTGACTGTCGATAGAATGACAAAATCAGCCTACTTTTTGCCAGTAAAGACTACCCCTTCAGCAAAAAACCATGCTAAATTGTATCTTCAAGAGGTGGTAAGACTTCATGGGGTTCCCGTCTCCATTATTTCAAACAGAGGTGCGCAATTTACTACACAGTTTTGGAAGTCATTCCAAAAAGGCTTGGGTTCAAAGGTGAACTTAAATACTGTCTTTCATCCTCAAATATATGGGCAAGCAGAGTGCACTATTCAGACCTTAGAGGATATGTTGAGGACTTGTGTGATTGACTTCAAAGGTAATTGGGATGATCACCTAACCCTTATCGAATTTGCTTACAACAATAGTCACCACTCTAGCATCCAAATGGCTCCTTATGAAGCTCTTTATGGGAGAAGATGCAGATCTCCTATTGGATGATTTGAAGCTGGTGAAGTAGGGTTTATAGTACCAGATTTAGTCCATCAATCTAGGGAGAAGGTGAAAGTGATTCAAGAGAGGTTGAAAACGGCACAGAGTCGTCAGAAATCCTACACTGATGTTAGGAGAAGGGAGTTAGATTTTGAAGTAGATGATTTGGTGTATTTGAAAGTTTCACCCATGAAGGGCATTATGAGATTTGGTAAGAAGGGGAAACTTAGTCCCCGGTATATTGGACCTTATCGAATAGCCAAGAGGGTTGGCAAAGTAGCTTATGAATTGGAGCTACCACAAGAGTTAGCAGTGGTTCATCCGGTATTTCACGTCTCCATGTTGAAGAAATGCATGTGCGATCCTTCATTGATAATACCAAACGAAGATATTAGGATCAAAGATAACTTGTCTTATGAGGAAATTCATGTTCAGATTTTAGATCTCTAAGTTCGCAAGTTGAGAACAAAAGAGGTAGCATTAGTCAAAGTCCTTTGGAGGAACCAATTTGTTGAGGAAGCTACTTGGGAAACTAGAGAGAATATGAAGAAGATATATCCACATCTCTTCAAATCCGGAGAAGTTCCGAATTAAGGTACTAATACTTTTATTGGTTTCATTTGTAAGTTAGCATGTTGTAATTGCAATGCTTGATTGGGTGTTTGAGCTAAATGTTGCATGTTACACCCTTAGCCTAGTAAGAATAATCTCATTCGAGGATGAATGTTCCTAACGGAGAGATATTGTAACATCTCAAAAATTGAAATAACTAGGAAGGAGGTCATAATTGGAAATAGTCGTTTTTAGAAAGAATTAAAATCTGGAAATTTATTTGAGATTAGAATAAGTTGAGTTTTTGGTCAACTTCAAATGGTCATAACTCCTAGCTCAATATGATTTAGGTGTACTTCTAGATATGGTAGGAAATCTCTTAGAATAATCTTTCCAACGCCGTTGAGTTTGCATGATTCTGAGTTCATATGAGGGAAATATGCCCTTTGGAAGTTGGGCTGTTCGAATAAGAAAAGTTCAATCCGGATTTTGGAAGGGTAATTTAGTCTTTTCCTTACCCAATTGTTTTAATTCATTTTGAGGAGTTTAATTGGGGTAAAGTTAGATTTTAGTCAGTTTAAAAAAATTGAAGTTCACGCTAAGGCTTGTAGAAAAGAGAAAGAGGAGAAAGGAGAAGAGAAATCAAGAAATTGTCAAGAACATTCGAGTTTAGCTTGTGGATTTCGTCAAGGGGTGATCCCTACGAGGTATTTGAAATCACATAGCGATGGGCTATTTCACCCAAGCACCAATCATGATTTAATTCAGCAAATTTTATTAGATTCGAAAGTAAATCCCTTGAATTCTTGATGAAGTTCGTTGGAATATTTGTGGGTTATGTTGTTGGAGTTTGCTTGAGATTGATTCATGTTTTTAGTTGTGTTTTTTAGTCGAATCTGATTTATATTGAGGGTATAAATTATTCTAAGTGTTTGGGGAAAGAACCAATTGAGTTTAGAGATGAAAAACGGAGAAGAAAAGTCGTCAAACACTGGGTATAGAGGTGGGGCGTTGCGCCAGCCAGCGCGTCCCAAAAGGGTCTCTGAATCTTCACCCTTAGGGCATCGCGCTAGCCAACGCGCCCCAGACCAGTCCCTGAATGTTGAGGGCTAGCGCCCCACGCCTCTCAGAGCACCACGGACGCCAATTCTCCCCATTCGTCCCCCATCTTTTCGTACTTGTCCTTAGCAATGTACCTATGTTTCTTAGTTGATTCCAACACTCTTAGGTCCATCTAAACATCAAGAAATCATCCATAAATGTGAGATCATGAACCTTGAATCCATAATTCAATTCAAGGAAAGTTAAGAGTTAAGTCTAGAAGTTAAAAAGCAAGACGAGAAGTTTATAAAGTTTATAAAAGTCTTTCACAAACGTTTTAACTTTGTTTTAAGACTTAAGTTTCAAGTTAAGCAAAGAGTAAAGAGTTGAGTTCATTTCTCAAAAAGCTATAAGGGAACTAAGTATTCCCAAGAGTTTAAAATATTTTCACATTTGAATAAGAAAGGGAAGCACCGATTTCCAAGAGAGCTTTTAAGCTAAAGTTTTGAGTAATTATCTCAAACCAAAGAAAGAAGTTTTGATTTTAAATCATATGAACTAAGTATATTTAGGGAGTAGTATTGAGCACCGATATGGTGATGCGAGTTCATATTAACTCAAGTTTCCATAAACATGTAGCCATCATGGGTAGTAAAGGATCATACCTTTTAGATGACTCCTTAAGTTGTTTTTTAGCATAGACTAGTGGATCTACTTAGTTAAACGTTCTATATGACGGCAAAGTATAGGACAATTCTGGCAGCGTGGGCAAGACGTTGTATCACCACTTAAGCTCATAGTAGTGGTTGTCGGTTAGAGAATCTCTATAATGACCCTTCCGAAAAACATAAACCAATAACTTATGAGATTTATTTTATGCATATATCGTCCTTACACTAGTAACATGATATACGACAAATATCATCAATTTTCTGAGTATCCAACCAAGTGTTTCAAGCTTCATCCCACCATTCAAAATAAGTAGTACAATTAATATATTACATGACTTGGGTTTACACACCCCAAATAAACCAAACAAGTAGTCATACTTATATTACAAACCATTGTGACATGATCCGATTAGTCCTCAAAATTTCATGCAAATATACAACACATAGTCATGTATAAGTCTCAAAGTTTATACAATATATAGATGCCTATATGCAAATGTGATCTTCTTTAAAGTTCTCCAAATTTCCATCTCCAATGGCCAGCTTCATGCCTCCTCTTGATCAGCCCCTACGATAGAAACAACTATCACTAAGCATATAGCTTAGTGGTGTAAAAACTATATGTTCGGAGTACTCAAAAATTCACCAAGCTACCCTTCTCAAGTCAATGAGCAGCATACTTGAAACATAATAAATAAATCAAGTAACAATATATAAAGGGTATTAAGTTCGATATTCAAAGATTCAATTGTCAAGAATGTTCAAAGTACCATTTTTCAAGAGATTCAATAGCAAGGCTCGCCCAATATATACCTCATGTCGTCACACCCGGCACAAGCAAGTATCAAGAATGGCCGACGCCCTGTATTAAGAAGGGTCAAAGTCCAATAGTCAAGAGAACCAAGAACCATAAATGGCTTTTTAGTTCGTACTTAAAATGGACAACTTCCATTCTTAAGACGGACTAAAAATCTAGAATCAAGATGGCAAATGATCTGAATCAAGAGGTCAGCAAATAGTGACGAAATCACAGCCATAAGAAGGACAAGGTCCCAACAAGAGTGCTAAGTGATCAAACAATCTGTACAAGTGGGCGAGTTACACAAGCATCATACCAACACGACAATGCAAAGTGACAAGAGGTAACCAAGGTATCAAGATCAACTTTCAAGTATACCAGC
The DNA here is from genome assembly GCA_035578085.1 of Solanum pinnatisectum. Taxonomy (NCBI): domain Eukaryota; kingdom Viridiplantae; phylum Streptophyta; class Magnoliopsida; order Solanales; family Solanaceae; genus Solanum; species Solanum pinnatisectum. The sequence goes on from CM069087.1 coordinate 9,242,603, forward strand.
AGTTAAAAGAGTGCAAGTACAAGTTTATACACAAACCTCAATACTTTAGTGTAGCAACAGTCCAACAAATTTTGCGAGTTCAAATCGTAGACCACCCAACGTATCAAGGTCCTCAACTTGTTCACAAGTATATACAACCTTAAAAATGTAATTAAATAGCTTCTTTAATTCCTAATATCTCAATAATATTGAAATAAAACAGGATTATCATCACAAGTAAGATCAGCCTGGACAGATACAACTATGTTCCCAAAACAGTGATTCTGGCCAGTCTAGTACCCCATGTTGTAACTTAGATTTAAACAGGAAAACAGCGAAACTAGACTTTGTAACCCCCATGAAAGATGTAGATACATCTCTTAAGATTGCAACGCAACAAGAATCATCGAAAAATACATTTTTTACAAAAAGATATCATCGATACACTAACAGTGGTTCATACTGGATTTCTATATCCGAAATCTGGACAAAACTTGTCCTGTGTTGCGTCCCATATTTTAAATCCATAAAAGCAAAATTAGACTTTATAACCTTCATGGAAGATGTAGATAAATCTCTTAAGGTTGCAACAAAATAAGAATCACCGAAAAATACATTTTTCACAAAAAGATATCATCGATACACTAACAGTTGTTCATACCGAATTTCTAAATCCGAAATCTGGACAAAACATAAGAGTTGTAGATATATGAATTAGCTTTCCAAATCATATTTATTCACAGTAAACTAAGCTCTAGAGAACGAGATATACACCAATTACCAACCACTACCCACAGATTTCAGCCACTTACCAACAAAGCAGTGTGTGTCTCAAATTCCAGCCAAAAGAATCAAGTTTTTTTCTTGTGATTTTAATGAGCAAAAGGTTAATAAAGGTTCTAAGGTTTTTTAGACTTTGAAGGAACCAAAATTCACTAAAGGAGATGGCAAAATATAGGCTCAAATGTGATATTTATCCCAATGAACAACTGTCCCTCAAGGCTACCCAAAATAGTGTTGTGTGCTGTCGAAAATGCATACATATACACCTATATCTATATATCCTTCACCTCCTTTTAAAAGTATACATAATTCTAATTAGATTATTACATAAATACCCCAATACAATCCCATAAATTACGATCCAATCTATGATAAACAAGCTAGCAATTATCCTAAAAATTTCAAGTTCCCAAAATGAAAATAAAACATATTGAAGTAGTTTAACGATGGTAAATTGATATACGCCTCTTGTTAGCATTTAAGGGTGTTACAATCTCCCACAGAAACTATATTACTTTATTATATAAGTAAAGTAGAGTCTGTTATTGCTTTTTCTTTAACGAAGTAAGTTGTTTTCCATTGTTTTTACAAGTTTTCTATATATTGCATATGATTTATTGCTTTATATTGAGTTAAGTTATTCAGGAGTTGAGTAAAGCCAAGGTAAGTGTTCCTTTCATATTCTTTTCAAGCCTATGTTGTGTTTAGCATTCCAACTCGCATACTCGTACATTCAATGTACTGATGCCAGTTGGCCTGCATCTTCTTATAATGCAGACACAGGTAACCAAGATCAACACAGGATCAACACTCAGCGCCTCGTTGATCCAGTTGAGCACTCAGAGTCAGTTGGTGAGCCTCCTTGCATTCTGGATGACTCCTTTTACTTTGCTTTCAGTATTTCATTGTTAGGATGATCGGGAGTCTTGTCCCGACATCCCTTTTTGTTTTAGAGACTTCATAGATAGTCAGATAGTTAGTAGTTCAGTTGTCTTTACATTATCATTTCATATGTTAAAGACTTGAGTTGTCATTTTGGCCAAGTTGAATGTTGACTTTTAAACATTCTAAGTTATTTTATTAAACAATTGAGTAAGTGAATTTGATTATTGTAATAATGCTTAGAGTCTTCCGCTGAGTAAGTAAGTTAGGCCAAGGGTTCGCTTAGGGCCAGCAATGGTTCTCGAGTGCCAGCCACGTCCAAGGTGTAGGCTTGGGGCGTGACAGTATATATTTAGTAAGTTGTCATATTTATAATTAATACGTCGATGTTGTAAATAAAAAAGAGTAGATTGATATTATGTAAATTGAAATGTTAAATTAAATATTCTTGAAAGTTTCCCTACTTAAAAATGGGTCAAGGCCCAAAACATATTAAAATGAGGGCCCAACTTCACATTTTTAGAAGCAAAATTATGAAACTTGTCAAAATTAGCAACTTATTTATTGAAAATATTTATATTTTAAAAATATTATAAAAAAGAGCAATATCTTGTTTATAAGAAAACCCCTTCTCCTTTTTCCCTTGCATCTCCTCCCTCTCTTTTGCCCTCTCCTCTTTCCCTTGCATCTCCTCCCTCTCTTTTGCCCTCTCCTCTTTCCCTTGCATCTCCTCCCTCTCTCTTGCCCTCTCCTCTCTCTCTTTGTTTTTCTCTCTCCTGCTAATAAGAAGAAATGTATTCAAATGTATCATGTATTAATTGTATTCAATTATATATATGTGAGAGTTTTGTGTTTTATTTCAGTTGTATTCGAAAAACTGTATTTTGTATTTTTGTATCAATTGTATTTGTATTCATACGAACACAATATGCGTTCATCCTCTCTGTCAATTGTATTTGTATCCAATCAAGAAAAGGATGAATATGGTTGTATTGATTGTATTTAGACTTCAATTGATACAAAATAAATCAAGAATACAACATAAAATAAACACAAAATATAATGTGTGATATTTCAAATACAATTGATACAAAATAAATACAGAATACAATGCAAAAGAAAATACAAAATATAATCCTCTCTCCTCCCTCTCTCGATCTCGCTCGCCTCTATCATCCTTCTCTCGATCTCGCACGCCTTCATTCTTCCTCTCTTGATCTCGCTCGCCTCTCTCCTCCCTATCTCAATCTTGCGCACCTCTATCCTCCCTCTCTCGATCTCACTCGCATCTCTCCTCCCTATCTTAATCTAGCTCGCCTCGCTTTTTCGTATCTCAATCTAGCCCACCTCTATCTTCTCTCTCTCAATCTCGCTCGCCTCTCTCCTCTCTCTCAATTTTGCTTGCCTCTCTCCTCTGAATATATATTCATTTTGATATAAATTAGTTTGTATTTGTATTTTTTTTCTCCAAAATCTGTGAAAAACTACACTCTCTCCTCTCTCTCCCAAATCTCACTCAACTCGACCTCCCTCCTCCCCTAACATTTGCTATTATTCATAATTAAGCAAACTATAGCTATAGAGTGCCTAATATTTGTTATTTTTAAAAGTTTCCATTTTAGGAAACAATTCAAACTTGAATTTAGTCGAAGCTCCAATGTGGGCTTCAAAGACCAAGGAAAGCAAAAAAGAAAGTCTTTAGTAACTTATTTATCCTAACAAATAAGCAGCATAACTTTGTCTTGCAATACCCAAGTCCTAACTCGTAGTTCAACCCTATTTCATTTGCCCTTGATCTAACCATTTCACCCCTCTTTCTCTCGATTTTTATTTTATTTTTCAAAATTGTATTAATGTATAAATTATACTCTTGACTGAGACGGAGCGTAACTCAACGTATATTATTACAGTATATCGTATAATGTTGCATTATATTGTTGAAAAAGGTGTATAATGGTATATCATATTGTTGTGTACCATTAAGAAGTGCTAGGTGGTTTAGAGGTGAGTTATGCAGAGGTATTAAATCATTTATAAGTGATATCATGTTTGTAACTAGTTAGAAAGTAAGTTATTCGTGTATAAAATTAGGAAAAACTACATATTTACATAAGCATTCCTATCATATTCACTAATTCTCCTATATTTAAAAAAAAATACGTATTATCTCACTAATTTATAATTCTATACCAGATTTCCGGTCAGATACACCTAGTTGCATGCATTTATGCTACCATTTACACTCTGAAATACACATTCATTGGAAGAGAGGTGACCGAGAAAGTCTCTGTATCTCATGCATGTGAATCACACTAGATACGTGTATCTAAGATACTACATACATTTCAGATACAAAGGGAGAGAGGCGAGCGAAAGAGGAAAAGAGACGAGTGAGAGAGTCTGTGTATCTCATATGCACGCGAATCACACTAGATACATATATCTGAGATATGAGATACATTCTAAAATACAGATACAAAGGGAGAGAGGCGAGCGAGCGAGGTAATATACATGTGAATCTACTTCTATATATATAGTGTATCTAGAACAAATTACACCTAATTTTGACTTCATGTATCCGAAGTCTGAATTCTGATAAAATTTATTATATTGGAAACTTGCATGATTACTCGTTATTTGCCCATAAAATTAATATTGTGTTTGATTTGCAATTTAGAAACCTACATAAATAATACATGTACAAGTAATGAGGGAATTTGTGTATTATTTTATGCAGAATAAATAATGGAATAACTAAACTTTGTATAGACTAATACATGTAAAACATAATACAAAATTTCCTTCTAACTAATCTTTGCATTATTAATATATGCATAATTCTAACCAGCTACAAAACTGCCCCTAATTAAGATATACGAAATATGAATTGTATACGGGGTATACAATTTATATATCTACCAGGTATTCTGATACGTCCGCCTTGAACTAAGATTAGATAAGCATGCAATAATACATTATAGTAAGTTTATTTGGTGATCACGAAGCCTAGTAAAATCATGGGCCCGCTCAAGACCATTTCATAGTCCTTATACAGTGAACATATACTTTTGGAAGTAAACGTTTTTCGTATCATAAATTAGTGAGAAATTTATGTTATAGATAATAATTTTTCCAATTATTAATTATTACCTTTTGAATCAAATCATTTGAAAAAAGACAGGTGAAAACAAATTGTCATTAAAATAGTAGGAAATTTTCTAACTTTTCAAACGAAAACATTCCTATTTTTCTTCTTTTCCTACCTATTCAATCAAAATATATGTAGAAATATTCACTGAATATTTTTTAATAGGAAATAGTGATTTTTTTGTCAGTGATATATTCTTTGGTAACATGTTGCATCAACCATCTTTGCGGAGTCAAGATTAGGAGTTTGGAAGTTCTAAATGTCCTTTTAAAAAAAACAGAGGAGTAACTTTTTGTTAAAAGTGGGGTTCAAACCCACAACTCTAACGTGAAAAGCATTTTCATGACCCCTTCCTTACCACTGAGCCGTCAAACAATTTTGTTAGGAAATCATAATTTAATATACATATTTATTTAATTATTTTTTAGTACAACTTATTGAGTTCGTCGGAACCCACGAACCCCACCTAAGTCTGCCCTGTCTTTATTGATCATATGTGCCAAATAAGGTGCATATCTAGTAATTGTATACCTAAACAGGATAGTTTTGTTGTAGATGGACCTAAAAGTTATTGAAAAAAAAAAGATATATATGTCAAAAACACACTTAAATTATTTCCTTTTTTTAAGTTTTATATATTGGAGCGTGAGTTTTATACTTAAACTAACCTATTAGCAAATGTTTATTTTCTAATAATATTTTTTAAAATTAGCAAATGTTGATCCCACTTCCATTCAGAAAAAATAAATAGTAAAATAATTTCTTATTTTATTATAATTATTTTTATCGTTATTTAAATAAAAATTAATGATGGATATACTATGATCTTATATATATGACATATATTATCCATCGAAAGAGTACATAAAATTATTCTATTTTAATTGACAAAATGAGATCAAGAAGAAAAAAATTATTTCCTACATTTTTATTTGTTAAAGTGATTTTAAAAGAAAGAAAATAAGAAAAGGGATTTTTAAAGTAACATTTTAATTAGAAAGAAGGAGTGTTTAAAAAGAAAAAAAAAATATATTTATTTGAAAAGGAGCATTTTTTACCCATTTAATAACTGGAGGATATTTTTGGATCAAAATATTGCTGGCAAGAATATTTTTGAACCAAAGTATTGACGACAAACACATTTTTTGAGTCAAACTATACACGAATGACATTTTTGTTCATTTCACATAATTTAAAGATATTTTTGACAATTTTCCTTATTTTTTTTAAATATAATGAACAAGTAAAAATAAACTTGTAAAAATAATAAATTTGTATATTTCCCTTATCTAAAAACATCAAAATAACATATAAATATCAGATGTCTAAATTTGGATATAGATTATAGCGTACTCCATTGTTTGAGGAAAAAGAAAAAAGAACTTTTTTTTCCACACAAAAAAAAAAAAAAAAAAAAAAAAAAAGGCCTAAAAGCTCCAAAAATTCAACAGTGAAGCAAGCTTAAAAATTAAGTTATCATAAAGTTTATGAGTTATAGAAACACAAATCTAAATAATTACTTATGATTAATTTACATTATTACATAACAATACGTATAACTAATTACTATTTAATTTTAAATCCTCCGTGATGTTGATGCTTCTTCTTCTTCTTCATCTTCATCATCGACAACTGTTCCGTCTCGTCGTAAAGATCAACGACTAACCGGAACTTCCTTTTCCTTATTAATGTCTCCGGCGTATTCCCTCTTTTGCTTTCTTCTTCATTTACTTCGAAATAATCGTCGTTATGAGAATCTCCGCTAAGTTGAATTAACTGCAAAGCCGCGTCCATCTCTGGTTCCGTTGGCACATAATTAAGTTTCGTTGATCGCGTCATGATTGTTGTTATTGTTGAAGTTGGAGTTGCAGAATATACAGAGGAGTTATAAAAAGGAAGCAAGAAGCAAGAAGAAATCCTAGTACTTTTCGGAAAAGGATTTATGTAAGGGTAAAATTGTAATTTACTCATTTTTAACTTTTTCAACATTAACCGTCTTTCAATTTTCAAAACCGTCTGCTCCAATAATTTATATTTTTAAAAAAAATATTCTTATTTTATTATTGATTGGAGAAAAAAAGGTAAATAAATTATGTGACCGCTGAAATAGTTGTAAGAAATATTGATATATCGGGGAAAACTATTTAATTAGACATACATCCATAGCATATATATTAATTTTGTTATACTTTTAAATAATTATGTATCTTATTACTTTAATTAAGAGTTTTTTTTATTATATATTAAGGAAGATGCACCTTGATACATATGTGTTGCAATCAGTCACCAAATAAACTAGAATAGTGAGACAGACGACTGTGAGATGGGGAGGGATACATGTATCTGGTGCGACTCATACATTCGTATGTACTTGCCTATCTGGGATATCTATTAAATAGGAGAGTGGTGAACGAGATTTGTTATGTATCTGATATACATGTGAATCACTTGGATATAGTGTATCTAGAATAAATTACATCTAATTTTGATCTCATGTATCTCGAGATTCATATTGTATCTGAACACACTAAAATTTGGTAAGATTCATAATATTACAAACTAGCGTATATTTAAGTAATTAGCTTCTAGACTAGTGGAATTTCCGTAAGCTTTTTTCATATAATTAAGCTAAACGCCTAAACCAATTATGAAAGTTCAATGACACCATCAACATGGGTTGTGCACATGAGATTATTCAAGTTCCTCTACCCTTAATTAAAGTTTCGAGTTCGAATATTTGGTAATGACAAAATATTTGGTAGCGTCATCTTGAAATGGGCTATGGAATTCTTGAATTCAAATTTATTCAGGGGTATATATTTTAACATCGGATGGAAAATAAAATAAAAAAATTCAAGAATACTTTAACCTAAATCTAGACGTGTCATTATTCAAGCTAGTTCCTGCCTCTTACATATTATATTTTGTTTGATTAGAGAAAAATGATATGAGAGTTTGATTATCAGTTCTATTTAACAAATAGATTATGCCCTAGAGATTAGATCTTGAATTTCATAAAATGTTTTTTAATGATTTAGCACAGTGGCATGTTTAGCACTTTAATAATTTGGACAGTAAAAATCGGATGTAAGTCGATATCAAATAATAATTAAATAACATATGACTTTACTTTCTCCTATGTTTTTAAAGTTTACTCGTAAAAAATTATGAATTAAATGATGTTTTAATTCAATAATACGGACAACACACGAAGTGTGGATTAAATAGAGTTTTATATTCAAAAATCTTGTCATGTTGGTACTTAAGCACGATCATGTATTTTAAATTTAAAAGTAAACGTAGTTGTTTAGTAAAATTCATGTCTCCTCAAATATCCCTTTGTGGCTTGTGAGCTAATTTTTAAATTTAAGTTAAGGTTGAAGATTCATTTCTTTATTAAAAAAAAACAGTCATTTAACTTGAATTAATTGATTCTTAAAAGTCATTTTTTTTGTCTACCAAAAGTTAATTTACCTAACCTAATTGGCGTTAGTGCTCATATTCACTGAATTTTGTATTTCTTGATGAGATTTAATGATGTGACAACTTTAATTTTAAAACAATAGTTAAAACACTAATTGAAGTTTTAGCTTTTTTCCTGAGTAGACAATCTATTCTAATACAAATAAAAAAAAGTCATTGCATATATATAGAGAGAGAGGTGCTCCTTCCACAATTGTGGTTTATCCTTTTGAATATCTTTCCATATCAATAAAAGCTTGTCTTTAACTTCATATTTTTATCCATAATTTCTATATAACTCATTTTAGATATTGCTGTCTAAACACACTATACTAATATATTCAATTATATAACTAAACAATTTGTATTATGAATACTAAATCTATTTGCAGAGTGTATATTCACACGAATTTCTTTTAAAATATTCTTATCTAACAAATTGTAGAATGTATATACTCACTCAAAATTCTTTTGAAACATTAAATCACAAAATGTTCTCCTTCCTCTGTCGAATTTTAAAACGTATACCGGCTTAAACTTCTTTCAACATATTTGTTTACAAATTATTATTCTTCCCCATCGAATTTCATAATGTATATTAGGATTGTATATACATTGTTTATTGTATACAGTATTGTATACATTCTTCTTTAAATATATATATAGTTGAAGATGATTCTATGGACATTAATTCTTCACAATATGTATATCTGAAAAATTGGTGTAGTCCACAATATGTATATTCACATGTATATCTATCATTACATAATGTATATAATTGCACAAATTTTGTATATCAATGTATATCCATTCACAAACTGCTATGGTACTTTACAATATATATTAGAGCGTATACATGATACTTTTCTTCTCCACTAAAATCAGTATTTACTTTACTGTATTATCATATGAAAAGTTGATTATTCTTCCCTAGAAAACACTAACAAAAATAATTTTTCATAAACGTGATTTTTTTCATTGAACGACTTTGAGAGATTTTGAATTTAAAAGGAGATCTTAAGGAGGATAAATGTGGAGCAGATATCTTTATTAATAGTGACTCTTCAAAATTCGAAACGTTGACAATATGGGTAGAAGTAATTTTCATAACATTTTTTTAAAGTATTCTTCTTCTCCATCGATTTTCATAAAAGTCTTCTCAAAATTCCTCAATTACTTCAAAACCTTGCACACTAATTAATGTCTAAAATTCTACAAACTATATTTCAGATACACTATATCAGATATGAAGATAGCTAAAAACCTAGAATATATTTGTTACAATAGATTTTCAATCTGGTTGGAGAAATTTTATGAGACAAAAGGAAAGAGAGTTATAAAGTGGAAGAGAGAACTGTTAAAACGAAAAAAAAAATACAAAAACTAAAAAATCAGATATATCATTATTGCCGAACCCAATGCCTACATTACATTTGCTAGTAAAAGATTAATTGAACAAACATTGAATAAAACAGTACCTGAAGATTCACAAGCAGTTGAATACTTATTCTAAAAGGGTTTATGCAACTTAATTGTACCACGTAATCTTTTTAAAAAGCGTTCTGAGTGAGTTATTTAAGCTCCACACCCTTTTTCCCTATGAATGAAAAGTCAAGCAAAATCAAGTAGAACACTAAGCTCATTTTTTTTTCCTTTTTTGTGTTTGTGGCATATCAAAATCAAAATAAATAAGATAAAACGCTTGACTTTCTTCCAAATTCTTTCTTTTTTAGCCAACTGTTCAAATGACATTGTCTGGAGTATTCTAACTCTGCAACGACGTACTAGCTATTAATACATAATTAACTAAATAAAAATGTTCCCTCTCTGATATCTAATTATATAAGACGGTTCACACAATTCACCATAGTAGAACAGACAGAGGTCCAGGAATACCGAATCATATCCAAAGACATTTCCAATATTTAAATGAATGTTTACCTTTTGGAGATTGATACACTAACACTATACCATTTTTATTCAAAGAAAGAGATCGTTAAGGAAATTTTCTAAGCAATTTGTGCATTTTGCCCCCACTTAGACCCAAGGCCCATACCAACTACTTCCAAGTTTGGGACAACAAAGAATTGTCAAAAACATGACCTAATTGTTGTACAAGATGTTTCTAGAAGGATCTAGGACCACTCGAACCTCCCCGATGCCCCCCTCGCTATAGTCAAATAAAAGCGAGAACAACAAAAAAGACTCATTTTTAATTTTTTAGTATAAAACTGTGAACCCTTCTCCTTTAAACCCTTCCGTTTTATCAGTATTCTCCGTTTGGTTCCTTCAGGAAAAAGATCAATCGTACACAGACGGAGTCCGTGGAACAGATATCTTCCTCATCAAGGTATTGTTTGAATCACAAAACTCTTTTGTAGATCTATGATTTGATTTAGATTTGGTGATGTTTAGAGTTCTCTTTGTAAATTGCATGTTTTGTTAGGAGTAAACTGAATCTGTTGTATGGTGTGGTTATATGGACTGTTGTATAGCTTGATGATTAGTAGATTATCGTTCCTGCATTGTTGGTTGATGTGAGTTAAAGAGAATAAATGATAATTAAATGAAGAAACATAGTGAATTTTAGATTAATAAGGGGGCGGATGGAAAATCCTGTAGACTAGATTGGGTGCTGTTGTAATCTACTAGGTAGATAGTTTTTGGTTAGTCCTCAATCAGATCAGTTCTTAAGATTTAAGATTCTTTTCGGGTGGGGTGGGGTGGGGTGGAGAATAGAGCAGGCTAATGGCTTTTTTGGATCAGTGTTTGGTTTGAGTTTTTATTATTGGAAGGAAATGTGTTTGATTTAGTTTATACGACGCAATGTGGAGCCCTATTTTATTTATATAGGGTGAATTTTGGGCGATTTGGTGTATTAGGAGATAGAAGATTAAAAAAGAGTGAGTTCTCGTTGATGCTTTACTATCATTTCCTGCCTTATCGATAGATGCACGAGATTCATGCATGAAAGTTTCCTTGGCGGGAAAGTTGGATAAAATTTGTATATTTGGAGCTTTGGATATTGGTTAAATTAGAAAAAAGATATCATTTTTGAACTTGGAGTCCGCGTGGTTTTGATTGTTGACTTTTTAAATGACGTGTCTGGAGATTAGTAATTACGTTAGGCCAGGTTATGTTTTCTCTCCCTAATCATAAAAGGAAAAAGAACTTATTTTCTCTATTCTGTGAATCCATCATTACTGGATAGAGTACTTGAATTCCAAGAAAGCCCCTCTTTCTTAGCTTATAAATGAAAAATCAATCACTTTTTAATGTCGCTCTTGGGTGCTACAATTTAAAACCCATTGCTTCTTCCATGATGCACCTGCAACTTATCGAGGACACGCTCCCTAGAAAGGGGCATATGGAGATCAAGATTAGGGTAGAAGGTTAGTAGATAGTCGAGCATTGTCTAGTTTCCCTTGTCAGGACTGTTATTATTACTCTCCTACTATCTTAATTGTTGATGGTTCTATTCGTCGATGATTTCATCATTACTTGATGTTCCCTTTCTTTCCGTTATCATTATTTTGTGTTGTTGCTATGGTTATTTTCTCCGCTATTTTCTTCGTGACTTCTTCACTTTGGTATTTCCTTTTGTTAATGATTTTTCTCATACCTGAGCTGAGGGTCTATGGAAAACCTCTCTACCTTCACATGACAGGGTAAGGTCTGCGTACGCACTTACCTTCTCAGACCCTGCTTGTAGGATTACACTAGGTTTGTTGTTGTTGTAGCTTCTTAATGTAGATACATCAGATGTTGGTGTTTAGTTGATTATGTATGGTCTTTTGATGTTGTCCAGGGACTTTCTCGTGCTTGTGCTGTTGGATATCGAGTGATCAAAGTCAGCAAGGATGAGTGTGGTTGGTTTTGACTTCGGCAATGAAAGTGGCGTCGTTGCGGTTGCTAGGCAGCGAGGAATTGATGTTGTACTTAATGATGAATCAAAGAGGGAAACTCCAGCTATAGTCTGCTTTGGAGAGAAGCAGCGATTTCTTGGTACTGCTGGCGCAGCGTCAAGCATGATGAACCCAAAGAATACCATTTCGCAGATAAAGAGGCTAATAGGGCGACAATTTTCAGATCCTGAGCTGCAAAGAGATCTTAAGGCACTGCCCTTCTTAGTAACTGAAGGGCCTGATGGATATCCCCTGATCCATGCACGCTATTTGGGGGAAATGAGAACTTTTACCCCTACCCAGGTTGTTGGAATGGTGTTTTCCGATCTGAAGACTATAGCAGAGAAGAATCTCAATGCAGCAGTAGTTGATTGTTGCATTGGAATCCCAGTTTATTTCACTGATCTTCAGAGAAGAGCTGTAATGGATGCAGCCACCATTGCTGGCTTGCATCCTTTGCATCTAATTCACGAGACAACAGCTACTGCATTAGCGTATGGTATTTACAAGACTGATTTACCTGAAAATGACCAATTGAATGTTGCTTTTGTGGATGTTGGGCACGCAAGCTTGCAAGTTTGTATTGCTGGCTTCAAGAAAGGCCAATTGAAGATATTGGCTCATTCATTTGATAGAAATCTTGGTGGGAGGGATTTTGATGAAGCTCTTTTCCAGCATTTTGCTGCAAAGTTCAAGGAAGAATACAAAATTGATGTTCTCCAAAATGCTAAGGCATGCATTAGACTTCGAGCTGCTTGTGAAAAGTTGAAAAAGGTTCTCAGTGCAAACCCTGAGGCACCTTTGAATATAGAGTGTTTAATGGATGAGAAGGATGTCAGAGGGTTTATCAAGAGGGATGAGTTTGAGCAAATCAGCATCCCTATACTGGAGAGAGTGAAGAAACCACTGGAGAAAGCTCTTGCTGAAGCTGGGCTTACTACTGAGAACATTCATGCAGTTGAGGTTGTTGGGTCAAGCTCTCGTGTGCCTGCAATTATGAGGATTTTGACAGAGTTCTTCGGTAAGGAACCAAGGCGCACCATGAATGCAAGTGAATGTGTGGCCAAAGGTGCTGCACTGCAATGCGCTATTCTCAGCCCTACTTTTAAAGTGCGAGAATTCAAGGTAACAGTTTGTCAACCTTGCATTCTCTTGACTGATATATTGTTCCATAGTTATCTTGGATTCAGGGATTTCAATTTCATCATGTGTTGCAATGTTGTTGATAATCCTTGGTCCTTATTATTTTAGTAGGCACTAATTTAATATGTGAAGATAAATTTTGAAACATGCTTTTGATTTTTCCTTTGTTTTATTTAGTGGTTTGAGTATGACCTATTATGGTTATATGAATGACAAATTGGAGCTGGAAGAAATTGTCTTCTTGAAGGATAAAGGAAATGCACAATTTATCATAGAACTACTAAGATTTTTGTTGAAGCAAATGCTATACTATTAACCTTTACTAAAAGATTATTTACTAGTTACACACACGTTCCCAGCAGAATAAATTATGGTGATTTATGAGTGTAAGAAGTACTAAGAGTTCTAGTTGGCTGATTGAAGGTCAATGAGAGCTTCCCTTTCTCAATTGCATTATCGTGGAAGGGGCCTTCCCCTGATGCACAAAATGGAGAGCATCATCAGAGCACAATTGTTTTCCCCAAAGGAAATCCGATACCCAGTGTGAAAGCTCTGACATTCTACAGATCTGGCACATTTACAACAGATGTACAGTATGCTGATGTCAGTGAACTGCAGGCGCCAGCAAAGATCAGTACTTACACGGTATTTCAGACATTCACTCATTAATTAGTTTCTATGGTTTCTTTTCTAAAAATTAGAGGATAATAGGTCCTCTAGTTTCAGGTGAGTCCTTGGCTGACTTGGATTTTGTTTGGTCTTTTTGACAGATTGGACCATTCCAATCTTCAAAGGGTGAAAGGGCCAAACTAAAAGTTAAAGTACGCCTAACCCTGCATGGTATTGTCTCGGTTGAGTCCGCAACTGTAAGTCCAGAGATTTGTGACTTTCTCGTTCTTGTTTTTTTCTAAATCGAAAGAATATCATTTAATCTTATGGCTTTTTTTCTGTAATTTAGCTTTTAGAAGAAGAAGAGGTAGATGTCCCAGTTGTGAAAGAGACAGCTAAGGGACCTGCCAGAATGGAAACAGATGAAGCTTCAGCTGATGCTGCTCCTTCAACTACATTGGAAAGTGATGTAAATATGGAAGATGCTAAAGGAGCTGCAGCTGCTTCAGGGGCTGAGAATGGTGTTCCAGAATCTGGAGATGAACATGTCCAAATGGAGTCAGATGCTAAGGTAATGTCTCTCCTTCACATCTTTTAATTACTGCTTGAGCTAGTTTATGTTTCTGTATCAGTCATACTTGATTGTTATAAGATCAACCTATGGCGCATCTGTTCAAATTGTCAGGATTTGATTTATGCATGAAATGCAGGGAACTCACGAATGCACCAATATTTTAATTCTGGAAAGGCATTAGTGTAGTGATTTTGTTGCTTAATTAATGTTGGGGAATTCTTCTTCTGTTTCAGTGTGTTTAGCTCAAAGATGTCGGTAAAGCTTAGCATTTATTGTGTTCATTTTCTTGCAGGTCGAAGCCCCTAAGAAGAAGGTCAAGAAGACATCTGTACCAGTGACTGAGATTGTTTATGGTGCAATGGCAGCTGCTGACGTTCAGAATGCTGTTGAGAAAGAATTTGAAATGGCTCTTCAGGACCGTGTTATGGAAGAGACAAAGGACAAAAAGAATGCTGTTGAGTCCTATGTTTACGACATGAGGAATAAGGTATTGATTGGCTTTTTATGGTGGTTGTATGAAAACATTTGTTATGTCACTGACAACTTTCTTCTTTATATATCCAGCTTTCAGATAAATATCAAGAGTTTGCAACTGATTCAGAAAGAGAACAATTTATGGCTGTACTTCAAGAAGTGGAAGATTGGTTGTATGAAGATGGAGAGGATGAAACTAAGGGTGTTTACATCGCCAAGCTTGAGGAGCTTAAAAAGGTTGGTGTTTCTAGAATTTCCTTTTTTGCTAGTCTTTTTGGCATAGATAGAGCTGATTTAGTGTGGATCTGCAGCAAGGTGACCCGATTGAGCAACGATACAAAGAGTACACAGAGAGGGGTCCTGTGATTGATCAATTTATTTATTGCATAAATAGCTACAGAGAGGCGGCAGTGTCAAGTGATCCCAAGTTCGATCACATTGATTTAGCAGAGAAGCAGAAGGTATGCATGGGTCTACTTGATCTTGCTATTTGCCTTTTCATCATCATATGCACGCCTATCTTCTTCCTGAGAATGTGGTTTGATTTATGTTTCTCTTGCAATTCCTAGGTTTTGAATGAGTGTGTCGAAGCTGAGGCTTGGTATAGAGAGAAAAAGCAGCAGCAGGATGCTCTTCCAAAATATGCCAACCCTGTTCTTTTGTCAGCTGATGTTCGAAAGAAAGCAGAAGCACTTGATAGGTACTGTTGTTTATTGATTTTTCCTTTTCTTTTTCTTGATAACGGTGGTGTTTCCAGTGTACCTGCTACCTTCTACCAGCAAAGGTATCGGGTATCTTGGTACACGAAGGCTTGGACAAATGAGAAATAATCACCTAGTGTTACTGCCTCCGGTTGGATTTCGCCACAACTTGTAGATCACAATATTTGGGCTAATTATTGCAAAGTCTGTTGATATCATTTCTCGCTGTCCTTCCACATAAGATCATTTCTTTGTTTATTTCTTCCTTCCCTATTTCTCCGTGTGCTTAACCCACTTTTTAACTCTCTGTTTCTACAGGGTCTGTAGGCCTATAATGACAAAGCCTAAGCCAGCTAAGCCAGCAACTCCAGAAACACCGTCACCTCAACCTCCTCCTCCTCCTCAAGGAGGTGAGCAACAACCTCAGGGTGCAGCGAGTCCTAATGCTACTGAGGGTGCCAGTGCTGACAGTGAAGTACCACCTGCTGGCGAGCCAATGGAGACGGACAAATCTGAGACTGTGCCAAGTGCTTCATGAATTAAGCTGATGGTTTGATGTTCAAAGATTTGATGGAGGGAGAGACTTGGTTGGGTTTGTATTTCTTTTTGCATTTTACCCGTATACATTTTAAAAGACCTATAGTAGCAGTCAAAGATTTTGTCATTAAATTGTTGTGATCAATTTCGGCCATATA
Source organism: Solanum pinnatisectum (assembly GCA_035578085.1). NCBI lineage: Eukaryota > Viridiplantae > Streptophyta > Magnoliopsida > Solanales > Solanaceae > Solanum > Solanum pinnatisectum. The sequence continues at coordinate 9,258,958 of CM069087.1, forward strand.
GATCTGTCTTGTCAAGTTATATTATTTGATAACGACTCTCAAAAATCCTGTTTTTCAGAGGTTTTGATGTTTAAGTACAATTGCTGTTCTCTGACATTTCTGTTGGTCACTAAATGATTTGTTGAGCTGTGTTTGGCTCCTTGTAGCTAGAATATATTTGCACTTTCCTTTTTCTTTTTTCTGTGCAATTATGGTCTAGTGCTTGAGGTATCAAACCTGAACTTAGGATCTGAAGTAACTTTGTACTCCAGGCAAAGATTGATCTGTTTGAACCTTTGGTTCATTATATTGATTTGGGCATTGCAAATTGAGAAAGGGTGAGTTATATGTAGAGCTGTCAAAATGGGCTAGCCCAACTCAATCCTAACGGGCTAGAGAGTTAAATGGGTTGAGATGGGCTGACCCTTTTAATTGAAGGGCTGCTGCCCAACCCAGCCCTAAGCGGGCCATGGGTTGGGACGGGTTGGGTCTTCAATAAAAAAATGGACAACAGTTTCCTCTTCCTCTTAGAAAGGATACGAATGTTGATGTCCGATGGACACAATATCAATACATACATAAATTCATTCATGAATTACATATACTTCAATGAATATTTACAAAACAAATACATAATAGCCAAGATACAACATTCATGAGATTCATCCGAGCAAAAAAATATTACATGATCATTATTTTCATAAACAAGACAATAAAGGAGAAGTGAAAAATTAGGCATAAAAATAAAAGTAAAAGAGGTCAAAGATTCATAGTTATAATGGAGTAATGAACTTGGGCTAATAAGAAAATTTAGTGGGCTAATGACCCTAAAATGTAAAAGATATGTAAAAAAATATAGTCTTGATTTTATATTGATATTTTAAAAATATTTATTGACAAAATTTTAACAAGTAAAATACTAATAAATATTTTAAATATTCACAGCCTGCGGACTGGCCTCTGAGGCTTGCGGGTTGGGCCTACAAGGCCAGCAGGCCAAATCAGGCTGGGCTAAAAAGCCTCGTTAAATGGGCTGAAAAAATTGAACCCAACCCCATTTAATTTAAGGGTTGAATTAGACCGACCTAGCGGGTCAATCCCATTTTGACAGCTCTAGTTATATGGCCTACTTCGTTTCTTGTTATTAGGAATGACTGCTTGCTACTAGTGGCCTATTTTGTTTCTCAATTATTTGAAGATAATGGCAACACCAAGTCAATGGAAAGGAAACGGCAACTCTCGACGATTGATGGTTTAAAGTTTTATAAATATATCTTAAATAGGTTATATTATTTCTCTAACCCTGACATTGTGAATGTGGCTTCAAATGAGAAAGGGTCCCTTTGGTCCAAACTTTAATTTAACATGTGTAGTGTTTGATTAAAATAAAAATGTGCTCTAGTTACTACTTTTTAAACTAAAAAAATATAAAAATATGTTAGAAGTTATAAGCTAAAATTCTTAGTTTATGACTTGTGGTTTATATGCCAAAAGCCATAAGTTCCAATCAAGCATGCTTGTAAGGTCTTGTTTGTTTGTACTTAATGGAGATTTAAATATGGATGGTTCAAGCATTATGTAATCAAGTGTATTTGTTTTTATCAAGATTTAAGTACTTAACAAGTCTAAATAAGTCTAAGATTTAAAATAGAGTCATGATATCATTAAAAGGTATTTTTTGGTGGATAATATTTTCCATCACTCTATTCACAATCCCACCCACCATCACTAACCACTTTTCCTATCACAACCACCATCACCGCCATTATCAACTACTCTATCGATGTCTACCACCAACCACCTTTGTTATCATAACCGTTATTGTTGCTAACTACTATTATTAGCTGCTACCACTCTTATCTTTTTCATCATTATGATTATATCCATTGTTACTATTATCCCGTCTTTGTAGCTGCTACCACCTCCACTACTAGTATCAACCACTATAGTCAAGTCCTAGTATCAACAAACTCTGCCATCACAACTAGTACCGCCGCCAACTATCACCATACATTCTCGGATCACCACTACCACCACTATTGTTAGTTATTACCGTCATTGTGGTTAGTCTATACTGCTAACTTACTCCATTATCATAACTAACACGATTGCCGACTACTACAAAATGTCTCACCAATCATCACACATTCTTCAGCCATCATCATCGACACCGCCAACTATGGACAAACAACTTCATCATTACAAGCACCAACACCATTATCAATCACCGTTGTTATGATAGTCACCACAACATTATCCATCTCCACTTTCACAACTATCACCACTATCATCCTAACAACAATTATTATAATCACTACCACCGCTTTAAACTATCTTTATCATCACTAGCAAGTATAAGTGTCCGTTTGAATTACCTTATCTTTAGGTGTTTTTTACTTTTAAGTAGTTTTGGAGGTATTGAGAAAAATTATAATTAAGCACCCATTTTTAGGCTAATTTTTTTTTAAAAAAAAAATATGACAAAAGTCAAAAGAAGGGTACCATTATTTACTTGTGAGTTATGACTTTTAACTTTTGATCTATACGTCCATCCAAACAGATCCTAAGTGCTTCATTTTTTAATCAAATAATGATTTTTTTTATGTCTAATTAATTTTTATTTGAATTGTATAATTATTATATACATATAAATAAATTATGTATATTAAAAAATTGAAAAATAAACAGTCTTAATCATTCGGTGTTCAGATCTAGAGATCGCATCTTAATCATTCAGATATGCATTCAGATTCAGACATCTGAATCTTAATAGAAACAAATAAAGCCTAAGTATAATAGAGTATAAAATGAGACAAAGTAGTCGCTTCTAGAATTGTTATTTAAAATGCATGTGCAGTTTAAAATATTGTAGACATTCAAATTTTATGAAACTCTACAAGACGTGTTCGATTTCAGTTAGGAATCTTTGAGGCTACTCTTCTAACGATCCGACCCACTAGTAATATTGTCCGCTCTGGATCTAGGCCTGCACGATTTTAAAACGCGTCACTAGTTGATAAGGTCTACACGACTTTAAAACACGTCACTAGTTGATAAGGTCTGCTTACTTATATACTTAACAGCTCCCTTGTGTTTTGCCAATGTGGGACTTCTTGTCTTAAGCTGAGGCGTCACATACACCCCCTTTGTGGACTCAACATCCTCGCTGAGGGTTACCCTACCATATGAGATTGACCTAGACTCAGTAATGAGGTTTGTCTCGCCTTATCGGGATTTACTTAAACTTAGTTGAACTCTAGCCCAAATTGACAAGGCTGACATAAGGAGTGACGCAGATACCATTTGTAACGATTCGATCTACTAATGCTATTGTCCGCTCTAGGCCTAGGTCCGCACAACTTTAAAACACGTCATTAATTGGTAGGACCTCCTTACTTATGTACCTAACATCTCTCATGTATTTTTGCCTATGTAGCACTTCCTGTCTTAAGTTAGGACGTCACAACTCTACCCTAAACCCTCTCTCATGCCTATATAAAGGGCAATATATTTTCTTGGAGAGGCATCTCGAACATTCTGCAAATTCATGAAATATTCATAAAGAGATCAAATTTAAATCATCCTAGTTTGAGAAATATGCCACTAACACTACATAAAAAATTATCATTAGTGGTAATTAATTCTTAATTGCCGCTAAATATGTATTTTTAGCGGCAATTAGCACTCTTTGTATATGTCTCTAAAGCTTTTAGCGACATTGGTTCTAATGACACTTAACTAATGCCGGTAAAAACTTTAGCACTCTTTATTAATGTCAATATTTATTGCCGCTAAAAGTTGTTTTTGTTGTAGTATAACGACCTTCAAATCATGGAGAAATATTACGAGAGAAGGATTAAGGGAAGAACAAACTTGTACCTATATTGATTAATTAATAAAATATTCTTGTTTCTTTATTTTCTTGATATTGCATTTTATTTTTCTCGACTCTAAAATTTGTTGCAAACAAATATATTTAGAGCCTCTTTGAATTAGCCGAATAAAGTAGTTTTTAAGCACCTGAGCTTAAATGTACTTTTGAAATGCTGAAATTGAATTTTTCTTAAAATAGTTATGTGTTTGGTTAGAAGTGATGAAACTTAAAATAAATAGTTATGTATTTGATTAGGGAAGTGCTTAAAATATTAATTTTTTTATTAAAATAATTAAGATATCTTTTAATCTGTTAGCACTGAAATCTCTCTCTCTCTCTCTCTATATATATATATAAAGGAGGAACATAGACAAGGTGATGTGTCACCTCTTTATGTGTCATGCCCCAAGGCTATCCCTGAACGTAAACATGAGACTTAGGATCACGAGTAACCTCAAGCTAACCCTATTGGCATATCATAAGCATACTAAGATAAACTGAAATGAGAAATACTGTGCAGAAGCTTAAAACATGAAATAAACTGAAATGGGGAACACCCAATACTATCTGAATATATGAACTATGCATTTAATGACAACTGAAAGATCAAACTCCAAGCTAAAACTGAATCTAACTATGTCTGAATGAAAGCCTCTAACTGACTAGAGATGCTGGGACATGCCCCCAGCTAACTCTAGCAAAACTAACTGAAAGGTTGAAAGTAAAAGGAAACATGTCTATCGTCCTCGAAGAATGAGGACTCACCACTGATACTGTTGAACTGGAGATCGAAAACCGATCTATACGTGATCTGAGGACTTGAATTTACGTCACGAGAAGATGTAGCATAGAGTATGCGTTAGTACTTGAAAGGTACTGAGCATGCATGATAGAATAAAGATGAACAACATGTACATAACTGAAATAAAGCATACTGATCAATGATATAAAATGAACATGAATAATATACTAAATATGCTGAATGTGAACTAAATTGAATGCAATGACCAAGTTCATAACATACTGAAACTGAAATCTGAACTCTAACTGATAACTTGGTCCATGCACTAGAATCTGACTGTGGGAGCTACTAATAACCGACATAAACCACGTGAGCTATACGTGGAGTCCGATGTATACGCCCCATTGAGAGGACCCAATAGACCTTGCCAGGGGTTTAAAGACATGACTGACGTGATCACTAAATATGATGCCCACATAGGGGACTTAACCTATGGAGTCACGTAGTTCTGGGACTAAAAACTGATACATGTATATCTGTATAAACTGGCTTAGCAAGTGTAATTCATGAACTAAACGAATCAACACATCTAGGGTTCTGAATTTCATGCAAGAAACAAAGCAACATTGTTACGAAATCATGATAATCTGACTTGGAGTATTCTAACAACTAAATCACAACAATTATCTAAAGTTCTAGAAACTTTAGGTCTAAGCAATAATTAGGGAATTAAGATTCTGACTGAAATCTAGGGACATAATAGGTGAAATGATCCCACTAGTGAAATCCCACATACTTGGTGACGAATTTCACGGAGAAATCTTCCGATTTCGAGGCTGGAACTGAAGGAAACTTGTTGCTTTCTTAGAGAGGACTGGTTCGATGCTTTCTCTCTTCTTTTTTTCTTGGTTTAATCGATTTCTTTGAGAATGAATTGGTTAGGGTAAGTTCTGATTAAGTTACCAGGCTCAAACTGACCAAAACGACGTAGTTTAGGTGTCCAACGCATAGGGGAAAGACCAAAAGACCCCTGACTTAAAAGCTGTCGGGGTCAACCGACGGACCTTGGATGGACCTACGGCCCATCCTAGTCAACCATCGTTTGGCTTCAGAGAGTGGAATTTGGGGTCTAGAACCACGACCCTGTACCACCGACCGTGGTCTGACCTATGGTCCGTAGGTCCTGGCGTGGGTCGATCCTTAGCTGAGATTTCTGGGGGCTGCAAGTGGCCAACCACGGACCCCACCTACGGTCCGTGGGTCACCCTACAGTCCATAGGTGGCCCTGTTGGTGGCACCTGCAACTTCTAAAATTTCTGCATTTTGGTCTTCCTAGCATACGGGGTGTTACATTGTGGCCTCCATTCATATTTATCTTTTTTCTCCTTTTTTTGAGCATTGTTCTTCATTTAATTATTTATTTTATTTTTAATATCTCATAAATTTTTTATATTCAATTACTCAACTTTTCACCTTCCACTATAATATTTCTTTACTAGATATAATGTTCATATATTCATGACTCTCATAATTTTCAACTTTTCATATTCATAACTCTCTTCCACTATAATATATCGTCTTTATTAGATATAACATGCATATAGTTATAACTCTCATAGTTTTCAACTTTTCATATTCATAACCCTTAAATATTAACTATGAAAGTTAAGATACCTTATGGTATTCCTCCATTATTTTCTATATAAATTCGTATTTTTTGTTTCATTCTATCCAAAGTTACCTTTTATTGTCACTTTAGTATTATATTCATGCTTTTATTTGGCTTGAAAAAGAAGAAGAAAGCTCTTGAATAGTAATAGACTTGTGAAGTGAATATTGACAAGAGCTAAGACAATTATGCATGGATCTCTTTTTCTTCTATTTTGTTTTAATGATATGTGTATTGTACTATTTGTTTTTCTCTTTCTTTTTTCTCTCTTTTTTTTTTTCTTATGTATCTCTATGATGCCTCTTAAATTTAATTTTTATATGAAGAAAGCTTTTGAATAGTGATAGATTTGTGAAGTGAATATCAACAAGAGTAATGCCTCTCTGCTTTTGTTTGACTTGAAAAAGGAGAAGAAAACTCTTGAATATTGATAGGCTTGTGAAGTGGATATGATACGATCTTAGACAATTATGTATTGATTTTGTTTTTTTTTTTTTATATTTTTAATTGTAATTATTAAAGTCACAATGATATGTGTATTGTATTCTTTCTTTCTTGTGTATCTTTTTTTTCTTTCTTGGGTATTTTTTCTTTCCTTTTCTTTTTCTTGTGTATATTTATGATGCCTCTTAAGTTTAATTTTTATACGAACTTCTTATTGTTGTAAGTCTATAATTTCTTTTAGTTCAAATTAGTATATAAAATACTAGAGTAGATCCTAAAGAGATATCACTTCCTCATGAATTTATCTCAATTATGGTTGAAATTATGTTATAAGTACAAATCAAGTTTAAAATTTATAAATCTTTTTTTGGTTCAAATTAGTAACTTAATTATGTTAAAAGCCAGCTAATTACTAATCAAATTTTAAAATTTATAATTAATTGCTTAAAATAAATAAAATTTAATAATTAAAGTTTTATTTGTTGTTTATTATGTAAGTTCTAAAAGCTATAGAGAAATATGCCTGCATAAAAAGTTTAAAATATAAATATAAATAACATGGAGGGAGAGAGGATGTGATAATTCTAAAAAAGTTTATATACACAAAGAAGAAACATTTATATTATTTGAAATAATTGAGACACAATCATTGTTTATAAAGAAATGGTATAACTTACGTTTTCATCATAAGGTCAAGTTGTATTGTTTTTCTATAAAATTCAATTCATTAAACATAATTACATTTCATATTTGGTTAGAGGATGACAGAAAAGATCGAAATGAATAAAGTCAAATTTAACAACACAAATGAATAACATAAAGTATTAACTAAGTATAAGATTGTTTTATATTGGGGATTATGAATTAGTGTTAGATTTATCTCTAACATTCAAAAATAAGATGATGTATGCATATTTAGTTAGATATATTGTATATGAAAAAATAGCCTAAATATAGAATAAATATAAGAAGAGGGCATTTTGGGTGACCATTGTTTTCATTTTGGCGTACATGCTCATAATGTTTTGAAATTATAATAACAATTAGTTGACTGACTTTCTAAGAACATGGACGTTAATTATATTTTTTTCACGTTATAAAAATCATTATTCTACGTTAATTGGCACATAGAAGTTTCACGATTAAAACATTACTCACTATTTAATTGTAACCCTTACTTATTTACATTAAAAGTATATTAATTATATTTAACAAACCCAATATATATATATATATATATAATCTATTCTTTAAAAGTATATTTATTTATTTCTTTTTCTATTTTTTTTTACATTGAAAAATTATGTATTTATGTTATTTATTTTAAAATCGTTATAAATTACAAGAAGTTCTTACACTTCTAAAGAAGATGATTACGTGTAAAAAAAATTCATGTTTTTTCCTGTGGACCCAAACATACATCTATACATTTATAGGAAGGTATAATATAATTATTTTATTCTTTTTCGTAAGAAGAAACTCTAAAAAAATATTTAAAAATTTTAACAAAAATTCACATATATTAAAAATACATTTTTATATGTATAATAACTCTTTTATTCAAATAATATTTAGTAAATTATTTTATGTTTTTCATGACCAATCGAAGTGCGGATAAATTCACTAGTAAATTGATTATGACAAGATTTCAATTCCAAAATTGATTGTAGTACAAAATAATTTGTCTCAATTCATTTAATGTTCTTAATTTATAAAAAAAATATTTTACTTTTTGAGACTTCTAATTATGAACATTTTTTAGTTTAGGTAAGAATTAATTATATACATTAAATATTGAATTTGTTAAAAACAAAGCATTTTAATTGAGGAAAATCAAAATTTTAATTATTTCACATGACTCGAACAATGATTTAATTATTTGTGTATTTAGGTTAATGTCTATGAAAAGTTGGAGATCGAGTAAATATAGATCTTTTTATAGGTGAATGAGGCAGTAGGGATGAAAATGAAGCGGGACATATGCAGAGTAATGCAGATTTAAAGTTATGCTAGGTAATGTAATTTTAAATTTTATGGGGCAGGATTGGACAGGGTAGGTTGCAATTTTTGAAAATTTATCATGGAGCGAAATAAGGTGGGTTATTTATTTATTTTTGCTGTGAATTTGTAAAACTTCAAACGCTTTAATTTTTTGTAGATTTGTGAAATTTCAAACACCTTCCAAGTAATAGTAGTCTCAAATCCTATTTAAACTAGTTAACTACTTCAAATTTTAATAGTTTGACAAAAATAAAAAATAAAAAATAAAAATTGTATCAAATATTATAAAAGCTTCAAATCAAGTAAGAAGAACAAATAAATTTTAGAACATACTACAAACTGTGAATCGCAACCCCAAATCGCTAGAAGATATAATAAATATGATTTGGGTTATAGAAAAAAGAGTGCACAATTGCTTTATATATATATATATATATATAAATAAAAACAATATGATGTGTATGTATATATTAGCAATTTTTTTTTACTAATTACGGTCTAATTAATATTTGTAACAGTTGCCACTTAATATATATTTGGTGTGTTGCGGTGGAGGAGGACTAATCAGAGACAGGCAGACAACCAATACAACATGATGTTTGCTAACTCTTTGAGTCTAGGCCAAGGTACTAGCAACATGACTAAAGCTCGTGCACTACTCTATGGTCTTAAATAGTGGGTTAGTAGATGTTACGATAGGGTTTGAGAGAAACTGATTCTTACTCTTAGCTAAATGCATGCATAAACGGAGAATGAAAATGCCTTGGAGATTGGATACGTTGATTCAAGAATCATAACAAATAGTTGAAACTCATGGATCATCTGTCATTGCTTTAGGGAAGCGAACAAACCTGTCAATATATTAGCATTTAGGAGTTATAGTGTTGGTGCAATTCATGATTTCAACTCTTTCTCTGATCTCTCAAGGAAAGTTAGGGGATTAATTAACACAAATTGATGAAGCTCTCTTCCTTCAGAATGCAACAGGTCCCCCCCCCCCCCCCACAAATCCTCTTTAGACTGCTCCCTTTTTTGGTGTTAACTTACAGTTTCTCGAACTTTACCTCTACCAAAGATCTTGTATTAAGTTTGATAGGCCAAACTCCAAAATGTAACTCTTTCATATCAAGTTTGGTCCGTGTGTACATTGACAATCACCATCTAGTAATCACTACCTAGTTAATTCTTTCGTTCTTAATTATTATATAACTTCTTTTTGAATCAAGTCTTAAGCTATTTTACTACTATATGTAAAGCTTGTAGAAAGAATGCTTATCGATTTATTATCTCAGATCTAACTAAAGGTTTTTCTAAAACTCTTTTCATTTTAATTTATCTGTTATTTTTCTTAGTTTGTTGCATATTTGAAAGTTATATAAAACATTTGATTAGTTCTCAAAACTACTCTATTAATACCACATTTAAAAAATAATATATGTATACTATTTGAAGATTGACAGGAGCTGATGTATGTGGTTATGGTTAAATTATAAATGGGACTTTCTACATATGGCTATTTGTGCACTAAGGGTGAGAACTTTCTAGAATACCTCTAGACCCATCTAGGACCACTCGAACCTCCCTAGTCTCCAAATAAATGAAATATTTTTAATATATAAAACTCGAAAATTCTACCCAAACCCCTCTTCTCTTCATTCTTCATTTACATATTTTGCTCTCCTTTAAACCCTTCTGTTTTATCATACTATTCTCCTTTTGCCTCGTGGAACTGCGATTCCATTCTTCGTCTTCAAGGTATTGTTTGCATCACAAAACTCTTGTTCTCTGTATTTCAATTTGCAGATCTACAATTTTGTTGCTTTTTATTGTTTGTTCGGCTTAGATTTGGTGATGTTTTAGCTGGAGATGTAGTATTGTCGGTTAAATTGCATGTTGTTTTGTGTTTTGTTAGGAGTAAACTGAATCTGTTGTATGCTGTGGTGATATACACTGTGTTGTAGTTTCCGGATTTAGTAGATAACTGCAGTTTATTGCTCCTGCATTGTTGGTTGCTTTGGCGAACTCTTAATCTATTCTTAGAAAATTACAAGACGTGAACAAATGATTAAGGAGGTTTATGATTAAAGGTGTGAAGATTGAGAAAGATGTGGATCGAAAATCCCTTAAGCTAGGTAGGGTGCTGTTGTGTTATGATCTTTGCTTAATCCTCAATCAGATCAATTCTTAACATTGGAGTGTTTTTTTTTTTGCATGATTGAGTTTATATTATGTAAAGTTTGTTTGGATTGATCTATTCTAAGTGTTCTATGGCACTTGTAGTGTTTGAGTAAGATTGGAAAGTGCTTTTAAGCATTTGGATCTAAGCCAAAAGTTATAAGTTAGGATTTCTAACTAATGGCTTTTGGCTTGTAAGTCATAAGCCAAAGTCAATCCAAATAGGCTCTTAAGTTTATATAAGGCAATGTGGAGCCTATTTGTTAAAATTTATATAGGTTAAATATAGGCTAGATTGTATATTAAAAAAATTGAGTTTGTGTTGGTGGTTTACTGTAGTTTCCTGCCTTTTCGGTAGGTGTGCGAGTTCACATGAAAGTTTCCTTGGTAGTAAAATTAGATAAAAATTGTGTACTTGAACTTTGGGTACTTTTGATATTGGGGAAATTAGAAAAAGAAGAATCATTCTTGAATTTGAGTCTATGTTATTTTGATTGTTGACGTTTTTGAATGACGTGTCTGGAGATTGTTGATCACGTCACGCCATCTTATTCACTCTTTACTAAAAAGAAAACTTATTTGCTCTCTTGTGTGTATCCATAATTACTGTATAGAGTAATTGCATTCCAAGAAAGCCCGTCCACGAGTGATCGGCTTTCCTAGCTGGAGATTGTTGATCGCTTCACGCCATCTTATTCACTCTCTTTACTTAAAAGAAAAGAGAGAACTTATTTGCCCTCTTCTGTGAATTCATAATTACTGTATAGAGTAATTGCATTCCAAGAAAGCCCGTCCACGAGTGATCGGCTTTCTTAGCTTATTAATTGAAAATCAATCACTTTTTGATGTTGCTCTTGGGTTCTACCATTTAAAACCCATGGCTTTTTTCATGTAGATTCACACACAGAGGATGCTGGCGTTTTAGTTGATTCTTGTCTTTTGATGTGGTCTAGGTACTTTCTTTGTGCTGTAGTTATCGCAGCCAGAAAAGATGAGCGTGGTTGGTTTTGACTTTGGGAATGAGAGTGGCGTTGTTGCGGTTGCTAGGCAGAGAGGAATTGATGTCGTACTTAATGATGAATCAAAAAGGGAAACTCCAGCTATAGTCTGCTTCGGAGAGAAGCAAAGATTTCTCGGTACTGCTGGTGCAGCATCAAGCATGATGAATCCAAAGAATACCATCTCCCAGATAAAGAGGCTAATAGGGCGGCAATTTTCAGATCCCGAGTTGCAAAGAGATATTAAGACACTTCCCTTCTTAGTAACTGAAGGGCCTGATGGATATCCCCTGATCCATGTGCGATATTTGGGAGAAGTGAGAACTTTTACACCTACCCAGGTTCTTGGAATGGTGTTTTCGGATCTCAAAACTATAGCAGAGAAGAATCTCAATGCAGTAGTAGTTGATTGTTGCATTGGAATTCCAATTTATTTCACTGATCTCCAGAGAAGAGCTGTAATGGATGCAGCCACCATTGCTGGCTTGCATCCTTTGCATCTAATTCATGAGACAACAGCTACTGCATTAGCATATGGTATTTACAAGACAGATTTACCTGAAAATGACCCAGTGAATGTTGCTTTTGTTGACGTTGGGCATGCAAGCTTGCAAGTTTGTATTGCTGGCTTTAAGAAAGGCGAATTGAAGATATTGGCTCATTCATTTGACAGAAATCTTGGTGGGAGGGATTTTGATGAAGCTATTTTCCAATATTTTGCTGCAAAGTTCAAGGAAGAATACAAAATTGATGTCTACCAAAATGCTAGGGCATGCATTAGGCTTCGAGCTGCTTGTGAAAAGTTGAAGAAGGTTCTCAGTGCGAACCCTGAGGCACCTTTGAATATAGAGTGTTTAATGGATGAGAAGGATGTTAGAGGGTTTCTCAAGAGGGATGAGTTTGAGCAAATCAGCATCCCTATACTGGAGAGAGTGAAGAAACCACTGGAGAAAGCTCTTGCTGAAGCTGGGCTTACTACTGAGAACATTCATGCAGTTGAGGTTATTGGGTCAAGCTCCCGAGTACCTGCAATTATGAGGATTTTGACAGAGTTCTTCGGTAAGGAACCGAGGCGCACCATGAATGCAAGTGAATGTGTGGCCAAAGGAGCTGCACTGCAATGCGCTATTCTCAGTCCTACCTTTAAAGTGCGAGAATTCAAGGTAACAGCTTGTCAGCTTTGCATTCTCTTGGTCAATATATTTTTCCATAGTCATTTGGATTCAGGGTTTTCAACTTCATTTTATTTAAACCAATCAGAACAAAATTATATATGTAGGCACCAATTTAGTATGTTAAGATAAGTATTGAAACATGCTTTTGATTTTTCCTTTGTTTTATTTAGTTGTTTGCATTTGGTTAACTTGAATCAAGTGTAAATATAAGGGTTATGAACGACAAATTAGGAGGTAGAAGAAATTGCCTTCTTGAAGGATGAAGGAAATGCACGATTTATTATAGAACCTTAAGATTTTTGGTGAAGCAGATGCCAGCTGTGTTGCTTTTAGCATTTACTTAAATATTATGCTACTAGTTGCACATCTAGCTCCCAGCAGAATAGATTGTGGTGATTTATGAGTGTAAGAACTGTACTAAGAATTCTAGTTGGCTGATTGAAGGTCAATGAGAGCTTCCCTTTCCCAATTGCATTATCGTGGAAGGGGCCTGCTCCAGATGCACAAAATGGAGCTTTAGAGAATCATCAGAGCACGATTGTTTTCCCCAAAGGGAATCCGATACCCAGTGTGAAAGCTCTGACATTCTACAGATCTGGCACATTTACAATAGATGTACAGTATGCTGATGTCAGTGAACTGCAGGCACCAGCAAAAATCAGTACTTACACGGTATTTCAGAGTTCCACTTACTAATTGGATTCTATGTTTTTTTTTTTAAAAAAAATTATAGAGGAAAATAGATCCGCTGGTTTCTGGTGAGTCCTTGGCTCACTTGGATTCTCTTTTAACTTTTTGACAGATTGGACCATTCCAATCTACGAAGGGTGAAAGGGCTAAACTAAAAGTCAAAGTACGCCTAAACCTGCATGGTATCGTCTCTGTTGAGTCTGCAACAGTAAGTCCAAAATTCTTTTTTTTTCCCTTCAATTATCTAGTGAATGGAATCAATATCATCTGATCTCATAATTTTGGTTTGTAATTTAGCTTTTGGAAGAAGAAGAGGTGGAAGTCCCAGTTGTGAAAGAGACAGCAAAGGAACCTGCCAAAATGGAAACAGATGAAGCTTCAGTTGATGCTGCTGCTTCAACTACATCAGAAAGTGATGTAAATATGCAGGATGCAAAAGGAGCTGCAGCTGCTTCAGGGGCTGAGAATGGTGTTCCAGAGTCTGGAGACAAACCTGTCCAAATGGAGACAGATGCTAAGGTAACACATCGCTCTTTTACTTCTTATAATTACTTATCTAGCTAGTTAATATTTCCCATCAATCATACTTGATTGTTACTGATCAGACTATGCATCTCTTTAAATCATCAGGATTTGATTTATCATAGGGAGCACATGCCTTAGCTATATTTACCTATATTTTAATCCTTGAAATGCATCACTGTAGTATTTTTGTTGCATAATTAATGTTGGGTTGTAACTAATATTCTTATTTTTCTCTGTGTATTAGCTCATTGATGTCGGTAAAGCTTAGCATTTATTGTGTTCATTTCCTTGCAGGTCGAGGCCCCTAAGAAGAAGGTCAAGAAAACATCTGTACCAGTGACTGAGATTGTTTATGGTGCAATGGCAGCTGCTGATGTTCAGAAGGCTGTCGAGAAAGAATTTGAAATGGCTCTTCAGGACCGTGTTATGGAAGAGACAAAGGACAAGAAGAATGCTGTTGAGTCCTATGTTTATGACATGAGGAATAAGGTATCGGTTGGCTTTTTATGGTGGTTGTATGAAAACATTTGTTATGTCACTGACAACTTTCTTCTTTATATATCCAGCTTTCAGATAAATATCAAGAGTTCGTAACTGATTCAGAAAGAGAACAATTTATGGCTATACTTCAAGAAGTGGAAGATTGGTTGTATGAAGATGGAGAGGATGAAACTAAGGGTGTTTACATTGCCAAGCTTGAGGAGCTTAAAAAGGTTGGTTGTTTGTCGCATATCCTATTTTTGCTACTGTTTTGGCATATATAGAGCTGATTTACTGTGAATCTGCAGCAAGGTGACCCAATTGAGCAACGATATAAGGAGTACACGGAGAGGGGTCCTGTGATTGATCAATTTATTTATTGCATAAATAGTTACAGAGAGGCGGCAGTTTCAACTGATCCTAAGTTTGATCACATTGATTTAGCAGATAAGCAGAAGGTATGGATATATCTGCTTGATCTTGCTATTTGCCTTCGCTTTTTTTCATCATATGCTTGCCCATCTTCTTCTGAGAATGTGGTTTGGTGCTTATGTTTCTCTTGCACTTCCTAGGTTTTGAATGAGTGTGTCGAAGCCGAGGCATGGTTTAGAGAGAAAAAGCAGCAGCAGGATGCTCTTCCAAAATATGCCAACCCTGTTCTATTGTCAGCTGATGTTCGAAGGAAGGCAGAGGCACTTGATAGGTACTTTTGTTCACTGATTTTTCTTTTTTTCCTATAACTTGTAGATTTAAATACTTGGGCTAATTTTACTGTCTGTTGGTATCATTTCTTGATTCTCCAGTCGCTCTGTTCGTCTTTGTAGGAGCACCTCTTTGTTTCTTTCTTTCTTACTTCCCTATTTTTCCGTCTGCTTTGCCCACTTGTTAACTATCTGTTTCTACAGGGTCTGTAGGCCTATAATGACAAAGCCTAAGCCAGCTAAGCCAGCAACTCCCGAGACACCACCACCTCAATCTCCTCAAGGAGGTGAGCAACAACCTCCGAGTGCAGAGAGTCCTAATGCAGGAAATGCAACTGAGGGTGCCAGTGCTGACAGTCAAGTACCACCTGCTGCTGAGCCAATGGAGACGGACAAATCTGAGACTGCGCCAAGTGCTTCATGAGTTAAGTTGATGGTTTGATCTTCAAAGAGCTTATGAAGGCACAGACTTGGGTTCGATTTGTATTACTTTTTTCATTTTACCCTAGACTTTTTAAAGGATCTATAGTAGCAATCAACATTTTGTCGTTAGATTGGTGTGATCAATTCGTCTGGCCATGTCCGGTCAGGCTATATTATTGTTAATGATACTCAAAAATCCTGGTTTTCAGGGGTTTTGCTTTAATATGAAATTCAATTGGTGTTCTTTCCCACATTTTGTTGCCGCTAAATGATTATGCGCCATATAGGAGAAGAACCCCAAGCAGTCATTTCTAAGGGACATGCGTAATTTACAATATGTTTAATAGTTCAAGAACATAACTAAACAGATAAAAAGAGGAAGCAGCAGAAATTTCTTGTATCAGAAATTCAAGATGACTTTAGGGGAAAAGTTAATGGATCTAGACAAAATGCACCCTCTTCCAAAGTACTGCAGAAGTACAAATTTTACGACGCCATTATTACTTGACGTTTTTCCTAATAGAATGTTCACATATCTTTGATCCATCTAACTCGTCAAGTCAAATTTAAGTAAAAAATTGATTTGTCATGGCAATGACATGAAATTTATATTGCATTTGGAAAGAGGGCAATAAGTAAAAAGTGAAAAATAACTGCAAACGCATGAAATTTATATTGCATTTGGAAAGAGGAAAATAAGTAAAAGGGAAAAATAACGGCAAACGCATTGAAAAAAAATCACTTTAGAAACATTGAATCAAATCGAATTGAAGTTGAAAAAATCAAATTGAATTGAATTATTTTGATTAGGCGTTCGATGTATACTTGTCCTAAATAAAAAATTGAAGCTTGATAAAACTAAATTGAAGAATCAAATACCAACCTTGTTGAGCTTTTCTGGATCGAAAGTTCTTATTTGCAGTCTCTTCAATCCGTCTTCGATTAACTTAAGCTATATCTGATCGAAGTGCATCCATTTTTATCCCTTACAATATATAACTGAAGTGCACCTATTGTTGTCTGCACTTTATTCACACATGATTGAAATGCAATCAATTTTTGCAGGATCGGTTATTTATGATTGAAATTTCAGGCATTTATATAAGATATGTAGTTATATTTTTTTTCCTCTCAAAACAACATTTTGTTACTCGATTTTCTACAATTCAATGCACTATTTAATGCATAAAATCTACTTTTAAGTGTTTGTATGGAAAGTCACCTGGTAACTAGGGATGGCAATGGGGTGGGGCAGAGCGGTTGCGGGGCAAACCCGCGTAAACCCGCTAAAATTATAACCTGCCCCGCCCCGTATAGCATCATTTATTGATTTCAACCCACTCCGCCTCGCCCTACATAAACCCGTTTTGTCCCGCCCGCACCCCTAAAAGGTTTCAAATATCAGATGCACAAGTGTTTAACCAAAAAATTTAAATTATTTTAATTGCTTAATAATTTTTTTAACCTCTAAAATTAATATGTTAATACTGTTCCACTCAGTAATATTTTTTGTTGATAATTTTGAATTGATTACATATGACGTAATAAACAAATTATTGAATGTAGTAAAAAAGAAATAAAATATGTCAACAAGCTTTTTTTTTTCCTTTCTAATTTATTGGCTATTAAAAAACATTTTTTCATCTAAAAGGAAAAAAAAACACCAAACAGTGACCAAACAGATCAAAAACTGATGCAAAAGTTAGTGTAGATCAGCGAATTTAAAAGACTTTTACCTCAAATCCGCGCCGCGAGAATTTTGAAAGTATATAGTTAAACCCACCCCGCCCCGCCTAACCCGCAAACGATGAAACCCACCCTGCTCTACTTCCGCCCCGCCTCATTGTCATCCCTACTGGTAACTGAATTTGTTATAATTATATTGTCTGATCAAATAATTACTTGGTCAGCAGGTAATTGAGTGTAATTGGTTGGGAATGATTACACTCTCCAATTCTCAGGGACAAACTGTGAATTGCTGGTAATTACATGATGTAATTTTTTAATTAAAAATGTGACACAATTATCATGATATAAGTTAACCTAAATCTAAACACAATCCAACTCAGAAACTCAAATCCATTTTTCAAAGATCCAACATACCTTCCTCCCCACTCATCAATAACATTAATCTTAATAACTAATTTTAATACTACATAATTTTTTTATTCATTTCTAATACAAAATTCAATATGTAACCCTTAAAATGACAAAAGATTTATATTGAAACCCAATCTTTGGAGGTAAAACTTTAACAATTTTTTTTTTGAAAATCTCAGCCACATTAATGTAAGAAATTTCAAAGAAAATAATTCATGCCAAATGAAGGATAAAAATGAAAGAATATTTTAAAAATAATTTTGAAGATTGAAGGCGGAATGGCCTGAGAGGCCCTTGTACTTGACTCGATTTGTAAGTTGGATCCATGTACTTACGACTTTGCCAACTAAACTCTTAAACTCATTCAAACACAATATTTTAGACCCCTTTCTAATCTGATGGGTGTGCGTGTAGCACACTCATTTTACACATGAAATACCACGTCATTTTTTAATGACACATTATTATTATTATTATTATTTTAATGACACATCAGAAATTAAATATTTAAAAATAAATAATATTTAAAAACAATACAATCTTCTCTCTCTGTACCATTTAACTCCCTTCCCACTTCATCTTCTACCATTTTCATCCAAAAATAAAAATCACCAGTTTCATCTTTCTTCATAGTTCACACTCAAAAATTTCTTCAATCACAAAATGTGATAAATTATAATTAGTTCTTGCACATGCTTTATGGTTCTATTTATTTTGATTTGATAAAAAGAGATATCAAGAAAACTTCAAATTGAAAAAAATATATTTATATGTAAATTCAAGTAGTAGATCTTAAAGAATTAAGTTTATAAAAATGGTGAATGGTACATTTTCTTGCAAAAAAAAAAACTTTTTAAATTTTTTATTTGATGATTTTATTGTGATAATGTGTATGTCAAAGAAGAAGAAAAGAAAAGGAGTAGGGGCGGGGGTGGGTGGATGTGGGCTGAGGTTGAAGAAGAGGAGGAGAAAATGAATAGGGGCGGGGGAGGATGGGGGTGGGGGTTGAGGTTGAAGAAGAGAAAAAGGGTGGGGTGGGGCTGAAGAAGAAGATAGAAGGCGTGGGGGTGGGGCGAGGTGGGGTGTAGTGAAGAAGAAGGAGTTTTTTAGTATTTTTTTTTTTAAAGTTATTATTATTGTTTTGTCTTATAATTTTGATAATTTTAAATTAAAAATATTGTATTCACTTGCTTCAAAACGCGTGGGGTTATGTATTTGTCCAACTAAGTCATTTCAGTGCCACTTAAGCTAGGTCAATGGTCAGAGGAGTTTAAAAAATAGAGTTTCATTGGGTTTAATGGTTCATTTGGCAAAGCGATGAGTAGAAGGGTTCAACTGACAAACGAAGCCAAGTACAGGGCTTCTCAGGTAATTCCGCCAAGATTGAATAGTTAAGTTAATTTGAAATATAAAAAATGTTTCAACAATTTATTATTTTGAAATGAACGATGTATTATTATTAATAAATGTATCAAATCAAAATTTAACAAATAAAAAGGTCTTGAGTTACTAAATATTTTAATTGGTTAAAGTTTTACTTAGCATCCATCCAAAAATTGTCAATTTCCCAAATTCACTGCCCATTACGGCGGCGTTACCACCACTACCGCCCAATCTAGCGGCGGAGTCATCACCACTCCCGCCCAATCTAGCGGCCGCGTTACCGCCACGACACCACCACCATCTGCCGTATAAATTGAATTTCAAGGTAGCTGAAAAAATATCGCTGCACCCATTATCTTTTTTTTTTCTCTGAGAGTAGTGTATAGTAAGCCTAATTTTTATATATAGAGAGAGTTCCGGTCAGAGGCATCTGCCGACTGCTAGATGCACTTCTCTTCTTCTATGTCGAGTTGATTGCTCATGACTTTTAGCAAATATTGTTTTAGGTACTGACTGTGGGAAGCATACTTGCTTCTTCAAGTTGAAGTTACAATGATGATAGGAACTGTTTGTTCAAGGAGAAGTATATCCACATTTCCTTGTTTATGTCAGAGAATTAAGCAGACAGGTGAGTGTGTTGCTTCTACTTCTTCCTGTGAACTATATTATTCATTTTGTTTGTTGATTGAGGAAAGAGTTGTATATAGTTTTAGGATACATAAAAATAGATCAATGTTCTATTAGATTCCAACTTTGGTATAGTTTTTGATTGCCCTGGAAAATTTGAAGCTACTATGGTCTATGTGATGCACATACTGGGATTTTACATGGCATATATAACTTGTAGAAAAAAAACCTCTTTTTCCCCAAATGCACAAAGATAGTGAATGGTAATAGCCTTTTTTTTGTTTATGTTGCAGAAAGTGATATTGTTAAAATGTTTGAAATCTCAAGGCCTAAGGCCGAAACAGAAGGCATCCAAGAGAAGAGACCACCTTTAAGAAGGGGTTCTGTAAGGATATTGGATGAGAGGTTCATCAGGATTCTGAAGATATTTAAGTGGGGTCCTGATGCTGAAAAGGCCTTGGAGGTGTTAAAGCTGAAAGTAGACAATGAATTGGTTCGAGAGGTTGTGAAAATAGACATGGAGGTCAGTGTGAAAATTCAGTTTTTTAAGTGGGCTGCTAAAAGGAGGAACTTTGAACATGATTCTACTACTTACCTGACTTTGATTCGATGTCTTGAAGAAGCTGGGCTGACAGGTGAAATGTGGAAGACGGTGCAAGAAATGGCACGGAGTACATGTGTTATTACTCCTGCCGATCTATCCGAGACTGTGAGAATTTTCGGCAGGGCAAAAATGGTACACAAAGCACTATCAATATTTTACCAGATTAAAGGCCGCAAGTGCAAGCCAACTGCAACCACTTACAATTCCATTATTTTGATGCTGATGCAAGAGGGCCAACATGAAAAAGTTCATGAGCTTTACAGTGAAATGTGTAATGAGGGCAACTGTTTCCCTGATACAGTAACCTACAGTGCTCTTATATCATCCTATGCAAAGTTAGGTCGTGAGGGTTCTGCTATTAGGTTATTTGATGAAATGAAAGACAATGGTTTACATCCCACTGCAAAGATATATACAACCTTGTTAGCAGTTTACTTCAAAATGGGTAGGGTCGAAATGGCTTTAGCATTAGTCAATGAGATGAAGAAGAATGCTTGTGCCCCAACTGTGTATACTTACACTGAATTGATAAGAGGGCTTGGTAAAGCTGGTAGAATTGAGGAGGCGTATTCTATATTTCTGTCCATGCTAAAAGAGGGATGTAAGCCGGATGTTGTGTTGATAAACAATGTGATAAACCTTCTAGGAAGGGGAGGACGTATAGGTGATGCTTTTAAATTGTTTAATGAAATGGAGTCATTAAACTGTAAACCGAATGTTGTGACATATAATACTGTTATAAAATCCCTGTTTGAGTCGAAAGCGCCAATATCTGAGGTTTCATCTTGGTTTGACAGAATGAAAGCAAATGGTGTTGCTCTAAGCTCTTTTACTTATTCAATACTTATTGATGGGTACTGCAAGAAAAATAGAGTTGAAAAAGCCTTAGCTTTGCTTGAGGAGATGGATGAGAAGTGCTTTCCTCCTTGTCCAGCTGCCTATTGCAGCTTGATCAATAGCCTTGGAAAAGCAAAACGCTATGAAGCTGCAAATGAGTTGTTTCAAGAACTAAAAGAGAGTTGTGGATCTAGCAGTTCTCGGGTATATGCTGTAATGATAAAGCACTTCGGGAAATGTGGCCGTTTGACTGAGGCTGTCAATCTTTTTAATGAGATGCAAAAGCTGGGATGTTCTCCTGATGTATATGCACACAATGCACTGATGTCCGGGCTGGTAAGGTCAGGTATGCTAGATGAGGCTTTTTCCATGTTTCGTAGTATGGAAGAAAATGGTTGTGCTCCTGACTTGAACTCATTTAACATAATACTAAATGGTTTGGCCAAGACTGGTGACCCACAGCGAGCGATCGAGATGTTTACAAAAATGAAACATTCAACAATTAAACCTGATGCTGTCTCTTACAACACCATTCTTGGTTGCCTAAGTCGTGCTGGCATGTTCGAGGAAGCTGCAAGACTGATGAAAGAGATGCGTGCCAATGCTTTTGAATATGATCTTATTACATACTCGTCAATACTTGAAGCAGTCGGTCATGTTGATGAGGATGGTACATGGCAAACTTCATGAGGGAGCTTTGGTATGGGAGATTCTTCTAGTTAGTGCTTTTCTTTATTTACACTATTTAGTACATGGTAACCGTTTAAATCATCTTGGCCTGGCAATATACGCAGCTTTATGTAGGGTTTTACGATGCTCTAGTAAAATTTAGTGGCAAATAATTGCAGCATTTTGGTTATTCTCCCTGCTGGTGTTGGCTTCTGCAGATATGTGATTGGATTTTCACTTTGGGGTAAGGGTTTGAAGTGGTATGTTCAGTACACATATTACCATGCGCACTGAATCTTCCTCCTGTTTTCTCAAATCACTGAGTGGAATTAGGCTTGGCAGCACCCTGTAACAAAGGACGAAGGATGGTTAGCTTTTGGCAGTTGGACCTGATCAGTTTCCTTTTGTTTCATGATTCTCTCTGTCGTAAATATATCTAATTCTGTCTGTGGGTACGTGAGTTACAAAATTTCCATTAGTGAGTGTTTCTTCTACCTGTTGGTAGTTCCTTTGTTCTAAGAAGTGAGAACTTGCTTTGAGAAACTGTGGTTCTGGCCTTATATAAAAAATTCCTTTGGGAAGGGGAGTGGGGAGAAGGTAAGTTTCACTTGTCGTCTGCGTCGGATATTTTTCACCAGAATTCCACTGCATTGTACTCCTGGATATTTAACATCTGCTCTTTCTATCTCCTTAGAGTGTGCCAAAAACTATTTTAAATGGGCTTGGTGTTCCTCAAAGATTCAATGAAGTTCATTTTTTTCCTGACTTGACCCCTGTGGCTACATGGAGGCTGGAGCTAGCAATCCTTGGCCTTCTGTCAGTTAAGTAGATCATTGTGAATCTTTTGTGATCCTTCTTGCTGCAGTTTCTGAAGCTAGCGAGCTTCTGTTATCAATTTACTCATAATCATGTTGAGAAATTTCAAATGTCAAGGATTGTCTACCCTCCATTTCTCCTCTCTCAAAATGACCAGGGTTTAACTATTGCTTCCTACAAGTGAAATTCTTCAGTAACCTTTTGGTCCACTCCAATTTCGGGTCTAGAATGAGACAGGATTAGGAGGCATCAGGATCACTCATCCAGGTCATCTTCTCTTTTTGTTGCCAAAAGGTATGGTTGTGATGATTTTACCAATAAAAAAAGTATATCATGAATTCATGATGGTTCATCCAAAAAACCCTTTTGTCCAATATAATAAATTAAAATTATGGTGGGGAGGTGTGATAAATAATCCAAGGAAATGAGCTTTTTGAAATAGAATTTCTCGAAGATCAATATGTAAACTTTAGTCATCAAAAAAGATCAATATGTAAACTTTAAATGTGAAATTATGAAAATAACACTTCAATGTTTTACCTAAAGCTTTATTTGCTTCGAACAAATCATTTTTGTTGTATATTTAAGACATCTTAGGTTTTTAATGTTCTATTTCTAATATTTTACGTTGGTTTAGTTAGTAGTTTATTATGTTCTGGTGTGTTAACCTTATTTTTAAAATTAATTTAGATTATTTATACCCTCTTTATGCAGTTTCTCAGAACCAAATATTATACAAATTGCATTACATAACTATATCATTTTGGTAAGTCAAGTAAACTCTATTATTTATGTGTATTTTGGTGAAGTGTTGTTTATCTATCCGGGAGATAAATGTCTTTACCTAAAAGGCATTGCTTTTCTCAGTCATTCTCTTTGCGTTACATAGCTGTTTGTATTATCATCTGGGTTAAATTTCAGGACCATTTGTACACACCCTCTTTAGGTTTGAAAATGACGAACATCTACTTGATATGAGAAACTGACAGACATCTTTGCTCTAATTTAATGTGTTCATTGATTTTTTTTGGAAAGTTAATTATTTTAATTGAATTTATATGATAAACTAAGCTCCAGTTGGACATGGTTTAGGGTTGATGATGCCATCAAAATTTGTCTGAGATATTGCTAACCACCTCAGAGATGTATGACTTGGTAGACTTCCCTGTTCCTCTTCTTTCTTCAGCTGGTAAATGACTCCAAGAGACCAAAGAAAATCAAAATTATATTATTTGGAGAGAGTACATGATAGGACTAATTACCTTTAGCCCAGCATAATTTGAAAAAAAACAAAAACCTACTCCGCTTATAGTTTTTTTGCCAGAAGTGCAGTTCTCTCAAAGGAAGAAACAGTTGTGATTTCGAAAATTCAAAGGGGGTTCATAAATGATGGGAGATCATGAAGAGTTACCACTTGGTGTTGCTAATGGCAGTGGCTGTTACTGAGTTGGGAACATACATAGAATGAAGGGAAGACAGTGGAGGAACAAATATGATGGGAAAAGGGATAAAAAGAAAGAAAATGAAACAAGAGGAAAAGATAAAAGTGAGAACAGAAAGAAGGGAGAGGAAACAGAATGGAGGACTAAAGAAATGAAGAGCAGGTTTAAATCAAGGTGCGGGATGTAGCTGGGTGGTATCTTTTTATCCATGCCTTGGTTGGTTTAGAGCGTCACAGCTGATTCTTTGGCATTATGTTTCTTTGGCTTGAAGACGCGTATCAACTGATCCAGTTCCCTTCTGTCACTGAGCAGTGAATAGATTCAGAATCTATTTCTTTCAAAAGATACTTAGATGAATGACGGGTAAACTAGTAAAAGATTTCTCAATGACAACACTATTTTGTTCCACTTCCACTGTCTAGTCATGGAGGTGTCTGTCTTTCTCAACCAGAAGGAAGGTCCATTTCATTTCGCCAAAACTAGAGTGCAGGTCCTTATATTTTCCTAGTTCATACTTCTGATACTGAATGCCAGACTTTTTGCCATGGCTCTCTAATCTATGCTGGTGGGAATTGGGATGTTACCCTTGTGTGCAATTTGTATTTAACTGAAATGGAAATGCCATTGATTTTGTTGTCAGATCAAGAAAATAATATGACGTATTTTTTTTGCAGGATAATCCACTGGTGTTGGCTGCCATAATTGTTGCATCTAGTGTAGAATTTTCCTCATCATCCAAGCTGCAAAACTATGTGCATAATAGCCCCTTGAAGCCAGCGACACTGCATCACCATACTGAAATCCATGTATATTTAGGCATAGCAACCAGTTTGAAATCAAAGTTATTCTTGTTTTACACAACTATTGCGCAAGGATGAAGAAGCTGGGCGTATCCATCTTGAGGTTCAACTATTGATACAGATATTGTCGATTGGGATGCAGGTCAGGTCTTATTGTCTTAACATATAACAAGCTGACCAATTGCATAAATCTCCTGGAAAGAGAGCTACCATATGTTGTGTGGGTATCACCAAGGAATGCTTAAATGTAACAATCTTTTTTGATAAGTTGCTTAAATGTACTAACGTCACAGGGAACTCTTTAAGTTACGTTCACCATGGAAAGTCAGCCCTTTTGAGAATATATTTCAGGCAATATTTTTGATACTGGGAAATGAGAATACATGTAACAATTGTATATAAAAACACTATCTTTGAATGTTACTGTAATATTTTGAATATCTTGTTGATAGGTGTGTGGTTACAGTTAGAAATGTCTCCAATTGCAGCTTCTGTTATACTATACCACCAGAAGCCTTTGGATGGAAAATAGCAACGCAACACATACTCGTGTTAGCATACTGTTGTATGGAGGATGATCTAAAACAATTTTAGAATAATATTAATGATAAATGTGAAGTGAGCAGACATTGCTTTGTCTGCTCAAAAAGTGAAGTTACTTGTGGTAGAGTTTGTACATCAAGCTCAACAGATGAGCCTAATATGTGATGAGACATCACAAGTGGCTTCTCTATTTTTTCTTTGGTTTTCCTGTGAATATTTACCAAAGCGTTTAGCTCATACAATACACAAAACACAAACACAAAATGACTCTGGATATCAAACCAGAACCTTATCAATTCTAAATCATGGATGTCGCACCCACTGGCTTTGCTGCCCCCTCTTACCAGAACATTCCCATATCCTGAGAAAACTCTGATGGTCCCTGTGATTGAACTTGAGTAAGTTCTAAACCACAAAACAGGTATAGAGTATTGGATAAGAGTGGATTAGGTTAACAGACAATTCCTGCAGTTGTGATCTCCATAATGTTATTATTGACTGCTGAAACTACATCCAGATACATTCTTACATCACATTAAGTTGTCTTGCATGTAGCCATCAATGGTGAGAAACTAAAATGCAAGATATAATACAACAATGGAAAATAGCCAACATAGAACGAATAGAGAGATAATCTGGCTAATCATCCACTAACATTTTCAGTAGACATGTCGTTCTCTTCATCATTTCCTTGACGTATTCTTGCAATTTCTGCCTGAGCTCTCTCCATAATCTGCCTCTTTTGGAGTTCCAATTCTCTATGGAAGTCCATCCTCATTTTCTCCAGTTCCATCATTTGCTGTCTCTTGCTATTCTCAATCTTCACATATATCTCACTAAATTTATGGATAGAATCTGCTATTAATTTGAAAGAATGTCCATTCCCATTCCCATTCCCATTCCCGTTCCCTCCTGATTGTACATTTCTTGATCTTTTTGGTGGAAGATCCTCTGAACCATCCTCCTCACAATCAGCAGATTCTGAGTTAGCAGGACTGTCCCTCATCTCATCCAAGCCATTAGCACGATTCAGATAAGCTTTTGGGCTCATGAAAACATACTCTCCAGAGTCCATTCCACATGAAACGCCAGCTTTCTGGGGAGTTGATGTTAGTAACATGTCCATCTTTTTGAAGTACACCCACTTGCTAGTGGTACTGCTAGTCTCTGCAAACTTCATCTTCTCCTTTTTGTATTTCTTTTTCAGAGTATCCAAACGGTTACGACATTGGGTGTCTGTCCTCTCAATTTTGGATCCCCGTGACACTCTCTCTGCAACTTCTTGCCATTCCTCTGATCGAAGACTCTTCCTCCCATGTCGAACAAACCTAGTACCCCATGCATCAAGCAAAATAAATGTCTCATGTTCAGACCAATCTGAAAGTGGATTCCTACCACCAAATGAAGGCTTAGGAGCGGTTGCTGCTGTAGTAGATGGTGGTGGTACTCGAGGTGCAAACTCATAACTTGATAACAAGCTCTTTAACTTCCTCTTCTTTTGATGCCTCTGCGAATCACCATACTCATCATCATCATCATTGTCATCCTCAAACACATCTTTCCCTAACCGCTGAACACCATTTTCTTCGCCATCATCATCTTCTTCTTCTTCACCATCAACTTCTTCATCATCAACTTCTTCATCATCATCCGGCTCCTCCACATACTGGTTGTCGACATGCCTTGAATAAGAAGTGTCGTGAACAGGAAGCTTCTGCCGATTGGATGACTCATAACCCTGGTTCATGCCATAAGGGTTGGGTGGATATCTCCCATTATCCTCAATGTCATCCATTGAAGCACAACAAACCAAGTGTCTACTACTACAACACACTAATACCTAGAGAGTCTAAGTTCAAATTCCAAGCACAATGTTTTCTTGATCAATTTCGATCCATTTTAACTCCAAATTAACACTTTATTTCTAGCAACTAGATGAACAAGTTTCTCCATCATATTTATACCATCACAAAAACCTAATTCAAAAAATCAATCTCAGATACAAGCAAAATCCCTTTATCTAATTCAAGAAAATATGCCTACAACAACCCAAAATCCAAACAGAAACTTCTCACATACAATTGAAAACCCTTATCAAATTCAAGAAAATATGCCTACAGCAACCCAAAATCCAAACAGAAACTTCTCAGATACAACTGAAACCCTCTATCAAATTCAAGAATATATGCCTACAGAAACCCAAAATCCATACAAAAACTTGTCAGACACAATTCAAAGGAAAACCCTATAATCCTTTACCTCAACAAGGGGGAAATTTGTACTCAAACAGCCTTAAAACTGGAAACTTAATCAAACCCCTAAACAACTCAATACACATCCCAAAAAAATAAAGAACTTATCATTTTCCAATCAGAAGAGATACCCTGCTGTTTAACTCCCTTACTTCTAGAAATGATTATTTTTTTTGGTTTGAGCAAATCAAACACCTTAACAGCCAAAACCCATCTAAAAATCAAGAACATCCAACAGATTAAGTTCCAATAAATAAAAAAAAGAACACCCTTTAACTCCCTTACCTCAAAAAAGGGAATCTTGTTGTTGAAATTGCCTTAAAGTTTGAAACTTTGAGAGAAAATCAAACAGGTAGCAAGAATAAATTCAAGAAACCTTTAAGGATCTGAGACTGTAAAAGGATTACATGAAAAACAAAAAAATTGAAAATTTAGTAGGGTTCATCTTCTGGGGGTAGCAAAGATGAGAGAGAGAGAGAGGGGACGCAAAAATCAGGTGAGAGTGCAACCACCAAAGTTGCTCAAGTGCGCCGAGTGTGATTTTTCCTTCCGGCTGCTTTTGGGTCCATCACAGCACGGGTGTAAGGACACGTGTCCTAACTTTATTAGGGCCAACTACTTATATTATTGAAAAATTAAAGAGCCAGGGCGCCATGACCTATGGATTTTCAACTACACATTTATATTTTACGAGAATTCTATTGCCTAGGGGTGTGTATAGGTTGGTTAGGTTCAATTTTATTATAATCAGTTCGATTTATTGGGTTTCAATTTTTAAATATGCTAAATTAATAACCAAACTAATAAGACATTTTTATCGGTTTTGGTCCTTAATGGTTCGATTTTCAGTTTACACGATAAGAAGATTTTTATAAAATAAATATATGACTTCTCCAATAATTTGACACGACAAGTCAATAATTTAACTTTACAGAACGCTCATAAAATAAAAACAATAATAACTAACATGAAAAAGACTATATAAGTGCAACACAAAGAGAAATTAAGAATATGGTTCTTACTTTAGATTTTGATGTTTTGTATAACGTGAAGTTGTGAGCTCAAAGTCAGTGTAAAGTGTGAATTAGACCCTAATAAGCAAACACAATAATCAATAAGATATGAGATCAATATTTAATAATTATGTATGGATAAAGTAGTAAATTACTACCGTCTTAATGAGTTATCGGTTTACCCAATATTTAAAACCAATATCGAACCGATAACCCGATATTTTTTTTAAGAAAATTGTTAACTCGATAACCCAATAACAATAAACCAATAACATTTTGTCACGCCCTGACCTACATCCTGAACGTGGCCGACACTCAAGAACCATCGTTGGTCCCCAAGCGAACCCTTGGCCTGGCTCACTATTCAGCGGAAGACTTACTCAAACAAAATAGGAACTTCAATTGCATAATTAAAGTTTAAAGTCTAAGTCAAACTCAACTCAATGAACATTTGGAAATACTTATGAAGTTAACATCAACAGTCTCAAAACATCTCAACAAGAAAGGGAAATTAAAGAGACTCCTCAATGTATAACTATCTATGAAGCCTCTAATTACTAAGATAGATGTCGGGACAGGACCCCAGACAACTTTAAGTAAAACAAGAAATAACTATGAATCCCTCCGAAAAGCAAGAAGACTCACCAAAGCTAGCTGAAGTGCAAATGGTATCAACGAAGTGCCTGTTAATGACCCTGAAAATCTACATCATAAAAGATGTAGGTCGAATGAAGTCAGTACATTAAATGTACGAGCATATAAGGGGGAAACTGAAAGCATGGGTATCTAAAATGACAAGGCTAGAAGATATACTCACCTCAATTCAACTCCAATACAAAAGCAACAATGATAAATGCAATATTTAAAACATTATAAAACAGGAGATATAACAATGATGTATAAAAATACAATAAGATTTTCTTTACTCTTATTTGGGAGATTCTTTAACTGACAATCATCACTATGAGCTACATGATGATATAACGTCTGGCCCACGCTGCCAGAACTGTCCTATACCTTTCCGGGGTATAGAACACCTTAATTAAGTGGATCCACTAATTAAGCTATGCTTAAAAGTAATAAGGAGTTGTCTAAAAAGTATGATCCTTTACCCATGTTGGCTACATGGTTTATGAGGAATGTGAGTTGTCTGAACTCATCTCCATATCGATGCTCAATACTACTACCAATAATATATAAACTCATGCTCAAATGTATAAAACATAACTCTTTCTCAATTTGAGGTAATTACTCAAAAGATCTTCTTAAAATGGGTAGTACTCTGAAATATCTCTGAACTCACAAACTCATTTAGAAATAAGTGTTTTTCTCTTTTTAAATGTAAAAGTGTTATATTTGGGAATACTTAATTCCCTTATACTCCTTTTCAATCATGAATACAATTCTTCTCATTCTCATACTTACTTTCTCAAGACTTAGTTCAAAATTGTAGTTGATTACAAAAGAATTCTCAATTTGACTCAAAAGACCTCTTGAACTTTCCTATTAATTTTACTTCAATTTGAAATGTAAATTAAGACATGTGATTAGGACATGTGGGATCTCTCAAGGATTAATGGAGACTTTAGAAGCTAATACAAAGAAGCGAACGTAGTCACGATTCAAAGGAACACGTTCGAAATGAAACATGAAAAGAAAAAAAGACCACGTGACCCTGGCGTAACAGTGGCGCCTCGCGCCAGACCCCAATTGATTGGGGCTGACTTCGAGCGCACTGCTGGCGCCCCGCCCCAGGTTTGCGACAATTTTTATGCTCAAATTAGGGTCCTAAATCATCTAGAATCAAGTGACTTTTTTCAAACTCTTTTTAATTCACAAACCCAACACGAATCCATCAAAATTTACACAATTCCTATCAAGAATCACAACTCATTCTCAAGATCATCAACTCAAGAAACTCAAAACCTCCATTATTAAAAGATAAAGCTCCAACCAAGAACTACTCAAGAATCTTTCAATAAACGAATTCATGGATGAATTAGATGTATGGTGTGAGGAAGAACAAGTCCATCACGGTGGGAAGTCTTACTACCTGGAAAGAACGATGTTCTTGGGGAATTCCACAAATATTGATGAACACTAGAAACTTAGCATTTTTCTCCTCTTGAAACCTCGCTCTAAATCTCTAAGTGTTTAGGAACGTGAATAGGTGATTTAGAATCTGACTAAACCCTTAATTAGGTCAAGAAAAACGTGCTAAGAGAAGTGTGGAAAAGGAAAAGACAAATATACCCTTTCCTAAAACGGATGGAATGCCTTAAATGGAGAGGCTTCAACTAGATTAGGTGCCCACATGGCCCGATGGGTTGGGTCGTGACAGATAAGCTTCAACTAAATTTAAATCCTAACAAAAAAAATATACTAGAATCATATTTCACTAAATTGTCTATTTTTGTAATTTCTTTTAAAAAATTAGTTCATAATATTAATGGAGTCATATGTTTATATAAGTTTTTTTTTTTTTAAATATATTATCATATCGAAATCGGTGATTCTTTTCAGTGGCCCAAGTCAGGATTGAAGAGAAAATATTATCATAGAGGGCTTATAAATTTAGAGAATTTCTATTGTATTTACTTTCCTTTCAAGTCTAGAATTGACATTAATCGCAAAATATTTAGTTTTCTTTAAATTTAATATATATAAGGAAAATAACATATATAGTTTCAATTTTATTATCCATAGTTGTTTATAAATAAGGATGTACTTTTCTGTAACACCTCAAACTTTGAGAAAGGCTAAAGGCGGCTTACGGGCAAGTCCACGAATTTAAAATGGACCATAGAACCTTCATAGAACCCTAAATGGTTCGTTTAGGGGTCCACAACCCATTTAGGGGAGGTAGCCCACTTGTCCAGGACTGCCAGGATTTGAGTCACCAGAACGGGATCCTAGATTGCCCGTGGTGACTTGTAGGACCAGTGGTGACTTGTACGACCCGTTTAGGGGTTCTTACAGGTCACTGGTCAGCTTTTAAGTTAATGTCAATTTTTTAAATATGGGAATTATTTTGGATATGAATTAAGGTCACTAGAATCCCTTTGCACAAAGTTGAGTTGAAAGATTTCTTACCGATTGAGTTTCAATATGAGATTTTACTTGGGTCAATTTCAAATGATCATATCTCTCAGCATATAATGAATTAGGTGGACTACGACCTATCAAATTAAAGTTTTATGAGTCCTCTTTCCAACTCCACCAAGTTTGCTCCATTTTGAGTTCGAAGTAAAAAGTTATGCTCATTTTAGTGAAGCCCTGTTAGGCACTCAAAGTTTCACGGATGGTTTTACGGATAGTAAAGTCTT
This sequence comes from Solanum pinnatisectum, assembly GCA_035578085.1. Taxonomy (NCBI): domain Eukaryota; kingdom Viridiplantae; phylum Streptophyta; class Magnoliopsida; order Solanales; family Solanaceae; genus Solanum; species Solanum pinnatisectum. Next base: position 9,291,246 of record CM069087.1, read on the forward strand.
TCATGGACCGTGGATGTAACACCCCGGAAACTAGTAGGCTTAACTAGAGCTTGTCGTAAGTGTTAGAGTTGTAAAATTCGCTTCTCATACTTAGAATGAAGGGTTTAGGGGTTTAACATCAAGGTACGACTCCCCAAGGACCAACTAAGGGTCCTTGAGGAGGACCCTAGAACAAACCCCCAAAGCTGCCCAAAATAGTGGACCCACAAATGAAACCTACGCCCCGTAGGGTGGTCTACGCTTCGTGGGTCAAGGCTGAGATGAGGGGCTACAGACCCCAACCCACACCTTACCAGTACGGGCCGTGGTTCAGTCCACGCCCTGTAGGTGGGGATCGTGGATGGGGCCTGTGAGTTGGTCCAAGTCGGCTTAAAGCTAGGGGTCTTTAGGTAATTTCCTTTTTAGTTAGTATTAAGTGGAGTCATTTTGTATAGTATTAATTCGCCTATATAAGTGTTTTTATGTCATTAACCAACCCATTCACTTCATAAAATCCCAAAACCCAAACCCATAACCAAGTTTTCCCCAAATAAACTCTCTCTAGAATTCTAAGGAAGAAGAAGAAGAAAGGTGAAGCTAGGGTTGAAGAATCAAGCATTTCTCCTCAAATTCGTGGTAAATCTTCAATAAGGTATGGTAGCGCTTCATCCATGGGTAGCCTTCACCCATGGAGCCCCTTCAAAACCCCTAATTTCAAAGCTAGAAAACCCAAAAGCTAGGGTTTGACTTCAATCTCATGGATTCCTTTCAAATTCATTTTTAATGATTGAATTATGTTTGTGTCACAACCCAAGGGTACACCCTAGGAGTAACACGGCGTACTTGACCTCGAAGGAGCCTCATACAAGCCCTTAGCATATCATAACATAGGATAATAGAAAAGTACGGAAAATTTAAATTTTTTTATCCATACAATCGAAGTCTTTTCATAAAATGCGAGTGGAAGTCTTTACTACACTTTTTGTCTCAAACCATCTAATACAACTGTAGAATAAAGCTCTTGGGACAAAGCCCATACAATAGTCTCAACATAAAATAAAAGACATAAAAGAAATAATGGGTGTTGTCCTCGAAGCTATGAGGACTCACCAAATCTTCAACTCCTTGCAACTTCTAGAAACTTATCTCCAAGAGTAGAAATCAATCTCCAAACCCTACATTTGATGAGCATGTAGGCAAAGTATGCGTTAGTACAAAATGTACTAAATATGTTAGTTAGCATAATCATAAGAGCATAAGACAAGGGCTAGTCAACATAAGACATAATCCATAATCATATGAGATACTTCATGAAACATAAACTATAAGCATAAGAGACAATATCATAATAATAAGCAAGGTCTCCAACATAAGCATCATATAAGCATTATCCAACTCTTTAGTCATCTACACCATAATAGAACTACTCTCAAGTCACCTAAAGTATATATGTGCAATGCATGAATAATATCCCATAATACCACTCAAGCTAAGTATCCCTTTTTGGTCATCTTGAACATAGTCTATATGTATGGTCAAGTCTTTAAGCTTTTCTACCATAAGAGCACTATACTCTTAAGAAACCTCAACGTACACTTATGCAATGCATGAAAGGCATCCCATACTATCCTTCACACTAAGCATAAGCTTGAAGTCATCCTAGTCATAATTACCCTCCTTTGGTCTCACTATTAGCTTACTTCTCCTAACCAAGGGAATCTCTCACCTTTAGTCACTACTAACAAGGAAGGCAACTATAGCACAATCCTATCTCAAGATACATCACTCACAAGAACACTTTTTTGAAAAACCTTAAGTCATACTTGTGCAATGCATAAATAGCATACCATAATACTATTCATTCTAAGTACCACTTTTAGGTCCTCATACTAATACTTCTTGATTTGGAACCTAGATCCTCTCTTTAGACCTTAGAACACTATGAGATACTCCCTTAAGCACATCTTAGTTCATCTCTTTAAACCTTGGAACACTATGAGGTACTTCCTTAAGCACATCTTAGTTCATTATTAGGTTGAACCCTATGAGATACTTCTTTAAGCATGTCTAAGTTCATTATTAAGATGGATCTTATGAGATACTACCTTAAGCATGTCTAAGTCCATTTATACTCTTGAACACTATGAGGTACTTCATTAAGTATGTCTTAGTTCATTTATGTTTTTGAACACTATGAGATGCTTCTTCAAGCATGGCTTAGTTCATTGGATATGGAGATTGCTACTAAAAACCCTAACTTAACTATATGAAGGCTTCCATCTCATGAGACCTAACTTTGGGAAAACCCACACTTTACTACGTAAGAGTTTCCCCTTTAACTTGGATAATCCTCACATCAACTAGGTGTGGCTCTCCTTTCAACTTGGAGCCCAGACCCTACCTTATGTGACACTTCATCTCATTGTCAATATCCACTAGGGACCAAACATATACCCCTAGATTCACTATTAAGACTTGTTCAACATTCATGTCTCATGGAAGGATGTCCTTGACAACCAACCCATGTTCAAGTGATTCTATCACTTTATACTTACAAGCATTCATAAGGTAGGTTAGGTGAGTATAGGCCTTTCACCACAATTCTACCTGTTAGACTCCTATTCATCATATTAACTTTACTCTCAAAGCCCTAATGATTCAAAATTCATGACTATAAGCCTTACTCTCAAAGCTTTACTTCATTCTATCATCATTCATAGCTAGGTCACAAGACATTCAATCACATTCTCCATTACTAGGTGATCTTAGCCATAATTCATCATGTAAGTTCAATCTCAAGCCTTACTATTCAAGACCCATCATATTCCCATTATTCTAGTTCAATTCATGTATATAGGTTTCTAGCCTTAGACAATTACTAGTCAAAGCATTAATTCTAGAAGATCACCTTGACCTTCAATTTCACATTTCATGGCAATAACCCACATAATTCAACTTCATCAATTAGACTAGGGTAACCATGAAAATCACATAAATTCATCATAATATCATAATTAAATGCTAAATCAATCATAGTTGGGTATTATCCACTCATTTGGAATCATACCCATCACTATCCACAACATAGTAAGAAACCCTAGCTTAGATTGGGTTTTACCTTCACAATTGGGGGAAAACTAAGGGACTCTATGGGTGGAAGAACCCATAGATGAATAAGCTAACATACCTTAATTCAAATCCCTACACAAGCCTTTACCAATGGAGTCTTTGTTCTTGACCTAAGCTCAAGCTCTTTCCTCTTCTTCAAGCCTTGGGTTTTCTAGAGAGAGAAATATTCTTTGGAGAGGATGAAGTTGAGTTTTCTTTGGATTCTAGGGAGAATGACTTAATTCAAGAAAACTAGAGTCTAAAAAGCTTATATACTTACTAGGAAAAGAATAAAATAATGTAGGTTCAATTTTTGGAAGAAAACTAAAGACCCTTAAGGTTTCAACATAAAATTAACTACCCCTCATGACTTGGCTCGCTTAATGCACCACTTGGCTCGTCAAGGAAACTAGGCGACACGCCTAATAGACCCTTGGCTCGCCTAATTTTCCAGTATGCTCCCTAAAAGGGCAGTTCACTTAGGCAATGTAGGGGGACCTTGGGCGATGCGCCAACCAAGTAGGCGAGCCCCGACCTAGCTCGCCTAATATTCCAATAGCTAGGTTATGGGGACAGCCCACTAGATGACCCCAAGGGGACATAGGCGACTCGCCAAGTCCCTTGGGCTACCATGTTGCCCATTCGCCAACAAGGTCCAAAGAAAAACAAGTTCTCCTTCACTCTTCCTTGATAGCTTAGGCCCTTGCCCTCTTCCTAAACTTTTACCCCTTTCATTTTAGCTTTAGTTAGCTTACTAGAATACGGGGTATTACAGTTTGTTTATGGATATATTAATGATTTTATATGATTTTAAGTTGAACTCCTCAAGAATCTATGAATTACCCTATTTTCTCAAATTGGATCTTAAAGTGTGGGTATTGATTGATGCAATTAGAATGTTATAGAATTATGAATGTTATGAATTAATTACTTGAATTATGTTATCATCCATGTCTAATGTAGTAATTCTAGATGTGTTGATGAATCATGATCTATGATCCTTGAAGGGCAATTTATGACAATTATGCATGACTATGAGATATATGTTTATGATTATGATTATGATGTAATTGTGGTGTTGTTGAAAGACTATTCTCTCTCACACACACTTATGAATGAAGTATGAATGAAGTTTCTATCATTATGTTAATGATGATGTGTTGATTGAAATGCCATTCTCAATTATACTCTTATGAATGATGATGACATGTTGTGAAAGGTTTTCTCACAATATGAAGATTCTTAGGTTGAAAGGCTATTCTCACCTATTGAATCTATGAGCTATCTTATGAATGATGTTGGGTTGAGATGGATATTGATAGATATGGAAACTCATACGTAAGTTGAGACGGGGTTTCTAGTAACAATCTCTTGAGATGGATGCCCATACGTGAGTTGAGGCAGGGTATATAATAGCAATCTCCATATTCCATTTCTCCCATGATAATGAACTCAATTAATTTAATGATAAGTACTCCGTGGGGAATAATTCCAAGCATCGAGTGGATATTGATTGAGATGGAAGCTCATACGTGAGTTGAGGTGGGGCTTCTTGTAGCAATCTCTTGAGATAGATGCCTATACGTGGGTTGAGGCCGGGTATCTAGCAACAATCTCCTTATCCCATAAACTATGTGCCTTCATAGGTTATTAGCTAGTGGATCCACCTAAGCTAAATATTACCCGTTCTTCCTTAGGTAAGTAGACCAACCATTTTCGGTATGGGAGACACCAAATTCCATGATTTGCTCACATGGTCTATGTCGGTTAGGGCTTACCCCCACAATGAATGATTATGAACTATGGCTTCTCAAGAATTCACTACTTCATCCATGCATTGCACAAGTAGTCTTTGAGAGTAGTTATGGTGTGTTCCTTTTATGTTATGATGATTTATGAAATGAAGTATACTTAATGTGGATTGTTCCTATGAGTTGCTTTCCTGGATATGACTTAGTAAATGTGAAGGTTTCCTTGTCTATGAGTATTAACTAAAGATGAGATCAAAGAATGGTAAGTATGATTATGGTGGCCTAAAAGTGGTACCTAATACATATGAGATTATGGTATCTTATCTATACATTGCACAAGTATAACTTAGGGTTACTTATGAGATGGTTTTATTATGCTATGATAGTATGAACAAGAATATGAATTATGAACTATAGTTACTCAAGAAGCTTTCCTTAGTGTGGGTAGGATTATGGGATCTTATTCATGCATTGCACAAGGATGATTTGAGGGTATTTATGGTATGTTTCCATTATGATATGATGACCTACATGTTGAATATGCTTATGACTTATGCTTTTACACTAAAGTTCATAATGATTCTCAAACTTGGTAAAGTGCATGTTTTCAAGGTTTATATGCATGTCTATTATACTTTGTGCATTTTTGTACTAACCCATATTTTCTACATTTTTCCCAAAGTGTAGGGTTTGGAGATATCGACTTCCATCCTCGTGGCTAGGTTCATAGTAGATCAAGAAGAAAAGTTATGGTGATTTCTCATAGCATTTGAGGGCTTGACCACCATGTCCTTTAATTCCTTATTTGATGGTTTAGACTTTTGTATGGGCTGCATCCCAAAGTTTTAGTTTAAATGGTTATAGATGGTTTGAGACAAAGTGTAGACTTCAGCTTGTTTTTATAAAAGATTTTGATTGTAAAGAAAAGTTTTAAATTTCGGCACCATTTCCTATTATCTTATGTTATGATATGCTAAGAGGCTTGTATGAGCCTTTTCGGAGTCTTGTATGCCGTGTCACATCTAGGAGGTACTCCTAGGCCGTGACAAACTTGGTATCAGAGCACAAGATTTTTGAATGGTTCAAGGACGTCTCAAACCACGTCTAGTAGAGTTTTGTTCATAGTGTGAAGCGTGCCACATTTATGAATAGGAGTCTATTGGATGTTAGGAAATCTCACTTCTTCATTCTCTAAGCCTCTCTCCTACTCCTTATCTGATGGTCTTCAGGATATGACCACTTGAAGGGCTCATGCTACAAGGATTGAGGGAGAAAAGGTTGGTAGTGATGCCAATTATGGCTATGTGACTAGATGGGACTTGATACGATAGATTTAGATGATATCCTTTGGTATAAATGGGTTGCATTATAGTTATGTGTGTTTGCTGGTAGAACTTGACTTAGTCATGATGAGTTTTAGGGTGTGTTAGAGGATTTGATGAATATGGTGTTTGAGTGATGCCTAGAGGTGTTGAGTGAGTAGACTCCTCTAAAAGAGGATAGAAGTGTAATTCACCATGGTTTAGAATCATCTTGTGTGATGGATGTGAAGGATTAGTGTTTACTTGGGCCGACCTTAGAGTTGAAATAAATGGTGCTTAGAAAAGTCCATTTAGGCTTACTCCCAAGGGGGATATAATGTGCTTAGATAGCAAGGTCATTGAATGTTCTAGATGTTCGTGATTTGGATTGGCTTGAAATTCTCACTTTGAGAAATGTAGCGAGTTTGAGAAGTTTAGTCCCGATTTGGTAGGCTCATATGAGATCTTGAGCGGTATTGGTAAGGTTGCTTGTGAGCTAGAGCAATTAAATGAGAATTTCTCTAATTTAGAAGTACCGGTAGAGGTCTTAGATCGACAAGTTAAGAAGTATAAGAATAAGGAATTTACTTTCATGGAAGTGTGAAGGAGTGGTCCTTGAGTGAGGGTTGTAGGTGAGGGTGCTACTTGGGAGGCCAAGGGCCAATGAGATGTCCCGATATCTTTATCTCTTCCTTCTATTCCTCCTTTAGCTTGAGAGGATAAGTTTGCCTTGACTTGTTTCATGATTGTGGAGTCTTGGATGTTGTATGTATTCCATGATCTCCTTATGCTATGCATGTTCTTGAGAAGTTTATGATTAGAAAGAAAATGAGTTTTCATGATTTATGTTCCTCATGTTGTTGTGAATTTAGTATGAGTTGCCTATATGCTGCATGAGATGAATTTTTGAACATGCTTTAAAATGCTTTTGAGAGTAATTGCATAATTGGTTTCATTATAGTAAGTTGAGCATGATTTGAGTTGGAGAAGGTAGTTCCTCCAATGAATATGTGAAATGTTGAGGTTTTCGTGCATAATGGATTGTTTGCATTGAGTATGTTGAGATGGAGTTGATATTCCCTTATTTGAATTGTGCATTATTTTGATGTTTCATGCATGATGGGCTGCTAGTCTTGAGTCTTTAATTCCGTAAGGTGTCTAGATCGTCATTCGAGGACGAATGTTCCCAAGGGGGAGATAATGTAACACCCCAAAAACTAGTAGGCTTAACTAGAGCTTGTCGTAAGTGTTAGAGTCGTAAAATTTGCTTCTCGTACTTAGAATGAAGGTTTTAGGGGTTTAACGTCAAGGTACGAATCCCCAAGGACCAACCAAGGGTCCTTGAGGAGGACCCTAGAACAAACCCCCAAAGCTTCCCAAAACAGTGGACCCACGGATGAGACCTACGCCCCGTAGGGTGGTCCATGCTCCGTGGGTCAAGGCCGAGATGAGAGGCTGCAGACCCCAACCCATGCCCTACCAGTATGGGTCGTGGGTCAGTCCACACCTCGTAGGTGGGGGTTGTGGATGGGGCCTGTGAGTTGGTCCAAGTCGGCTTAAAGCTAGGGGTCTTTAGGTAATTTCCTTTTTAGTTAGTATTAAGTGGAGTCGTTTTGTATAGTATTAATTCACCTATAAGTGTTTTTAAGTCATTAACCAACCCATTCACTTCATAAAATCCCAAAATCCAAACCCATAACCAACTTTTCCCTAAATAAACTCTCTCTAAAATTCTAAGGAAGAAGAAGAGAAAGGTGAAGCTAAGGTTGAAGAATCAAGATTTTCTCCTCAAATTTGTGGTAAATCTTCAATAAGGTATGGTAGCTCTTCATCCATGGGTACACCCATGGAGCCCCTTCAAAACCCTTAATTTCAAAGTTAGAAAATCCGAAAGCTAGGGTTGACTTCAATCTCATGGATTCCTTTCAAATTCATTTTTAATGATTGAATTATGTTTTTATGGATATATTAATGATTTTATATGATTTTAAGTTGAACTCCTCAAGAATCCATGAATTACCCTATTTTTCCAAATTGGATCTTAAAGTGTGGGTATTGATTGATGCAATTAGAATGTTATAGAATTATGAATGTTATGAATTGATTACTTGAATTATGTTATCATCCATGTCTGATGTAGTAATTCTAGATGTGTTGATGAATCATAATATATGGTCATTGAAGGGCAATTTATGAGAATTATGCATGACTATGAGATATATGTATATGATTATGATTATGATGTAATTATGGTGTTGTTGAAAAGCTATTCTCTCTCTCACACACACACTTATGAATGAAGTATGAATGAAGTTTCTATGATTATGTTAATGATGATGTGTTGATTGAAAGGCTATTCTTAATTATACTCTTATGAATGATGATGACATGTTGTGAAAGGTTTTCTCACAATATGGGGATTCTTAGGTTGAAAGGCTATTCTCACCTATTGAATCTATGAGCTATCTTATGAATAATGTTGGGTTGAGATGGAAACTCATACGTGAGTTGAGGCAGGGTTTCTAGTAACAGTCTCTTGAGATGGATGCCCATACGTGAGTTGAGGTGGCGTATCTAGTAGCAATCTCCATATCTCATTTCTCCCATAATAATGAACTCAAGTAATGTAATGATAAGTACTCCGTGGGGAATAATGCTAAGCACTGAGTGGATATTGATTGAGATGGAAGCTCATACATGAGTTGAGGCGGGGCTTCTAGTAGCAATCTCTTGGGATGGATGCCCATATGTGAGTTAAGGCGGGGGTATCTAGTAGAAATCTCCTTATCCCATAAACTATGTGCCCTCATATGTTATTAACTAGTGGATCCACCTAAGCTAAATGGTACCGGTTCTACCTTAGGCAAGTAGACCAACCCTTTTTGATTTGGGAGACACCAGATTCCATGATTTGCTCACATGGTCTATGTCGGTTAAGGCTAACCCCCACAATGAATGATTATGAACTATGGCTTCTCAAAAATGCACTACTTAGTGTGGGTGGGGGTATGAGACTTCATCTATGCATTGCACAAGTAGTCTTTGAGAATAGTTATATTGTGTTCCTTTTATGTTATCATGATTTATGAAATGAAGTATGCTTAATGTGGATTGTTCCTATGAGTTGCTTTCCTTGATATGACTTAGTAAATATGAAGGTTTCCTTGTCTATGAGTATTAACTAAAGATGAGATCAAAGAATGGTAAGTATGATTATAGTGGCCTAAAAGTGGTACTTAGTATAGATGGGATTATGTGATCTTATCTATGCATTGCACAAGTATAACTTAGGGTTACTTATGAGATGGTTTTATTATGCTATGATAGAATGAACAAGAATATGAATTATGAACTATAGTTACTCAAGAAGCTTTCCTTATTGTGGGTAGGATTATAGGATCTATTCATACATTGCACAAGGATTCTTTGAGGGTATTTATGGTATGTTTCCATTATGATATGATGACCTATATGTTGAATATGCTTATGACTTACGCTTTTACACTAAAGTTCATGATGATTCTCAAACTTGGTAAAGTGCATGCTTTTCAACTAAAATGTCCTTTTTAGCATGTTTTCAAGGTTTTTATGCATGTCTATCATACTTAGTGCATTTTTGTACTAACCCATACTTTCTACATTTTTCCCAAAGTGTAGGGTTTGGAGATATCGACTTCCATCCTCGTGGCTAGGTTCATAGTAGATCAAGAAGATAAGTTATGGTGAGTTCTCATAGCATTCGAGGGCTTGACCACCATGTCCTTTAAGTCCTTCTTTTATGTTTTAGACTTTTGTATGAATTGCGTCCTAAAGTTTTAGTTTAATTGGTTATAGATGGTTTGAGACAAAGTGTAGACTTTCACTTGTTTTTATAAAAGACTTCGATTGTAAAAAAAAAGTTTTAAATTTCCGCACCATTTCTTATTATCTTATGTTATGATATGCTAAGAGGCTTGTATGAGGCTTTTCGGAGTCTTGTACGCCGTGTCACATCTTGGGGGTACTCTTGGGTCGTGACAGTGGAGCCCTAAACGATCCGTGTAGCCTTCCTATTATGGCACTCCATCATCTTTTAAGTTGGGGTCGTTTAGATCTTTTCCTTATGTGTTTGGTACTTAAGCTATGTCATTTTAACCCCTATTTCAAGTCTAAACCATGATGTTTTCACCTAGTTTAGAAAGTGTTAATGAGTTCTTTTACATTCATTAACACTTCAAGTTAAGGTTCCAAGAGGAGAAAAGTTAGGGTTTCGAGCGTTCTTCAAGCTTCATCGATTTTGCCATGAACTTTGTTCTTTCAGGTATGTAAGACTATCATAGTGTTGGACTAGTTCATCCTCACTCCCTATATCTACTTTCAAATTAGTAAAAGAGTAATCTAGAGTTCTATCCTTAGATTTGAGTATTCTCGAGATGAGTTGATGTTGAGTTCTGAGTTCTTGAGTTCCTGATTCTTATAATTGAAATTTTATTCCTAATTATTGAATTTTAGTATATTGTTCATTGAGATTGTTTATTTGATTATTCATGTCTATTTATCAGCTTGAACCCTATTCCTGATTATTCCTGAATTTTAGTCCTTATTGAGAATCTTTTAAGCAAATCATAATTGTTTTAAACTTAGTTTTTGAGAAAGTAAAGAGGAGTTTGAGAAAGAGTTTTAACCAAGATTTGAGCAAGAGTATACGAGAACTAAGTATTCCCAAATGTATCACTTTTTACATTTAGCAAAGAGAAACCTTGTTTTCTAAATGAACAATGAGTTCAGAGATATTTCAGAGCAGATACCTCTTTTAAGAGGATAGTTTGAGCAATTATCTCAAACCAGAGAAATAGTATGTTTATACATTTAAGCAAGAATATATATTTATTGGAAGTAGTATTGAACACCGATATGGGGATGAGTTCAAACAACTCAAAATCCTCATAAATCATGTCTGCTAACATGAATAAAAGGATCATACTTTTTAGATGAATCCTTATAGCTTAGTGGATCCACTTAGTTGAGGGGTTCTATACCCCAACACGGTATAGGATAGTTCTGACAACGTGGGTGAGACGTTGTATCATCACGTAGCTCATAGTGATGGTTGTCGGTTAGAGAATCTCCCAGTTGAGTTAAAGTGTGTTTTAATATATCACTTATTAGGTTGAGTTCAGAGATGAGTAAGTATTTTTTGAAGCTTTAAATGATTTAACTTCTTTATTTATTTACATTCAGCTTGAGTATATTTTTATCTTTTGTAGTCCTTTCATTCAGTTATTTCACTTCAGCTATATACATACTCGTACATTCAAATGTACTGATGTCATTCGATCTGCATCTTTTTATGATACAAGTGTTCAGAATCATAAACACGTTCTTCGTTATGATCACTCCACACTTCACCTAACTTTTGGTGAGCCTCCTTGCATTCTATAGGACTTCACATTTACTTTCTAGTTAGAAGTTTTGAGATATCGTGAGTCTTGTCCCGACACCCTTTTTTAATAGTAGATGCTTCATAGATAGATAGAGTCGAGGTGTCTCTTAGTATTTACTTTCTTTTGAGTTGTTCTACAAAAATTGTTATTGTTTTATAAGATGAGTATTTGAGTTTAACTAATTTAATTATGTTTTGAGCCTATCATTGCTTGAGTAAGTCTTCCGCTAAGTAATCAGCCAGGCAAAGAATTCGCTTGAAGACCAACAATGGTTCTCGAGTTTCGGCGACGTCCAGGATGTAGACTCGGGGCGTGACATTTTTTATTTGAATTAGTGCAAGAATCTTTATCCTCTCTTCATATTTTTTTTCTCTAATTATTGATACATAAATTATGAAGAATTAATAGTTATATAGTCAAAAGAAATTACTGATAAACATTCAATTCAAGAAGTTTATAACATACTCTCAAATATTTTAAATTATATTATTTCTTTCATTTTATTTTAAGCATCTAATAAGATTTTAAACACTCAGTAAGAAAACATTGAGAATGAAACAAATTTATTAATCTTTTTTTTTTTAATTGAGAAATGCTACTGAAATATGAGAACTATTAATTATTATTTTTTACCTCTTTAGCAGCAAAAGTAAAACTGAAAAATGAAGTAATTTGTTGTGTCTTAACTTTCTGAAGTAATTATTATCTTGAAAATAATTTCTTGAACTAAGCAGATACTACAACTTCAAATATGACCGACGGAGTATTAAACTAGCACTCCTACCCCTTTTGTTTTATTCTTTTTAATCCATTTTTTGTTAACCCAAGTTTTAATTTTTCAAAATAAGGGCTCCTATACTGATCTGTGAAATTGTTTATAAGCAAGTTGAAACTTATAATTTATGAGTTTAATTTTTATTATGGAACACATTTATTATAAAAACGATAATACAAACCGATGGACATATATATATATATATATATATAAAGTTTTTAAAATTGATGAGTATAAATTATAGTTTTAAAAAATAGTTTTAAAAAAATTTAAATATTTATTTCAATAACTATGACCAAATACATGGTGAAACTTCACCGGAATATAACTTGCTAAAAATATTTGGAATTTTATGACCAAACGCTAGCTAGGTATGTTGCTTTTGTTGTTGTTTCTACATGGCATGGCATGTTTACAACCTCAAGTCTAAAGAATATTTTTAGTACATTCTGCCAATCTTGAATTGCAAACCATAAAATTTTAAAAGTATTTTATTTTCTAAAAAAATGTGTTAAAATAAAAATCAAACAAATAAATTGTAATGTAGAAAATATATATCTTTGTAATTGTGAAACCCCCCATTAAAACGTACTAGGTATAATAAACTAGAAGGAAAAAAAAAAAAGAAATTGCAATATAAAACAAATAATTTGTCGACCACAGTGGGAGTCGAACCCACGACCTTTTGATCCGAAGTCAAACGCGCTAATCCACTGCGCTATGCGGTCTTGAATGAACATTTTTTTCTCAAAACTGTATTATCTAAAACTCTTATTTACACACCCAAACTAATTTAGTGTACGCGCAAATAAAAAAAGGTACCTCATTTGATAACAAACATTATAAGAGTAAGTTGAAATTAACTAAACGGATACGCTTAGACAAACAATGACATTAGATACCAATCTTGTTCAGAATATAGACTTTATTATGTTTATCAACCTTTTCTTTTTAATATTATACGATATTTATTTCAGATAGTAAAATGAATTTATTTATTAAAAATTAAGTAAATATAAGATGGTTCAAGTCAATTTTCAAGTTAAATATTTTTTTCCAGAAATTTTAATTTTTATCAATTAAAATACATATTTAAACACAAAAATTATGTTTAAGTGTATTTTTAAAATTAACTTTAAATACTATTTTTGCGAGTATCACTTAATTTGTATTCAAACAATTATTAAATAAGGTGCAAGGGTAATTATGTAATGGATACGATTATAAATAACTATTGATGGATTATTTTTTTTTGAAACTTATAGTATGTCTTTTTTTTTTTTTTTTTTTGGTTTCTGAATCCTATATGTAAACGTTCCCAGTTTCAATACGAAATTAATAATTCTTTAATAAAACACTTTTTTTTCACTTGAAAAATGAGGATAAAACACTAAACAAATTTTTATTCAACTTAAAATCTAATACATTCTCTTATTACATAAGAGAGACTTTACGGTGAATCAGACATGTTTTTGTCGATGTGCCTGCTTCAGTGTGTTTCGAGAAAAAAAATTAAAAATTATTTCTTTTGTTCTACTTTAATTTAATTAGTGTATAATTTTTTCGAAATTATGGGATCCGTTTTAGCTATGATTTTTAGTTTTAACTTCATATTATTTAGTTATATCTTTATTGTTTTGAATGTCGGTAATATTTGTTTATATCTTGTAACTACTTTGAGTAAAAAATCAACGATCAATGACAAAAAATACTTTAATTATGGACATCTTAAAGAAAAATACTTTATTTCCTCCTTTTCAATTGAACTGTGGTTGTTCACTTGTTTAGGGATTTAAGTTGTTTGTGCAAAATATCAAGTGTTCTACAGTGAGAATTGACCCAATTAAATAATAATAAAGTATTTTAGGCCAAATTATTAACAAAAAAGACATTTTGAACCAAACTATGAACTAAACAAATTTTTATTCGATTTTGCTTAGTAAAATTATTTGTTATCCTTTTCTATTGCTTTTAAAATCATTCATGGACATTTATTTTTCTTTCCTCCCTTTCAACTCTATGGTTGTTCACTTGTTTTGGAATTTAAGTAGTTTGTGTAAAGTGTCTAGTGTCTACCGTGAGGATTGACCCAACTAAATAATAATATGAGCATTTTAGGCCAAATTATTAGCAAAAAAGGCAATTTTGAACTAAACTACGAACATAATAAATTTTTATTCGATTTGGCTTAGTGTAAAATTAATTGTTAAACTTTTCCATTGCTTTTAAAATTATTCATGGTTATTTTTCTTTCCTCCCTTTAAACTCTGTGATTGTTCTCTTGTTTGGAGATTTAAGTGGTTTGTACAAAGTGTGAAATGTTCTACAGTGAGAACTGACCCAATTAAATAATAATATGACCATTTTAGGCCAAATTCTTAACAAAAATAAAGATATTTTTGAACCAAATTATGAACAAAATAAATTTTTATTCGATTTTGCTTAGTGTAAAATTATTTGTTATCCTTTTCAATTGATTTTAAAATTATTCATGGACATTTTTCTCTCCTCCCTTCCAATTCTATGGTTGCTCACTTGTTTGGGGTTTTTAAGTGGTTTGTACAAAGTGTCAAGTGTTCTAGGTGAGAATTGATCCAATTAAATAATAATATCAGCATTTTAGGCCAAATTATTAGAAAAAAAAAGACATCTTGGACCAAACTATGAACAAAATAAATTTTTATTTAATTTTGCTTAGTGTAAAATTATTTGTTATCCTTTTCCATTGCTTTTAAAATTATTCAGGAACATTTTCTTTCCTCCCTTTCAACTCTGTGGTTGTTCACTTGTTTGGGGATTTACGTGGTTTGTGCAAAGTGTCAACTGTTCCACAATGAGAATTGGCCCAATTAAACAATAATATGAGCATTTTGGGCCAATTTTGTTTACAAAAAAATACATTTCTGAACCAAACTATGAACATAATAAATTTTTATTCGATTTTGCGTAGTGTAAAATTATTTATTATCTTTTTCCATTGCTTTTAAAATTATTCATGGACATTTTTTTGTCCTCCCTTTCAACTCTGTGGTTGTTCACTTGTTTGGAGATTTAAGTGGGTTGTGCAAAGTGTCAAGTGTTCTAAAATGAGAGTTGACCCAATTAAATAATAATATGAACATTTTAGGCCAAATTATTAACAAAAAGACATTTTAGAACCAAACTATGAACAAAATAATTTTTTATTCGATTTTGAAATTATTTGTTATCCTTTTTCATTGCTTTTAAAATTATTCATGGACATTTTTCTTTTCTCCCTTTCAATTCCGTAGTTGTTCACTTGTTTGGAAATTTAAGTAGTTCATGTAAAATGTCAAGTGTTCTATCATGAAAATTGACTAGGAAAATGTCACACCGCGAGCCTACACCCTGGACGTGGCTGGCACTCGAGAACCATTGTTGGCCCAAAACGAACCTTGGTCTGACTCAACTCTCAGCGGAAGACTTACTCAACAATAAAAGAACTTTAAAAGTGAAGTTTTAACTCAGCGTCTCAAAATAATAAACTTAGAAATGTATAAGAACATTCAACTGGCCAAACGATGGCAACTCGAGTCTCAAACATCAACAATGGAAATAAAAAAAAGACTCGTGAACTTCTACTGTTATCTATCTATGAAGTCTCTAATATAGTGAGGGGTGTAGGGACAAGACCCTCGATCATCCTAACAAACTGAACTAACGGAAATAAATAAGGGATCCTCCATAAGCAAGGAGGCTTACCAAACAACCTTGGAACTGCAGATGGTATCAACGAATCACCAGTCAATGACCCTGATCTTCTGTGTCTGCATCATGAAACGATGCAGGACAAATGACATCAGTACATTAAATGTACGAGCATGTAAGAGGAATGCTAAACATAACAGAAAAGCTTGAACTTAGAAAGAAGGAAACATACTCACCTTGACTCTACTCAAATCAACCTCAACTCATGGATACTTAACTCAATGCAGTGTAAAACAACAATAAAAGTGCAGTTTATATAAATCATTTAAAACAAAAGATAGCAACTAAATCTATTTAAAAATACAATAATAACTCAGTTTGTATGTAAAGATACAAAATAACTCTGTTTAGAAGATTCTCTAACCGACAACCGTCACTATGAGCTATGTGAGATACATTGTCTCGCACATGCTGCCAGAACTGTCCTATACATTGTTGGGGTATAGAAATCCTCAACTAAGTGGATCCACTAAGCTATGCTTAAAAAGCAATAAGGAATCATCTAAAAGTATGACCCTTTCTACCCACGTTGGCTACATGGTTTATGAGGACTTTGAGTTGTATGAACTCGTCTCCATATCGGTACTCAATACTACTCCCAAAATATAACTTATCTCATATGTTTTAAAAATATTTCCTCATCCTCAAACTTTGAGATTATTACTCAAAAGGTTCTCTTAAAAGAGATTATACTCAAAAACTCCTCATGAAGTCATTTTGAAATCAATATTTTCTCTCATTTTAAATGTAAAAACATTTACTCTTGGGAATACTTAGTTCCATATATTCATTTTAAAAAATGAAACTCAACTCTCCTCATCCTCATACTTAAGTACTCAAGTTTTAAAACAAGTTTTAAAAGATTGTAAAAGACTTCTCAAAATGACTTGAAAGAACTCTTAAGACTTTACTCTTAACTCTACCTTGAATTTAAATTTGAATTATGAATTCAAGGGTTATAATTCATGTTATTAATGATCTCTTGATGTTTAGATGTAGTTTAGAGTATTTAGAATCAAAAGGGGAGTAAAGGTACACTTTAAAACACTTAGACGGAGTAAACGACGAAAAAATGGTGGGGGCAGGCAACTCTGGTGCACTGCTGGTGCGGGACGCCAGCCCCTAAACTTCAGAGACTCATTTGTGGCACACTGCTGGTGCACTGCCTCAGACCTTCTGAAGCATCTTGGGCGCGCCGCCTCAGTCTCTCCCCAAAATTTCCCGACGAATTTTCTTCTTCGATATTTTGGCCCTAATTCACCTAGAATCAAATGGTTTCCTCCCAACTCACTTAGATTCGAATACCCAACATAAGTACACAAAAATCTACTCAAAAACAACTCTTAAACTCCTAACATTCATCTCAAGAACTCATCAAACTCATCACTAACGATTTAAGAACGAAACTTCAAGAAACTCATTAAGAACTCAAATCATTCAACCTCAATAATGAAATTTCGGATTTAAAATCACATGATTGGCATGTGGGTGAACTAACCCAACACTATGAGAGCTTACATACCTCTTAGGGATCAACCCTTGGCAAAAATTTCTCGACAAATCCCAAGAACCTTGACTAACGCCTTGACCTGAACTCTTCTCAAAACCCTAAGCGTATTTAGGATTGTGAAAACTGACCCAAATCAGTTTTGACCCCTAAAACATTACTAAAAATGTTTAAAGCTGAAGGGGTAAGGAAAAGACCAAACTACCCCTCATTATTTCGGGTAACTTTTCTTCACAGGACATGCTGACTTCAAACATGCATATCTTCCTAATCTGAACTCAAAATTTAGAAAACTCAGTGACGTTGGAAAGAGGATTCAAATACCTTTCATTTGATATCTTATGGGCCACTTAGCTAATCCTGTACTGAAAGTTATGATCGTTTGAAGTTGACCCAAAACTCTCAACTTAATCTTAACTTGAACAAATCTCAAATTGGCTCTTTCCAAATTGGTTCTTTCTAAATTTAGCTCTTTCAAAGGCAGGATGTTACATAATTGAGTTTTAAATTTTAGTGCAAATAGTAGTCTAGCAAAGAAGTTACAACTACAAATTGTCTTCATTTGGAGTACAAAAATGAGTTCTAAAGAGAGGAAAAAATAATAAATATTTAGACATGTTTCCCAAGAAGAAGTTTGGCTTTTTTTTTTTTCTTTTGCAATGGCTTGTTTTAGTTGCACAATTTGCAAGGCAGTAATTTGTTTTGTCAAACTAAAATAGTAGTAGTTGCAATTGTAATTTACTTGAAAGATTAATTTTCTTTTCTTAATAATTACGTAGAAGTAATAATTAAAAAGGAAAATATGGATTATGTATACCCTCAATATCATAGACACACTTGTTTGATTCGACCAAAAATGAAATTTGTTAGAATCTATTCAAATATCGATAAATTAGTGTAATCTTCTCACCATCACGCATTAATTTTGGTCGCTTTTAGAAGGACTCTTCTAAGCAATAAAAGGACACAACTATGTGACTCTCTAACACATCAATTATCAATTGAATTGTTAGAGAGAAACATTACTCCATTATAAGTCACTGAAGTCCCTCCCTCCTCCTATCCCCCCACCCCCCACTCCTCTTCTTTCTTTCAATGGATTGACCTGAATTCCTAGAAAGTTAAAACCCTCAGGGGCCAACAATTGATCTGTATGGTGTATCACCTCAAGATAAACATGAGGTGACTGCACAAATACATAGGTGGATTCCTGAGGAGAAACATGTTTTTGAAAATGCTTTTTCTAAGTATAATAACCTAGGTTCTCAAATTTTTTTCAAATTTATTGCTTCAAAATTCCCCCATAAATCCTTGGAGGAAATGAAAAACCTCTATATAAACCTCTTTAAAAAGGTTGAAATGGAGAATTTTTTGAAAATAAAAAATGTTGTTGTTGGTGATGTTGTTGATGATCATCATCAACAACATCATCAAGTGCCACAAGAAGATAACTCATCATACAAGGAGACTAATCTTAATGACACTCCGCCTCGAGCCGAAATTAGTCGTTCACGACGTCGTCAATAGGGAATTCCATGGACTAAAGGAGAACACTCGTAATTAAATTATATTTTTCTTTTTCATTTATTAAAGTTATGTTAACTTATATATAAACTACTTTACAACCTTTATTTTTATGTTTTCAGACACATTTACAAGTTTTGTTTTGTTTTTTTGCATGTTAAATTTGACTATTTTTTTTTTTGCATGTTAGATTTGAGTTTTCTTGACACCTCCTTTATATGAAACCTTTTTTTCCTTGAAACAAAAATAAATAATAAAAATAATGAAACTTCAAGAAACTCATCAAGAACTCAAATCATTCAATCTCAAGAACGAAATTTCGGATTTAAAATCACATATTTGGCATGATGGTGAATGAACCCAACACTATGAGAGCTTACATATCTCTTAGGGATCAACCATTGGTGGATTTTTTTTGACAAATCCCAAGAACCTTGATGAACGCTTTAACCTTTCCTCTTTTCTCCTCTTGAACTCTTCTCAAAACCTAAGCGTATTTAGGAATGTGAAAACTAACCCAAATCATTTTTAACCCCTAAAACATTACTAAAAACGTTTAAAGCTGAAGGGGTAAGGAAAAGACCAAACTACCCCTTATTATTTTGGGTAACTTTCCTTCACTGGACAAGCTGACTTCAAACTGGCATATCTCCCTCATCTAAACTCGAAATTTAGAAAACTCGGTGGCGTTGGAAAGAGGCTTCAAAGACCTTTTATTTCATATCTTATGGGCCATCTAACTCATCCTATACTAAAAGTTATGGTCATTTGAAGTTGACCCAAAACTCACAACTTCAGTTGAACTTGAACAAATCTCAAATTGGCTCTTTCCAAATTGCTTATTTTCTAAATTTAGCTCTTTTTAAGGCGGGATGTTACAATATCTCCCCTTTGGGAATATTCATCCTCTAATGCAATTACTTAAAGTAGACTAAGGGTGGCAACATCTAACACCCAGCTCAAACACCCAACAAGCAAATTAACATAATATTTCAATTTAAAATGTACCAAGAAAAGAATTAGTACCTTGATTTGGAATATCTCCGGACTTAAAGAGATGTGGGTATCTCTTCTTCATATCCTCCTCAGCCTCCCAAGTAGCTTTCTTAATAAGTTGATTCCTTCATAAGACCTTGACTGATGCTACCTCTTTGGTCCTCAATTTACGAACTTGACAATCTAGAATCTGAACGGGTACCTCTTCGTAAGATAGGTTTTCCTTAATACCAATATTTCAAGTAGGTATAATGAGTGAAGGATCACCCATACACTTCTTCAACATCAAAATGTGAAATACCGGATGGACTGCTGTTAACTCTGGCGGTATCTCCAACTCATAGGCTATATTGCCAATCCTCTTGAATATTAGGTATGGACCAATACACTGGGGACTAAGCTTCCCTTCTTGCCAAACCTCATAACACCCTTCATGGGTGAAACCTTCAAATACACCCAATCATCTTAGAAAAACAAGTGGCACCCTGAAGTTGATCAAAAAGATCATCAATTTATGGAAGAGGATATTTATTCTTTATAGTAACCTTGTTCAATTGGAGGTAGTCAATACACATCCTAAGAGAACCATCTTTCTTCCTCACAAATAAGACTAGAGCGCCACAAGGTGAAACACTTGGTCGAATGAAGCCTTTATTAAGAAGGTATTTCAAATGCTCTTTTAACTCTTTCAACTCAACTGGAGCCATTCTATATAGCATAATAGAGATATAACGAGTATCAGGAAGAATATCTATACCAAAGTCTATTTCTCTCTCAGGAGGGTCTTCGGAAAGATCATCTGCAAGGACCTCTGGAAACTCACTCACAATTAGGACTGACTGAATAGGTGGTGTCTCAACACTAGAGTCATTAACTCAGACTAAGTGATAGATGCACCCCTTGAAAACTAACTTTCTCGTCTTAAGATACAAAATAAAATGATCATTGGGCACTGTTGAAGTACTCCTCCACTCTATAACTGACTCATTAGAAAATTGAAACTTTACAACTCAAGTTCTACAATCAATTGAGACATATCAGGCATGAAGCCAGTCCATACCTAGAATAACATCAAAGTCCACCATATCTTGCTTAACTAAGTCAGCCATGGTGTTCTTGTGATTGACAGAAATGGTACAATCATGATAAAATCTCTCAGCTAGAATACACTCACCAACAGGTGTGGAAACACTGAAGGGAACAAGAAGTTGTTCGGGAATAATATCGAACCTCATAGCAATATATGGAGTCACAAAAGATAAACTCGCATCAGGATCAAGTAAAGCATAAACATCAAAAGTAAAGACTTTCAGCATACCAGTGACAACTTCTGGTGAATTCTCTTGTTCTTGACGACTGGTGATAGCATACAAATGGTTTGCTACTCCGTGTGTCCCTAAAGTAGCTCATCTAGTTGTGGTTCTGTCTGGCGGAGCCACTGAAGAAGATTGGGCTTTATTGCCCCCATTACCATTACATTGTCCGCTCTTAGGGCACTCTTTCATGAAGCGACCATTCTGACCACACTTGAAGCAACTGGTGGAGCCATCACGATATGCTCTTGGGTGGTTTCTACCATACTTAGCACATGCAGGAGTCCAATTACCTCCTTGTGCCATACTACCTTGAGATTGTGCAGGTCTGGCTCTCAAGTTCTAAGAATTCTGATTCATGTATGCACATTTGTTCTTTGGTGCATGTGCACTAGTAGATGATGGAGCAGGTCCATTTGGCTTTCATTGAAAGGATGATCGGTTTGCATTACTCTTCTGCTACCTGGACTCATTTCTTATTGTCTTAGCCTTCTTGTTTCAGAACTTTTCTCTATCCCTCAGCTTATCTTCCTCAACTTGTTGCACATGAATCATCGCCTTACTATGTCCATATACTCTATCAACATTGCAGCCTTACCCTATTTGCTTGATAGACGAGACAACTCAGATACAAACAAGCTCATCCTGCTCCTCATATTACCATCTGCGGAGCATAACGAGAAAGTTGAGTGAACTTGAGGCTGTACACATACACACTCATGGATTCTTGCTTGAGAGTGAGGAATTTTCTTACCTTTGCCTCTCTTAGCTCACAGGGAAAGCACCTTTGAACATAACCCAGCTCACAATTGGTGCTCCTTTAGCTCTACTCTTCTTCCATTGATCAAACCAGATTCTAGCAACACCCTTAAATTGGTATGCAACCAGTTCCATATATTCAGCATCAGAATAATGCATAACCTCAAACACCTTCTGCAACTCTTCCACAAAGTTTTTCGGAACTTCAGTGACACTTGAACTAGTGAAGTCTAGAGGATTCATCTCGAAGAACTCACAAATTCTACATGTATCAACCACATCCTGTCGAACCCCTTTCTGTTACCCAATTTGGTTGGTCACCACTTGACTGAACATCCGAATAGCATCTCGAAACTCAACAATAGTGACCTCTTCTTGGGGTTGCACTTCTGGTGCATTGGGGACCCCTTGATCCTGGGAATCAGCATTCCTCCTAGCAGGACGACCTCGAAAAACTCTTTGTAGAGGCACGATCTGAAAGATACGTGTAAGTACGAACTAGGAAGAAACTTTATAGAGGTGAACTCTATCATACAAAAAACGTATGAAAGAAGTGAGATAGTTCCTAAATGTCGCAGCTTTCTAATTATAGATATGACACAATTCACACCGATAACTAGGATTCTACAAACATGGATTTATAGACACCCTAGGACTCTTGAACTCTATGCTCTCATACCTAGTTTGTCATGCCCCGAGCCTACATCCTGGATGTGGCCGGCACTCGAGAACCATTGATATCCCCAAACGAACCCTTGGCCTGGCTCAACTCTTAGCAGAAGACTTACTCAACAATAAAAAAACTTTAAAAGTGAAGTTTTAACTCAGTGTCTCAAAATAATAAACTCAGAACTGTATAAGAACATTCAACTGACCAAAAGATAGCAACTCGAGTCTCAAACATCAACAATGGAAATGAAAAGGACTTATGAACTACTATTGTCTATCAATCTATGAAGCCTCTAATACTATGAGGGATGTAGGGACAAGACCCCCAATCATCCTAACAAAACTAAAATAACGAAAATAAATAAGGGATCCCCTGGATGCAAGGAGGCTCACCAAACAACCCTGGAACTGCAGATGGTATAATGAATTGCCTGCTGATGACCCTAATCTCCTGTATCTGCATCATAAAATGATGCACGCCAAATGACATCAGTACATTAAATGTACAAGCATGTAGGGGGAATACTGAACATAACATAGAAGCTTGAACTTGGAAAGAAAGAAACATACTCACCTCAACTCTACTCAACTCAACCACAAATCATGGATACTCAACTCAATGCAGTATAAAACAACAATAAAATTACAGTTTATATAAAGCATTTAAAACAGTAGATAAAAACTCAATGTATTGAAAATACAATAATAACTTAGTCTGTAAGTAAAGATATAAAATAACTCTGTTTGGGAGATTCTCTAACCGACAACCATCACTATGAGCTATATGATGATACAACATCTCACCCACACTGCAAGATCTTACTATACCTTGCCGGGGTATAAAACTCCTCAACTAAGTGGATCCACTAAGCTATGCTTAAAAAGTAATAAGAAATCATCTAAAAAGTATGACCCTTTTTACCCACGTGGCTACATGGTTTATGAGGACTTTGAGTTGTATGAACTCGCCCCCATATTGGTGCTCAATACTCCCAAAAATATAACTTAGCTAATATGATTTTAAAATATTTCCTCATCCTCAAACTTTGAGATTATTACTCAAAATGTTCTCTTAAAAGAGATTATACTCAAAAGCTTCTCATGAACACATTTGGAAATCGATGTTTCCTCTCATTTTAAATGTAAAAACATTTACTCTTGGTAATACTTAGTTCCCATATATTCATTTTAAATAATGAAACTCAACTCTCCTCATCCTCATACTTAAGTACTCATGTCTTAAAACAAGTTTTAAAATATTGTAAAAGACTTCTAAAAATGACTTGAAAGAACTCTCAAGACTTTACTCTTAACCCTACCTTGAATTTGAATTATGAATTCAAGGGTTATGATTTATGTTATGAAGGATCTCTTGATGTTTAGATGTAGTTTAGAGTAGTTAGAATCAGAAAGGGAGTAAAGGTACACTTTAAAAGGACTGAAATGGAGCAAACGACGGAAAAAGGTGGGGGCAGGCGACCCTGGCGCACTACTGGTGCGGGGCGCCAGCCCCTAAACTTCAGAGACTCATTTGTGGTGCACTGCTGGTGTGCTGCCCCAGACCTTCTGGTGCATCTAGGGCATGCGCCCCAGCCTCTTCCCAGAACTTCTCGACGAATTTTCTTTTTCGATTATGTGGCCCTAATTTGCCTAGAATCGAATGGTTTCTTCCAAAGTCACTTAGATTCAAATACTCAACATAAGTACACAAAAATATACTAAAAACAACCCTTTAACTCCTAACATTCATCTCAAGAACTCATCAAACTCATTATTAACGATTTAAGAACGAAACTTCAAGAAACTCATCAAGAACTCAAATCATTCAACCTCAAAAACAAAATTTCAGATTTAAAATCACATGATTGGCGTGTGGATAACGAACCCAATACTATGAGATCTTATATACCTCTTAGGGATCAACCCTTGGTGAAATTTCGTGACAAATCCCAAGATTCTTGACAAACGCTTTGACCTTTCCTCTTTTCTCCTCTTGAACTCTTTTCAAAACCCTAAGTGTATTTAGGATTGTGAAAACTGACCCAAATCAGTTTTGACCCCTAAAACATTACTAAAAATATTTAAAGCTGAAGGGGTAAGGAAAAGACCAAACTACCCCTTATTATTTCGAGTAACTTTCCTTCACTGGACATGCTGACTTCAAACAGGCATATCTCCTTCATCCGAACTTAAAATTTAGAAAACTCGGTGGCGTTGGTAAAAATAATTCAAAGACCTTTCATTTGATATCTTATGTTCCACGTAACTAATCTTGTACGGAAAGTTATAGTCGTTTGAAGTTGACCCAAAACTCACAACTTAAGCTTAACTTGAACAAATCTCAAATTGGCTCTTTCCAAATTGGTTCTTTCTAAATTTAGCTCTTTCAAAGGCAGGATGTTACATAATTGAGTTTTAAATTTTAGTGCAAATAGTAGTCTAGCAAAGAAGTTACAACTACAAATTGTCTTCATTTGGAGTACAATAAATGACATCTAAAGAGAGGAACAAATAATAAATATTTAGACATGTTTCCCAAGAAGAAGTTTGGCTTTTTTTTTTCTTTTGCAATGGCTTGTTTTAGTTGCACAACTTGCAAAGCAGTAATTTGTTTGGTCAATCTAAAATAGTAGTAGTTGCAATTGTAATTTACTTGAAAGATTAATTTTCTTTTCTTAATAATTAAGTAGAAGTAATAATTAAAAGGGAAAAAAAGATAATAATACATTTTAACATCAAATATGGACTATGTATACCCTCAATATCATAAACACACTTGTTTGAGTCGACTAAAAATGAAATTTGTTTTTAATTATAAAAGAATCTATTCAAAGATCTATAAATGAGTGTAATCTTCTTACCATCACGCATTAATTTTTGTCGCTTTTAAAAGGACTCTTCACAACTATAAAAGGACACAACTATGTGACTCTCTAACACATCAATTATAAATTGAATTGTTAGAGAGAAGCATTACTCCACTATAAGTCACTAAAGTCCCTCCCTCCTCCCATCCCCCCAGCCCCCTCTTCTTTCTTTCAATGGATTGGCCTGAATTTCAAGAAAGTTCAAACCCTCAAGGGTCAACAATTGATATGTATGGTGTATCACCTCAAGATAATCATGAGGTGACTGCACAAATACATAGGTGGATTCCTGAGGAGAAACATGTTTTTGAAAATGCTTTTTCTTGGTATAATAACCTAGGTTCTCAGTTTTTTTTTCGAATTTATTGCTTCAAAATTCCCCCATAAATCCTTGGAGGAAATGAAAAACCTCTATATAAACCTCTTTAAAAAGGTTGAAATGGAGAATTTTTTGAAAATAAAAAATGTTGTTGTTGGTGATGTTGTTGATGATCATCATCAACAACATCATCAAGTGCCACAAGAAGATAACTCATCATACAAGGAGACTAATCTTAATGACACTCCGCCTCGAGCCGAAATTAGTCGTTCACGACGTTGTCAATAGGGAATTCCATGGACTAAAGGAGAACACTCGTAATTAAATTATATTTTTCTTTTTCATTTATTAAAGTTATGTTAACTTATATATAAACTACTTTACAACCTTTATTTTTATGTTTTCAGACACATTTACAAGTTTTGTTTTGTTTTTTTGCATGTTAAATTTGACTATTTTTTTTTTTGCATGTTAGATTTGAGTTTTCTTGACACCTCCTTTATATGAAACATTTTTTTCCTTGAAACAAAAATAAATAATAAAAAGAATGAAAGTTCAAGAAACTCATCAAGAACTCAAATCATTCAATCTCAAGAAAGAAATTTTGGATTTAAAATCACATGTTTGGCATGAAGGTGAACGAATCCAATACTATGAGAGCTTACATATCTCTTAGGGATCAACCCTTGGTGAAATTTGTCGACAAATCCCAAGAACCTTGACGAACGCCTTGACTTTTCCTCTTTTCTCCTCTTGAACTCTTCTCAAAACCTAAGCGTATTTAGGATTGTGAAACCTGACCCAAATCATTTTTGACCCCTAAAACATTACTAAAAACATTTAAAGTTGAAGGGGTAAGGAAAAGACCAAACTACCCCTCATTAACTTTTCTTCACTGGACAGGCTAACTTCAAACGGGCATGTCTCGCTCATCCGAACTCGAAATTTAGAAAACTCGGTGGAGTTGGAAAGAGAATTCAAAGACCTTTCATTTAATATCTTATGGGCCATCTAACTCATCCAATACTGAAAGTTATGGTTATTTGAAGTTGACCCAAAACTTACAACTTAAGTTGAACTTGAACAAATCTCAAATTAGCTCTTTCCAAATTGGTTCCTTCTAAATTTAGCTCTTTCTAAGGCGAGATGTTACAATATATCCCCCTTGGAAATATTCTTCCTCGAATGAGATTACTCAAAGTAGACTAAGGGTGGAAACATCTAGCATCCAGCTCAAACACCCAACATGCAAATTAACATAACATTTCAACTTAAAATGTACCAAGAAAATAATTAGTACCTTGATTTGGAATTTCTCCGGACTTAATGAGATGTGGGTGTCTCTTCTCCATATCTTTCTCAGCCTCCCAAGTAGCCTCCATAAGACCTTGACTGATGCTACCTCCTTGGTCCTCAATTTGCAAACTTGACGATCTAGAATCTGAACGGGTACCTCCTCATAAGATAGGTTGTCCTTAATACCAATATTTTCAGTAGGTATAATGAGTGAAGGATTACCCATACACTTCTTCAACATCAAAATGTGAAATACCGGATGGACTGCTGCTAACTCTGGTGGTATCTCCAACTCATAGGCTACGTTGCCAATCCTATTGGATATCATGTATGGACCATTTCATCGGGGACTAAGCTTTCCCTTCTTGCCAAACCTGATAACACCCTTTATAGGTGAAATACACCCAATCATACACCTTAAACTTCAAGTCTCTTCTCCTAGCATCAGTATAGGATTTCTGACGACTCTGCGCTATTTTCAACCTTTCTTGAATAGTCTTTACCTTCTCCATAGCTTGATGAACCAAGTCAGGTCCTATCAACTCAGCCCCACCAACCTCAAACCATTCAATAGGAAATCTACATCTTTTCCCATAAAGAGCCTCATAAGGAGCCATTTGGATGCTAGAGTGATAACTGTTGTTGTAACAAAACTCGATGACAGGTATGTCATCCTAATTACCCTTGAAATTGATCACACATGCCATCAACATATCCTCTAAAGTTTGGATTGTGTGATGTTCTTGACTATCAGTCTGGGGATGAAAAATAGTACTCAAGTTTACCTTCATACCCAAACCTTTCTGGAAAGATTTCCATAATTGTGCGACGAATTGCGAACCTCTATAAGAAATAATGGACACCAGAACTCCATGAAGTCTGACTTTTCTTGAATATATAATCTGGCATAATCCTCTGCTGAATAAGTAGTCCTTACCGGTAAGAAATGGGCTAATTTAGTCATTTGATCTACAATCACCCAAATTGAATCATGTTGTCTGCGAGACCACGACAAACCATTAATGAAATCAATATTGATCATTTTCCACTTCCATTCCAAATATCTATGTTCTGAGCCATACCACTGGGCCTCTGGTGCTCTACCTTGACTTGTTGGCAATTCGGGCACTTAGCAACGAACTCTGTAATACACCTCTTCATACTACTTCACCAATAGACTTCTCTCAAGTCACGATATATCTTTGTGGAACCTGGATGGATAGAGTATCTGGAGCTATGAACTTCCTCCATGATCCTCTCTTGAGGTTTATCCACCTTGGGTACACACAATCTACCTTGATACCTCAAAACACTATCTCCCCCTTGTTCAAAAGTCATCACTTTTTGCTTATGAACATTTGTCTTTGATTCAAGCAAAACAGGGTCTTGGTCTTGTTTCTCTTTTACTTCAGACACTAATGATGATTCAGCCCCATTCATCAGCACCACTCCTCCTTCATTGGAATCTATTAACCGGACTCCCAATCATGCAAGTTTGTGCACATCTTTGGCTAATTCTTTCTTGCCTTCCTCAACATGGGCGGTACTATCCATAGACAATCTTCTCAAAACATTAGCAACAATATTAGCCTTACCTGGGTGATAGAGAATACTCATATCATAATCCTTGAGTAACTCCAGTCACCTCATCTATCTGAGATTAAGCTCTTTTTGACTAAGCACACACTTAAGGCTTCTGTGATCGGTGAACACATCTACATGAACACTATAA
Organism: Solanum pinnatisectum; assembly: GCA_035578085.1. NCBI lineage: Eukaryota > Viridiplantae > Streptophyta > Magnoliopsida > Solanales > Solanaceae > Solanum > Solanum pinnatisectum. Next base: position 9,320,294 of record CM069087.1, read on the forward strand.
AGATAGTGACACCATATTTTCAAAGCGAACACTACAGCAGCCAACTTTAGATCATGGGTTGGGTAATTTTTCTCGTGAATCTTAAGTTCTCTAGAGGCATAAGCTATAACTTTGCCATTTTGAATCAATACATAACCTAGTCAAACTCTGGACGCATCGCAATAAAAATGAAGTTTATATAAAACATTTAAAACAGTAGATAACAACTCAATGTATTTTAAAATATAATAATAACGCAGTTTGTATGTAGAGATATAAAATAACTTTGTTTGGGAGATACTCCAATCGACAACCATCACTATGAGTTATATGATGATACAACATCTCGCCCACACTGCCAGATTTTTCTATACCTTGTCGGGGTATAAAACTCCTCAACTAAGTGGATCCATTAAGCTATGCTTAAAAAACAATGAAGAATTATCTAAAAAGTATAACCCTTTGTACCCACGTTGGCTATATAGTTTATGAGGACTTTGAGTTGTATGAACTCGCCCCCATAACAGTGCTCAATACTAATCCCAAAAATATAACTTAGGTCATATGATTTAAAAATATTTTCTCATCCTCAAACTTTGAGATTATTAGTCAAAATGTTCTCTTAAAAGTGATTATGCTCAAAAGCTCCTCATGAACTCATTTGGAAATCGATGTTTCCTCTCATTTTAGATGTAAAAACATTTGCTCTTGGTAATACTTAGTTCCCATATATTCATTTTAAAAAATGAAACTCAAACTCTCCTCACCTCATACTTAGGTACTCAAGTCTTAAAACAAGTTTCAAAAGATTGTAAAAGACTTCTCAAAATGACTTGAAAGAACTCTCAAGACTTTACTCTTAACTCTACCATGAATTTGAATTATGAATTCAAGGGTTATGATTCATGTTATGAAGGATCCCTCGATGTTTAGATGTAGTTTAGAGTAGTTAGAATCAGAAAGGGAGTAAAGTTACATTGTAAAAGGACTTAGACGGAGCAAACGACAGAAAAAAGGTAGGGGCAGGCTACCCTGGCGCACTGCTGGTGTGGGGCGCAAACTTCAGAGACTCATTTGTGGTACACTGCTGGTGCACTGCCCCAGACCTTCTGGAGCATCTGGGGTGCGCCGCCCCAGCCTCTTCCCGAAACTTCCCGATGAATTTTCTTCTTCAATTATTTGGCCCTAATTCACCTAGAATCAAATGGTTTCCCCCCAAGTCACTTAGATTCGAATACCCAACATAAGTACACAAAATATACTAAAAACAACCCTTTAACTCCTGACATTCATCTGAAGAACTCATCAAACTCATTATTAACAATTTAAGAACGAAACTTCAAGAAACTCATCAAGAACTCAAATCATTCAACCTTAAGAACAAAATTTCGGATTTAAAATCACATGATTGGTGTGTGGGTGAACGAACCCAATACTATGAGAGCTTACATAACTCTTAGGGATCAACCCCCCAAGAATCTAGACAAACGCCTTGACCTTTCCTCTTTTCTCCTCTTGAACTCTTTTCAAAACCCTAAGTGTATTAGGATTATGAAAACTGACTCAAATCAGTTTTGACCCCTAAAACATTACTAAAAATATTTAAAGCTGAAGGTGTAAGGAAAAGACCAAACTACCCCTCATTATTTCGGGTAACTTTCCTTCACTGGACATGGTGACTTCAAACAGACATATCTCCCTTAAACAACTCAAAATTTAGAAAACTCGGTGGCGTTGGTAAAAATAATTCAAAGACCTTTCATTTGATATCTTATGTTCCACGTAACTAATCTTGTACGGAAAGTTATAGTCGTTTGAAGTTGACCCAAAACTCACAACTTAAGCTTAACTTGAACAAATCTCAAATTGGCTCTTTCCAAATTGGTTCTTTCTAAATTTAGCTCTTTCTAAGGCGGGATGTTACATAAAAGAGTTTTAAATTTTAATGCAAATAGTAGTCTAGTGAAGAAGTTACAACTACAAATTGTCTTCTTGGAGTACAATAAATGACATCTAAAGAGAGGAAAAAATAATAAATATTTAGACATGTTTCCCAAGAAGAAGTTTTGCGTTTTTTTTTCTTTTGCAATGACTTGTTTTAGTTGCACAACTTGCAAGGCAGTAATTTGTTTGGTCAATCAAAAACAGTAGTAGTTGCAATTGTAATTAACTTGAAAGATTAATTTTCTTTTCTTAATAATTAAGTAGAAGTAATAATTAAAAGGGAAAAAAAGATAATAATACATTTTAACATCAAATATGGACTATGTGCAACCTCAATATCATAAACACACTTGTTTGAGTCGACTAAAAATGAAATTTATTTTTAATTACAAAAGAATCTATTCAAAGATCTATAAATGAGTGTAATCTTCTCACCATCACGCATTAATTTTTGTCACTTTTAAAAGGACTCTTCTAGGATATAAAAGGACACAACTATGTGACTCTCTAACACATCAATTATAAATTGAATTGTTAGAGAGAAGCATTACTCAACTATAAGTCACTAAAGTCCCTCCCTCCTCCCATCCCCCCCCCCCCCACCCCTCTTCCTTCTTTCAATGGATTGGCCTGAATTTCAAGAAAGTTCAAACCCTCAGGGGTCAACAATTAATCGTATGGTGTATCACCTCAGAATAATCATAAGGTGACTGCACAAATAGATAGGTGGATTCCTGAGAAGAAACATGTTTTTGAAAATGCTTTTTCTAGGTATAATAACCTAGGCTTTTCAAATTTATTGCTTCAAAATTCCCCCATAAATCCTTGGAGGAAATGAAAAATCTCTATATAAATCTCTTTAAAAAGGTTGAAATGGAGAATTTTTCAAAAAAAAAAAAATGTTGTTGTTTGTGATGTTGTTGATGATCATCATCAACATCATCATCAAGTGCCACAAGGAGATAACTCATCAGACAAGGAGGCCAATTTCAATGACACTCTGCCTCGAGCCGAAATCAGTCGTTCACGACGTCATCAACGGGGAATTCCATGGACTAAAGGAGAACACTCATAATTAAATTCTATTTTTCTTTTTCATTTTTTACAACCTTTATTTTTATGTTTTCACACACATTTACAAGTTTTGTTTTTTGCATGTTAGATTTGATTTACTTTTTTTGTATGTTAGATTTGAGTTTTCTTGACACCTCCTTTATATGAAACCTTTTCTTCCTTGAAACGAAAATAAATAATAAAAAGAAAAATATTTTTAGCTATAACATATATATATATATATATAGTCAAAATAAATATTTTTTCCGTCAGGAATTTTATTTGTTGTTTGTGATTGATTTCATTTACTTTTATTGACTGCATGTAGACATCATTAATACTCTAATTTTGATATAGGAAAAATCCAATCATCATTTTTGATGAGTCACAGAGAGCAAGGTGGAAAGAGGCATGGATGCCACGTACAATACAATGATGGCTAGTTGACCACGTGGAATGAAATAGAAGGAAAGTTGTGAGTTGAAATGACCAAAATGCCCTTGATAAATAAAATTAATTACCAAAAACAAACATGCTGATACCACCTAATATACGGACACTTTTTACTATGGTAGAATATATTTATTAATTAAATAACAACAAATCAGACGAGCTTATAATGGATATTGAAATCTAGTACTCTTTTTGGAAAGTTACTAGGTAATTGGAATTGATATAATTATTAGTATAGTAATTACTAGCCTAGTAATTACACAATCTAGTAATTACATTGACATGTTTGTTTGTCATAGTGTAATTACAAATGTACTGTTTGGTTGCACAATTGCAATTATAAGGTTATATTAAATTTTAAGAATAAAAATTAATTATCTAAAATTAAAAATTTATATTAGACAAATAAGAGACTTTATAAGTGGTATTGAATAAAGGGAAAAGGTCTTAATTTACCCCTAAACTTTACGATTTGGAGCGGATATACCCTCAATTTAAAAAGTAACTCAAATATCCCCTGCCATTATAGAAATGGCTCATATATGCCCTTTTACTTAACATATTAATATTTAATAAATTAAGAATTCATATTTTAGCTTTAATTTTAAAAAATGTTATATGGATTTAAAAATGCCCCACATTCCACCATACCCATCCGACCCAATTGGAAAAAAAAAAAAAACCCACCCACTCAAATTAACTTCACCCATTTCATTTCATTGTTTCCACCTCAACAAAAACAAAAATAAAATTTTTTGATAGGATCCGGTGAGCTCTAATCGAAAGCCCCATCTTTTCCATCCTTATTTCCGTAAAAACCCCATTGTTTCCATCCTTGTTTCTATCTCATAAATTACCATTGGCTTCAATGGTGTCATCTTCATTCCAATCTCAGGATCATAGAGCAAACAAAATTTTTTATTTTTGTTTCTGCTGAGGTGGAAACGATGAAATGAAATGGGTGAAGCTAATTTGAGTGAGATTTTTTTTTTGTTTCCAATTGGGTCGGGTGGGTATGGTGGAAGGTGGAGTATTTTAAAAGCCACATGGCATTTTCTTAAATTAAAGCCAAAAAAATGAATTTTTAATTTATTAAATATTAATCTATTAAGTAAAAGGGCATATATGAGCCATTTCTATAACGGCAGGGGCATATATGAGCTACTTTTTAAATGGAGGGTATATCAGCTCCAACTCATAAATTACCATTGGCTTCAATGGTGTCATCTTCATTCCCGATCTTAGGATCATAGAGCAAACAAAATTTTTTATTTTTGTTTCTGTTGAGGTGGAAACGATGAAATGAAATGGGTGAAGTTAATTTGAGTGGGTTTTTTTTTTTTTTTTGTTTCCAATTGGGTCGGGTGGGTATGGTGGAAGGTGGAGTATTTGAAAAGCCACGTGGCATTTTCTTAAATTAAAGCCAAAAAAATGAATTTTTAATTTATTATATATTAATCTGTTAAGTAAAAGGGCATATATGAGTCATTTATAACGGCAGGGGCATATATGAGCCACTTTTTAAACGGAGGGTATATCAGCTCCAAATCATAAATTACCATTGGCTTCAATGGTGTCATCTTCATTCCCGATCTCAGGATCATAGAGCAAACAAATTTTTTTTTTTTTGTTTCTGTTGAGGTAGAAATGATGAAATGAAATGGGTGAAGTTAATTTGAGTAAGATTTTTTTTTTTTTCCAATTGGGTCGGGTGGGTATGGTGGAAGGTGGGGTATTTTAAAAGCCACATGGCATTTTCTTAAATTAAAGCCAAAAAAATGAATTTTTAATTTATTAAATATTAATCTATTAAGTAAAAGGACATAGATGAGTCATTTCTATAACGGTAGGGGCATATATGAGCCACTTTTTAAATGGGGGGTATATCAGCTCCGAATCATAAATTACCATTGGCTTCAATGGTGTCATCTTCATTCCCGATCTCAGGATGATAGAGCAAACAAAATTTTTTATTTTTGTTTTTGCTGAGGTGGAAACGATGAAATGAAATGGGTGAAGTTAATTTGAGTGGGGTTTTTTTTTTTTTTGTTTCCAATTGGGTCAGGTGGGTATGGTGGAAGGTGGAGTATTTTAAAAGCCACATGGCATTTTCTTAAATCAATGCCAAAAAAATGAATTTTTAATTTATTAAATATTAATCTGTTAAGTAAAAGGGCATATATGAGCCATTTCTATAATGGCAAGGGCATATATGAGCCACTTTTAAACGGAGGGTATATCAGCTCCAAATCATAAATTACCATTGGCTTCATTGGTATCATCTTCATTCCCGATCTCAGGATCATAGAGCAAACAAAATTTTTTATTTTTGTTTCTGTTGAGGTGGAAACGATGAAATGAAATGGGTGAAGTTAATTTGAGTGGGGTTTTTTTTTTTGTTTCCAATTGGGTCGGGTGGGTATGGTGGAAGGTGGAGTATTTTAAAAGCCACATGGCATTTTCTTAAATTAAAGCCAGAAAAATGAATTTTTAATTTATTAAATATTAATCTGTTAAGTAAAAGGGCATATATGAGCCATTTCTATAACGGCAGGGGCATATATGAGCCACTTTTTAAACGGAGGGTATATCAACTCCGAATCATAAAGTTCGGGGGTAAATCAGGACTTTTTCCTTTGAATTAAATATTTAAGATATATATTATCTTTTGAAAATATATTAATCAACAAACATATTTTCTTAGCTAGTATTATAAAAAAATGATTTATGTTTTTCAAATTAGAATATACTAATTAGATTAATAATAAAACTAAAAGCGCAAAATGTCTATCAACGTCATAAAATACACGTATACAAAAAAAAAAATTAGTATTATAAATATAATGTCATAAATTATGATTCTTTTTTATATAAAAATACAATCTATCAAGTCTAACTAAAAAAATGACTTGCAATGTGAAGTGTCAAGTCAATACTACAAAGACAAATGAAATTGAAAATATAAATAAGTTTTTAAATTCAATTTTTTTAAAAATATAATACTCTTATGTCAAATTCAACATAACGTACATAAATGTGATTTAAAGGAAAAGAAAAACGTAAATCTATAACCTTATTTAACAATGAATTGCCCTTCAATTTAAAAATTAGAAATACTAACAAAATTATGCAAATGAAGAAAATAAGGTACAAAAAACACTTATTCCCCAAAAAAAAGTAAAATATTTACCCTTAAATGCCCCATTACTTTCATACCTTTTTTTTTTTATTTTAAAATGACATATAATTCACGCGCTGACGTCTGCGCCCATCCATTTTTCCCTCTCTGATACCAACACAGTGTATTATAGTATATGAATATACTCTTATAGTATTATGATATCAAAGAGTAACTGAGCAGTGTTTTCATTGAAGGACTGCTTCTTCCTCTTTGATACCATGAAAGTATTATATACTCGGATAATATCAAGAAGTAACTGAACACTTTCATTAAGGTTTGGTTCAGTTCTTAGATGAGATTACTCAATCATCCATGATATCATTGCAATATATCTACATTCTGTCGTGTTATCATTGATGTATGTTTTAATTCTTCAATATATTAATTTAAAAGGAGTTTTAAGAAAGAGTCATAATTTAGATACATATTTTTAAAATTTACAAAAAGAGATTTTTTTTTATAAAAATATATTTTCTACTAATTTAGAGTTAATAAATAAGATTGTGACTTTAATAATTTTCTCTTAATTGTTTCTTAATTATTTCTTTAAAAAAAAGTTCAATCCTATATGATCCTGATAGAGTATCAGTATACTGATGGAGTATCACAAAGGATTAAGCTCGGTCATATATGATATCACTACGGTATCAATAAATCGATGGAGTATCACAAATAATATATTTTCAACTAATTTAGAGTTTAATAATTAAGACTGTAACTTAAATAATTTCCTTTTAATTGTTTCTTATTTATTTCTTAAAGAAAGAACCCAAACCTATATAATAACACTAGTGTATTAATATACCACAGAGGATTAAGCTTAGTCCTATATGATACCTATATGGTATCAATATACCGACTGAATATCAGAGGAATAATTCATAATAATGATGCTAACAACATGTTGACATTATATACGAAAAAAAGAAAGGAGAAAAGTGGGGTAAGTGCATAAATAGTTTGGGTCATGAGTTCATTAAGGATAAATGGTTAGGGTTGAGTCAACTTTGGTAAATAGTTTCACAATTGGATCTAGTTTGTGTAGTTAGATAGAATAACTAAATAAAATAGACGGTACAAAAAGTCGCATGAAATCACAAGCATTAAAAGTTAAGAGGGAGAATAAAATGAAATAAAAATAATAAAATAAAAAATAAATTTTTAGAATAATAAAATAAATTTAAAATAATAAAACTAAAAAATAAATTAAAATAAAATTAAAAATTAAAAATTAAAAAGTAATCAACTAATAATTAGGCAATGTAATTACCAATAATTTTCAATTACATCTAATTATATGCTCACCAAGTAATTAGATAATCAGCCAAATACGACAAATATTTTAATTACCCCAAATCCAATAGCAGACATTGCTTTCCAATTAATAATGTGGGATTCCAGATTGTTTGATTAAAAATAAAAAATTAAAATGTGGGATTCCTCATTGTAATTTTTTTATTTTATTTTCTAGAAACAAATTCAGATTTTACGCTATGCTTTGATCAAGTTTAACACTTTTCTTCTTACTGGCGAAATCGAGGTTTCGTATCTCCTTCCTTCTTCATATCTTCACTGTTATTTTTCCTTTAATTTGGCCAATCTCGCCCCTGTTATAGATCAGATTTTGTTCCTTTATGGTGTATTTTTTAGGTAATTTTGACACACATCAAAGATTGTATTTTGGTGCGTTTCTGAGTTTGTATTATTCTTCAGATTAAAGAATACCTTGGTGGGTTTTGAGGGAATTTTAAAAATAGACCTTTATTGTTGAATAACCTGCCTACAAACATCAAGATTGTATTTTTTTGTGTGTTGTGGGGTTGAATTTTGATTTAGATCACAGTAATTTGGTGGCTTTTGTGGGGGTTGGAGAAATTGATTTATTTTTTGTTTTTGAGTGGAAGAACTCAGCAAAAGTAATCAAAGATTGTATTTTGGTTTTGTGGGGTTTGAGGACAATTGAAAGTTGGTTTTTGTTTTGAAGTTAATTTTTGATTCAGATTGAAGAGTATTTTTGTGGGTTTTGAGGGTTGGGTGTTTGTTTGTGAGGAAGGAATAGACAACAGTGTTTCAAAGATTGTACTTTTGGTGTGTTTTGAAGTTCAGATTGAAAAAAAAAATACTTCTTGTGGATTTGAGGGAATCGAACCGTTGTTAGTTGTGTGTTGGTGGGGAAAGTTAACCTACAGTCATCAAAGATTGTACTTTTGGTGTGTTTTGAAGCTCATATTTAAGAAAACATACTTCTTGTGGATTTGAGGGAATCGAAAGGTTGTTGGTTGTGTGTTGGTGGGGAAAAGTTAAGCTACAGTCATTAAAGATTGTACTTTTGGTGTGTTTTGAAGTTCAGATTGAAAAAAAAACATACTTCTTGTGGATTTGAGGGAATTGAAACGTTGTTGGTTGTGTGTTGGCAGGGAAAACGTTGAGCAACAGTCATGTTCTATGGTACAGTGGTGTGGGATCCGTGGCTAATTGTTGCTCAAATTGGGTGTATTCAATGCTTATACTATTTGATGTTAGGGATATTCTTGGAAATTCTTGTAGGGTCTTGTGTTTCTCGAATGAGTCTTGTCTATTTCTTTGATTATGCCACTGTTACTGCTTCAACTGTCACCGGATGGTGTGTCATTGCTTCCTTTCTTCTCAGTTCACTCGCCGGGTGAGATCTTGTTTTATTTTCCGTGTCTTCGCATTTAAGTTTTTCAATTGCTTGTCAATGGCTTTGTGGTTTAGAGTTTGTAACATTTTACCAAGTCATAATGATAAATTATCTTTGTTAATAAGTTGTATAAATTGTGTTCGTTTATTCCCCTTTTTGTGAAGGTACTAATTATATTAGCATGGTGAGAAATTTTTTGCTATAAGCTTGTTCATCAAAGAAAAAGAATTTGAAGTACAAACAGTATACAAAAATAGGAAGTCTGCACAAAAATATGTTTCTCTACAAATAGCACCTAGTCAACTTCATGGTTCACCAAGAAATTAACTACACCTAACAAAATATTGGCACTCTTGTACTAAAAATCATTTCCCACCCCATCAAAGGCTTTCATGTGTTCGTTTACTCTCATTTTTTATTTTTTATTTTCAGTTATATTTACTTAGTGAAGAATATAAGTATAAGTAATTAGAAGTGGTCATTCACCGTTGAGTGTTTGTGGTTTTGTTAAATCAAGCAGTGTTCCAACCTTTTTTGCTGTAAGGACCGGTAGAGGATTATTTTGCTAGTATGCTTCATTTGGGTTGGTTGTTTAATTTGTTATGATAATGAATTGCTAAATTTTCATATGTTATCTCCTAATTGCAACAGGGAAAGTGTGAGAAAGGATATTAATTTATTGATATCTCATTTACCAAAAACTTACCCACCTCTTCTCTTTGCTTGACATGAATTAGAATAAAAAAGAAAAATTAAGATAATGGAAGACCTTATTGCCCAAAAACCTGCATGGTCAAACAATATTTGTAGTATATTAGTTTAGGATTAAGGTTCGACTCATAGAACTTCTAGTTTTAGAGTACTCCTAGTATGATAAAAAATCTAAATTATGAACTGTGGATTGGAGTGGGTGGTTTGGATCAGAGGCGGATCCAAGATTTGGTTTCTCTGAGTGCCAAGTAGATCATCGACTAAATCAACTTTAGGCTTCGGATCAGATTGGTCGTCTTTTCAGTCTATATGACAAATCAATCAATAAAATACGAACAATAATATGATGACAATTTATGTATTATATATACTGCAAATTCACATCCTACATTTAATTGAAGTTATGAAATGAACAAAGTTAAAACTTTTAATAATATTACTAATATCATAAATATCCATTATTCATTTACAATTATCTATGATGAATTTTCATATTCTAAAAACGATCAATGATAACATCATTGCATACATTTGCAAATACACCTATGTAACACATTAAACAATCATTTAAATATTGACCACTAATGCTATTTTGCACTTCATACTTTGTGTGCTTCATGGATGAGAATGCTTTCTCCACAGTACACAGTTATCGTAGCAATAGGTATAATCAGAGTCAGTTTCACAAGTAAATAACCTTTGCCAAATAACGAAATCCTTGCAAGTTGGAGAACTTGTGATTACCACCTCACATATGAATAATGAAAGTATCGAGTTGATAACTCAAATCTTGAACCTGTCCATTATCAAACTCACATTGATAACACTTTGCTAAAGTCTCGATTCTACCTTTGTCAACGTTAGAGAAAGAATTGTCCGGATTCAAACTAGCCATCCCAAAAAGTAAATAACTACTTACTACATCAAAATGATCATTAAGTTCTTGAAATTGCACATCAATGACAACAAAAAAGACTTCAACATGCAAGGGGTGCGAAAAACAAACACGAGAAGACTTACACTTCGATTTTCCATGAAAATAAACTCATTCAACTTGAGAAATCAAGATATCATGGGTATCATGGGAATCACAAAATGAAGAAACATAATCCGACAAAGATTCTCATCCAGATTGACTCATATCTTGCAATCTTTTCTTTGCAATGTTAGAGCCCGTTTGGATTGGCTTAAAAGTCGGTCAAACCTACTTTTAAGTCAGTTTTTGACTTCTAGAAGTGTTTGGCAAATATAAAAAATAACTTAAAATAAGTCAAAAATGACTTAAAATAAGTTACGAAGTATTTGGCAAGGTAAAAAATGACTTAAAATAAGTAAAAAATGACTTAAAATAAGTTAGAAACCAAAAGCAGGTCTCCCTCTACTCTTTATTTTTTGACTTAAAAGTCATTTCAGTTTGACTTTTTATTTTTGACTTAAAAACTACTTTTTTTAAGCCAATCCAAACGGGCACTAACAGTATCTTGATTTATTTTTTTTGTAAAATCTTAACTCGTTTGACATTGCCAACACTTTGAATATCAAGTCAAACATAAAAACAATTTTTTAAATTTTTGTCAAAAGATATTCTGCTTAATTTTATCACTTGAGGTGGAACCCTCATATTCAATAATTTCAAGCACATGAACAATAAATGAGAAAATAACAATAAAATTATCTGAAATTTTGAAATGTGATCTCAAACGAGTATCACTTGGTCTTTATAGCCCACGTTCTTGTTGTAATCCTTGACCACTATGAACTTCACCGGATTTAAGTAATTGCTCTTAACTTTTCAGCTTAGTGATGACAAAGTTAATCTCTACGCTTGAAAGAACTTCCAACTACATTCAATATATTAGTAACATGATCAAAAAGTCTTCAACATTCGAATGTTTTTTAGCAATAACTACAAGTGTTAGTTGCAATTGATGAGCAAAACAATGAATGTAATATGCTAATGGACTATTTTTTATAATCAAAGTTTTGAGACCATTTATCTCCCCTTTCATATTACTAGCTCTATCATAACCTTGTCCTCGTATTTTGAATGGACTTAGTGAGTGATCAAAAACAAAAAGATAAATTTTTGTTCAATGAGCATGTCGATGTATCAATAACATGGACAAACAATCGTTCTACTACTTCACCATTTTTATCAACATACTGCAAACAAGAGCCATTTTAAACATATGTAACCTCTGTTAGAATTCTAACACCTAAAACCCTAATCACTCAAAGATATAATCTTCATCTCAACAATTCCAAGTCAAGAAAGGGCATGGCAATTCCAAAGACATCTCACTCAAAGAACAAATGATTATTGTTTTGCGGTATGTTGATAAAAATGGTGAAGTAGTAGACTGATTTATCGATCTTATCCATGTTAGCAATACATTGTCATGCTCATTGAAGAAAGAAATTTATTCTTTGCTTTTCGATCACTCACTAAGTCTATCGAAAATACGTGGACAAAATTATGATGGAGCTAGTAATATGAATGAAGAGATAAAAGGTCTCAAAACTTTGATTATGAAAAATAGTTCATCAATGTATTACATTCATTGCTATGCTCATCAATTACAATTAACACTTGTAGCTATTGGTAAAAAACATTCGGATGTTGAAGACTTTTTTTTTTAGCATTTGTTGAATGTTGTTGTAGAATCTTTCAAGCGTAGAGATTTACTCTATCATCACCAAGCTGAAAAGTTAAAACAATTACTTGAATTCGGTGAAGTTCATATTGGTCAAGCATTACGTCAAGAACGAGGGCTCCCAAAACAAGGTGATACTTGTTGGGGATTACATTTCAAAATTTTAGATAACTTTATTGTTATTTTCTCATCTATTGAACATGAAGGTTGCACCTCAAGTGATAGAAATCAAGCGGAAAATCTGACAAAGAATAAAACATTCAAATTTGTATTTATGCTTCACTTGATGTTAAAAGTGTTGGTAATGTCAAATGAGTTAAGCAAGATTTTACAAAAAAAAGATAAGATATTGTTAGTGTTGTGAAGTTTCTTAACGCTACAAAGATCATATTGCATATATCGGAAACTGAATGAGAATCTTTGTTGGATGGTGTTTCCTCATTTTGTGATTCCCTTGATATTTTGATTCCTACGTTAGATGAGTCTTATTTACCTGAAAAGTCAAAGCGTAAGTCTCCGGGTATTTGTTATTCACACCTCTTGTGTGTTGAAGCCTTTTGTTGTTGTCATTGATGTGCAGCTTCAAGAGCTTAATGGTCGTTTTGATGTTGTGAGTATTGATTTGCTTCTTGGAATGGGTAGCTTAAATCCGGTCAATTCTTTCTCTAACTTCGACAAAGGTAGAATCAAAACTTTAGCTAAGTGTTATCCAGAAGAATTGGATAATGGACAAATTATAGATTTGAGTTACCAACTCGATACTTTTATTATTCATATACAAGGTGGTAATCCAAGTTCTCCAACTTGCAAGGAATTCGTGATTTGGTTGAGGCATATCTTGTGAAGTTGACTCTGATTTTACATGTTGCTATCCATGAAACACAAAAAATGTAGTGCGGAATAGCATTGGTGATCAATATTTAAATGATTATTTAGTGTGTTACATAAATCGTGATGTATTTGCAAATGTAAGTAATGATGTCATCATTGACCGTTTTCAGAATATGAAAACTCGTCGAGGACAATGGTAAATGAATGATGGATATTTATGAAATTAGTAATATTATTGAAAGATTTAACTTTGTTCACTAATTTCAGATGAATGTGGGGTGTGAATTTGTTGTATACATAAATTGATCTTATTACTATTCATATTTTATTGATTGATTTGTCATATAGACCGACAAGATGACTAGTTCGATCCGAAGCCTAAAGTTGATTTGATCGATGAGTCTACTTGGCACTCGGAAACTCCAAATCCTAGATCCGCCTCTGGTTCAATTTGCCAAATATAAATTGGTGGAAACAGGGAAGAGGAAGCTTGTAATGTAAGAAAAAACAACAAATGCAATACCAGATAAGGCCAAAAAAATTTGTGAAGAATGAATTATATATTTTTTACCTTTCCTCCCTAGTTGTGAACTCTTTTCCTTTCTGGAATAAGGTAAATACTCCAATATTATGTGACCTTTTTATTGTTTTCCGCTGCACATGCTGTTCTCAGTTGAGAAAAATACTGACATGTGAAAAGCTTCCAAATTTCCAGAGAATTTGATTGACCTGCATAATTGAATTTCCAATGTCTTATTCCCCAACACAGAGCTGGCATTTTACTCTATTTGATTGAGAGGGCCAAGAAGTGCCTAGATTTTTCTGCAACACTCTACATCATCCATCTTTTTATATGCATTGTCTATGGTGGTTGGCCTTCCTCATTGACATGGTGGATTGTGAATGTTACTGGGCTTGCTGTGATGGCATTGTTAGGTGAATATTTGTGTATAAAACGTGAATTACGAGAAATTCCCATTACAAGATACCGATCAAGTAAGCTCCTTTATTATTCTGCTATGGTCTCTTTCTATCTTGTTGGCGTATGTATCCTCACTTTGGTTGGGTGTTTTTCAGCTATTCTAATGATTTTTCCTTGAGATTTATGATTATTGCATCTTCTTAATTATGATGTGAATTGGCATTCTGTAGATGTTCTCTGTCCATCCTTGTCTGTAGCTATCTTTTTTTCTAATCTATATATTTGATTTTGCATCTATATATTGAACCATACTTTACCTCACTTGTGGGATTTCATTGGGTATGTTGTTGTATATTGAACCATACTGGTAGTTTTCTAAAATTTCTCTTTTCTATGGTGCTTTGGCCACAGTTTGTCATAGCTATGAATGGTGGCGTGTATGAACCTTGGGAACTTTCACTCGACTTTTTTTTACTTACAAAAAATGTTTTGGAATTTATATATATTGGATACAACTTAGTACTTATATGTGCTGTGTTAAATGTAATGAACAAAATTTAGAGCAGTAGTTGCAGTTGAAAATTTGTGATTATTACCACAAACATGACAAAAGTGGAACTCAGGGAGAGGGAGTCAGAATCTGAGAAACTGATGGACGTTAATGGGATAAAAGTGCAGAATATTGTTCAGAGACCTCAAGGTTGACTTTTCCTTGAACACCATGTCTCTTTCCTACATGAAGTAAAGTGTCTTTCTTCCACTAGCTGGTCCTTATTAACTGAGAGGTTTGTCATTGTCAGCGTCATGGAGATTAAGTTCCAATGGATAAAGAGGGATCCTTAGATACTATGTCACCGTGGGAGAGTTTAAAATGAGTAATGCTAATCATTCCATTATTCACACAAACTCTTTGATGACTTATTGGCTGCTTGCTTGAGGAGTAAGTTTCACAAAGATGGAGTAGATTTTTTGACAGTAACTCATGGAGTAATAAATTGTATAGAGTATGTTCAAATTGTACCAGATGTTTGGGATTTGTTTTGATTGTGTCCTTGATATTTCAAAAAAGTCTAAATTTCATCCTTCACATTTTGAATTAGTTGATGTCATTCCTAGTATTTGAAAAAAAACATCTGGCATACCATTAGCTGTATGCTCCTACCTATTTTCCCAAAGGTGCATCTTTTGAGTGTTTTAGCCGATCCACTTCCTTGTTGTATCAATGCGGAAAGGGAGACATTTTAGGAAAACTTGTCAGTCTCTTCCTGTAATTTGGTTAAACTTTTTTTTCTGTGAGGTAAACACTGTGTCAAAGCAACTCAACTTCCCCCCTTGGTGCGCAATATATCTTCATAACCCCTTTTTTAGAAGCTTAAGGTGGATTCTTCGTAGAACTCAAGGTCAAGTACTATCTAATTTAAGTCAGAAGAGGACTTTGCCCTAATATGCTGAGAATCCGTATTTTCTTAGCAAAAGAATAACCAGCTTGAACCAAAGAAGGAATTGAGGGTTTAGTATACTGGAAGCCATGTTTATTTCTAAAGACCTACCAACCCCAACCCCAAAAAAGAAAAGAAAGAAAGAGTCAACAAGAGTTTAAGAGAAAACAGTTTTTTTTTAAAAAATGACCTTTCTGTCGTGCTTGAAGCACGTGGTCGGAAAATATTACTAATACAGACAAACGTATACTTATCTTAAATTGTAGGAATGGAAGACATTAGGAATACATGCGACAAAATTGAAACCAATGCAGTGTTGTGGAAATTAAATAAAGATGGATCCTTTTCCTTATGCTTTGGCACTCATCTTTACTTCTCTGGTTTTGCTTTCCCCTTTTTCTTTTTCTTTTCTTTGAATATTGTCTAGTACTTTAGTTGGATGCTGCTGTTCTAGTCAGTGTTGGTATCACTTCACCCCGTGATTATGAAAACTTCAAATCCTTTTAGAGGCTTGGAGACTCATCGCAAAATGACTAATGAAATATTTACACACATATTATTCAAAGTACATGTGTTACATATTATATATAAATTCTATATAGCTGTGTATTTCTGCTAGTTCAACTAATTTGAAATTCATCTTATGTAGGTGTTTGACTAAGTATGTTCAACAGCAAACAACATTTTTCCTTCAGTCATGCAGCCGGTGGCTTCTTTTGACTCCTACACTATTTGAGAAGATTTAAAGCGTCTCTATGCAATTTATTTCTCATGCCTGTGGCAATGACATACTGGGGACTGCTAGGAAATTGCCAAATCCACAGAGGAAGACATGCTAAGCACCTGAGTTACTAGGTGATTTCTTTTCAATCTGAGGAAACTTAGAAAGAAAGTATAGCAACTTTAATTGGATGTTCGTTGTTAACAAGCTACTTGTACATTAAGTTATTCACTCAGGATTGATCATTTGTCAAGTTGCAACGTTTTGCAGCCAATATTCTGTCAGATAGTTGGAACTTAGAAGTTCTTTGGTCCTACTTGTTACTGCTGGGTTGTCTTTCCTTGTGTTTGAACCCGGATAATACAAATGGTTGAAGAATTTGTTCGAGTTACTAATATATCAGAAATTCAGAATAATCTTCCAGGTTTTGAATAGGAGAAAAAGCTAGTCAAGTTGCTAAATGTAAATTTTATGAAGTTCTATTTAGAACATGTGGAAGGGAAAGCGTTTTTTTTTTTTTGAATGTTTCAAAGTGCAGAAAGAGATGGTACAGTAAAAACATTTCATCTTCCCTGATAATGAATGAAGAGAAAAAGTTGGAGGTACTTGTTCAAATCAAGTTTAGAACCTCTTTTTTCCCTTTTCCTCATGAGTCTGTTTATCTGCTTTGGTGATAATGACACAAAGTATATTGTGCTGTTTTATAACAATGGAACGCCAATTATTTGACATTTACTAGCATATAAGTTTGGTATAGAATGGGAAGCATGGTTAGTGAGGATTCATATGGTTGACTCTTAACTTGTTTGGGATTGAGACTTATTTATATTGTTCGAGATTGAGAGAAAAACAAAGAAATCACTTGACCATGATGATGAAACACAATATAATTTGAGTTGATGAACTACTCTCCAACGTTACAATTTTCAAAAATTTCAGTAAGACTTGTTGGGAATCACTGATTGAGTCGATTCAACCAAGAAAGACATGGGACTTCTGAATGTTGCTTGGACTGAGTTAATTAAAGACTTGATAGTTACATAGTTAAGTAGGGTAATACCCAAGGACTACAGTGAATTGAAATTCATACATTAACTCAAATTTGAACTAAACTCTTACATAAAAGAACTTCAACTAAGGATCTGATATTGTTAACTTTCCAACTTGAGTTGGAGTAGTATCATCACATGCCATTTAAACTTTATCTTATATTGGCAATTCAGTTTCAGTCTTCCACAAAGATGAGATATCAGCCACAGCTTCAGAAACTGTCAGATATATTCCATTTAGTCCAAAGCCCTCAAGAGCATTAGATTCATGTAGCTTTTCCATAACATTCCCACCTGGATTTGCCAGCACAAGCTGAAAACAAGCACACAAAAACAGAAGACAACAAATTTTGTTAGAAAAATTGACTTATGAAGGGAGGAACCAAAAGAGCATCTTTGATATGGCTGATGTATTTACCTTAAGAGATCGTTTATCCAACGTCTTTCTTAGTTCACATATTGTGTCGATGCCACTTGAGTCTATGGACGACACAGCTGGTAAACAAAGATGGTGTTTTGTTACTCAACATGTTGGATACAGAATATCAGCAAATTTCTCTTCTTCTTTTTTTCTCTTTAACTGACCTGTCATGTCGATAATTACACATTTGATTGCAGTTTCTTGGTTGGCTTCTATCCTCTCTTCCTCTTCGCGTATCCATCTCAATATCCTGTAGTTAACAAAATGGAATTCCAAGTAAATGAAACTGTGAAATAAATACAGAATGTGCAGCCTATGCTAGTAACTAACCTTTCTTGTAAGTAGGTAGAATTTGCAAAGTAGATAGGAGCTTCTACAGCTAGGATCAGGAAAGAAGGAATTCTAACAGCTGTTCTATATCTGTTCATGTTTTGATAGACTTGAGTTCCAGGAATATTGCCCAAGACACCAGTATTTGGCCTTGTAACATGCAACAAGATCTTAAAAACCGAAACTCCAACCTAAAATTTCATGACCAAAAACCAGAAAATATCAGTTAGGTAAGATCAGAAGGACTTAAAATCTGAAACTTTCGAGGGGTTGCTTACTGCAATGGCTAGGCCGAGAGGTACTGAGATGAAAAGGACACCAAAAAAAGAACACAAGCAAGCTAAGAAATCGAGCTTGTCAACTTTCCATAACCGTAATGCAGCCTGATAATCGATTAGGCCAATCACTGCTGTTATGATGATTGCTGCCAGGATGACAATGGGGGTGTAATAGAACAGTGGCATTAGAAATAGCAGGGTGATTAACACAGCTGTTGCCATTATTATGTTTGAAACAACCGTTTGTGCCCCAGCGTTGTAATTTACTGCTGATCGAGAAAATGATCCTGTAAAAGTAAAACTTATCTAGGTAAAAAAGGAGAGAAGATCTTACTTAATACATATAATAGCTAAAACCAAAGGCCAATAACGCCAAGGGCAGAGATCCCTTGGCGTAAGTTTTTTTTTTAATGCTCTTATTTAAATTTCTGGCTCCGTGACTGAATGAGGTTGGTACCTGTTGTAACATAGCAAGAAGAACAGGATCCAGCCATGTTCATTAGTCCAATAGCCATCATTTCTTTGTTTCCATCAACTTGGTAATTCTTCAAAGCAGCAAATGTCCTTCCTACTGCAATCCCTTCCTGTAAGTCCATGAACACGTTGATCATGAACCATTTCTTTACAATTTCTATGACCAATCACTCGTAATGGATAAAAACGACTTACTGTGAGTGCTAAGATCCCGGATACAATGCCAGTTTTGATGGCAAGAGGCAGATAAGGACCACTCAGATATAACATGTTCATTGAGGGTGGATTTAGACCCTTTGGCAGATGTCCAATCTGCAATAACTCAAAGTTATTTCCAGTTTTATTCTGCTTAAAACTTACGTATGAACGTAAAGTTGATGCATATTACTTACAGTTTGAATCCCATGAGCTTTTGACTTAAGGCAGGCAACTACAAGAGTTGATAGAACAACAGAGGCCAACGGAGATGCTGCTGAAAGCCAGAAAAACTTTGGATTCCTGGTGCTCTGATATCACAAAAGAAGATTCAACAACGTCAAAATTCAGAATATTAGTATGTTTTCTTTTTCTGTACATAAACCAAACAAATACATACGATTTGCCTTGTTGTTAGCAGGAACGCGAGGAAACAAATGCCCATAACAATGGTTTGCCAAGACCACTGCAGACAGATATAGAAGATTAAAATTTCAATTTGTTGAGTAGACAAAGATTGTTGCTTTTTTCGACAATCTTATTAACTCAGATATATAGAAGCTTCTTCTTACTTCGTCTTTGTGCTGGAAAACGGAAGACAATACAGGAACTATTTGCATCTTGCTTGTGAAGTGAACCATTCCTAGCAACCCTTTCAGTTGTTGCAATGAAACTATGACTGCTGCACCAGCCATGAACCCGACTAACGTTGCCTTTGACAGAAAATCGATGATAAATCCCAACCTACAAACGTTTAAACTAACTGAGTTCTAAAATAATTCGTAAACACAAAGTTCTAAAATTCATTTTTCAGAATCCTTATTAGTTTACTTAAGTAGAATGATTTGGACTTGCATACAGTGGAAACGATATATTAAGGATTCATATAGCCGACTCACAACTTGTTTAGAATTAAGACAATTCAACTCAATATCACCATATCTATATGGCTAAAGACGGAGATTAACTCATTAACCCGTCTATCGCCCTACAAAGGTAGAGGTAAAATTTGCGTACATCTTATCCTTTCCAGATCCACTCGTGAGATTACACTGGATATATTATTGTTCGTTAACCTCAAAATCTTTGTTATTGCATAGTGCATAAAATTCCACTCCCTTTCTTTTTTGTTGCTTTCATTAGTGCAATGTATCTAAATGATTCTTCTTTCTAAAACTTGTTTCCACTTAGTCATTAGAATTATTCTCCCTTTTTCTAAGCCAATTAGAAAGTCAAAATTAACAAAAAAAAAAATTGTGTTTTTTAAGTGAACGAAAAGGATTTAGGTTATATACACTAACGATTACCTGAAGAATCCGAGTGAAGCCTGAAAGACTCCAGCAAAAAGTGTAGCTGTAAAAGCCAATTGAAGGTAAAGAATTGGTTGTTCAGTGTAAGAAACAACTTCACTTAGCATTGTGCCCATCACAAGTGATGCAATTGAAACTGGACCAACTGCTAAGTGTCTTGAACTTCCCAAAACTGAATAAATCAATGGTGGCACAAAGCTTGAATCTGCATTATCAGATTGAACATAATATTATTATAACAGTGACAGAGCTAGAGTTTTTAGTGAGAATATTGTATGAATTATATATTTATAGTGATGGTCTGTACAAAACTATTGTGACAGAATAAATAGGTCCAATAATGTTTTGTATCCATTCATATTAAATATCTTGCATGTCTCTGCCTTCAATTAATAGAACAACTGTAGAATCCACTAAAAAAAATCATAAACTTAACATATCTCATTTCTTTTATTAATTTATTTTTAGTTTATATCCTTTTTATAAAAGATCTAAAGGCAAAAATAAAAATAATAATAATTTTAAATTATAAAGGGCTAGTTTCACCAACCTCCCAAACACTACTAAAAGATCACAATTTTCCCACCAGAAAATGTTTAGGGGCTTTTTACTAGATATTTTAACTGAATCGGTGAAAAAATAAAAGAAAAAAATAATGGTTTCATACGAAAAAATGTGGAGGTTTCTCATTATATCTGTGAGAATCTGTTCCCACCATGCTTGTTTGTAGTAAGAACTGAGTGGAAAAATCATGTTCTATAGCATAAATTTCTTAGTGATTCGTGATAGAAAAAAGTTTTGTTTTAGAAGTGAAACTAATTAAAAGTTGAAATCAAATGTAGTTATATTCTGTCTAATTTAACTCCAATACAACTAAAAACCCATTATCATGGTTAAAAAATGTTACACTAAATTCTAAAATCATACAAATTCTATAAATTAAAAATCAAATATATATACTAAACAAAATTAAGAATTGTAGGGAACTTACATAGACCAACAATAGGTGGCAAATTAGCAAGTTTAGCATAGCTAATTCCTTGTGGTATAGCAAGACTAGCTATGGTAAGTCCAGATATGATATCAGGCCTTAATAACTTAAGATTATACTGAGGGCCCCACTCAAAAACAGGAAAAAAGAATTGAAGTCCCAAATACAACTTCATCAAACATGTTTGATTCTTGAACTTATGAAGTGGATCATCTGGGAAAAACACTTCTAACAACCTTTGTCCTAGTTTTTCAAGTGTTGTTTTGTGTGGTGGCAAACAAACTCTATGCACTTCAAGTGGTAGATCATGATTTGATATTGGTAATTCAAAACCCTCTTCATTGCATGCATGTGTTGATAAATCTTCAACTCTATTTGAACTTAGTACCATATTATAATAAGAGGCCTTCGATATCAATCAATCGAGTTAAGACTCACAAATGAATAGGAAGCGAACCAAAGGTTTTTAAGACTAAATTGGGAGAGTAGTAGAGAGGTAGTTGTTTGTTGGTAAATGGAGAAGGACACTTACCATCCTTTTATAGGGACAACATTAACTATCACAATCCCCAAGGAAAATAAAAAATAAAAATAAGAAAGGTGGTGCTATGGCAACATTCAGAGGACAAGATTATTTTGGTTTTTGTTTTCTAATGTTACAAAAAGGAAAAAACTCTATGCAATATTTATTGGGCGTTTGAACAAAGTTTCATATTGATAGCTGAAAAAAGAAAATAAAATTACTATTGAATATTATTAAGGAGTTTCTCATGAAATATTGATTCTCCCTCAATGCCTTCTGAGTCGAGCCTCAAACAGTGGCGTCGCCACATGGTGGTCAGGGTGTCCAATTCATTGGAAAAAATTATTGTATATACAAATAAAATGATACACAAAATGATTAAATAACATATTTTGGACTCCCTTAACACAACAAGTTATTGTAGCCCAGTGGTTTCACTTCCTTAGAATGAGGTAGTGCTCGTGTGTTTGAATTTCACTAGTTCTACTTTTTGAGAAGAGCTTTTATTGTGCTATTTCTGGACACCCTTTGTGAAATTCCTGGCTCCGCGACTGACCTCAAATAAGGGGTTTACCCCAGAGAGTGTTCATCCGAAGGAGAGATGCTGTGATAGAGATTGTAGCAAATGCGGATTATCGTGAGGTTCCAAAAAAAAACCTTATTTCATCATTTTAATACCAATAATGAAATAAATAATTTCAAAACTAACTAATATTCTTAATCAAATATAGAATAAAATAATCTTACACTTTATTCCGAGATTGTTGTCCCTCTCCCTTATATCAAAAGAACCCTTATTTCATCATTTTAATACAAATAATGAAATAAATAATTTCAAAACTAACTAATATTCTTAACCAAATATAGAATAAAATAATCTTACACTTTATTCCGAGATTGTTGTCCCTCTCCCTTATATCAAAAGAACTCTTAATGATGTGAAGTATTTTTTGGAGAAAACATACATGGCTAGCCTGACAATAATAATGGTTGTGCTGTAACAACATTCAGAGGACAAGATTTTTTTGGTTTTTGTTTTCTGATGTTTACAAAAGAAACCTAAAATTTGATGCTAAAAAAAACAAAATTACGACCTAAAATTTATTAGTTCTATTGGGATTATAATTTTAATCCCATCAAAAGAGAATAAAAGAGTCCTACATAATATCTTAAAATTATAACTCTTAGCCCATACAACAAAAGCAAAAATTAAAATCGTTTAATTGATGAGACAAAAATTTATATAATTTAGAGACCAAATACGGGAATTTATTTTAACCAAATCGGTGTATGTAGCATATATTGAAAAATAATAAAATATAAAAAGATCAATATTGGAATTGACATTTATATTTAGAAAAAGATGGAATATTTATTTGGTGTCCAGGGCATGACCAATAAATATTTTAGTCTGTCGTTGTGCTAACTTTTCTATTATGTATATAATCATTTTTTAAAAATTTTTTATTTCTTTTTTTCTTCTTAATATGCGTAATGTTTTCCCTCAACATTTTTTTGAAACATTATTAATTATGTGAAGAATTTTAAATTATAGATATTAATAAAGCACTGAATTTAAGTCATATTATAAGTTAAACACTTATCTCAAGCCTAAGTTCCCAAAAATGATGGTAGGATAGTAAGCGTTTGATTGGTGGAATAAGAATAGTAATTCTAGAATAAAATGTGAAATTATTTGGTTATGAATATCAATTAGTCTCAGAGTTATTAATTTATTCCACTATTTGTACTAAAATAGTTCGATTATTTAGTCTCATGAAATATCCTGATCCTTAAGATATTCTTATTTATCACATTCCATCAACCAAACGATCGATCAGTCTCTTCTACTTAACTATCTATCATCGAAATAGGTTTAAAATAATTAAAAATTCAAAATATGGAAAAATGGGTGAATTAATGAGTTATGGTGAGAGTTCCATTCTTTTTTTGTTCTTTTCATTTTTCTTCTAAATCTTAGGAAAGATGAACTTTTATATCATTTGAATCCAAATAAATTATTAAGGGTAAAGAAATATGTTAATTCTAAATAATTTTCAAATAAAAAGATAATCATTCATTTTACAATAGACTAAAAAAGTGTCCTTTAAAAATAGGATAGTGGGAGTACTATATATCAGTTGAGTGAGAATATAAAGAGAATATTCTATTTATAGCGAAAAGTGCACCAAGACGTATTTGTTTGACTATTTAGTTAACGGGTATGGATTAATTAACAGTAATGTTGAAATTTCTATTCCACCAACTTTAAAACATGTTCAAAATTTTATTCACATTTAAAGGACAATACTTCAAACTTAGTGCTATTGTAAAATTAAAGTTTGTCATGTTCAATTACGAGGTCACTCTAACACAATCCTTCATGTTCAGATCTAACTAAAACATGAAAAAAAAAATTCAAACAAATAAGTCTGACTCTAACTCGTATATGTAGGAGAGGACTCTTATAATCACAAATAAGAATAATTATATACTATCATACACTTTTTATTTCTTTAAAGATTCCTAATGCAACATGTGACAAAATTCGCGGCCTAACTTCAAAAATTAGTCGAGAAAAAAAACCGCACTATAAATGATGGCACTCCCAATAACAATCTATATATGTAGTCCAAGTCATCGCGGCACCAACCACCTAAAAACAAGGAGAATGAACCTTTAGATCGTTTAGCTGGTCTTTTCGTATGATCATTTATTTGAATCAACATTAACATTAATTGTAATCATTATGTTTATACTCCATATTTTATGTTCTCTTTTTCTCGAGTCAATTTGACCTATTAATTATTAAAATGTTTGAATTAAATAGATGTATATTAAAAGAGAAAGAAATATTGAATTAGAACACCACATTCATTAGGAGGAATCTCAGAAAATCGCTTTAATTAAAAAAAAGGATTAATTGAACTTGATGGCTAAACTCGAGTAAGAAGTAATGGTCATACAACGTTTGATACTCCCTCCATTCTTTTTTAGTTTGTCATGTTACATTTTTCGAAAGTTAATTTGATTGATTTTCAAATCTAAATTAAATTACATTCATTCGATTTTAAAAAAAATAAAATTCTAGATATTCAAAAACTATACGGAAAGTATATAAATTGTAACTTTTTTCATATCAATATGATGATAAAATACATCTTAAAATGTTAGTCAAAATTCATATAGTTTGACTCTCAAAAAGAAAATTATGACAACTAAAAAGAAGTCGAGGGAGTAATGTGACTTCACTTTTTCCTTCTTTGAAAAGATAATAATTAATAAATGTTGAAGTAGTTGATCATTTAAATCCAATAACAAAAATTGCAAATACATAATTATGTATATGTTGACTTTTATTTATTCACTATTTTAAAAATAGATTTTTATTTTTATTTTTATTTATCACTTTTAATTATAAAAAAAAGATAATTTTTTTTTCATGTTTTACTCTTAACATTAATTACTTATTATTCAAATTATTTCCCAAGACCTTATACTAAACGTTAATAAATAGGAGTGATAAGGTAAAATAATCATGCAAATGGTTATGCCAAATCTAAATATGACAAGTAAAAGTGAACGAACAGAGGATCACAACTAATGTATATGCAAAACGTGTTTGTATGAACTATACAATCAAGAATCCAACTATAGGTTAGAAGTTAATGTAACACTTCATTCGAACACTATCAAATACAATTTTAAATTGTTATAATAGATTGTTTACTTTATTTTTTAAATGACCAGATGAAGCTTATTATAGAGAGTCAAATGTCATTGTAGAATATCTTAATCAAAGTTAATTATCAATAAAGAGAAAACTAATTACAAAATTTTGGAATTTGGCAATGGAATTTCTTTTTCACCACGAATAAAAATGGAATTGCCAAGGCAAATTGGACACCTAATTCCAACCGTCCAAATTATGCTAATCTTGGTAGATTCCATGAAACTTTCAATTTGGTGAAACTCAATTTCTTCCCAATTTGATTGCTTCCTTTTTTATAGTTTTACTTTTGCAAGTGTCGTGTAAAAGTAAGCGTTCATATACTCATGTAAATCAACATGTAAATCAAAATGCAAAAAAGATACTCTCCAAAACATGGAAATTGTAGAGTTTCCTCGATCTAGTAGTCGGTGAATCATTGATCAAAGAACAAATTTTGAAGAAATTTTCTCATTTTTAATTAGAGTCTCGAGTTTGAGTCCCTGAGAATGAAAAAAATCTTAGTGGGAGCACACCATCCCCAGAAATAAATCATGCAATGATTGAATCTGAATTTAATTAGATCCAATATAAAATATTTATTCAAAATATTAAAGTGAAATTAGAATTCCAATGTTAAGCTTTCTTTTTTACTTTTAAATTAATGTTGGAATCTTAAATGGAGGCGCAGCGTCTCGCACAGGCCACAGCTTCTTAATTACAATTCATGAAAAGGTTTTGTATTTGTAGCATCTTTCCTTAGCAAGTAAACACATGCATATTCTACTCAACAACTTTATATATATATATATATAGTGGCGGAGGCAGAAATTTCATAAAGGGTGTTCAAGAATTGTATAGGTAAAAAAAGAAAATTAACGAATGTGTGCTATAAAATTTTGTGAATCAAATTATGTAACATAAATAATTATTATTTTTAATTAAAAAATGTACCAAATTTTTAAAATCAAACTATATAATATTTAGCTTGGATGTTCATGTTTATTTAATAGAAAGTGAACGGCCAAAAAAAAAAAAAGTAAAAAGCAAAATTTAGTTTAGAATGAAATCACATTTATACTTAAAGATTTCACCGAAAAATCGAAAATAAAGAGTAGAATCAAACGAGATTTTTTTAAAGAAATTTTATAGGAAGCCTTTTTCACTTTTAATAGTTTTATAGAAAAAAAAATAAAGATTTTCTGATCAACTTTAAATTAAATAATTAATTTTAAATTTTATTTAAAAATTTAATGAAAGGAAAAAGAATCAAAAGTCAAATCGATAGAAAAATTTAATTGGCTACTAAACTTTTTTTTCCCTTAAAATTTTAAGTTCTAATTTTAGATTATTGTAATAGATAATATTAGTTTTGCATTATTGAAAAAATAGCATATTTATTAATTAATAGCTCTTTTGAAAATGTAAAAATAAAATAGGGTGTGGGGAATTAATCAAACTCAAGGGTGTCCAAAACTTTTTATCTAACCATTTAAAATATTATTTTACTTATATATATGATGCAATTTTCTGACAAAGGGTGTCCGCTTAGACACCCTGGACATAGTGTAGCTACGCCCCTATATATATATATATATATATATATATATATCAATCTTATTATTGAATTCATTCACTTTATCCAAAAAAGAAACACATACGTAAACTACATGCACGATATTTTTATGTTTATGCGCGAATAATTAACATATTGCGTATTATTTTTTTGGCATTATTAATTAAATTTATTTATCGCAATATGTCATCAAACTTCACTTGTGAGAATATACTGTATATGTTATTACTATAATACAAACTTGATTATAACCTGAAAATTAAAATACTAACTTGTCATGGTCGATTGACATTTTAATTAGAGGTATCTTTTGATGATATTGAAGTGGAGAATAAATGGAGGTCAAAAGTTTTCACTTGGCGTAATATAATGCAGATGCATGATTCTCCCTTTGAAACTAATTAAAAGAGAAGCCCCTATTTCATTTGCACAAGAATATATCTTTCTCATGATATTTTCCTATATTTCTTTATTTGGCTAAACACAGACATTTTCTTAAACTTATCAATAAATTTAATTAGACATTTCAATTATGACTTATTTGAATTAAGTATCTAAACACATGTTTCAATTAAAAATATTTAATAAAAATATTTTATCATGTGATCAGATTTTCTTTAAGAACAGTCAGAGGCGGACATGTCCTATAGGTTAGGGGTGCACGTGTACTCGTTAATTTCGGAAAAAATTATATGTATAATATTTATCTTGAAAAACTGACATAAACTAGGATATAATTAACAATGCACCCATGAAACCTGGGCTCAAATCTAGCTAGTGCACTCAAAATCTTCAAATTCTGGGTTCGCTTTATCAGATATCAAAGAGCATAATATAATGTACTTTAAGACGTGTCAACTTTAGAGAATGAAGATTAATAAATAATGAGGGCAATGACATGTAGTCCCTTTCTATATGCGGCGAATGGAAAAAACAGTTGTAAATCATAAATACTGTTTCAAGAATCCACCTTCAATGGACCAAATTTCAATATGCATGCTAACTCAATTTTCATTTGTTTTTTTTTTTAAAGTAAAATATACCCTTAATAGTTCATCTCAAATTATTTATCGTTTTCACTAAAAATAGTTATATTGAATTATTTATTAATTTAGAAGTTCAAGGTAAAATTATTTTTTCATATTTTGTCTTTAATATGAGTATAATTCTTCTTGATGAATACAAAATGCTTGATTATATATGGGGTGTTATTACTTTTTGAAATTGTTAATTTAGTTCTTTCCTATGTGTCTATTTAAATTTTCTACTCATTTTTGTTGATATATATGACAGTGCTTTTTGGCAATTATATACTCATTAATGGAGATCTCATATAAATTGAGTAAACATTTATATATAGAAATTAACAAGTTACCCCAAAATTCCTTTAATACTTTAAGACTTCATGAAAACACCAAATATCAAAGAAAACCTTTACAAATGACCGAAAACCCTCTCCAAGGAACTGGTCTAAGCTAATACAAGAGCTAATAAGACATAGATTTCATCGTAAAAGTTGTCAGAGTTCATCATTGTCTTCACCTATGGAACATCATTGATCCCTGTAATCAGACTATGCTAAGTGACATGGCAAGAGTATCAAGAATAGAATCAGTACAAACAATACGTACTGATAGTGTGATATTAATTCTCACCTATTCATTTATTGTAATGCAAAGATCATAAAGTAAAATATGTTACAAAGAGAATAAATTTTCCGTTCCAAAACAAAACAAGAGTTTCTGTAGAATGTGATGTAATGGCCTTTAATTCCATTAACATTCACAATGCGTTATCAAAATTAACTCTTGACTCTACAATAACTCCTATAGAAATTTCCTATATAAGTAGTGCATGTGTGAATGCTAAGAAAAAAAAAAGGAAAACAAAACATTTCCCTCCTTTCTTCTTATCCTTAGAATATGTTTGGGCAATTGGTTTTGGACAATCTCCAAACATTCAGCCACGAGTGCACGTGTTTGAGAGTAACTGTGGAACCTTGGGGAGTGACCGGCTACTACGATTTGCACCGAAGTCGGGCCGAAATCGCTTTCAAGGTAGTGGCTTGCCACGACACAGTGTTTGTGATATGCTATTTACTACTTTGTAATTCCAATCCAATATCAATATTGTAGTATTTTTCTCAACAATTTGAAAGCGATTTTACTAACATACTATATTTATAAATGACTATTTCTTTGAACAAAACTTTTTCTGATTTGTCAAAACTTGAGCCTTTGGATGGAAACAATTTTAAACGATGATCACAAAAACTTTTAATTTTCTTTGAACAATTAGAAGTTGATTATGTTTTAGTTAAGGAACCTTCTATGAATGGTTCTAACACTACTACTGAATCTAGCAATGTTATGACTGTTGATGATGTTGCTAAAAAGAAGTTTGAAAAGGATAGCAGAACTGTGAGAGGACATTTGTTAAACCATATGACTAACCCGTTGTTTGATTTATTTGTCACTTATAAATCTGCTAAAGAAATATGGGATAGTTTAGAAAAGAAATATGGTGCTGATGATGCAGGAAAGAAAAAATATGTTGTCGGACAATGAATTAAATTCCAAATGGTTGATAATAAGTCAATAATGGAACAAGTTCATGAATATGAGAACTTGACTGCTGATGTTCTCAATGAGGACATGAAGATGTGTGAGATTCATGCTAATGTTCTGCTTGAAAAATTCCTACAATCTTGGAGTGATTATAGAAATCAATTAAAACATAAGAAAAAGAATTTAACTCTCCAAGAACTTATTAGTCATATGAGGACTAAAGAGGCGAACCGTCTCAAAGATAAGATGGAAGAACTTTCTCTTAATTCTTCTAAAGCTAATCTTGTTGAATCTTCTGATACTGTTGTGAAAGACAGGTTCAAAGGCAAACAGAAGAAACTCTCGAAAAAGGAACATGTGAAGAAGAAAAATCAATTCAACAAGCCGGAGAGCCAAATTCAAAAATTTAAGGGTCCTTGTTTTGTTTGTGGAAAAGTTGGTCACAGGGCTGCCAAGTGCTATCAAAGAAAAGGCAGGACTCAAAGCAGGAAGGACAAAGTGATGTCCAAGCTCATCTTGCTGAGGGTAATGAAGTGATTGTTGTTGTAGTCGTTGAGACAAATCTGGTGGCTAACAAAATTGACTGGGTGCTAGACACAGGCGCTTCAAGGCATTTTTGTGCCAATAAGAATTTATTCCATGACTTTGAGGAGTCCCCTTATGGCGAGTGTGTATATATGGGTAACTCCACTACTGTTATAGTAATGGGTAAAGGAAAAGTTTTACTTAAATTAACTTCTAGAAAGACATTATCCTTGAACAATGTTTTGTATGTTCCCTCCCTCCGTAGAAACTTAGTTTCCGGAGCACTTCTCAACAAAGTAGGCCTTAAACTTGTTTTTGAAGCTGATAAAATAATTATTTCTCGTGGAGGAGACTTTGTTGGGAAGGGATATCTTAGTGGAGGATTATTTGTATTGAACATTGTTCAAGAGGTTGTCAATAATGGAAATATTTCAAATTCTGCTTATATTGTTGAGTCTATCAATTTGTGGCATGGTAGACTAGGTCATGTTAATATTGCTTCTATTAAAAGACTTAGAAAAATGGAATTAATTCCTATGATAAAAACTGATGAGTTTTCTAAATGTCCTGTGTGTTTAGAAGCAAAGCATGCCAAGAAACCTCTCAAATTTTTTATTAGTAGAAAGACCGAATTACTTGAATTAATACATTCAAATTTAGCAGATTTCAAGAACACTGTTATCAAAGGTGGAAAAAAGTATTACATTACTTTTGTTGATGACTTTTCTAGATACACTAAGGTATATCTTCTTAAGTCTAAAGATAAGGTTGAAAGCATGTTTTTGAAATTCAAAGCAGAAGTGGAAAATCAATTAGACAGAAAAATCAAGAGATTTAGATCGAATAGGGGCGGTGAATATAGTACTAAAACTCTAGAAGATTTTTGTGAGAAAAATAGTATTATACATGAGGTTAGTGCTCCCTATACTCCCCAACAAAATGGTGTAGCCGAACGGAAAAATAGAACCCTTAAAGAAATGATGAATTCTATGCTTTTAAGCTTTGGTCTATCTGAAAATATGTGAGAAGAAGCAGTCTTGTCTGCATGCTATATTCTTAATAAAGTCCCTCATAAGAAGTTAGACAAGACCTCATATGAGTTGTGGAAAGGGTTTGCTCCTAACTTGAAATTTCTGAAAGAGTGGGAGTATTTGGCTAAGGTTGATCTACCTGATTTTAAACGAGTAAATGTTGGTTCTAAGACTTATGATACTCTCTTTATTGGTTATGCTCAAAATAGTGTTGTATATAGATTTATGTCTCTCAATGATCACTCTATTTGTGAATCTAGAGATGCAGAATTTTTTGAGCATATTTTTTCTTTAAAAATTAATGTGTCAAGTGATGTGAAAAATAATGCTTCTACATCTATGTCAGTTAATTCTCATGTTGTGCCTTCTTCGAATGTTATTTCTAATGAGCATGAAAATGAATTTAGAAGGAGTAAAAGACGTAGAGTTAAGACTAATTTTGGCCCGGATTTTATCACTACTTTCTTAATTGAAAATTTTGATATTAATATTTTAAATGATGAATTAGTGTCTATCTATTTAATAAATGAAGACCCTAAGACTTATGATGAAGCAATGAGATCAATAGATGTTATATTTTGGAAAGAGGCTATTAAAAATGAATTAGACTCTATAGTTTCTAATCATACTTGGGACTTGTATGATTTGCCTAAAGGTTGTAAACCCATAAGTAGCAAGTGGATATTTAAGAAGAAATTGAGACATGATGGCACAATTGAAAAATATTAGGCTAGACTTGTGATTAGGAGTTTTAACCAAAAGAAAGGTGTTGATTACTTTGATACTTATTCTCCTGTGACTAAAATAGCAACCATTAGAACTCTTATTGCTTTAGCCGCCATTCATGATTTAGTGGTACATCAAATGAATGTCAAAACAACATTTATAAATGGTGATTTAGAGGAAGAGATCTATATGACTCAACCAGAGGATTTTGTGGTTCCAGGACAAGAGGATAAAGTATGCAAATTGAGAAAGTCCTTGTATGGACTAAAACAAGCACCTAAGCAATGGTATGAAAAACTTAATATCACATTAGTGGATAATGACTTTGTTGTAAATTCATCTGATATATGTGTTTATTCTAAGATGATAGGTTCAGATTGTGTGATTATATGTTTATATGTGGATGACATGTTAATCTTTGGTCCTAATGTGAATGTTATTAATGAGACCAAGAACTTTTTGTCTTCTGAAAGACCTTGGTAAAGCATGTGTGATTTTGGGAGTTAAAATCAAAAGAACTGCTAATGGTGTCTCTTTGTGTCAATCTCATTACATTGAAAAAATGTTGAAAAAGTTTGATTGTTTTGATGTAATTCTAGTGAGAACTCCTTATGATCCTGGCATACACCTGAGGAAGAATAAAGAATTTAGTGTTTCTCAAACTGAATATGCTAAAATAATTGGGAGTGTAATGTTTCTAATGAACTATACTCCGCCTGATATAGCTTATGATGTTAGTAGATTGAGTAGATATACTCATAATCCCAATAGTGAACACTGGAATGCTCTTCATCGCTTGCTAAGGTATTTGAGAGGTACTATGAATTGGTGTTTGCATTTTAATAAATTTCCTGCTGTTTTAGAAGGTTTTTGTGATGCAAACTGGGTAACTGACAATGATGAAGTTAGCTCCATCAGTGGCTATGTGTTTACTTTGGGTGCAGGTGCTATCTCGTGAAAGTCTTCCAAACAGACTTGTATAACACGTTCTACCATGGAATCAGAATTCATTGCTCTCGAGTTGGCAGGGCAAGAAGCTGAGTGGCTGAGAAATCTTTTGGCGGATGTGCCATTGTAGGGAAGACAAGCTTCACCAGTCTCGCTTCATTGTGACTCACAAGTAGCAATTGGAATTGCCAAAAATAGTGTGTACAATGGAAAAAAGAGACATATTCGCATCAGACATGGTGCGGTTAAATAGTTGTTGAAACTGGGTGTTATTTCCTTGGAATATGTAAGGTTCGAAAGAAATTTGGTTGATCCTATGATCAAGGGATTGACAAGGAAAATAATCCTTGAAACATCGAGGGGGATGAGGCTAAAGCCCATTGATTGAGGTAATGTGGTGGACCTGTTAGGCCTCAATATACACCACATTTTCTATTCCTATGGCGTGAGGAAGTGTTTTATAAGGTTGAGCTTTTTTTGCTCTTAATGATTCTATAGCCTTAAGGTGGTCTATTTGAGATAGACTTGATGGAATCACCTACGTGAGTGTAAAGGTGTGGTCACCTTTTATGAAATATTTGGGTCGTCTTTCTAGAGCACTCATAAGACCTAAGGTGTGTATACATGACCATAAAAGCACTTTGTATCGCGGAGGTTGCTTAAATCAAGGAAATGGTATGTGTTGTGGGGGTCTCAACTTATGTCCATTTAGTTCAAGAGTACTTCACTTTTTGGATATGTGTTGTTGCCTCATTTCACTACGTGTCAATTCAAATCGAAAGATATTGACACTTAAGTACAAGTTTCTTTCTTTTTCCCAGAAGTTATTCTTATTATTTGTATTTGCATTAGTGGGGGATTGTGATATTAATTCTCACCTATTCATTTATTGTTATGCAAAGAACATAAAGTAAAATATGTTACAAAGAGGATAAATTTTCCGTTCCAAAACAAAATAAGAGTTTCTGTAGAATGTGATGTAATGGCCTTTAATTCCATTAACATTCACAATGCGCTATCAAAATTAACTCATGACTCTACAATAACTCATATAGAAATTTCCTGTATAAGTAGTGCATTTGTGAATGCTAAGAAAAAAAAATAGAAGGAAAACAAAACATTTCCCTCCTTTCTTCTTATCCTTAGAATATTTTTGGGCAATTGGTTTTGGGCAATCTCCAAACTTTCAGCCACGAGTGCACATGTTTCAGAGTAACTGTGGAACCTCGGGGAGAGACCGGCTACTACGATTTGCACTGGAGTCTGGCCAAAATCACTTTCAAGGCAGTGACTTGCCACGACACAGTGTTTGTGACAAGCTATTTACTACTTTGTAATTCCAATCCAATATCAATACTGTAGTATTTTTCCCAACAATAGGCGTCATCGGTTGATCCGAACCTACCACATAATATAAAGGACATTCAGAAGAAAACATGCAATATGAATGATACATCACCCCAAATCTTGATCTATATGCTTTTACCATCCCAAGTATAATACCTATAAACTAGTACACTTGATCCCAACTTTCTACCTCATTTCATTGTCAACTCTAGTATTTGATCACGTTCGACCCTCTTGCCACTCTAAGACTTCCCAAGCCTACCTTTTATGTCACCCCAAGGCTTCTCAAAACTACCTGCTATGTCATCCTAAGTCTTTCCAAGCCTACTTGTTGTATCACCCTAAGATTTTCCAAGCCTACTTGTGAAGTCACCCTAAAGCTTCTCAAGCCTACCTATGATGTCACCCTCATATTAAATCATAATCTAACCCTTCTTTCATACATATTTTACATATACAAGACTACTACTAACTCAGTTAACCAACCTACTAAGCTCCCTCAAGTTCACATGTCAACACATTGATCCTTGACATTTTAGTAAACCACATGCAAGACCCTTACTAAAATACCTTGACTGGAATCCTCCTTATTAGTAATGTTCTAAGCATCGAACATCCACAACCAGTCCTAACATTTAAACTATGCACCGAACCCCTCCCTCTCCCCGTCATCAACCTGACTTAGTAACCACAACTTAGCAAGACAAATAATATACAATTATAATATATCATAATATATCATAATAATCATGAACAACCTCAGCACAAAAATACACACCTGATTCATCACACTTTTCAAGAAATTCGAACCATCAAAGATCTCTAAAACATCATCCATAGTGTTTGACATGCAATCCCGATCTATACAAGAATCATCCCTTCATTTAAACATAAATATCGGCCACTCATGGACCAACATGCAATAATCACATCATTAAAAGTAAATTCGGTTCACTCATGGAACCAACATGTAAATCCGGTTCTCTCATGGAACTCACACACAAACTATTAGTGTAGTGGCGTAGTACCCAAACCAACTATTGTTAGTACATCGACATGATACCCAAGTCAATCATATGATATTTTATACCATGGATGATACACGAGTCAACCGTTAGTATTTATACCAGACGTGATATCTGAGTCAACCAACAATGACAAACAATATACACAATCACAATCATAATGACCAATTACACTTGAAATCACAAGTAAATTAAACAGAATCATTGCATGAAATTATCATATGAAGTCATTTCATATTTACTTTTTATCTCTTAAACATGCATTACACAAGTATTTCACATTGAACAATCAACATGAACACAAACATACATATATACACCCATATACATCTATCAATAGCCCAATGCTGGACCCTTTTATGAGCCTACATTTGTTCTCAGATATTACCTTTCTAATCTCATGAACTAATACTCCTTCCGCTCATTATATTCCCCTTGAATACCACAAGATCTAGAAAAGGCTATAACCCATCAATTTCATAACGCTTAATCTTACAATTATCACCCAACCACCTCAACAAAAAAACTCAAGCTTAACAATTAAGAACTAGAGAATCAAACAATATACAATAACCTTTAGTCATACAGACTTTGTGCCTGAAGGCCTATACATGTAATCTCCCGATAATCTACAAGATACTGCATGGATAAATATATGTCTAACTACTCAATTAAGAAAATCTAGCCTACCTGAGTGTCAACTAGCTGGTACAAAAGTTTGATCACGAACCTTTGACTCATTTGGTGAAATGTTAGATTGCTCTTGGTCTAAAATAATAATATAACACAAAATACATCACAATAGGCCTAACTGTTCTCGGATTATATCCAAATCTCAATCCTAGGCCAACCTCATGATAATTCCACCCAAACCAAGATTTTCCCGCCATTAATTCAAGTCAAATCCCCCCACCCCCCACCCCACCCAAGAGTAATATCCTAGATTCTAAGGCTTAAGATCAATTTACAAGATAGTGGAGTAACGAATTTATCTTTACCCATGAATTTGGTGGAGAATTGGGTAAATACTGCCCTAAATCGCCCCTCTCAAACCCAAGAACAATGATGCAGAAAATAGGAGTTTTTGAGAATTTTTCTGCGTAAAATCTGAACTTGCTCTGCCATAGCGGTCTGACCTGTTATAGTGACCCTGCTATAGAGCTTGTCACCCCGCTATAGCATATTGCACGAAGTACTATAGCTCGGAAACCCCTAAAAAGTCCCTTTTTCGCAACATACCCTCTTTCCTTGACGTCCCAAACTATCCCCTTCACGCCAAGATTGATTCTGAGATTCCTACTCACCTGAACTCAATTTTGTAAAGCTCTATGAGTTCCTTAATGTCTTGGCTACTAGAAAATATAAATCAAACCTAGGCATATCACCCCCGCCAATTCTTGGATGGTCCTAGATCTTACCTGGCTTCGATTCCATCAGAGACTGACCTAGCCTAAAATTTTTAGGTCACTAACCGAAAATTTTTCTGGCCCGCTTTCTTTCACCACTGACCGACTCATAAAGACCAAGGTGGATCATTATAGATTTTTGAAATAGTGAACAAGTAAAAGTGAACAGAGGAGTATCTCTTTCTTACGTGGTCCTTCTTGTCCTTTTTTCATTGAGAATTCAATGGCCATTAATGATAAAATTGAAGTAGGACTATAGGTTCGAATGAATTACTAATTCTGAGAATAGAAAAAGTGCTAATTATATTCCATATTTTCAATTTAATACTTCTCCTTGTTTTTTCAAATAAAAATTACGTTTGAAAATGCTGCTAGCTGTGTTTCCAGCTAAGGTTGAGAACCAAAAAGAAAATTTTATTAGAATATATACTTATATCTTTAAGAATAGAGGGTTGGATATTTTGTTAGATTAGTTCATAGTATTTGAGAAGAGGAGATTTGTCATTTTTGGAATAATATAAGTATTTATTTAATTTGTTTGTTTTAAATTAAAATGGTTGTCAAATTCAAATAGACGAATATTAATAGGTGTCTATTGGTGGATAAGTATGTGACGCCTAGTGCCAAGACACTTAAAGGTAGTAGCATTTTAAATACATGTTCCTCCCCAAAAATAGAGTAGATTAAGGTATAAGATTAGTAAGTTGTTGAGCGTTATCTGACTTTTTTGTGGGATATATAGGCTTGGTAGTAATTTGGCGAACCGTAGTAATAGACTAATAGTAACATTGTTCTCATATTTTCTTGTCCTATAATTTCTGTTATACTACATTTTGTTTCTTGCTTCGGTTATAGCATATTATTTCCTTATTTTCTGAATGTTATCTAATGTTTTTCTTATTATTTACTATGCCGTTTTTATATTTGTAAAATAAATCAAACTGCTTTAATTTGTGTTATTTGAGACGGAGGTCTCTTGAAAATAATATTTTATTTTCATGAGTAGGTTCAATTTTACGTACATTTTATACTTCTCACATCTAAATTATGAAATTTCATCGAGTATATTATTCTTGTTGTCGTAAAGCCATGACCACAAGTCATTCGAAGCATTTTACAAAAACAAAACACATAGTTTAGTTGTATAATTCCTGGTCAAAGGTAGTATTAATTAAGAACTCATAAATCAATGACTCATCACTAAACCTTTAAAGTAACTCCACTTAAAATCCATAATTAATTTTAGCATCAAGAAGCTTCTTCACAACTATAAGAAAACTTTTCCACTTTTCAACAACATTAAGAATCCGTTTATTGTTTAGTTGATTAAAAATAGCTAGATCAAATTGATATTTTTATAAACAAATAGTTTATATACTTAAATGTAAGTGTTCATATATTGATAAAAGCAATTGATATGTTTTACAACAAATTATTGGAAAACATCTACAAAAGCCCTAGAGTATAGTTACAAAAAATATAAATCAAAAAGTATCTTTACCAAAAGATTAGATGGATGGTAGAAATTGAATGGAGATGGTTAGATATTTTGTTTTGGGAAGAATATTTCAAGAATTTTGTTTTGGGAAGAATATTTCAGATATATATTACAAAGGATATTAGAGATAAAACAGTAAAAAATGATCGTTAAAAGTGCTTAAAAATTGAAAAGTTATAATTTTGAGTGATCGACTTAGGACTTTTGCTTAACTTTAGTCTATAAATCTACTTTTATATTTATGAAACGCCGTAAATAAATCAAAATATATTTATAAACTTCTCGACCGGCTTGTAATAAGTTTATCCAAACACCCTTTAGGGAGTACGTTTGGTATGGAGGAAAATATTCTCAATTTTTTCATGTTAAATTGGTTGAAATATTATGCAAAACCCTTTTTTTTTTTTTCAGGAATACAAGTTCCTTAAAAATAAGAAAAAATT
Organism: Solanum pinnatisectum; assembly: GCA_035578085.1. Lineage (NCBI taxonomy): Eukaryota > Viridiplantae > Streptophyta > Magnoliopsida > Solanales > Solanaceae > Solanum > Solanum pinnatisectum. The sequence goes on from CM069087.1 coordinate 9,359,216, forward strand.
ACTTCTCGAAGTAAGGATGATAAGTTTTATAAATCCAAGTTCATTATCTCCTCCCAACTCATCCAACACCCCTAAATCCCACTGCGGTCACCCCCGACCCCCACTTTCCAACCCCATCTTACTCCATACAGTACTTTACTAAATTACATATAAGTGTTCTTGAGATAAAATTATTTTGCTTGCTTACCAAACACTAAAATATTAATAAGAAACTAACTTTCTTCTAAGAAAATATTTTCCTTCATACCAAACGCATCCTAATAAGAAGAAGAAGATAAGTACATCATGTAAACTAGTGCATTGTTACTGTAGATTTGGTTCAAAGGTCACATCTTAATATTGTGTTTTGAGATATAGATCTTCTATTCATATGGAGTAAGGTCAATCATACAAAAGAGTAATCATCTAGTTGTGTATTGATAGTGGCCACCATGAATAGTTTGCATGTTAGCAACAAGAATTTAGGTACCAATGCGCATATCATGTGGATCCAAAATAGTTTATTGACTTTCATAGTATTTGCATAAGATTGAGTGATTTTTTATTTCAAAAAATAGTTTAATGACTTTGATACAATTATATAAGAATTGACTGAGTTGATCGATCATCTTTGAAATTATAAGTGGTAAAAAATGACGATGATACAATGTAGGCAGGCGCGAAGCTAATAAGGGGAAAGAGGTTCAATTAATTCCCTCCATTGAAAATTTATGCCTCCCAAATAGAATAGAAATAAATACTTTTTATCTCGTATATAAACTATTGAATTCCTTAACGTAAGCAAGAAAAAAATAAATATAGTGTAGTGGTAAATGGTGTTTAAAATTGCCTTAGGTCACAAAATTTCAACTCCATTATAATCTTACTCTTTTATTCTACTAATATAAATTTATGGCTCCGCAGCTGAACACCCTAAAGAGTAACTTGGCAAAACATCAAAGAGAAATTGGAGCCATTAACAAAAAGATATACTAGTAGTGTTTTGGACCCTAAACTCCAAATGAATAGATTTGGATAATCAATTGAAGTGACAAAGACCTAAGATAGATCATAGATGTATAGATATATAACAACCCCACAAAAGGAGAGAAAGGGGTTTGTTGGCAGTAAGTGGACAAGTTTATTCTTGGAATATACCATTCAACTATTGATAGTGCCATAGAGTAGTGAGTACTCATGACTACTCAATACTAATGAATAATCATAGGGACATTGACTTTATATTATATGAAACATTGAACTTCCTAGTATTGTATAATGTATAGTAATCTCCAACTTCAACCATTTCTTATGCTTGCAAATGAATCGTTATCAATTACTTTCCACTCCACTCTAGTCTAGACTAGTAGCAATTAGCATGATCATACTCAAAAGCCCTAGTCCTGTGACCTAACAAAAAATGGTAGGTCTTAGTATTACCTCTCTCGGTCTTAATTTACGTGGATGTAGTTTGATTTAGCACGGAGTTTAGGGATTATTTTTTTTGAAACTTGTCGTATAAAGTAAGTCAGATGTTTATGTGACTATAAATCATTTTACAAAGGAAAAAAATGAACATTTTAAAATTAAATTATTACTAAATATTAAAATGTGTCATTCTTTTTTAGACTGACTAAAAAAGAAAATGAGTTATATAAATTGGGGACACGTGGATTACTAGAATAAGATACATTATGTTATTGAAAAATCACTAAATTTTGATGAACTTTTCTGTCATAAATTCATGGAAATTCAGAATTTCCAATGCAAACATTTCTGACGAGCAAATTTTTGACGAAAACTCTATCGAAATTTTATGTTGTTTTTTATTAATGAGTCCAAACTTTCAATGAGATCAAATAAATCTGGCCTGGAATGATTTCTCCATAAAATTGAATAATTGACAATAAGTTGAATTAATATCTATCGATTGAAATCAATAAAATAGAATTTAACACAGGCTATGAATAAGTTTCTAGCCTTGTTCAAGTAAGCCCGTTGGTCTATGGGGCTTGAGCAATGTGACTTGAATCGGTCCGTGGGCCAAATAATAATAAAATAGAATACTAAAAATAAGCAACTAACAAAAGAAATCCAAAGTAATCTACTATAACAATCCCTTCACTCATCCGTTCACTCGTTATAAGTGTTAGAGTTTTGCTCTGATTTTCTTTCCTTATTTGAAAGTTATTTCTTTCCTTGAAAGAAAAGTCAAAGTATTACTATAAATGCTTGAACTTTTTGTGAAAGGAAAATATAATATTCTTCTATATTTGAGTTATTCTTTTCTTGAAAGAAAAGTTTGGAACTCTATAAATTGAAGACACCTCTTCTCATATCAAGAACACAAGAACATCCACAATGTAGTCAATAAAGACTTTTGTTTATGGGGAAATTTTTCCTAATAGTTTAATGTTTTCTTTTTATTAGTTTTTCATATGTAGGCCAATTGGCTAAACCATATAATAATATTATATATGTTTTTAGTATAAGTTTTTGTTATCTAATTTATCACTCATGATTTACTATTGTAAGCTTCTGCATAACGCCCTAATCACTTTCGAACTGGGTCATAGTACCCATGGTAGAGACCCATAGTGAAATGAGCTAATATGTACTCAAGATGGAAAGGTTTCAAAACTCGTAATTGTTTTATGTTGTAATATCTTGTGGCTGAAATGTCTATTGTGAAATAGGAATTATTTCTAAGTTTTATGAGTTACTATTTAAGGGGGTCTTCACTACAACGATAGGGACTTTTGCTATAGCGAGAGCTGACATTTGAATTTCAATAAACAATAAAAGCGCAATATATGCTACTTAACAAAATATCAACAAAAAAAATAAATAGATGAAATTATAAACTAAAGAATTGAAACAATTGCATGTGATTCAATAACTTGATCAGAAAATAAATATTGATTGCTTCACACAATGCTTGATATCCCCAAAAAAAATAAAATAGATCAATAATTTTTCTCCAACACACTTTTGCTCTTCTTTGTTTCTAAATGAATATTTACAAAAAAAGAAAACAAATGTTGGAAGAACAAAGATAGTGAATAAAAGCGCAGTGAGTACGTTGAAAATAAAAGGAAAAGGATGAAAATCACAGGGGATGTTTGGTTTGAATACAAGTTAGGATGAGATTAGTTATAATGGATAAGTTATGTTAGAATTAGTTATGATGAGATAAGTTATGCCGAGATTATAGCGTTTGATTTGTTGTATACAATATAATATGCATTGCATACAAAAATACCCTTCACTTTTTAGTTTTTTTTTTTTTTTTTTTTTGCAAGTTTTAGTATTCATTCTTAAAAGTAAAAAAAATTCATCTTATTAAGCTTAAATGTTTTTGTGTGTGCATTTCCATAATGGTACTGTATGTATTTAAGAATAAAACTTTCTTTCTTATTTAGCTTAAAAATAGAATTCCCATCTTAAATTTGTTAGAGCAAAAGAGGATTTATGAAAAATCAAAATATAAATAAACATAAAAATTACTTAAATAAATTTATAAAAAAAGAAATTATTTTATATAGTGTAATTTTTTAATAGAAAAAATATAAAGAATTATCATAAAAATATAAGGATTAGGGAAGGTTGTGACTGCTATTATACATGGTATTAAAAATAATGTAAATATACATGAATATAAAAAGTGAGGTGTAAAAAGAGTTTAAAGGGATAATGTTTGTCATTTTTCCTATTTTATCTCATAATAAGTTATCCCAAAATTACTATATCATCCAAGGAGAGGAATAACTTATCTCTATACTAATTATTAATATCGGAATAAGTTATTCCAGACTTTCCAACCAAACAACAAATCAAATGACACTATAATTTTAATCTCATGACTATTTGAGTTATCATTCACACCAAATTAAACGACCCCTAAAAGTCAAGAAAGGAAGTGATAAGAATTTCACAATTATTGATTAAAAAGGGTAAAATGAAAAAATAACAATTATCTTGTCATATCTCATCCACAAATTTTGTATGTATATATTAGGAAGTTAATTTAGGTTTGCTTTTGGATAAATCAAAGTCTAAAAAGTGACATATATTTTTTCATGTGAAATAATGTAGTATTTCTATCACGATCTCAGCCTACACTCTGGACGTGAATGGCACTAGAGAATCATTGCTGGTCCCCAAGCGAACTCTCATCATGGCTAACTACAAGCGGAAAACTAACTCAAGCATACATAAGCATCAAACTGAAAGAAATGTTAAATCAACAGTATATTAAATCTTAAAACTCTCTGAATATATTGAGTATTAACCATAAGTTTTAAAGAAAACCTCTAAAACTGAAAGACTATCCAATAATTGTCTATCTATGAAGCCTCTATTGTATAAAGATGTAACGACCGGGCTCTGTCGTTATAGAAAATCCAACAGGGAAAAATTTTGGGCCGAAAAACTTTTTCGTAGTACTTTAGATTTCCCAACCTAGTCCAGATTTGGACGAAATCGGAGTCTGTGAGGTCTAGGGAAATCTGGTAAAAATTGGGTGATTTAATTATGAATTTGATTACATGAGTAGATAGATAAGTTGTTAAGGAACCCGTACGACTTTACAAAATTGAATTTGGGCGAGTAGAACTCCCAAAATTGATCTTAACGTGAACGGGTAATATCTGAGTGTCGTTGGTTGAAAGTGTGTTGTGAAATGGGGGTTTGGAATTCTTAAATTGACTTACTGGTTTCGTACAAGCCACTGGGGTGGGATTTCTGCCGCCAGGGCGGGGCCGCTGTAGCAGGGTAAGGACCGTTATGGCGGGTCCGACGTGACTTAAGTAAAAAATAAACCCCAAAATGTCTTTATTCTGCAACTTTCAAACTTGAGAGCTAAGGAACGAACCCAAGGCTTTTCTTGACAGTTTTCCACTATTCTTGAGGCTAAAGGTAAGATTTTAACTCTCCAAATTCATTTTTCGATCCGTAGAGCGTAATCTAATGGGTAATTATCGATGGAGGAGGGTTTTGATCTAGAAATTATGGTGGAAACAGCCCTAGTTGGGACAATGGGATCATGGGTATTATTTAGGATTGACAGAATTGTTAGTAATTCGGGTAATTAGTGATTGTTTGTTTATTCTCGTGTTATATTGATTGTTTGTAGACCAAGAACAAGCGGAACAAATCCGGAAAGGGAAGAATCAAGTTTCTTAGGGTTTCAAGCTTGTTTCGGGTAGGTGATGATTGTGATTCAATGATTGTATGATGTTTGTTTATTCTTGCTTCATTATGATACATGTATGTATGTGAATGTTGCGTTATTGATTACATTAATTGTAAATGAGGATATGTGAATGACAAATGCCATGAATCATGAATTGATTGTATGATTATGAGAATGTACTTGGTGATTGTGATTGTGGCTTGTTGAATGGATTAGGTGTTACGTTCCGACACACTAACTTGGATCGGTTGCCACGTTTCGGCATAATTATTGGATCGGTTGCCACGTTCCGGTATAAACATGGGATCGGGTACCACATTCCGGTATGCTAACAGTTTGGGCTTAGGTTCCATGAGAAGACCAATGACTTGATATAATTGTGATATTAAGAATTGTGAAAATGTTCGTTGTTTGTAAATGTTGATGATATTGTACATGTTCGGTGTATGCATGTTATTATTATGTTGTATTGGCTTATATATGTTGCACTTAGTGGGATAGTCGTGTGATCCTACCAGTACACTGTGGTTGTATATTGATATTGCACTTGCTCTTTCTTTGTTGAGTACAGGGCATCTTCAGGCAGCTATTAACAAACCTCGTTTAGAAGATTAGTGATCGCCAATCGAATTCAAGGGTGAGCCAATTCTTCCAGGCTGCCATGAGTTCTCTTCGTCGATGTCCACATTTCGGACTTATATTTTCTAGTTGGTTATAAGTTCACTAGTTGGGATTGTAACCCTTCTTGTTTAGCCTTTTGGTTCATTGTTAGAGTTTTGGTACATTGACTTTCAGGTTCTAGGCGTATTTTTCACATTGTTAAGTTGTTAGATCTTTTGGAAGTTTATGGGAACTTCAATCTTTAGCTATTTAACTTACTTCCATAACTTAAATACTTTAGTTTTTGGTTTAGTTGTTTGGTTTGGGGTTATAGTAGTGGTTCTCCCACCTGAGGGTTAGTATGGGTGCCAATCACAACGATTTGGGTCGTGACAAAGTTGGTATTATAGCCTAGGTTCGTTGATCTCGATGTACCAAAACGAGTCTAGTAAAGTCTTGCAGAACGGTACGGAGACGTTTGTACTTTTCTTCGAGAGGCTATAGAACTTTAGGAAATCTCTCTGTTTTTTGTTGTCTCATTTCTTTCTATAACTTGATTCCAATTAGTATATGTCTATTCAAATTGGTATCTAACCTTCTTCACTCTTCTATCCGTAGATGGTTAATACTAGATTCAACGGCGTTAGGCCCGTAGCTCCCGTCAATGCTCCAGCTGAGGAATCTGCAATGAGAGGTCACGGTCAAGGCAGTAGTAGAGGAAGAGCTAGGAGTAGAGGCTGAGGAAGGGTGGCGCCTACTAGAGATGGGGTACCGGTCGAAAATGCTCCCCAAAATGAGGTCCCTCTTGTGCATCATGAAGAGATAGAGAAGAATGTTGAGGTTGAAAATGTTGAGAAGGTTGGACAAAAAGAAGAGGTGAAGGCAGAGACTACACATATTCCTCCTTTGGACCCAGTGTTAGATCACCAGATCATGTCATTCTTGAAAGGGTTGGTTGGTACTGGAGTGCTTTCCTCTGTTCAAGCAAATCTAGCTCCTACTAATCCCCATGTTGCTAGCACTGCTAGCCTAAGGTAGGTGGGATTGGAGGTAATGATGTTTTCTTCCGTCCTTTGTTGGGTTCTGTTATAACTGGTAATGAACATGAAATGTTGACTAAGTTTTTGAAGCTAAAGCCTCTTGTATTTCTTGGTTCTAAGAGTGACGATGCTTATGACTTTATTTTAGACTGCTATGAGAGGCTTCATAAGTTGGGAATTGTCCATCAGCATGGGATTGAGTTTGTGACCTTTCTGCTGCAAGGTGAGGCTAAGCTGTGGTGGAGAGCTTATGTGGAATACAGATCTTCAACCTTACCTCCACTTACTTGGACCCATTTTCATGCTCTGTTTTTAGAGAAATATGTGTCTAGGACTTTGAGAGATCACAAGAAGCATGAGTTCATGGCTTTGGAGCAAGGTGGTCTGACAGTGGCTGCTTATGAGGTCAAGTTTCATGCTTTGTCTAGATATGCTACTCAATTGATGACTACTGAGGAGGAGAGGATACGTTTATTTATTAGGGGACTAAATTCTGAGTTGCAGGTATTATCTGTTCATATGACCTCTACAGGGAGGAGCTTTAATGAGGTAACAGACTTTGTGAAAAAAGTGGAAGGGGTGAAGCGAGACGGTCAGGCTAAGGCATTGGCTAAAAGGGCCAAGAACTCGGGTAACTTTCAAGGTTCTTATTCCAAGGAGTCAGGGAGGCCAACACTTACAGCCAGGCCAATTCAGTCTGCTATGCTCGCCTCTACAGATAATTACTCGGGAACTCCACCTCATAATTTGATTCAGGATAGCCAGGGAGCTGCACCTTTGGTAGGCAGCAGGCCATCTTTTGATCATACATGTTACAATTGTGAAGAACTTAGGCATATGAGGAGAGATTGTTCCCACCCACGCATGATGAATTTCGCGCAACAGCAGTCTAGAGCAGTGGTACCCGCGGGAAATGGTAGTAATGGTCAAGGGCGTCCACAAGGTGGGCAAGAAGGTAATCAGCAAGGTCGTGGAGGTAGAGGAAATGGTAACGCAAGAAGGGGTAACATGCAACCAGGCAGGGAAGCAGCTCGTTAAGATGATAGGGCTCAGTGTTATGCTTTTTCGGGCAAGAATGAGGCAAAGGCGTCTGACGCAGTGATCACAGGTACTATTCTTGTATGTGATCGAATGGCTAATATGTTATTTGATTCGGGTTCCACTTATTCTTATGTATCCGTACGATTTGCCACAGAATTTGCTATGATTTGTGATATACTTGATGCCCCCATCCATGTTTCTACCCTAGTTGGAAAGTTTGTCATAGTCACCCATGTCTATCATGCATGTCCTATTTTGTTTATCGGTTTTCAGACTTGGGTTGATTTGGTTATTTTGGATATGACTAATTTTGATATAATCTTAGGCATGACTTGATTGTCCCCCTACTATGCTATGCTTAATTGTAATACTAAGTCTGTAACTCTAGAAATTTAGGGAAGGGAAAAATTAGAGTGGGAAAGGGTGTACAAGCTTAAGCAAGCCAAGATCATATCCTCCATTCGGGCTAGGAAACTGGTAGGACGGGGTTGTTTGGCTTATTTGGCTCATATTCGGGATGTTGAGGTTAAGTCTCCATCTATTGAGTCTATTCATGTGGTGTCAGAATTTAGAGAAATGTTTCCTAATGATTTGTCTGGTATGCCTCCGGATAGAGATATGGATTTCTGCATTGATTTAGAACCTGGTACTCATCCAATTTCCATCCCTCCATATCGCATGGCTCCGGCAGAATTAAGAGAGCTTAAGGCTCAAATTCAAGAGCTTCTTGATAAGGGATTTATTCGTCCTAGTGCTTCCCCATGGGGTGCTCCAGTTTTGTTTGTTAAGAAAAATGATGGTAGTATGAGAATGTGTATAGATTACTGGCAATTGAATAGGGTCACTATTCAAAACAAGTACCCTTTGGCTCGAATAGATAATATTTTTGACCAATTGCTAGGTACATCAGTTTTCTCCAAGATTGATCTAAGGTCTGGCTACCATCAGTTGAAAATTAGGCTTGAGGATGTGCCCAAGACGGCGTTTAGAACTCGCTATGGGCACTACGAGTTTCTAGTTATGTTATTTGGCTTGACTAATGTGCCTGCAGGTTTTATGAGTTCAATGAATAGGGGTGTTCAAGCCATTTCTTGATTCATTCGTCATAGCCTTTATTGATTATATTTTGGTCTATTTGTAAAGTGAGGAAGAGCATGTCGACCATCTTCGTATTGTTCTGGGTGTTCTTAAGAAACAAAGGTTGTATGCTAAATTCTCTAAGTGTGAATTTTGGTTGACTTCGGTTGCATTTTTGGGGGATGTAGCTTCAAAGGAAGGGGTAATGGTAGATCCCCAAAAGATTGAGGCGGTCAAGAATTAGGTTCGGCCTAGCTTTGTGACGGAAGTTAGGAGTTTTGTGGGGCTCGCTAGCTACTATCATCAATTTGTGAAGAACTTTGCTTCTATTGCTACTCACTTGACTAATTTGACCAAAAAGGAGATACCATTTGAATGGATTAAAAAATGTGAGGATAGCTTTCAAAAGCTCATGACTCTTTTGACCACTGCACTTATCCTAGCATTACCGATTGAAGGTAAGGATTTTATCATTTCTTGTGATGCTTCACATTCTGGTTTGGGTGCTGTGTTGATGTAGGATACGAATGTTATAGCTTATGCATCACGTCAATTGAAGGTGCATGAGAGGAATTACCCAACACATTATTTGGAGTTGGTAGCGGTAGTGTTTGCTCTTAAGATCTGGAGGCATTACCTCTATGGTGTTAAGTGTAAAGTGTTTACTGATCATTGTAGTTTGCAGCACGTGTTTACTCAAAAATATTTGAATTTGAGACAACAAAAGTGGATGGAGTTACTCAAGGATTATGATGTCACCATTCAATACCATCCGGGTAAGACTAATGTAGTGGCATACGCTTTGAGTCGAAAAGCAGTGAGTATGGGTAGTTTAGCTTGCTTAAGTGTAATCAAGCAACCTTTGGCTAAGGAAATTCATACCTTGGAGTCTAAATTCATGCAATTGGGAATCTTAGAAAAAGGTGGGGTGTTAGCTAGCATTGAAGTGGGAGTCACATTCATTAAAGAGACCAGGCCAAACAATTTGATGATGAAACTTGAATGAAATTAAGAAGAAGACCACAATTGGTAAGGCACAAGAGACCACTCTTGATGCGGAAGGAGTACTCAGTTTTAAAGGTAGAATTTGTATTCCTCGAGTTGGTTACTTGATTCAGAAATTGTTGCCAGAATCACATAGTTCGCAATATTTCATTCATCTAGGTGTGACCAAGATGTACTGAGATTTGAAGCTAATTTATTGGTGGCAGGGCATGTAGAAGAATATAGCGGAGTTTGTGGCTAAGTGTCAAAAATGCCAACAAGTGAAGTATGAACACTAAAGGCCTGCAGGTTTGCTTCAAAGAATGTCAATTCGGGAATGGAAGTGGGAGAGGATAGCCATGGATTTTGTGGTTGGTCTTTCCAAGACTTTGGAAAAGTTTGATTCTATTTGGATACTGGTTGATAGATTGACTAAGTCAACCCATTTTATTCCGGTAAGAATATATTATAATGTTGAACAATTGGCTAAAGTATATGTGAAAGAGATAGTGAGGCTGCATGGGGTGCCCCTTTCTATTATCTCAGATCGTGGTACCCAATTCACATCCAAGTTTTGGAGGAAGTTACATGATGAATTGGGCACACAACTCACTTTTAGTACATCCTTCCATCCACAGACAGACGGGCAATCGGAGAGGACAATTCAAGTGTTAGAAGATATGTTGAGGGCATGTGTGATTGATTTTGGAGGGCCATGGGATAAGTTCTTACCCTTGTGTGAATTCTCTTATAATAACAGTTATCACTCCAACATAGATATGGCACCATTTGAGGCACTCTATGGGAGGAGATGTAGATCACCCATAGGATTGTTCGAGGCTGGAGATGTGAAACCTTTGGAGATCGATTTGGTGAAGGATGCTTAAGATAAGGTGAGGAGTATTCAAGCTAAGCTTCTAGTAGCCTAGAGTAAACAGAAGAAGTATGCGGATCATAAGGTAAGAGACATGACATTTCAAACCGGTGAGAATGTTCTTCTTAAGGTACTACCTATGAAAAGGGTGATCATATTTGGCAAGAAGGGAAACCTAAGTCTGCGATACATTAGTCCCTTTGAGGTTCTTGAATGTGTAGGACCGGTAGTGTATAGATTGGCTTTACCTGCTAACCTATTAGGAGTTCATCCGGTATTTCATGTGTCCATGTTGAAGAGATATCATGGTGACGGGGATTACATCATTAAATAGGACTCGATTGTGTTAGACAAAGACCTCCAATATGAGGAGGAACCGATTGCAATTCTTGATCGTGATATGCATAAGCTGAGGACCAATGAGATTAAGTCCGTGAAAGTTCAATGAAAGCATCGTCGAATTGAGGAAGCTACTTGGAATACAGAGGGGGACATGCAAGACAAGTATCCCCAATTGTTCATCGATTCAGTACTACTCCATTCCTTCTTAGTTTATTTTTCCTAAGTTTGTCACTCGGGGACGAGTGATGGATAAATTGATATCTATTATAACGATCGGGTTCCGTCGTTATAGATTGGGCCAAAAAATTTTTAGTAGTAACTTGAGATTTCCCAACCTAGTTCAGATTTGGATGAAATCGGAGTCTGTGAGATCTAGGGAAATCTAGACATCTTGTAGCAATTAGGTGATCTAATTATGAATTTGATCACATGAGTAGATAGATAAGGTGTTAAGAAACTCGTACGACTTTATGAAATTGAATTCGAGCAAGTAGAAGTCCCAAAATTGATCTTAGAGTGAACGGGTAATATTTGAGTGTCGTTGGTTGAAGGTGTATTGTGAAATGGGGTTTGGAATTCTTAAACCAACTTATTGGTTCCGTGCAAGCCACTGGGGTGGGATTTTTGCCGCCAGGGCTCGGCCAATGTAGCGGGGTGAGGACTGTTGTGGCGGGTCAGACGCGACATAAGTCGAAAATAAACCCTAAAACGTCTTTATTCTGAAACTTTGAAACTTGAGAGTTAAGGAACAAACCCAGGGCTTTTCTTCATAGTTTTCCACCATTCTTGAGGCTAAAGGTAAGATTTTAACTCCTCAAATCCATTTTTTTATCCGTAAAACGTAATCTAATAGGTAATTATCGATGAAGAAGGGTTTTGATCTAGAAAATATGATAGAAACAGCCCTAGTTAGGACAATGAAATCATGGGTATAATTTAGGGTTGATATAATTGTTATTAATTCGGGTAATTAGTGAATGTTTATTGATTCTCGTGTTATATTGATTGTTTGTAGACCAAGAACAAGCGAAACGAATTCGAAAAGGAAAGAATCAAGTTTCTTAGAATTTCAAGCTTATTTCGAGGTAGGTGATGGTTGTGATTCTATGATTGTGTGATATATGTTTGTTCTTTCTTCATTATGATACATGTATGTATGCGAATGTTGCATTATTGATCACATTAATTGTAAATGAAGATATATGAATGACGAATGCCATGAATCATGAATTGATTGTATGATTATGAGAATGTACGTTGTGATTGTGATTGTGGCTTGTTGAATGGATCGGGTGTTGCATTTCGACACACTAACTTGGATCGGTTGCCACGTTTTGACATAATTATGGGATCGGTTGCCACGTACCGGCATAAATATGGGATCGGGTAACATGTTCCGATATACTAATAGTTTGGGTTTGGGTTCCATGAGAGGACCAATGACTTGATATAATTGTGATATTGAGAATTGTGAAAATGTTCGTTGTTTGTAAATGTTGATGATATTGTACATGTTCGGTGTATGCATGTTATTATTTTGTTGTATTGGCTTATATATGTTGCACTTAGTGGGATAGTCATTGATCCTACCAGTACACTGTGGTTGTATATTGATATTGCACTTGCTCTTTCTTTGTTGAGTACAGGGCATCTTCAGGCAGCTATTAACAAACCTCGTTTAGAAGATCAGTGATCGCCGATCGAATTCAAGGGTGAGCCAATTCTTCCAGGCTGCCATGAGTTCTCTTTCTGTCTATGTCCGCATTTCGGACTTAATTTTCTAGTTGGTTATTAGTTCACTAGTTGGGGTTGTAACCCATCTTGTTTACACTTTTGGTTATTATTAGAGTTTTGGTACATTGACTTTAAGGTTCTAGGTGTATTTTCCACATTGTTTAGTTGTTAGATCTTCTAAAAGTTTATGGGAACTTCAGTCTTTAGCTATTTAACTTGCTTCCATAACTTAAATACTTTAGTTTTTGGTTTAGTTGCTTAGTTTGGGGTTGTAGTAGTGGTTCTCCCACCAGAGGATTTGTGTGGGTGCAATCACGACGGTCTGGGTCATGATAAAAGATGAGTATCAAGACAAGACCCACGACTTCTCAAAAACTAATACTAATAACTCACAAAATTGGAGTCCTCTGAAGACAAGGAGGCCTCACTCAAAAGCTGACAAGCGGATGAAGTATTATCAATAGACTTTTTATGAGGATCCTAAGTGTCTGTATATGCATCATTAAAAGATGTAAGTTGGATGACATCGGTACATTAAATGTACGAGTATGTAATATAGCCGAAGCGAAATAACTGAATGAAAGAACTGCAATAAATATAAAAATAAACTCAACTGAATGTAAGGAATTAAAGGAATGAAATCATTTAAACTTTACAAAAATATTTATTCATCTCTAAAACTCAACATAATAAGTGATATAGTAAAAATACACTTTAATTCTATTTGGGAGATTCTCTAACCAGCAACCATCTCTATGATCCACGTGATGATACAACGTCTTATCCCTGCCAAAACTGTTTTATACCGTGTTGGGGTATAGAACCTCTCAACTAATTGGATTCACTAAGCTCTGTCTGAAGGCAGTAAGGATTCATCTAAAAAGTATGATCTTGTACCCATGTTGGCAAGACATGGTTTATGGGGGCTGTGAGTTATCTGAAGTCTCCACATATCGATGATCAATACTACTCCGAATAATATATATATATACTCTTGCTCAAATGTATAAAACATACTCTATCTCTAATTTGATATAATTGCTCAAACTATCCTCTTAAAAGAGGTAACTACTCTAAAATATCTCTGAAATTCATTGCTCATTTAGAAAGCAAGTCTTATATTTCTACAATGTAAAAATGCATTCTGGTTTGAGATAGTTACTCAAAAGGAGCCTCTTTGGGAGGTAACAGCTCTATACTCAATCTTTCTGAAAACACTTCTACTTTTCTCAAAATACTACTTTTTTTCTTCATGTAAAAATGAAACATTTAGGGAAATACTTAGTTCCCTTATACTTTTTCTCAAACTTCACTTTACTTCCTCAAAAACCCAGTTTAAACAATTATGTTTTTCTTAAAAGATTCACAATAAGAACTCGATGAATAGTGAGGAATAAGGTTCAGGCTGAAAAATAGACATGAACAATCAACTCAATAATCGCAATACACAATATATGACAATTCAATTATTAGAAATAGAAATTCAATAATCAACAACTCAAGAACTCAGAACTCAATGTCAACTCATCTCAGGAGTACTCAAATCTAAGGATAAAACTCTAGATTGTTTTTTTACTAATTTGAAAGTAGATGCAGGGCATGAGGACGAACTAGTCCAATAGTATGATAACCTTACATACCTAATTATGAAGCTATTAGACTGAAATTTTTTTGTGGAGACTTGATTTTATCTTGAACTTTAGGAGAAGCATTAGTTTTTTGGAGGAAACCTTTGATCTGTGCTTGCTCTTGATAAAAGAAACTCTTTTATGAAGTTCTTAGAATGGAAGACATAAGAAAACCTTGGGTTGAAGGGTTTTCTTTGTATCTTGGATTTTTGACTTGAAGGTTTCAGGTTCTTTTTGGAGAAGAGGAACCCTAGATGAGTTTTAAGAGAATTTCTAAAATACTTAAATGTTTTTATCGATGAAAACTAGTTAGTTAAATGATATACTCAGTCAAAACACTCAAAAATGACTTAGAATAGGGTTAAAAAGGATATATAGAAAAACCAAAATAGCCCCAACTTAAAAACTGATAGAGTGCCTTGGAAGATTTCATGGACCGTTTAAGGCTCTATGGTCCATGAATGTAATGACCTATTCCCGTCATTATGGAAAAGCCAATGGGGAAGAAATTTGGGCTAGAAAACTTCTGAGTAGTAACTTAGAAATTTCTAACCTAGGCTAGACTTGGATGAAATCTAAGTCAGGTGAGGTCTAGGGCAATCTAGTATTGGATGGGGGATTTAATTATGATTTTGATCACCTGAGTGATTAGCCAAGGCGTTAAAGAGAATGTACGGCTTTACAGAATCAAATTCGAGCAAGTAGAACTCTCAAAACTGATCTTGGTGTGGAAGGGTAGTTTTAGAACGTTCAGGTTTGAAGGTGTGTTGTGAAATGGGAGCTTAGAACTCAAATTCCGATTTTTGGCCTCCGTCCAAGCTGCTGGAGCGGAATTAATCTCGCCAGGGTGGGGCCGCTGTGGTGGGATGGGCCCACTGTGGCGGGACAGTCGAGACTTAAATCAGGAAAAAAACCCAAAATCGTCATTTTCTACAAAACTTCGTTCTTCAGAGCTAAGGGACGATCCAGAGCAGTTTCTAATCAGATTCCCATGATTTCTAGCACTAAAGGTAAGTTAATTACTCCTCTAGTTCGTAATTCAATTCTTAGAATCTTGGGTAATTATCGTTGGGGGAAGATTTTGGCCTGAAGTTGATGGTGGGAAAAGCCCTAATTGAATACTAGGATCATGGGTTTCGCCTTGGGTTAATAATTTTGTTATTATATGGGTAAATTAGACCTTGTTTAGTGATGCTTGCATTAATATCTTGCTTTAGATCAAGAACAAGCTGAAAGACTCTGGAAAGGGTTGCCTCACGTGTCTTAGGAGTATTCGGGCTTGATTTCGAGGAAGGTGATGGTTCGATTTCCTGATTGTGTTATATATGTTTGTTAATTACTCCATTGTATGCATGTGGTGTATATGAATAGGGAAACATGAACCGAATTGTAACACCACGCAACTAGAAAGAGCTAGAATTAGAAAGAGTCATTTTTGGAAAGAATGAAAATCTGGAAATTTGAAAAAATTAAGCTAAGTATGAGTTTTGGGTCAACTTCAAACGACCATAACTCCCAGATCAGGATGATTTAGGTGTGTGTCAAGATACCGTAGGAAATATCTTTGATTTATCTTTCCAACGCCGCCAAATTTGTGCAATTTTGAGTTCATATGAGGGAGATATGCCCATTTGAAGTCGGGTTGTCTAGATAAGGAAAGTCAAAATCGGATTTTAGAAGGGTACTTTGGTCTTTTCAGTACCCTATTCATTAATTTCATTTTTGGTAATTAAGTTGGGGTCTAAACTGATTTGGTTCAGGTTTACGCTTCATCAAAAAGAGTTAGGGTTTTGAGAGAAGAGAAAAGAAGAGGAGAAAAGAGGAGAAGAAGCAAGGATTCGTCTATTTCTTGAGGAATTGAGTGCGAATTTTGCCAAGGATTTAATCATACGAGGTATGTGAGTTCACATAGCATTGGGTTCATTCACCCACGTGCCAAACATGTTTATTTCAGTATGATTTTCGTCCTAAAAGATTGAGACTTTGATGTTCTTGAGTTGTATTATTGAATTGCTTTCGTTCTTGAATTTGGGATGAGATTAAGGATTTTTTGAGAGTTTAAGGTCAATTATTAGAGTTATTTTGAGTTAGATTCTTGTGTACATGTGATGGGTATCTGAATTTAAAGAGGAAGTGAGAAAAAGAATCGAATTTAGACGAATTGAGGTTAGCAAACGAAGAAGGAACAAGTCGGGCAAATCTGGGTACTAGGTCCGCGTCGCGGATCTGTTCCTCAGGATTAGAAAATTTTTCTCTGCATCGTCGAGTGATCACGGACCGTTCTGCCTCAAAAAATTATTTTGTGATCAAATATTGAAATGCATCTCCTCATTGTGGACTTGCTTCCAGATAGTGATTTCTTGATCTTTTCCCATGTTTAACTATCTAAAATCACTCATAAACATAATGAGATCTTTCCTATCACAAATCACAATCCTTGAATCCATAATTCAATTCAAGGAAAATTAAGAATCAAGTCAAGAGAAGTTCTTAAAGTCTTCCAAAAGTCTTTTACAAACGTTTCAACTTTGTTTTAAGACTTGAGTTTTGAGTTGAGTAAAGAGTAAAAACTAAAGTTCATTTCTTCAAAGAATATATGGGGACTATGTATTCCCAAAGAGTTTAAATTTTTTTCATATTTAAATAAGAAAGGAAACTGAGATTTCCAAAGAGCCTTCGAGCTAGTTTTCAAAAAAAAAGTAAATGCTTTCACAATTAAGTAGCAGGGAAAACTTTGATTTTCAAGATAGCCTTTAAGCTAAGTTTTTGAGCAATTATCTCAAACCATAGTAAGAAGTTATGTTTTTAAACATAAGAGCAAGGATTATATTTTGGGAGTAATATTGAGCACCGATATGAGGGAGAGTTCAGACAACTCTCAGCCCTCATTAACCATGTAGCCATCATGGGTAGAAAACAGTCATACTTTTTAGATGATTTCTTAGTGCTTTTTAGCATAGACTAGTGAATCCACTTAGTAGTCAAGTTCTATGCCCTTGGCAAGGTATAGGATGGCCATGGTAGCGTAAGGTAAAATATTGAATCATCACATTCGCTCTTAAGTGATGATTGCCGGTTAGAGCAACTCCCACAACAGTATTTTTTATTCTTGTATACACAGAGTTAATTGTATTTTTATATACATTCAGAGTTTATATTGTATCTTTGCATACATTCATAGTTACTACTGTATTTTTAAATACACAGTGTTGTTATCCATGTTTTAAAGTTTTTCCTTATATTGCATTTATTTTATTGCTTTATATTGAAATGAGTTAAGTTGAGTCGAGTTGAGCCCAGGTATGTTCCTTCAGTTCCTTTCAAGCTTATGTCTTGTTTTAGATTTCCCCTCGCATGCTCGTACATTCAATGTATTGATGTCATTTGGTCTGCATCTTTAATGATGCAGACACAGGTAACCATGATCAGCATGCAGCGTATCGTTGATCCAATTGAGCTTCATAGTTGTAGGTGAGCCTCCTTGCCTCCGGAGGATCCCCCTTTTTATTACTTTATCATTTTAGTTCATTAGGATGTCGGGCGTATCCATCTCGATTAGTCATTTGTCTTTACCCTGTTATTGGCTTATGTTCAGATTTGAGTTGCCACTTTCGCTAAGTTAAATGTTTATTCCTAAAACATTATGATTTTAGTTTGAGACAGTTGATTATCTTGCATTTGAGTTCTTTTCTTAATGCTTAAAGTCTTCCGACAACAATGGTTCTCTAGTGCTAGTAGTGATAAACTAGTCTTAGTTATCGGTGTAAAGCGCGCCATATCTATAATTAGAAGGCTGCAACACTTAGGAATTATCTTACTTGTTTCATACTCACTTCGTGTTATAAAGTAAATCTCTATAAAAGTTCCTTTCTAATTCGTGGTTGTGCGTGTTTCTTTCAGATCATGCCTAGAAATGTTGAGGAATAAGGGTACCTAATGCAACCCCAAGGAGAGTAATGATAAATTGAGGCCATTCGGATGTTGAGCAGAGAATCGACGAAAAGTGGTTGATACTTCAAGGATCCGTGAGTTCTTAAGGATGAATCCTCCAAGCTTCACAAGTTCAAGTATCACAGATGATCTAGAAAACTGTGTTGAGGAGCTTTAGAAGATTTTTGAAATCATGTTTGTTGATGATACTGAGAAGTTAGAACTAGCCGCATACTAAATGAAAGATGTCGCTAGGATATGGTTCGACTAATAGAAAAAGAACAGAGCTGAGGGAGCACCACTTATGAGTTGGCCTTATTTTGAGGAGGCTTTCTTGGGGCGTTTCTTTCCCCAAGAACTGAGAGAGGTAAATATAAGAGTTTCTCACCCTTATGCTCTGGAGATGGTTGCTGACATGAGAAGTAGAATGAGTTTATTCATTGTTGGGTTGTCTCGCCTGTCAAGCAAAGAAGGTAAGGCAACTATGCTGATAGGGGATATGGATATAGCTAGGCTAATGATCTATGTGCAACAGGTTAAGCAGGACAAGCTGAGAGATAGAGAAGAGTTTAAGAATAAGAGGGCTAAGACATCAGGGGATGACTCCGAGCATCAAAAGAATAATGTTAACCGGTCTTCTTTCCAACTTAAGCAGAAGGGACCTGCTCCATCATCTGCTAGTGCATCTGCACAAGGAAACAAAGGTGAGTACAATAGTCAGAATTTCAGAGCTAAACCTGTCTATTCAAGGTAGTATGGCACAAGGGGGTGGTAAGCCTCCTACGTGAGCTACGTGTGGTAGGAACCACTCAGGGATGTGTCGTGATGGCTCCACTGGTTGTTTCAAGTATGGTCAGAACGGTCATTTTATGAGAGAGTGTCCTGAGAATAGGCAAGGTAATGGTAATAGGGGCAATAAAGCCCAATCTTCTTCAGTTGCTCCACCAAACAGAGCTGCATCTAGAGGAGCTACTTCAAGGGCAGGCGGAGGATCAAACCGTCTTTATGCTATCACTAGTCGCCAAGAGTAAGAGGATTCTCCAGATGTTGTCACTGGTATAATCCAAATCTTTAACTTTAATGTTTACGCTTTGCTAGATCCAGGAACGAGTTTATCTTTTGTAACTTCAAATGTTGTGATGAATTTTGATGTTCTTCCTGAGGAACTTCTTAAGCCCTTCAGTGTTTCTACACCTGTTGGTGAGTCCATTCTAGCAGAGAGAGTCTATCGTGATTGTCCCATTTCCGTCAATCACAAGATTACCATGGCTAACTTAGTTGAGTTAGATATGGTATATTTTGATGTCATTTTAGGTATGGACTGGCTTCATGCGTGTTATGCATCAATAGATTGTAGAACTCGAGTAGTCAAATTCTAGTTTCCCAGTGAACCAGTTATAGAGTGAAAGAGCAGTTCAGCAGTGCCTAAGGGTCATTTTACTTTGTACCTTAAGGTGAGAAAGTTAGTTTCCAAGGGGTGTGTCTATCACTTACTCCGAGTTAATGACTGTAGTGTTGAGATACCTCATATTTTGTCGGTTCCAAAAGTAAAAGAGTTTCCATAAGTCTTTCCAAATGATCTTCCCGGAGTCCCTCCTGAGAGAGAAATAGACTTCGGTGTAGATATTCTTTCCGATACTCGTCCGATATTTATTCCACTATATAGGATGGCACCAGCAGAGTTAAAAGAGTTGAAAGAGCAGTTGAAAGTAAGGGAATGTGATATTCCCAAGACAATATTCAGGACCCGTTATGGTCATTATGAGTTCTTAGTTATGTCCTTTGGTTTGACCAATGCTCCTACAACATTCATGGACCTTATGAATAGAGTATTCAAGCCTTATCTAGATATGTTTGTTATTGTATTTATTGATGACATACTAATCTATTTGAGGAATGAGGAAGACCATGCTAGTCATCTCAAAATAGTTCTCCAAACTCTAAAGGATAAAGAGTTGTATGCCAAGTTCTCTAAATGTAAATTTTGGCTTGAGTCTACGGTATTCTTAGGCCACATTGTGTCTGGAGAGGGAATTAAAGTTGATACCCAGAAAATAGAGGCAGTGCAGAATTGGCCCAGACCCATATCTCCAACTGCCATTAAGAGTTTTTTGGGTTTGGCCAGCTATTATAGAAGATTCGTAGAGAGGATCATGGAGGAAGCTCATAGCTCTGGATATTCTATCCATTCGAATTCCACAAAGATGTAATGAGACTTGAGAGAAGTTTATTGGTGGAGTTGTATAAACAAGGGCATTGTAGAGTTTGTTGCTAAGTGTCTGAATTGTCAACAAGTTAAAGTAGAGCACCAAAGGCCCAGTGGTATGGCTCAGAATATAGAAATTTTGGAATGGAAGTGGGAGATGATCAATAGGGATTTCATCACAGGTTTACCAAGGTCTCGCAGGAAGCATGTATCTAGTTGGGTGTTTGAGCTAAATGTTAGATGTTGCACACTTAGCCTACTAAGCGTAACCTCATTCGAGGACGAATGTTCCCAAGGGGGATATATTGCAACACCCCAAAACTAGAAAGAGCTAGAATTAGAAAGAGTCATTTTTGGAAAAAATGAAAATCTAGAAATTTGACCAAATTAAGTTAAGTATGAGTTTTGGGTCAACTTCAAATGACCATAACTCCTAGTTCAGGATGATTTAAGTATGTGACAAGATACTGTAGGAAAGATCTTTGAATTATCTTTCCAATGCTGTCAAACTTCCGAGATTTCTAGTTTATATGAGAGAGATATGCCCATTTGAAGTTGGGATGTCTAGATAAGGAAAGTCAAAACCAGATTTTAGAAGGGTATTTTGGTCTTTTCAGTACCCATTAATTAAATTCATTTTTGCTAATTAAGTTGGGGTCTAAACTGATTTGGTTCAGTTTACGCTTCATCAAAAAGAGTTAGGATTTTGAGAGAAGAGAAAAGAAGAGGAGAAAAGAGAAGAAGAAGCAAGGATTCGTCTATTTCTTGAGGAATTGAGTGCGGATTTCGCCAAGGACTTAATCCTACGAGGTATGTGAGTTCACATAGCGTTGGGTTCATTCACCCATGCATCAAACATGTTTATTTAAGTATGATTTTCCTCCAAAAAGATTAAGACTTTGATGTTCTTGAGTTGTATTCTTGAATTGCTTTCGTTCTTGAATTTGGGATGAGATTAAGAAGTTCTTGAGAGTTTAAGGTCGATTGTTAGAGTTTTTTTGAGTTAGATTCTTGTGTACATGTGCTGGGTATCTGAATCTAAAGAGGAAGTCTGAAAAAAGAATCGAATTTAGGCGAATTGGACTTAGAGTGGTCACGGACCATTCTGCCTTAAAAATTATTTCGTGACCAAATATTTAAATGCATCTCTGCATCGCGGACTTGCTTTCAGAGAGTGATTTCTTGATCTTTTCTCATGTTTAACTATCTAAAAGCACTCCTAAACATCATGAGATCTTTCCTATCACAATCCTTGAATCTATAATTCAATTCTAGGAAAATTAAGAATCAAGTCAAGAGAAGTTCTTAGAATCTTCCAAAAGTCTTTTACAAACGTTTCAACTTTGCTTTAAGACTTGAGTTTTGAGTTGAGTAAACAGTAAAGATTGAAGTTCATTTCTTCAAAGAATATATGGGGATTATGTATTCCCAAAGAGTTTAAAATGTTTGCACATTTAAATAAGAAAGGAAACTGAGATTTCCAAAGAGTCTTTTAGCTAGTTTTCATAAAAGAGTAAATGCTTTCACAATTAAGCAACAGGGGAAACTTTGATTTTCAAGATAGCCTTTGAGCTAAGTTTTTGAGCAATTATCTCAAACCACAGAAAGAAGTTACGTTTTTAAACATAAGATCTAGGATTATATTTTGGGAGTAGTATTGAGCACCGATATGGGAGAGAGTTCAAACAACTCCCAGCCCCCATAAACCATGTAGTCATCATGGGTAGAAAAGGGTCATACTTTTTAGATGATTCCTTAGTGTTTTTTAGCATAAACTAGTGGATCCACTTAGTAGTCAGGTTCTTTCCCCTTGCAAGGTATAGGACGGCTATGGCAGCGTGAGGAAAAACAATGTATCATCACAATAGCTCTTAAGTGATGGTTGTCGGTTACATAAACTCCCACAACATTATTTTGTATTCTTATATACACAGAGTTAACTATATTTTTATATACATTCAGAGTTTATATTGTATCTTTGGATACATTCAGAATTACTGTTGTATTTCTAAAATACACAGCGTCGTTATCCATGTTTTAAAAGTTTTTCTTTATATTGCATTTATTTTATTGCTTTATATTGAAATGAGTTAAGTTGAGTTGAGTTGAGCTCGAGTATGTTCGTCCAGTTCCTTTCAAGCTTATGTCTTGTTTGAGATTTTCCCTCGCATGCTCGTACATTCAATGTACTGATGCCATTTGACCTGCATCTTTTAATAATGTAGACACAGGTAACCAGGATCAGCATGCAGCGTATCGTTGATCCAATTTAGCTTCAGAGTTGTTGGTGAGCCTCCTTGCTTTCGGAGGATCCCCCTTTTTATTACTTTATCATTTTAGTTCATTAGGATGTCGTAGGTCTTGTCCCAACTTCCATCTCACTTTAAGAGTCTTCATAGATAGCGATCTGTTAATGATTTGTCTTTACCTTATTATTGGCTTATGTTCAGATTTGAGTTGCCACTTTGGCCAAGTTAAATATTTATTACTAAAAGGCGGAATGACCTAGAAGACCCCTGTACTTGGTTGCATTTGTCAGTTGGACCCTTTTACTCATTACTTTGCCAAATGAGTACTTAAACTCAATGAAACTCTATTTTTTGAACCCCTTTGACCATTGACCAAACTATGTGGCATAAAAATGGCTGAGTTGGATAATTGCGTGATTACACACATTTTGTAGCAAGTCACTACAATATTTTATTTTTAAAATATTATACTACACAAGAAAATAATAGTAATATTTTTAAAAAAAAAAACACACAAATCACTTCTTCTTCTTCAACCCCACCCACCCCTTCTCTCTTCGTCTTCAGTCAGGGGACTACCCCTTCTCTTTGCTTCTTCTTCAGTTACGTACTCGCCCACTCATCCACCATTCTTTCTTCTTTTTTAGTATCCACCTCATTCTATTTTCTTTTTTCATCGTCTTCTACGATCAACACCCTCCATCACTGTCGCCATTACCATGAACTTGTTTATAAACAAAAGTTACCAAAAAATATACATCTGATTAATCCATTCTTCATTTTTATGTTCTTATATAAAATTTTCAAGATCTATTATATTTATAAGTATTATTCACAAACAAACTTTTTTTAATTTGAAATTTCTTTGATATTTGAATTTATTGATTCAAAATAAATGGAACAAATCTTCAAGTAAACCTAATGGCTAATGAATTTTTGTGTTTGAATTTTTTTTTGGGTTTGAGAACGATGGAAAAGGTAGGCGTAGAATGCGATTTTTTTGTGGATGAGGAGTGGAAATGAAGCAGATGATGAAGTGGGAAATTAGGGAAATAAGGAACTGTACCTTTTTAAAAATATTATTTATCTTTTTTAGTAATTAATTTATGATGTGTCATTAAATATTTTTAAAAATTATGATGTGTCACTAAAAAAATGACGTGGAGTTCCACTTGTAGCTGCGTGTATTACACTTCCACTTATCATGTGAGAAAAGGATTTAAAATAATGTGTTTCGTCGAGTTTAAGGGTTCATTTAGCAAACTGGTGAGTAGGAGGATCCAACTAACAAATGAAATCAAGTATAAGGGTCTCTCAGATCATTCCGTCTTTCTAAAACATTATGAGTTTAGTTTGAGACAGTTGATTATCTTGTATTTGAGTTCTTTTCTTAATGCTTAAAGTCTTCCGCTAAGTAAGTAAGTCAGGCCAAGGGTTCGCTTAGGGCAAGCAATGGTTCTCGAGTGCCAGTCCCGCTTAGGGTGTAGGCTCGGGGCGTGACACGAATCAAATGAAATGAATGTGTATGAACAATTACATGCCACGAACTTGTTGTTTGAATATGTTACTATGTACAATGTTCTTATAGATGTGATTGTGACTGTGATTGTGCTGACTGGATCGGGTGTCACATTTCGACATATATATTGGATCGGGAGTCACATTTCGACACATATATTGGACCGAGTGTCACGTTCTGACACATATATTGGATCGGGTGTCACGTTTTAACACATATATATTGGATCGGGTGTCACGTTCCAACATACTAACAGTTTTTGTGTGGGTTCCATGAGAGAATCACTTGTGATTGTTACATTCATATATACCTGGCATGGTAATTGGGAAATTGTATGTTGCTCCTAAAATGATGATTGAATTTTGCATTCTGTATATGTGTGTTTACTGTGTGGTGATGACTTGCTTATATTACGCTTACTGGAGTAGCCGCATGATCCAACCAGTACACTGTGGTTTAGTGCACTGATACGACACTTCCTTTTTCTTTGTTGAGTACAGGGCATCTTCAGGCGGCTACTGACAGACCTCAGTTAGGAGATCATTGACCGAGACCAGATTCGAAGGTGAGCCAGTTCTTTCAGGATGCCATGGATCCATCCTTTGTTTTAGTCCATTCTTTTCGAACTCAAACTAGATTTTTAGACATTTACTTATGTTTAGTTCGGGGTTGCACCCCCTTTTTCTTAGACTTGTGGATTATTAGAGTTTTGGTACAATGACTTTCAGTTCTATCGGTTGAATTTCCGCGATAGTTGTTTGCTAGACTTTTGGATTTTATGGGAACTCCTCATTTTAATTCGTCATTTAAACCTACTTTTGTATCTTTAAATGGTTTAGTTTCTTAAGTTACTTGGTTGAGTTGTAGTAATGGTTCTCCCACCGGAGGGTTAGTGTGGGTGTCAATCATGGCGGTTGTGATCGTGACAGTGAAACACTTCACGGGCTGTATAACCATTTGTGAACCTTTGTCTGCCAGACAGGGCCTTATAAAATCGAGCAAAATGTTTTAAACTCAAAATTAGGAAAACTTGGTGGAGTTGGAAAGAGGACTCAAAGACTTTTAATTTGATAGGTTATGGGCAAAGCTAATTCATTATAAGCTAAGAGATATGGTCATTTGAAGTTGACCTAAGTAGAATCCTATGTCAAAACTTAATCGGTAAGGAAACTTTCAACTCAAGTTTGTGTTGGGGATTCTAGTTACCTTAATTGATATTCAAAATCATTTCCACACTAATAAATTGACCTTAGCATTTAAGAACAATTAGGAATCACTCGGTATGACCTTATACACAATTCAAGAATGGTTTGGGTTTTAACTTAGAAATTTTTGGGGTGTTACAATTTTCTTCCTCGCATTCTATGTGACATTCTTTTCTTTTTAGTCATTTCCAAAAAAACAAATATAGGGAAAATTAAATCTATGCCCCATATCAGCAAATTAATTATATGCTCTGTCCCTTTACTTTGATACACCTTCAATAAGTATCCACAGTGGTTATTTTTTCTTTCCTCAGCATGACGTTAGCGCTCTTTTGTATTTTATCTTTTTTGTTTTAGTTTGGGAAAGGTTCAATCTTTCTTTTCAGGTGAAAGATTTTTCTCTTACTTTTTGCCTTTTTTTTATTTTTGAAAATAAAAAAAATATAATAGCTAGCTTGTTTTAGACTAATAAGAATGTAGGAAAATTAAATAATTAGAGTACAACAAGAACTAATTTTTAAAAAAATTACTAAAATCACTACCTTATTTATTAAAATCAAATTTAACAAAAAATATACTTTATGTAATTCTTTTCTTTTTTTTTTTATCTTTTTTTCTCATTTATTTCTTTATTAATTTATTTTTCTCACAAAAATTCTACTTTTATTTTTCTCCTTTATTGGTTTCTTTTATTTGTGCATTTTTTATTTTATTTTTCTATTTTTTAATTTTATGTTCCTTTTCTTTTCTTTTCTCTTTTTTCGATTATTTTTTATTCTTTATTATTTTTCTTCCTTTTACATTCATTTTTTTCTCAAATTATAATATTCCTTATTTTTCACCGCAATTTAATTTTATATATATTGTCATGGTATCATTGATCATTGCTTCAATCCTTCAGTAAGACCTCCACGATGCCATCACATATATCTATATAGTGTCATGGTATCACTGAGGTTGATTTTCACTGGTGATGGAGTCACGCCGGAGAAGAAAGAGAGAAGAGTTGGACAGTAGGGGGTTCTGGAAATGGGTGGACCCACATGGGTTCCAGAGGGTTCACCCAAACTCCCTCGGCAAAAAATTACATTGTATATTAAGGTAAGTTTTTTGTATTTATGTAGATATATTAATTTTGAACCCCCTCAATGACAAGAAGAAACTTACAGCGTAGCGGTAGGTCTCCTTAAAGTTAAGTTTTGCGTCTAGAGTTTGAATTCCAGTGTGAGCATTTTATGTTTTTAGTTTTTAGTTTCATTTTCATTATTTCACATTCTTTTAGCTTTTTTTTTAAAAAAAAAAAACATGCTAAAAGTGTTTTAAACCCAAAAGAATTCAAGGGTCTCATTCCTAAAGGCTAAATAACTTTTCACATCCCAAATCCCTAAATCTCTTCCTTAGTTCTTCCCAAACACTCAAAGTCAAATATTAAAAACATCTCTCAGAATTTTTATTATTATTGATTTGTTTCATACTTGATACTTCACAGTTGAATCTCACGTTCAATTTGAAATGAAAAGTTCAAAACTCATGCTATTGCTTAAAACGTAAATATTTTTCTCTTCTTCTTTTCTTTCAATTTTCAAAAAATTCAAACTAAAAAATTTGTAGCAAAAATTTTAAAAAAATTAAATGGGTCTTTATTTTTTAAGGTTGTAGTAGCTCTGATTATCTGAAGTGGAGGCTCAAAGCTAAAATCTAAAGAGTTAATTGTTTGTCTTTTCTCGAGGTAAGCTCTTCTCTCCATTTTCTTCAAAAGATTGTCTTTCTTGATTGAATATTGACCACCTTCATTTTAAATTGTGAAATTTTTTAGATTGTTTTTTCTACTTCTTTCTTTGGTAATTGTAACTAGATACCATTAGATTTTTTGATGGTAATATCTAGTGTAATTTGTAAAAAAAAAATATATTTAATGCATTTAATAATTCAACTATTGTATATAGATTCATGGTCAATACAGAAGTACTTTTTTAATGTATCAAATTCAAGTTCTATTGCTCAGAATCAACCTAATCAGGAAGAAAATGCTAGTTATTTAAAAGCTCCATCACATTCTTCACAAGAATTTGATTTAAATTCTTTAAAGGCTGATCCAGGTGAAAGCACTCAAATCTTGGAATTTCATCCAAATCATCATGACTCTATTAGAAGAGCTTATCTCCATAAAAAAAATAAAAATAAAAATAAAAAAAAAACTTGTCATCAATCTCTATTAAGAGAGTTTCCACAAACTGAAATTTCTGGAGATATGAGTCGTTTTAATTGTAAATGATTTAATTAATTTCCTTATTGGTTAGAGTATAGTATAAGTAAAAATGCAATGTATTATTTATATTGTTATTTATTCAACAAAAATAACAATCTTCAAGGTGGAGGTGAATAATTGTCGAGTATGGAGTTTAGGAGTTGGCATAAAAAGGCTTGTTTACAAACACATGTTGGTGGACATACTAGCATTCACAATAAGTCAAAAGGAAAATGTGAAGATTTAATGTGGCAACAACAATCTATCCATGCTTTATTTGAGAAACAATCTAATCAAGATAAGCATAGGTATCCAATTCAATTAGCAGCTTCAATTGATGTAGTAAGACTTCTTCTGAAACAAGGCTTGACATTCCGAGGTCCTGAAGAATCTAAATTATCACTTAATAAAGATAATTTTCTTGAGATTTATTCATGCTCAAAAGTGTGATGAAATTCGTAGTTTTGTATTGAAAAATGCTCCTCAAAATGACCAAATGACTTGTCCAAAGATTCAAAAGAGTTTATTTATTTTATTTTAAGACAGTTCAGGGGGTTGATAGGACCCCCATAAGGTTTAAGTGTGTAGTTGAGAATTCGGTAACAGGTTGGGGGGACATTTGGCCATTTTCTCAAAATAATATAATCAAAATTAACTGATAAAAATCTTAACATTTTCAAAAATAAGGATAATTATTGATAAATTGCATTAAAATTGCAAAACATGTAATTTGAAGCATTTAATTAATAAAATACTTAAAAGTATTAACTTTATAAAATATCAAATCAAAACTTGGTGTCAACAAAGTTTATGAGAGATAATTGTCTTGAAAGTTTTATGAAAAAATTGAATTTGAAATTTGATTATGATCATACATTTCTTTTATATCACTTACAATTCAAGTTGATCTTTCACTCTTAAATATTTGACCTTTAATTCTTCATCTAAATAACAACGAAGAAAAATCATAGTATTCGCATGTAGGTGAATTTGCTACATAACATTCACATTTCTTAATTTACAATAAGAAAATAAGTAATAAAATATAATCAAATGATATCTCTAATTAAAAATTAAAAAAGAGACTAAAAAATTTTAAAAAGAACAAAAGTAATTAATGATAGGACAAAAGTAATAAATGAAAAAAAATATTAATGATAAAATAAAGGAAAAACTACAGAAAATGGAAAACTACATTTTATATTAAATTAATATAGCTATAGTATACTTTATTTATACAAGAAAATTACACCCCCGTTCTTTACCTAGTTATATATAAAAGCAACACAACATAACAATGACTTTTTGAATAAAAAACAAATGACGACATTGATAAAATAAAAAGACAGAAACTTAAAAGGACGAAAACAAACATATTAGAGATTAAGTTCAAGTCACATTCTTTGGCTTGTTACAGAATACATCAAGGTCTGCTTTCAAAAGTTCAAGCTGCTGAATAAAAGATTTATCAAAGATTGCCATAGATCTGTGATATTACCTGAAAAATTAAGTAAATATAAAATATGTTAATAGTAAAAAGCTTTAAAATATATATATAATCTAAAAGAATATGTACTGTTGAGTAAGAACAAATAGAATAAAGATGCCTATAAAACTTCAAGTTAGTCCTTATATATAAGAGAGGTTGAGCTCCTTGGGGTATTTTAGGAATTTTAAAGTCTCTGACATTTCTGTTGAATATAATAGTCATTGTAATCTAAGAAGTAAAACGATTTTATCGTAGTATATATATTCCTGTCACATTTTTTTCTTTAGTTTCTTCTTTATTCTTTGAGTATGAAATCAACTTCAATAATTACTTATGTTAGACGGTATTCAGAAGGTGTTGCACAAAGTAATAACGAAAAGTTCATCGCTAAAATAAGACATCCAATTAACATGAAAATTATTTAGATGGAAACTTTCCTTAATGCCAATGAAGCTAACTATGTTACAAGGTGATGAATTTTTTACTTTCTTGACTTGTTTTGACAAAACCTTTATAATGACCTAAATCGTCATTACTCAAAGAGACTTCATGCGAATCGTCAAAAATTTTAAAATACGGAGTCAAATTTAAAATATTGAAGACACGACAAATTAAATTAAATTGGCACAGAAATGAAAAGAATATTGTAAGTATAATCCCTCTTTGAGTTCCCTTCATTGAATTGTCTATGCTAAGCTAATATTGCCAAATGTAGATGGTTATTTATGTTTTGTGAGTTGGTATCACTACTTAGTGTATATATTTCTATTTCTTGAACTCTAGACTTTATTGAAGATACAATTAATCAAGTTTGACTACTCTTTTTGTCCTTCACATGTCTAACTCTTAACATGCCATGTGAATGTGGGGGAGATGTTTTAATTATAAGACATAAATAAAGCAAAAAAGAAGAGTTGGTTTAGAAGATTCACTTGTCGTTTTTTTTATCCATTAATACTTCAATTACATATTTTATAAACTAGTACATGTACCCGCGTGATGCGCGGGTAATTGATAAATATAATTATAATATATTTATTGAACAATTTCAAAATCAAGCTTATTATAAAATGATATTGTAAAATTTATATGAAAGAATATACTAGCATAATTATATATTATAATAGTTAATAGTAAATTAATTTATCGGGTATTTAACTACCAATATAAAATAATAATGAAATACTACTATTATACCCTACTCTAAACAAATTGAAATATTATGAAACACAAATAATAATAAAAGATAAATTTATAACTAAGGATACGACTCAAATAAAAAGCATACACTACAAGAAAAGAGTAAAATTGTGACGGAATATTTGGAACAGAGAAGTCTGTTACAAATTGTCGCGGAATTTTGACGTATTTGTGACAGATTTATCTTATATAAATAAAAACTTTTAAAAGAATTTTTTAACCTACTAAAATTCTGATAGTGATGGATTTGTGACAGATTTGTAACAAATATTTAATATAAGTTTTGTGACAAAACATTTTCGTCACAAAATGATAGCAAATAAAAATAAATGAATATATATCGTCACAAAAATTATGACGGATTTACATTCCGTCTCAATTTAATAAAAAGACAATAAACTATAAAATCTTTAACTTAATGAACCATTTTTTCCGCGAAAATTTTAAAAAATATTAGATGACCTTTTATCTTTCCCCCAAAATTTGCAGCACTTTTAGTTTTCCCACCTTTAACTCATTTATTTCATTAGAAAATTATGGCTCTAGAGAGAAGTCAGAGAACTACAATGGGTGTTCTTCCTTTCTTCTACCTCTCACTCTTTCAACACTATAGTTGTGATTTTGAACTCATCTAAACTTTGATTCCGTTGCTGTATTGCTCATAGGTATGAATCTTTTCTTTTCATTTTATTTACAATGAACAATATTTTAATTCTTTATGCTCTTGCTGAGATTTGTCCCTATTTTTCTTGAATCGATGTTATAAAGTGAATAATTTTTAGGTTTTGATATTGGGTCCATTATACTCTTCACTATTATATAGCTTTTTTTTTATGGGTATTCATCAAATTATTAAATTGGATCCTTTACCTAACTGATTTGGGTGTAAGTTTTAATTTTTTTTTTATGTGTGTTGTATTCATATGGGTTACGGTAGATTTACACATACAACAAGCTTTAGTGGAGGCATGTTGCCATTAGATTTTGTCATTGATGTGCTAAAATTCACAACTTTTATGATGATTGATATCTTCTCTATAGTGTTGTTATTTTTTCAATTTTTTATATTTTTCTTGGACAGTAAACAAATTTGTAGTTGTCATTGCTGATCTAAGATTCATATGTATGGTTGACCTTCAATTTTGATGAATTGCATTCTCTTGTTGCATTTATTAGGTCCTGTTACGTAATAAATTCTTTTCCGAAAAATATTTTTGGTTATAGATTAGAACAATTTTTGGTTGGTTTTTGAAGGTGAATGTTTCAAATTTGAAGAAGTGGAATTTTTTCACTCATTTACAAAACTTCAACTTCTTTTTTTCAAGTCCAATGCATGTTCAAACACAATTTCAATTTTTCAACTTCAAGAATACTATTTTTTGTTTTCAAATGTCACTCTATTAATGACTAAACACCTATTTATTTGCTTGTTCCTAAAGAACAATGTAATTATGTATATTCTAAAGAGAAAAAAGAATCTTCATCAACTCGTACTTTTAATTTATTAGAAAATAATCTCTTTTACATCACTTCTCATCTCATTCTCTTTTGTTCTATAAACTTTTTCAGGTAGTTCGTGTATGTCTATTAGTTTCTGGAAGATTTCTACATTGGTGTTTCTATCATTGCTTAAGTTAGGTGAGAGAATAATTTACATCTTAAAGCATTTATTTTATGTGACCAAGTAGGATACAAAAACATATTATCACATTTGCTAAAGGTTAGTTTCTTCTTCGTAGTAATTAAATCACTAAAAAAGATATTAGTGTCATACGAGTAGATTGAAGCTTATAAATTGAATACATCTTTGGCATATCTGTTTTTACATGATCACCTTGACATGTGGTATTATTTAAAATAAAATAGTACACTATTTCTAGTATACATTTAAATTGTATAACACTAACTACTATAACTTTTGGTGATTAACTGATTGTTTATGATTTTGAATTCATTAGATTTTGCTACCTCTAGGTTCTAGTGTCATATAAAAATTAGTAGTCATCATGTAAGTTTTAACACATTTATTATTTGTGTCAGAGTATATTATTTGATGTTGCTGGGCCTTCTTATAATGGTAACGTGGACAACACAACATATATATGATATGCTCAAAGCATTGGAACAAGAGATTTGGACGAGAAATCCTCATGGACATACACAATTGTTTGTTGAATCTTAAGGCAGAACATCATTTTTGGGAAAGGTTGTATGATGAGTTATGTCAGTTTATATCAGAATTGATGCCAAGTGATAACAAAATGATTGATAGCTTCTATAGTATTAAAAGGCTAATGTGAGGATTAGGCTTGCCAGTCGAGAAGATTGATTGTTGCAAAAATGGATGTATGCTTTATTGGAGTGAGGATAGTGAAGTAATCAATTGCAAATAATTTGAAATGGCAACTCCATCACTTATTTTTGACACACATAATTTGATAAATAATTTTTAACTAAAGGACATAACAATGCGCATATAAATTGGTGGATATTTAAGTAGAAGAAAAATAAGCAGTTCAAGATGTGATTTTGTCCTTGAAAATAATGAATATTTAGTCTTTCGCTAATGTTTTTGGTCTATTGAGAAAAGATAAAAGTTTTCATCTCCGGGCATTTTATAATTGCTAACAAAAATCTACTAATTTTGTGGTGCTGACATGTGTCACTTCTTACTTCTATTATATGTAGATAGATTTTATGGATATATTTAATTAATAAATAGCAAATTACATTTCACACGCATATAAAAAAAATTCTTACTTTTCACGTTTTTTCTCTTCCCTAGTTTCAGTTTTTACAGCCTTCATTCATAATCCCCAAATCACCTTCATTATTTCCAAATCAAGTACATGTCTTAGTCGAATCCATACAATCACGGTCTCTTCACCCCTCAAATTCTTACAATCAACGATTTTGGAGGTTATTTGTGGTTTAGATTCGTCAAATATCTTCTGATTTCCATTTTTTTTCTCTTTTTTCTTTGAAGGTTTTATATAGGTATACGTTTATGTTATATTCTTAGGGTTGAAGTTGAAGGTTGTTTTCAATATTGCAATGTCGGAAATCAATACTCCAAGGAGGGTCACAAGAGGTACACATTATCTCGATAATGACTTGTGGGAATACCCTCGTTTGATTTGTGTATAAGTCAAATGCAATCACAAATTTCAGGTTGCATTGTTGCAATAGAGATAGAGAAGCAATTAAAGTTTCAAAATAACCCTGTAACATTGAATGAATGATGAATCTGAAAGGGTTGGACTTTGACAAAAATTGGGCTTAGAATTAAAGAATACACATTGGCTAATATTTTGAGCCTAATAGATATAAATAGATTTATTTAAGGGTGACTATCGGAGGTAATTAGTTTGTAATTTGTATCTAATTAGTGAAGTTTTTTCAGAAAATGTCACCTTACTATAATTAGAAACAATTTAACTTTAAAATGTTTCTTTTACCTTTAAGAAATGGTTTACCATCACGCAAATATATAAAGATTGTTTTAAACCACAAATTTTAAAATTCTTTCTTTTTTTCTTAAATACAATGTCAAATCAAATGGTGCCACATAAAATAGAATAAAGATAATATTTATTTTTTTTATAAAATGTAACTGTATTTATACAACATGTGAGATTTATTATGGTATCAGAGTTAATTGTCTTGAGTGTTCTATAGAAATTTTGAATTTGAAATCTGATTGTGGTCATAACTTTCTTTTAAAACACTCCACAATATGAGAGGGAAAAATGAGCTAAAAATATCTTGTAAGTTTTCAATTAAGAAAAAGGGACAAGTGGGCCCCCTTTTTCTTTTTCTTTATTTTTTATTTTTAATATTTATAAAAGGCGGAAGTCATCTACAGCCCCTTAAAGTTGTCCGCATATTTCACTTAGACAATTCAATTAGGACTATTACCTATTGAACACTTTTATCTATTCAAAACTTGTTCCTATTAGACATTTTTTTATAATCAACAAAAATTATAAAGTGTGTGTGATGCATTCCCGATGACATGGCAAAATAACTAATGGAAAGAGCACATATGGCAAGTGGGCCCAGAAATTATAGAAAAATGATTTTTAAATTAAAAAAATAAAATTTATTTGTATATATAAAAACATTGAATATAATATCTACCCCACCCCCTTTCTTCTTCATCTTCTTCCTTGTAACATTTTCTCCCCGCAACATTTCTTTTCTTAAATCACAAAACTCAATATCTTATTCGATTATTTACCGATTCAACTATAGTAACTTCATACCTAATATGTGAGAGGAAGATATAGAGAGTGACTTCGACAAGAGTGATGAAAAAGAAAATTTTGTTGACAGAGAATCATTTCAAAATCGACAGCAAAAGAGAAATCAAGAGATTTCAAATTAATTTTTTATCGAATTCTCTGATATTATTTTTTATAAATTAAATGGGTTTACATTTTAATTGGAATGGTGATGTTTGTTTAGATGTGGTCGGAAATGGAATTGGACGAACTTTGGCTAAACTTTTTACTCTAATGTCCAAAGATTTTATTTCTTTTTTTTTCAGATCTAATTAGTTAAATTTAAAAAAAAAAAAATAGACACAAATAGCAGTTAGTTTTACAAACCTAACGAAGAAGAAGACTAAAAGTGGGGAGATAGAGTGGGGTGGGTGACTCCAAAAAAATAAAATAAAACACGATTTCAAATATTTTCACGCGCCCAAACGAAAGTGAGAAACACTTTTTCTGTCATATCAGCATTTTGTGTTTAATAGATACATGTTTTGAATAATTTAAGTGCTCAATAGGTATTAGTCTTAGTTGAGTTGTCTAAGTGAAATATGCGGACAACTTTAAGGGATCGTAGATGACTTAAGCCTTAATAAAAGGACTAAACTAATAATTTTAAAACTTTATGACTAAAAATAGCATTTTTAAAATTTGATAATAGGGATTAACATATTCTCATTAGCTTTTTAAGTTTTTCTTTCCAAAGAAACGACGAGATGAAGGCAAATGTTCCAAACGAAAGAGAGCACTTTTTTTTTTTCAAATTTTTTGCTTCCTCATACAAGGTAAATTTTCATCTCCTTTCTATTTCAAAAGATTAAAACTAGAATTTCATAAAGAAGAAAATCATTATCAACTACCTATTATATTTTATTGTTTTCTTGCATTGCATTTATTCCGTTTGAACTTGAAATTAACTCAAAAGAGCTTTTTGATAAGTATAAAAATTATTTTAGGTTAATGAATTTAGTGAATCCAATTTAGTTGTTTCAACTGATAAATTTAGTAGTTGTCTGCACAACCGTTGAAGTTGTTTGTAGGAATAATTGGACATATCTGTCAGATACAAAAAATTTCAGCAACTGCCTGTTGTTGTCGAACGACTAGAGAAGTTGTCCCCACAACTACGGCAATTATTGTATAATTGTGTCCAGTTGTTCATCAACTAATTAGTAGTATGACAAATAATATAATTATTGGTGCTTAATAAGGCTGGGCACCGGACCGGGTTGGACCGGTACCGGTCTGGTACCATTCCGGTCCGGTAGTCTTCGGGACAGAACGGGACACCGTGAACCGGTACACGGGACGGAACGGTATCATGATTTGATACCGGTGTCCCGGTACCGGTTTATCCCGATTTATTCCGGTTCCGGTCTAATTTCGGTCCGATTCCGATTAATTAATTTTTATTAATTAATTTATATTTTATATTATAATTTATATATTGAAAATATATATATATATATATATATATATATATATAGATATTAGGTGAAGGCGTGCAGCAACTAACTTTCCCAACTTCCAAGTCCCATGCAGCAGCTTTTCTGAAAAGTCGCCTGCCACTCTTTACCCCCTACCCGCCGACCTGCCCCATCCCCAAGACCCCAACGGAAATAAATTCAAACGGTTATATTTTTCAATTCCAACATATAATCACAAATTCATAATTTCTAAAAACTATATATACTCCCTCTCTTTATATTTTTAATTACAATTTATATATTTACAATATTTAACAATTAGCAATCATCAATTTCTCTCAATTCTCAATCTTTCTCAAAGTTTCAGACTTTCAGTATTCAAGTTTCAAATTTCAATCATATTATTTTGAAATTATGAAGATTTCAATAATCATTTGGTGAATTTTGGAGTAGGAATCTTCTTCAAACTTGAAGTTTCGACATCAATTTTATAATCATTTGTTATTTACACAAACATTTGGTAACTTCGTTCCACTCTCTAATCTTATATTTATTTTTTGTATTTATTATTTGTAAGTTGTTCTTGTTATATTTTATTTGTTCTTGTTAAATTTCGTATTTTATAATTTATAATTTTATATCATGGAGTCTTCTAAAAAAAGTGGAGGTAAAAAAGGTATTGTACACGGAGTAAAAAATATGTTTACAAAAAATAAGAATGGTTCTAGTTCTTCTAAATCTAAATATCCTCTTGTTAGAATGAATACTGATGAATTTACTCATGTGAATGAAACTAGTTTTTCTCATCCCGGTCCTATAGAAATTAATTCGGATACTCCTATAATTCCTGAAGAGGTTTATGAAAGACATTATGGTAATTTTCAAGAAAATGAAGAAGCAGAAATTGATGAAGAAAATTTAGATGATACACCGACTAGTCCCGACCTCAATAGTACTGAAGTTCCACCTCAGGAGGACAATCCTCCGGTTGAAACTAGTCGTCCCCCTATTGTTCCAACTAGAGGTAAAACCAAGGTACAACGTACTTTAAAATCAAATGTGTCAAAATTTTGTTATTTGAATGAAGAAAAAACTTTTAGTATATGTAATATTTGTAAACAACATTTTAAATATACATTTGGTGGGAGTGGAGGTTCAACGGGGGGATTAAAAAAGCATTTGATGCAAAAAATAGTAAAGAGTGGTTTGCATATTTATTTTCTATTAATGTTTGTGAAAATTCTAGCATTGGGGCATCGGCTAGAGGGTCAAATATGGTTCAAGATGAATTAAATACTTCGAACCCAAGTGGTCCTCTTACACATCGAACATATAATAAGGATCGTGATCGTGAAAATTTTGCAAAAATGGTTGTTGTTTGTGGTTTACCTTTTAGCTTTGGAGAACATTTGGGTTTTATTGCATATATTCGTGATACATATAATCCTAGTTTTGAAGGTTTATCAAGAAGCATGGTAAAAAGAGATATTTTTGAATTTCAAGAAAAACATTGCGTGCCTATTTTGAAATAATGGATTGTAGAGTTTCTATTACTACTGATATGGGTCGTAGTCCTAATGGTTTTGATTATTTAACTGTTACTGCGCATTGGATTGATTATAATTGGAATTTACAAAAAAGAATTATCGGTTATAAAATTTGTCAACAGAAAAAAACTGGAATGTATATTGTTACTACTGTGTTGGAAATTTTAGATTTTTTCGGTCTTTGTGATAAAGTCATTAGTATTACTTTAGATAATGTTTCTGCTAATTTAAATGCTATTAATATGCTAGAACCTAGAATTTGTCCTATTAGTAAATATGCTTTTCATATTAGATGTGCTGCACATGTATTAAATTTGGTTGTTAGTGACGGTGTGAAATTATTTGAAAATAGTTGTGATAAAGTTGATAATGCTTGTTTTTATATTTTTCATATGCATAGTAGTAGTAGAATTAACCAATTTAAAGAGCTTTGTAATACATGCAAACTTCCGTTTAGAAAAGTTCCTAAACATGTAAAAACTAGATGGAATTCCTTTTATGATGTGCTTGAAGTTGCTTATACATATAGAGAACCTATTACTATGCAATTTAATAGTCATAATGCTTATCCTGAATTAAAACTTAATGATAGTGATTAGGATGAAGTAAATGAACTTAGAATATTTTTGAAATCATTTTATGATGCTACTAAAATTTTTTCTGGAATGTATTATCCTACTATTTCCGAAATTTTAATACATATATGTGAGATTTCATCTCTCTTTTCTGAATATAAAACAAATGAATTATTTGCTAGTGCTATTGAAGTTATGATTACAAAATTTAAGAAATATTTTTTTCCTATCCCTCAAATTTATTTAACTGCAATTCTTTTCAACCCTGAATATAAAGAATATGGTGCAAAAGCTTTAGTTGAATGCATTTATCAAAATTTAGATATTAAACCAGAAGAACAACCTGATTTGGTAACATGTCAAAATAGTATAAAATTACTTGCTAAAGAAATGTATGATAAATATTGTTCCTTAGATAATGTTGAAAATTCTCAAATGTCTATGCCTCGAGTAGGTGCCCATGGTAGAGTGAAACATAAACTTGGTCTTGACTCTTCTAATAAATGTGAATTTGTTAAATATCTTGAACAGGGTTCAGATAATATTACAAACGAGGAAGGTATACCACAACTACTGAACTGGTGGAGGGCTCGTGGAACTCAATTTCCAAAACTTAGTAGGATGGTGAAGGATGTGCTTGCAATTCAAGGATCATCAGTAGCTTCAGAGGCACTTTTCACGGCAAGATTTCAAATGGAGACCACGATATTCGTTAGCGAGATACGCTTTGGAGATATCGGTGCTTTTTAGAGATTGGATAAATGTTGAGCGTAGAAATCAAGGACTTCCAAAGTTAGATAGTCAATATGAACTTTTTATAGATTCAGCCATTGGATGTGGTAGTGACGATGGCATGGAACTTCAAGATCGTCAACGAGCTTTACCAAGGCCAGTAGTTGATTATGGTCAATCTATAGCTGAGATAGAGAAAGGCTTTACGGGACTATACAACTATTAGTATTATATTTGAGGCTTAGTTGAAACAGAACCCTTCCTAGAAGGTGCACAGTAAAGTATGCACTCTACTAATAGTTGTAAATTGTAATTGTAATTTGTAATACAAATTTAAATAAATTGGATTGATATTTTTTAAATTTGCATTTGTGTCATTGTTTTATCCTTATTTTTATTTATTTTTTAAAAATTACAAACTTAAGTTATTTAAATTACAAGTTATAAATATAACTTATAAGTTATAACATATTAACAACTTAACAAGTAAGAACTTATAAACTTCAAAAGATTCAAATCTTGAAATTTGAAAACTAAGCTAAAAAACTTTTTAAAAAAACTTTATTAAACTTAATAGGTAAAAATTTTAATATATATATATATATCTTTAAAATAAACTGAAGTAAAAACTAAAATTACATTATAAATTTCAAAACTATTAATTTAAAGTTTAAACTTAGAAAAATTATAAAAAAAAATTCATATTTTCGTAATTCAAAAAATCAAAATAACTAAATTTTTTTTTATCATTTTTTGAAATAGCTAGATGTGTCATTCCGTTTATCCCATCTCGTTCCATTCCGGTCCGTTCCAGTTCCATTCTGGTATATAGTGGGACGGGACAGAACCGAGTATTAGTCCCAGTAATTCCGGTCCGGTTCATCCCGGCACCGGTCAACAAACCGGTCAAACCGTCCTGTTCCGGTCCGGTACCGATTCGTT
This sequence comes from Solanum pinnatisectum, assembly GCA_035578085.1. Classification (NCBI taxonomy): domain Eukaryota; kingdom Viridiplantae; phylum Streptophyta; class Magnoliopsida; order Solanales; family Solanaceae; genus Solanum; species Solanum pinnatisectum. The sequence goes on from CM069087.1 coordinate 9,399,252, forward strand.
CCGGTTCGGTACCGATTCGTTCCGGTCCGTTGCGCACTCCTAGTGCTTAATGTACTACAAATATTATTTTCCTACTGATCCTATTCAGATAATTTTTAACTATTTTAGTATAGTTATAATGCATCAATATAAGAGAAAGAGAATTGAAACATCTTCATCCAATCCAGATGCTAGAGAAAATGCTGAGAGCTTAACTGGTACTAGAAAAAGAGATACTACACCATTTCAAAGTATCAGTGGATAACCATTTAGAGAAGAAAAGAGTGATGAAAATAGCAACAGCATTTTAGTGAGATGGAAAAAAGTAGTAAAAGCAGCAGTGACCAATCAGGTGAACAAAAATATGATGAGAATAGCAACAAAAATTCAAGCGGAGAAAAAAAGATGATGAAAGTGATAGAGATAAATCAAGTAGAGAGAAAAAGGTGATGAAAGCGATGGAGATAAATCAAATGGAGAAGAAAAAAGTGATGAAAGTGAATGTGAGCAATCAGATGAAAAAGAAGAAGAATGTATTGAATCCTCTCCAAATTATATCAAAATCATTTCTAATGATACGTACAAATTAGACTCACTTGAATGTGTCTGCGTCTTATGATTAAAAAGTCAATGCGAGAGTCGATTTCAAAGCTCAGCTTGTTTAGTCTAGTAAGATTCTAATCCCACAACATATTGAAAATGATTTTAAAAAAACTTGCTTTTGTCACGTTTTTAAGTTGGATAAAGATGTGTAGTATAACTTCCAATAAAGTTAGTACATGATTTTTGTCTTCATCGTATATTTTCTTAAAAGAAAAACGAGATTTGAAATGATTATAATGATTTGCCTTGTTTCGACATTAATGAATTCGCTATTATCATTGGACTTCGATGTCATTCTCTTCCACTTGTCAACAATTAGCGAAGATTGAAAAAAAATGTGAAATTTTGATTGATAAAGTGGGTAATTCTCCGGATGCTGCTGTACTCGTAGAAAAAAAGTATGATCCAAATTTGACCAAAAAGCAAAAGGTTGTTATTAGTATGATTTGATTTTTGCATTGTATATTCTGTTCAAAAAGTGCAGATAAAAAAAATGAAATTCATTGGTTAAAGATAGCGTCGAAAAAAATTGTGTTTGATTCAATTCCCATGGGGTCGAGTAAGCTTTGATCTTACCATTAGTTATCTTTTGAAAGAGCTAGATGAAAGACAAGAAGGGGGGGGGTGAATTAAAATTCCCTTCAGTCGACTTCCTGCTTTGGTCAGTCGACTCACCTGCACGTTAGGAAAACAGATATACAGAGATAGTAAAAGCAGTAAGTAAATGACACAGAGAGTTTATACTGGTTTGAAACACTGATATGGTGCCTACTTCCAGTTCCCTTAGGTTACAAGGGTTTACTTAAGAGCATGTTGAGAACTTGGGTGTTACAAAATGTTACAATTAAAGCCCTATTTGATATGCAAATCAGATCTTCTTCGTCGACACAACCTCTACTTGTATAACCTACATTTAGATCTTTTTTTCTCTTTTCTTTTCAATTGTTCACTCAAGTGTGTACAAAGTTTTATGAAAGATAAAAGAAGATTACAATATAAGTTCTAGTGAAGTGTGTAATTCACAACTATGGCTAAGAGAGGTTTATATAGGTTTGGAGGACTTTGCTCTTTTACGGAAACCCAATGGAGTTTGAATCAAGGATCTTTGATCAAGTCCTTGATTTTATTCTGATTGATTTGTTGAGTCATATCCATATCAGATATGTGCATGAGCAAATCAATTTATTCCTTTGTATGATGATCTTCTTATGGTCTTGAATCTTTGGTTGATCTCGTTAACTTGAATGCATCCCTTGATTTCGATTTCTTCCTTGTAGTCTTGGATGTTAACTAATCCTGTGTCTTGAAAGTATCCTTTGATTGATGCACATTATCTTTTTCCTTCCTTAGGTGATTTGTTCTGCAATCTTGAATATATTCTGCAATCTTGAATATATTTGATTGATTTCTCTAAATTCTGATTAATCATAACCTTCTTGATTGATTCTGGAATCTGATTGATTCTAGAGATCAAGACATATATTTATTCTGAAATCTCTTATTGATTATACAGATCAGGACATATCTTTATTTCTTATTTATGTTTTATGCTTGGTTTCCTTTCTTGTATATGTGTTTGCCTACAAAGAGTATGAGTGAATGTTGAAGTGTCATTTATCAAAATCAACACTAAGGAGTTAACAATATCCCTTTTTTGATAATGACAATAAAATTCACAATTTCAATATAGTAATCTGAGAGACAATGAAACTTCCCTAATGTTCATGTAGGAATTCGTTGGTCTTGTAACTCCCCCTGTCTGTAGGAATTCATTGGTTTCGTAGCTCCCCATGTCTATAAGACTCCTTTGTATGTGTTGGTTCCCTCTACCTTTATGGAAATTGTGGAAGCAAAGATGTTCTACCCCTTTGGCATAATCAAAAAGAAAGCAGGGCAAATAGGATAATAGTAGGACCAAAAATAGATAAAAACAGTGTAGAAGATAGGAGGATAACGAGTCCTCAATATGCAATCCAAACAATAAAAACTAGAGAGAGTGGAGTAGGAGATTTGAACCGTCACAGCAGGGTCGGTGTTGGAGGAGTTGACTCCACTCTTAAGAAAGTCAACTTGTTGACTGTGGAGATTACTTCCACTGTCAGGAGAAATACGGAGGTTTGCAGTGAAGAGGCGAACAGCTTTCTCGAAAAGTACAAGACCGCACAGAATGTTCTTTTGCTCGATTCCCCAGAAGCGTTGCATATCCTCAGGAGAGAGGGATCCTGAAGCATTAGGACGCGGCTTCTTTAGAGCCTTCTTTTAGGATTCTAACCTTGCTATCGGAGCAAAAGTTTCTTCGTAATCAATACCTTCCTTGTTTCTTTCAAATTGGGTTCAAGTTGAGACACGAGTGCAACAAATGCTTGTTTTCTCAATGAAGCTCTGGTCTGTATTGAGTCAGTTGCTTTACCCATAATGAAGTCGTTTGGATAGCTAGCACTGTGTCTCCATACCTGTCTTTTCGATTAGGCTAGTCAACTTCGATTCTGGACTAGTTGACTTCATTTCTGGAGTAGTCAACTCCTCTACTGTAATTTGATCAGAAGTGTTTGAGAGGTTCTCAGTGTTCAATGTTGGAGTAGTTTCATCATCTATAGACTCTACTTCCTGCATCTTTGGGTTAGTATCATTAAAAACAACATGAACAGATTCTTCAACATTTAAAGTACTTTTATTAAAAACTAGAATGCACGACTGATGAGTGCATCACCGAAGAATATACCTTCATCACTTTTTGGATCAAACTTACTCAAACTTGTCTTACCATTGTTATGAATGAAACATTTTGCATCCGAAAGGGTGAAAATAGCTAATATTAGGCTTCTTACCTCTCCATAGATCGTATGGAGTTAAAATAGGTCTAATGAGGCATCTGTTCAAAATATGGCATGCAATACTTACTACTTCAATCCAGAATTGATTAGGGAGATTTTGATCAAGAAGCATGGTTCTAGAGAACGATTTTTCCATTCTACCACCTTTTATGCTGATGTGATTTAGGAGATGAGAAATTTTGAGTGAATCCATTTTTATCACAGAATTCCTCAAATGCTTTATTCTTAAATTTTCCTCCATGAACTATGGAAATAAAATATCTTGCTTCTCTTTGTACTCTTATACAAAACAAGTATCCTTGACCTTGAATGAAGAACGAGTTTTCTCACCAAGTTGACAAGCGTCACATATATGGTCCTTTTCGAATTTTAACTTTGGAAGCCCAATGACTAGTTCAAGTTTGGACATTTTTTTAAAGTCATGCATGCTAGCGTGACCAAGTTTTCTATGCCATAGCCAAGATTTATTTGATACTGCAGTTAGACATGTAAGTGTTGGCAAGTCAACGTAGATATTATAATTACGATCTCCAACGATTGTGATATCCTTAGTCACATGTCTAATAGTGCAAGTTGTAGCATTGAATGAGAATTTGAATCCAACATCACATAGTTGACTGATGCTAAGCAGGTTGTGTTTAAGTCCCTCCACCAGGTATACTTCTGATATTTCACATGATGAGTTAAGAATGATTGATCCAACTCCTACTACTTCTCCTTTTGCATTGTCTCTAGTATGTGCATATCTTCCATCGTTTTTATTAAGAGTTTTGAAATTTTCTTTCTTTTCGCACATATGTCTGGAGCATCCACTATCTATTACCCACATTCCCTTTTTGTGGGTTCTTTTGGTCTGCTCCTACAAAACAAGTAGATTAATTTTTTTTGGTACCCAAGTATTTTTGGGTCCTTGAGGGTTAGGATTAACAACTTTTGGTCTCCACATCCATTTTTTAGAAGAAAATTTCCTACAGTTAAAAGACTTGTCACCAATGTCACCATAAGTATAACAAGAGAAATTAACAGAATTTTCAGCAGAATGATAAGAAAAATTAGATATAGATCTATTGATTCTGTTGAAACTTTGATTAGGAGATATTTTCCTGTTGAAAGCAGTTCTGTTAGATCTGACAAAGCTATGATAGGAGATTTCAGCTGTATTTTTACTTCTTCCAGTTGTTCTGCTAGTAAGTTGACTTCAATCTGACTTGCTTTAAGAAGAATCTGTCAGTCTTTCTTTTCTTGAGCAATTTTATTGTATTCATCAATTACTTTTTGTAACTCATCAGTAACCATGTCCAAAGAGTCTTGTAAGTCATTACAGTTAGGACAGTAAAAAGACCTTACCTCACTTGTTTCACCTAGTGACATGAAACATATGTTGGCAGTTTCATCATGATTATCTTCATATGTTTCTCCTTGATCCCAGGCTTCGAGAGTTTTTGGATCTTCATTTCTTAGATTATTTCTCCTTCTCTGGTCTGAGTATTTTTGTTTGATATATCCTGGTTTTCCACAGTAGTAGCAACGATCATCATTCCTTTCATTATTCTTAAAATCCTGTTGGGGTCTCTGTCTTTTTTGTCTAAGAATTTGTCTCACTCCTCGATTTATGAGAGTCATTCCTTCGTCTTGATATTTATCACCTTCTTCTCCAACTTCAAATGTCTCAGCAGTAAAGGCCACAATTTTCTTTTTATCATATTTGATGTACCTATTAATATGGTATTGCTCATAGGCCATCAGGTTGCCTCGAAGTTCATCATATGTCATTTTTTGTAGATCTCCATATTCAAGAATAGCAGCTTTAGTTTCCCAAGCTTTGGAAAGACTTCTGACGAGTTTTCTAACTTGTAGCCCATTTGAGTATACCATTCCAAGAGATTTGAGTTTGCAAACAATTTTGCTAAATCTCGAGAATATGTCTTCTATGTTTTCATCTTCGGCCATTTTGAATAATTCATATTCATTGACTAGTGAACTGATCCGAGCTTCCTTTACCTTAATGGTTCCTTCATAAGTTACCTTTAGTTTGTCCCACATTTCTTTTGCAGTTTCACATGTTGATATTTTGTCGTATTCAACTTCACTCACTGCACAATATAACAAATTTATAGCTCTAGCATTAGTTTGAATTACCTCTTGTTGCTCCTTTGTGATATCGAAGGATTCGGGATCAAATGGCTTCTCAGTGCCATCTTTTCGGTTAGTTCAGGAATAGGCTTTGGACCCTTCTTGATCACAATCCATGCTTGATGGTCATTTGAAGAGACAAAGATTCTGAATTTCTATTTCCAGTGGGAGTAATATTGGCCGCTAAAATATGGTGGTCAAGTTGAGGAATGTCCATCTTGAAGTAGAGCACTAGGAATCTGATAGTATGTCATTGGATCTTTACTTACGTATGGTTAAATAATTTACTAGTGAGACCTGCTCTGATACCAATTGAAAGTCAAGAATGGGGGGGGGGGGTGAATTAAAATTCCCTTCAGTCGACTTTCTGCTCTGGTCAGTCGACTCACCTGCGTTAGTAAAATAGATATACAGAGATAGTAAAAGCAATAAGTAAATGACACATAGAGTTTATATTGGTTCGTAACACCGATGTGGTGCCTACTTCTAGTCCCCTTGGGTTACAAGGGTTTCCTTAAGAGCATGTTGAGAACTTGGGTGTTACAGAATGTTACAATTGAGAGCCCCGTCTGATATGCAAATCAGATCTTCTTCTTCGACACAACCTCTACTTGTATAACCTACACTCAGATCTTTCTTTCTCTTTTCTTTTCAATTGTTTACTCAAGTGTGTCAAAGTTTTATGAAAGATAAAAGAAGATTACAATATAAGTTCAAGTGAAGTGTGTACTTCACAACTATGGCTAAGAGAGGTTTATATAGGTTTGGAGGACTTCGCTCTTTTACGGAAACCAAGAAAGTATGAATCAAGGATCTTTGATTAAGTCCTTGATTTTATTCTGATTGATTTGTTGAGTCATGTCCATATCAGATATGTGCATGAGCAAATCGATTTATTCCTTTGTATGATGATCTTCTTATGGTCTTGAATCTTTGGCTAATCTCGTTAACTTGAATGCATCCCTTGATTTCGATTTCTTCCTTGTAGTCTTGGATGTTAACTGATTTTGTTGTCTTGAAAGTATCCTTTGATTGATGCACATTATCTTTTTCCTTCCTTAGGTGATTTGTTCTGCAATCTTGAATATATTTGATTGATTTCTGAAATCTTTGATTGATCATGATCTGCTTGATTTATTCTGGAATCTGATTGATTCTAGATATCAAGACATATCATTATTCTGGAATCTCTGATTGATTCTACAAATCAGGACATATCTTTATTTCTTTTTTATGCTTTATGCTTGGTTTCTTTTCTTGTTGATGTGTTAGTGAATATTTAAGTATCATTTATCAAAATCAACGCTAAGGAGTTAACACTAGATTCAACCAAATCTAGGTATAATCTTCATGGCTTTCTTTGGATATTCGCCGTAAGTAATTAAATTTGTGTTTTCATTGTATGATTTTTAGTTAAATCATTATTTAAATTTATTATGTATAATTAGATGCTTTTAATATTATATTATAGTCTTGGGGTTTTGGAGCTATTCCGGCAATTTAACGATTTGCCAAGGAATTTTCATCTGAAAGAACAATTCTTGATAGTTGCAACACCTGCTTATGAGATGAATGTTAATTCTATTTATAAGAAAAAAGAACAAGAAAGATTATATCTACATAAAATCAAATGTGTTATGCAATAATTAAACAACAGTTGTAATTATTGGACAACAGAACTTGTTGTTTCCACAACTACTTCAGTTTTCCAACAATAGCAGTAGTTATTCCCACAATTACATACAACTGAAGTAAGAAATATAGAGGCAAAAGTGTAAAAGTTAAAAGCTTGGGACTATTGAGAAAACATCTTCTCTAATTAATATTATTTATTTATTTGTCACTTCTACTTTGTACTTAAGACTTAAAGGACTCCCACCCAATCTTTCACGATTAAATTTTCGGTCTTTAATCCTTCATCCAGATGACGAAGAAAAAATCATAATTTTCACTTTGTCCTAACTCAATGTTGCATTACCGTAGTAATAGTGGTACCAAGACCTTTAGTGTCTAGGTGAATTTTAGCATCGAGTACCTATGATAGATATTTTTTGTCAAAAATATCAAGTGCCACGAACTTCAATTTTGACAAATTTGATGAAAACTATCATAAAAATAGTTAAATTAGACTAAAATAATATAATTTTAACCATTGAAAATTAAGAATAAAATATACACTACTCTTTAGTAAGAAATTTATATCCATTAATTAATGAAGTATACTAGCACCTTATATTATTTAGAGAACATAAAAACTGAAAATATGTAAATGTATACTTGTGTTAAGAATATGAAAATAGAAATAGTTATATCATCGAAACAGACCTTATAAAAATTATCGTGTTGATAATAGGGGTGTGCAGTTTTTCGGTTTGGTTTTATACTATTTGATTTGAGTTTTTCGATTTTTGGTTTTGAAGAAGTGTAACCAAATCCGAACCAAAATAAATTTGATTTAGTTTGATTTTTCTCATTTTGATTTGGATTTTTAAAGTTCGATTAATCGGTTATGTTAATTACATAACAAAGTTATATTTGCAATATATATATATACTAGAGAGGGATGACCCGTGCCCAACATGATAAATCTATTTTCCAAAAATAATTTATTTAAGTTATATTTTTGTATTAGTAAAGAAGGATGATCACGTTAGGAATAAAGTATATCATCTATTTTCCAAACATAATTTATTTAAGTTATATTTTTGTATTAGTAAAGAAGGATGATCACGTTAGGAATAAAGTATATCATTCAATCTGCAAATTATATGCAACACCAAATCATAGATAAAATAGAAGACGTTAAATGTTGACACAACTCAAAAAATTGTTATCTAAATTATTGAACATTAACCTTAGTTTAAGCAAAATTAAAAATAATGATACAGAGAAATGGAGTGCATGATCTGCCAAACCCGATTTGCCATTAGCCTTGCTCTTAATATTAATGATTTGAGTTGTCTCTTTCCAGATAAAAACAATCTAGCTTTACTACTCTAGACCTAAGATTTGCAATTCAATAAATCAAAAGTCGAACAACAATTTATTTAAGCAAAGCCTATCCCATGGCCATAGGTACAATCACAAAAATGTGAAAACTTCTTCATTGCATATTATTATCTCAAATAATTCATACATATACCTCATTAAGTGGATGAAAATGAAGAAGTGCTGCCACATGCTATGGAAATTCCCTCGTAGAGTTACTATTTTTTTTGGTTGCAAACCCAACCTTTTTATTTCATAAAGAAAGATAAGAAGGGATGAGATTAATTCCCAAACCTTTTCCTAGTTACAAAAAGGATGAATATTCAGCAATATACATAATAATCCCTATTCTAGAGTTGGTGACTATAAAAAAATCTATAGCTATGTTGGAGGACACCACCAAAAACATATTAGGGGCTAAAAAATTTAAGCAAAAGGATTAGCATAACCTATACAAAAGTGAACTGCTTGTCATGAGTTTTAATTCTAAAAGTTGGAACTTGGTCTGAGTCATTCTTCAGGGGAGCTTTGGCTTTGGTAGAGTCAGAGCTTGTGTGAAGAAAATCTTCTCCTTTTGATTCTCTCCAAAATTAGCCATGAAATCTGCAAAATAGTTGGTCTTCCAATAACAATGGGCAAAACAATAATCTCTTTGTTTGTCCTTAGCCATTAATAGTCACACTATTTATGATCATCCCCTTTATCTCAGAATTGTTTTCAATCATTATTATAAATATGATTAAATTATCTACTGCAAAAATAACAAAAGAAATTTAGGTCACTTGCAAAGTTGAATCTAGGGGTGAAGTGTTTTCAAGTTTTGTATCCCAATACTAAAACTGTAACTTTTATCCAAGAACAACTGCTAATACTATATACAACACCATAATCTGTCACTAATCATTATCAGTACACCAAACAGAACACTATGTTTCTTTTTGAAGAAAAGGGGGCAAAATTTTGAAGAGCCTGAAAAAAGTCTGTGTACCTGAAGGCTTGAAATTTAAGAGAACCTGAAATTAACCCTTCCCATAGTTTAGCCTGCTTGTTGTTCTGTCTCTAGACCTTCATTGTTTTCTGCCACCTTAGCTTAGTTGAGGTGTAATTATTAAAGCGAGCAAGGATCCAAAATTACTAATTGAAAAGTATATCAAATGTCTTTGAATTGTGAAGGAGTTACATCCATAAGAACTCGAAATAAAAGTAGGTGACCTCATCCGTTGTTATGCCAGAATACTATTTTGCTTCCATCATCTAAAACAAAGAGTACATTAGTTCAAAAAGATCCACATTCTTCTTATATGTTTCTATACATTATTTTCATATGGCTCTATAAACTTATTTATGCACCATTCACCTTTTTTACCCCATACTTTTATATTCACCCTTCTCTAAAGTGCCTCTTCTTTCACAATATATCTCCATAACCACTTCAATAGTAAACTACCATTTCTCACTGTTATTCTATTTATTTCTAAATCTACGATTTTCTTCTCCAATGTGGCAGTGTCCCACTTTATTAGATGTATCAATTGATTTTCTTCAGCTTTTAATCCTTTTTTTTCCTTCTCATTTATTCAATTTTTGTGCTACTTTTATAGTACTGAGGGAGAGTTATCACACAATATTTGTTCCAATAATGGTAGCATACAGTCAAGTCATTAGACAAAGTCGATATATGCAACACAAAAAAAACCATTACATACATGCAAAGGTATAATCAAAGAAAATCGAAGATGTGATCCGTTGAACTTCGATCTAACCAAATTTGAACATAATACTCAAAAGGAAAGGAATACAAACAAATGAAATTACTACCATCACCTGTTACTTTGCCGCTATCGCCTTCCAATGATACTCATAGATTTACCCACAAATGTTAGTGAATTGAAAAATTAAGAAGTGTGAAAGTAATTGAGCAGCAACCGAGAAAGAGGGGAAAATAAAGGGAAAAAAAGGAGGTATGAGCAAGATTGATTGAAAAAACATATCTAGAGCTTGAACACACAGCAACAAAAGTGCAAACATCCTTGAAACTCGAGAGCAAGAACAGTAGCGAGGAGAAATCCACTGAAAGTAAAAAGAAAGAAAGGAACCTACGAAAATTCAATTACATTCATACCTTTAGCGTGTGAAAGACATAACAGCCAACATGATGAACCACTTTCCTTGCTGCAGCAAAAGAAGGAAAAAAATCAAGTACTCCATATAAAATGACTCAAGACAAACATCAAATATTGCGGGTCCACAATCCACTTCTAAATTTCAGTCATTTTTATAGCTTAAATTTTGCCACATGACGATGTAATTATGCAGTAATTAGATAATAACAAAGACAAAATTAATCAAAGAGACATAACGCATATGTAGATCAAGTAAAATAACTAAAACATGTACTTGAAATTCTAGCAAGAAATTATATTCAAAAACAATAAGAAAGTAAAAAATACACAAAATATACCAAATTAGTAGCGATAATAATAAAGCAAGATCAGAAAAAATCCGTTCAATTCTTACCAAACAATAGCCTGAATCTCGGAGGTTTGTCAGTGAAGAAAAAAGATGTTAAGGCATGGTCATTCTTGATATCTAAAATTTTTGTGAGACAGTCTAACTTCTGCACTAATTAATTGTCTATATAGAGATTAAATTCACCAAATAAATGCAATGCATGTGCAAATCAAGCAGTTAGTAACATACATGTAGAAATCTTTAGCTAGAAACTATATTCAAAACAGTAGAAAACTAAGGTCCACATACCAAATTGTGATTACTTTTAATTACTGAATCTCAAAGAACTGAAGAGACCATCAAGCATGACCTCGTAAGAACTAATAAGAGCAAACAAAAATGAGACTTAAACAAAAAGGTAGATGTGTGTCTAAGAAGAAACAAATCATGGGACTGCAATTAAAGTGCGATACACGTGTCTACTTGAGAAGCTAAAAAAATTAAATCGTTGATAACACAACTTACGTAACTTTGTGTACAATTATGTGATGCAGAGTTCGTCCCATGTTTGTTTCATGATATCGAGCTTGTCCCAATTTGTAGATGTAGATGAAGTTAAGCCCATGAGTCATCCGTCTTCTCTCCCTCGATATGTAGTTTTTCTTTTTTAGAAGAAAATCAATGGGAGCAAAACTCAACATGTGTAACTATTTCACATTTCAATAAGCTATAGAGAGTAAATGCTGAATCTCTGACATTCTAATACTTCTAAAGTACAAAATCAGCACAATGCAACAACCAAAAGGATTTCATTCATCTGATGAAGTGATGGCAAAATATAAAAATGCTTGCTGGAAGAAAAAGAATAACAGATCCCAACTTATCATTATCATACAACATCAGCAAAACGGGCATTTTAACTCTGATATTACCAAAAATCAGAATGCAAGGTATTTGCTGGAAGGAAAAAATAACAACATTCAACCTATCAGTATTACATAGCACCTGCAAGGCAAATATTTAAACTATGATATTACAAAACGACAGAATGAATGGAAATATAGAATTGGTAGACGATGGAATGACAAACAGGAAGGAGTAATGATACGTAACATTCAGAAATAACTAAACTTCCTACCTCTTTAGTGTTCCATAATCATCCATATTTCTGTTTTGCTCCTGATTTAGAAAGTACCTTGTTTTAAGTTTCAAAGATAATGCGGAATCACTGTCAAAGGGTCAAGGGTAAGTATATTTGTCGATTTTGTGCCACACATGTTATATGTAGCCACTTGTATAGTATTTTTGTTGGACCCATGTAGTAGCCACATGTATAGTATTACAAAGATAATGCAGAAGATAATGTACATAACAATTATACCTAAGCTATGAAATTCACAACAAAATTGGATGTGAAGGAATGTTAATATGAAGTCTAAACTACATACTACAAGGGCCCTTAGACATCATGAATACTTTTGGATGTATTCAAGAGAACATCAAAATGGTGGTGGTCATATGATATTAAACTGTTTTTGCATATTATGCTAATTCTCCATTATAATGCTTAATTAGTTAGTAAAGCTAAAATGTTTCTGATCACGACAACCTGGCACATTGACGTTCCTTAAGATGTTGCTTTTTCTGACAGATGGAGAAATAATTTTCAATTAATCCTAATAATTATTTGTTCATCCATAACGGAGATTAATACCCCAAGAATTTGTAGGAGCAATAAAACATCTTTCCTTTTCTTAATTAGATTTAGAATGTATACTATAGAGAATTTACTTGAAATAGTCGTACGCAGAATACATAAAAGTTTAGATTGAACGATAAAGAAGACAAATCAAACGAGATAGAAAGACTTCGAGGGAGTAGTAGCCAAGGAAGCAAGAGCCAGCATTTTATCCATCGTGTACTAAAAATTGTGAACATATTAATTTCTGGTTGACCAATGACAAAGTGTATGGAGGAAGAATAGAAGAAAAGCATCATTGGTTGCCAGTCCTTGCACCAATAATGTTGGAAATGGATCTCTTCAATTTTTTCTGAAGATTCAGATTCAACTCTTGTTACTTTCTTCTCTTCGTCTTTCAAAATCAGATTTTGAAATTTGATGTTCTTCTCCAAACTTTCACGCTCTCGAGTTATGTCCACAATTTGGACTTTGCAAGTCCAATCAAGAGTATCAGTTGCTATTCAATCGATATTGAATCTTAGTACCATATGTCCACCCAGGATATTATAACAACAATATGGGTAGGAAGAGTTAGAGAGCAACACCAATTAGAGTTCTCTTCAATTTGTGATATATTAAACTAAGACACACATTCTTTTGTTAATGTCGAAGCTCTTACACATTGACAATCAAAAACAAAGTGTTGTATGCATATTCTAAACATGCATAAAAAAATTTTGTCAACTGCTAAGGTCTCGATAATGACAATGTATACATACAACAAAAATATATTTGGATAGTTGCAGCAAGAAGAGAAAGAGGCATTTGTTCATAGACATAACAGGAGGAGAAGAAGAGCACAACAAACACAACAGACCAACAATGAAGAGAAGTTATTATTTAATGCATGCAACAGAATTATAACCCACATACCAATACGGAGCAGGAAGAATTGCAAAAATTATACCCACAAAAAGGTGATTACCAACAAATGAGTGACATTAAGTTGAGAAAGATTTCACCAACAAACATGAAAAAAGAAAGGACAAACATTTAAACAGAGAAGATCAGAATTTCCTAGACCAGCAATGAAGTGCAATAAGCAGAAAATTTGAGTAGAAATTTCTATAAATGTACAGTTAAAGAAGGAGAAAAGTTCATTTAGGCATACTATCAAACACTTTTGGTACAGTGAAGAGCAAAGGTAAGTAATGACATGCAACTCAAACTGAGAAATCAAGAAGGAGAAAAAAAAATCAATTTGAGCAATGATGAAAGCTACAAAATCAAAACACACAATGAACTTTGAACACACGATTGAATGAAAAATCAGAGAACTTTGCTTAAAATCCCAAAGATCCACATGCAAAGATTATACATTCAAATCAAAAATTTATTGCATCTATATTTGTCAGATTCAAAATCCGTCCTTTATATTTACTAATAAAGAACCAATTTATTGCATTTATTTATTTATAAATTTATTATTCCTATATTTCTCAAAGGGTGATAGAACTCACCAAAAATAAGAAAATCTAATCACGATAAGAGATTGAGATACAAGATTTTGAGAATTGCGAGAAGAGCTTGTGATGAAGTTTATGTCTTCGTAACTTTAAAGCATGTGTTTGCCTCATTATCACATAAAAAAAAGTATGCAATTTGTTCTGCAAATGCAAATTAAATCAAGAGATAAAAATTAGAAGGAAAACCCCATAAATTTATAATTAGAATGAAAAATTACCTTCAATTTCGGTAGTCAAATATGAAATTTCATCACCAAATTGATGCATCAATTCGAAATCGAATCACTCTTCTCTAATTTTCCATCAATTGCTCTTCCTCCATCTCTAAGTTCTTCTCCGGAAAGTGTGTGAATGAGGAGAATAAAAAATAGAAAAAGTAGAAGAAAGAAAGAACCAAAGCAAGATAATTGAAAACTGGAAAAAGGTAGAAGGACACGTGTAGTACATGTGTTTATTTTCTAGTGAATTAGACTCAAATGGTGTAGTACAAGTTTCGATGCAATTGGTACAACTATCTAAAGCTGTGTTGCTACTCTATCTTGTTGGCTTACATATAAGGGTAATATATATATATATATATATATATATATATATATATATATATATATATATATATATCGGTTTTTTCGATTTTATGATTTTCATTTTTTCTAAATTTGAAACCAAATAAAGTCAATTATAAATTCAAAACCAAATCAAAAATCCAAAAAACCAATCCAAATTAGAATTTGATTTGATTGGGGTTGATTTTAGGAATTCATAAGATAGAAGTGTATTTGTTAGACATTTATTATAAGCCTTCAAAGTCATAGAGGAAATTTTCTATGTCATAAAGAAATCTTAATGTCATGAATAGTGAATTTGTTACATGACATCCACAATTTTTATTTACAACAGTAAACAAATAATAAAAATGTAATCAAATGGTATCTCTAATTAAAAAATGAAAAAATAGATAAAAATGATAAATGAAAAAAGAACAAAATTAAAAAATAAAAATGAAAAATGAAAAAAGAACAAAATAATTACTAAAAGGACAAAAACAATAAATGAGAAAAGAACAAAAATAATTAATGATAGTACGAAAAACTAGGGCTTGGGCGTGAATTGGGCCTAGAATAAAGAAAACGCGTTAGGTGATATGTTTGAGCCGCATAGACAAAATGGAGATATCTAAGAATGGACTATTGGAGAGTAATTAGTTTGTATTTTATGTCTAATTAATGTAATTTTCTCAGAAGAATATCACTTACTTTAACTAGAAATAATTTAACTTTGATTTTCTCTTTTGCTTTTAATGAAACGATTCACTGTCATACAAATATATAAAGATTATTTTAGACCACAATTTTAAAAGTCTTCCTTTTCAAAAAAAAAAAATACAATGTCTAATCAAATAGTCCCACATCAAATAAAATGAAGTACCCTTTTTTTTTTTACAAAATGTAACTATATTTATAAGTGTGAGATTCATTATAGTATCAGAGCTAAAGTCTTGAGTGTTCTATGAAAAATTTGAATTTTTAAAGAATCAGAAGAGTGCATCTTCAAATGAATGGATATAAGCAAAATTAGCTATTGTAATTATAAAAATAAGGAAAAATTATATGAAATAGCAAACTATTAATTCAAATTAATGTTATGGCCATAGTTTATTTATTTGTAATTCGCAGCAAATGTCCCCTTTTTTTACTTCTGATTCGGTATACAATTAGTCATTTTTCGGTATACAATTACCCATTCGATATACAAATGTATAAAATGTGTTTGTGTTTGTGTTTGTATAAAGCGAGAGAAAAGTGTATATACAAATACAAATACATATATTTTCATCTTATACACTTATAATTATACAAATACAGATCTTATTATACAAATTACAATGTATAAATGAATTTATACAAAACTGAACAATTTATATATAAATTGGATGTATCTAGCGAATTATACAAATCAAAAGCTCCATATCAAACATAAAATTTGTTATAGAGCGCAATTATGCAAACTATAGTTATGACATACAAATATAATTTTTATATTTGCTATATATGAAAGTTGCTCTAAAAATAATGGGCCAGAGAAGCACCGGAGTGATGAAACTAATTTTATAGGCAAAACTATCAAAGATTATTTAAATTCAAACTAAGAATAAATAATGTGAAACAAAGTGAAAAAAAAAACATATTTTTTTATGTCAAAAATAATCCAACTCAAACGTGTAAGAATAATGATATATCTTTGTCGGACTTAACTCAACTCCTTTATAACAAGAAGCCAAATTCAGATCACAACTTTATAACTTAAAATATTTGTTCTAATTTATTTCCCTCACTATCACTTGTTTGTTGCTAACTCTTCAAGTTTACTCTTAACTTATAGTAAGAAGAATTTAGCTCTAAGCCTTTCACCCCCTTCAAAGTAACTTCTAGCTTGAAACAATATTTACTCCAGCTTATAATCTCAAAAGTGGATAAAGATCACAACTCCATAACCTAATATATGAACTAGGATTGAACTTAACGTTTAAAACTCAACGTAACTTGACTGAATCAATACGTCGTCAAACGTGTTCCTCTGCATTTTCCTTGTTTCAGATTTGCACACTCAAATGCTCACAGTTCTCTTTTGTTCTTGTATTTGGACGTGCAATGTAAACGTGGTCTAAAATGGGGGTTGTGAAAGAGGAGGGTTGTGATGCACGAAAAACTGGAAACCAGAATCTATTATCTAAAGACGCTCGATCTGGAGGTCTATGTATTATCAGTAATGCTACATCAACAATAAATTATGCCATAGATTTGAAACATTATTCTTTGAGAAATTTGCTTATGAAATTGGACTAGCTTACAATGATTTCAATCAACTACGAAGTTTCATCATTCATAATTCTCCATGGGTAGTTTGGTATGATGTAACGTAATCTATCAAATACTTTCACAGATGCAACGTAATAACTAGTTTAACGAAAAACAAATTAATGAATGAAATTGGAATACTGAGAAACTTGATCAATAAACTTGGAGCAAGTCTGAAAAACCTCCTAGTTAGTGACCAATCTCAGAGATTATTACAAACTTTTGGGAATTTCCAAAGTAGAAGTGATTGTTCTTTTATCAAATATTATTTCACCAAGCATTATACAATTTAAATTTACCAATCAACAAGCTGGGAGTTCTAGAAATGCAGAGTAGGAAAAATGGGGAAATGAAGAACGAAAAACAGAACCAACTACTATAAAGTTACACCTGTAAACATAAATGGAATACCTCTACTAATAAAAGAGCTACGAGCCGTGCAGATGCCCCAATTGCAGCTGCAAGCAAAATCAAGCTTTCCCAGGTTCACTCTTTGCTTTTGGTAAATATGCTTCTTCTCTATTCATCAGTAACACATCCCAGAGAAGCGGACTGCACGTTTTTAATATACTGCAAGAAATATAATAAGTATGTCAGACATTACAACGTGTGCATTCAATAACTCTCCATTGTCAAGTATTCCTGTACCTTGAAGAGAACCCCTCGGTCAGCCTTATATGCAGGGGGTGTCCAATTCTTTCTACGCTGTTCCAACACCTCGTCTGATAACTTAACATCCATTTTCTTTTTCTGAATGTCGATTGTTATTATGTCTCCATTTTGAACAAGACCAATTGGACCTCCTTCCTGGTATAAGTTTGAATTGCGTGATTCTCAATGACAATAAAACAAGATTGTACAGATTCCTCTATGTTATAATGCATGTTTATGTTCTAAAACTGTTATCACCACGACTCCACGGAATCCATAGTTGCATCAACAACACATTTTTCATACAACGAAATACATTATTAACACTTAATAAATTAGACAAGTCATGTCTGCATGAGCACACTCAAACTAGGTGTGTGTGTGTGTGGTGGTGGGGAAGAGGGGGTGCACATGAGAAAACAAACCAGGAAAAATCTGGCTACTAAACCACTGGTCCTCCTCTTAAAACACATCACATTTGGTAACTCAAAATGGGAACATTGGTGAAGAAAATTTGGCAACTTTTCACTGGCACTTTTACAAGTAAAACTCTTAACTGCATTATGCAACGTGCTTCTATTGTGGTTATACAATAAATGCATTAGGGGAGATGCTCATAGCGTCTGGCATCTTCTTTTATTTTTTGTTTTACAACAAGAAAGTCCCGATGGCCAAACGGTCGAAACTTGTTGGATAATGCACCCCCACCCCCCCGCCCCCCCCCCCCCCAAAAAAAAAAAAACCTTCCTGCCCTCTTCCACTTAAAAGTTAAATGTCATGCCTTTGTCTGCAGCAGGGTTCTAACATGTAATGTGCGCCTAATCAAGGGTTGGATCCATTTTAACCCATTTTAGAGATTATTCACATATCCAGAATATTAAGGTGGCTCACAAGCTCCTGAAGGCTGCAAACTACAAGCTATAATGGTCAACCAAACAACATAGTGAAAGCAATATGAATGGAGGAAAGGAACAAATTCTACATGATGTAGAAGATGCAACAAGTTCAGAAACAAAAGTTAATGCACCTGTGCTTCAGGACATATATGCCCCACAACGTATCCATGAGAACCTCCAGAAAATCTTCCATCAGTAAGTAAAGCAACATCCTATTGTTCAAAACAGAACCAAATAAACATTCAGCAAGGCAGAGTACACCAAAGGGCACAAGTTAAGGTCATGAAATAAAGTCAAAATGACATACTAATAGAGCTACCATAAGAAATACATGTCAATTATCAATTTTGACTATAACAAAAATACAATAGACAAGGAAGAGAGATCTCCCATTACGTACCTTCCCAAGACCTGCACCCATAATTGCACTTGTGGGTGTCAGCATTTCAGCCATACCTGGTCCTCCCTTAGGTCCCTCTCCTCTAATGACTACAACTTTTCCCTGAAATATTGTGCACAGATAAGATGTCTAGATACCTAATACCCAACAACACATGGGAACTGCCCAAACAATTGCAGCCAGTTACTATTCAACAAAAGAAAATGACTATTACTAATAACTGACAAGAGAACTCGGAATAAATCCATGCTTAAAAGATACTTTGCTATTAGGCAAATCCAAGCGAAGTCTACGAGTCCAAAGTATCTACTTTACCTATCTGAAGTCCCAACAAGATGTGTTTAATTACAGCAACTCATCCAAATTAATTAAAAACAAAATTACTGCAGAGAGATACAAGAAGACAAATAAACAAAGCCGGGATTCCATCTCTTCTTCTTTGAGGCCTTGTCAAACACCTAATTACACTTAGTCTCCTCGACCCATTCCCTAGTTTATCAGGATTGAAGAAAATGAAAAAAGATGGAAAAAGGATTAACTGGCTTGCCTTAAAACTCAAAGGATCTTCTGAGATAGCCGCAAGCATAGCCTCCTCTCCTTCAAACACTAAGGCGGGGCCTGATGAACAAGTTCCCGTAGTTATTTATATATTCAAGAAGCATATAAACAGTGTCCACAGACACCAAAAATTAAATATTGAAGAAAGACAATGTACCAGAAAAGTATAGCCCTTCTTTTCCAGTGATCTTTGCCACACTCCCCTCTGGTGCAAGATTCCCATATAATATCTGGATGTGGCCTGTTTCTTTGATGGGGTTTGATAGTGGTCTTATAATTTGCTAGAAGAAAAAGAAAGATGGACAAAATTGAGTATCTATAGCTTTGCATTCCTAATTCACTCAGGAGCAGAAGACCTATGACAAAATTACTGCAGCACATGGGAAGAAGCCACATTGGTAAAAAGACCTACCTGACCTTCAGCTAAAGAAGGAAATAGCTTTGCATTTTCAGCCAGAGTCTTTCCTGTGACTGCAAATCAAAAGCAAGTGAAATGAGTGCCACCAATTATTAGATAACCAGTACAAGAAAATATCTCCTAATCGTCAAAGTGCATACCAGTCATACAGTCCCCATCCATATACCCAAGCTCCAACAGGTGGCGGATGACTGCGGGTGTACCTCCAATCTAAATGATTAAGCTCGTCAATTGATCAGAACAAAATCAACAGCAGTGAATGCCCATGTAACCAAAACTAAAAATGAATTGGCAAACGTAGTATTGAACAAACCTTGTGCACATCCTCCATAACATATTTTCCACTAGGCTTCAAATCTGCAAGGAAAGGAACCTCATCGCTAACCTTTTGGAAGTCATCTAGAGTTAATTCCAAACCAACAGACCTGTGGAGATAATAATCATGACTCACATACTCAATCCAAAAGTATAGGGAACGATGCGGAAAATCTGCTCACCTTGCAATAGCAATTAAATGTAGTACGGCATTGGTAGATCCACCAAGTGCCATGACGATTACCATTGCATTTCGAAGGGACTTTTTTGTGATGATATCTCGAGGTTTCAAGTCCATCTTTAACAATTCCAGAAGATATTTTCCCGCTAGGCGACACTCATCCAACTTTAGTGAGTCTTCAGCTGGTGTGGAAGAGCTTTTGTATTGAAAAGGAGGTGAAGGAAGGGCGTATTAGCAATGAATATTGTTAAACAAAGTACTACTACATCATATTCTTCTACCTATAAGGTAGTGACATGCCCATTGCCTCAATAGCAGATGCCATGGTGTTTGCTGTATACATTCCACCACAAGCCCCCGCACCAGGACATGAATTACGAACTACATTCATCCTCTGTTCATCACTAACAGCACCACTAACATACTCTCCATACACCTGCAAGTAAAATCAAACCAGAAAAAAAGCTATCACCAGAGCTTTAACAGAATTGAAGATTGGTGATTCAAACGTCTTAGACAAAAAGCTGGTTTTTTAAGTTTAGCCTTCTCATACTAAAAAAGTAAAGTCACACAGCATGCTTCTATCATATAAACCATAACAACTACAACTGTGGTACATCTGGAAGCTGCTCAAGACAACATTTAATTGCTTTTACAAACAAGAGTATCTATTAAAGTTGTCACAATTCATAAAGGAAAGGCACTTATCAAGAAAAAGATACACAGTTGCCACACAATGTCACCTGGACATCAATTGTGCTTCAACCATGTATTCATTGACAATTTATATTTTTTTGATCAAATAAACGTATTTTCATTCATAATTAAGGCCAAAAATATGGTCATATACAAGGGGTATACCAAAAGGTAGAGAATTTACAAAAAAGAAATTATTCGCTACAAACACCACCCAATCTCCTTTACAACTGGTAACTCTATGGGTGCACCAAAGAAAATAAGCAATCGGAGACTCCTCAATTGAGAAGAACTCGACTCTAGCCCCTCAAAAGCTCTCTTATTTCTCTCTCCACACTACCCACATTTACATGAGTGGAACCAATACCTGTGACCTACGTCTTCTCCTCCTGCTTTTCCAACTGAACCTCAATTCTTTCATAGTTCTTGGCAATTGGCATTGTCCATGAAGTACCAAACCACCTAAACATATCCCACCATAATCTCACGGTAAGACCACAAAGAAGAAAAAGATGATCCATGACCTCGCCTGCCTCTTTGCACATACAACACCAGCTAACGCAGACAACATTCATTTGCTAAGATTTTCCACAATCATGACTCACGATCACCCCTCTAGTAGTTGGCCAAGTGAAAAAACACACCTTGTTAAACATTCACTAACTAAGATTCTCCTTCCATTGCTTTGTATTTACCAACTATGACCCCTCTCCAAAAAGCATTTACCTCTGCCAAAACCTCCACAGCCAAATCCATCAAAGCTTTGTTGAACACCTTCAAGTCTTTAATACCATGCCCTCCCTATTTTTAAGGAGATGTGTCAGTCTTCCACCACACCAAGTGAAACAAGTGAGGACTTGTCCTAAGTAGTCCAATTGAGTCTTGTCTACGTCACAAGAAAACCAAAGTATCATCTACAAACAACAAATGAGAAACCAAGTCTCCCAGCGCTCCCAACCGCAACTTTAAAACCCTTTATGAATCATCCCATGACACCTTTATCCATCATCTTGCTTAATGCTTCCATTATTAAAATGAATATTGGTAATAGTGGGTCCCCTTGTCTCAAACCTCAGACAAACCCCTCGAACTCCTGGAAAAGCTGCATGGATTTCCATTGACCAAGACAAAATATCTCAGAAGAGATGCAAAAGTTGATCCATTTTTGCCCAAATCCCATTTGTAACATAATGGCATCTATGAATGATGACAACAAATGAAGCTCCAAGACAGAATATAGGCATACTTCACCCACCTCCACCTCCACCCCCCCCCTCTTTTTCTAATAATGCTATATGTCAATATCTCCAGTTTTATTTGGTGAATGCATATCAGTATGAGTCCCTAATTTCTACTTCGATGGTGGTCCTCTTATTAGGGTCATTCATCCCCTTACATTCCATGTAATCATTTTAACTTCCATGGACCAATTTTTCCTTCGCCCCCATTTATCTTCTCCCCCAACTCCTCATTTCCCTTCTTTTACCTCTCATCTCATACACCACTTTTTTTTTTCTCCGTCCTTTTCCTTTCCCCATCTCCTTTCATTCCCCTCCATATGATCATTTATCTCCATATATAGAGGCGCGCACACACACACACCAAACATCGGCATTAATTTTACTGTAATCAACAAACAAAGAACATCAAGAACATCCTCCACCAGAATTTGATACAAAGAAGACAAATGAATGTGTTTAGAGGGAATGACACAAGGTAAGAAATCTTATAAGAATTTATGTCTAACTATTTTAGATTAGGTTAGAATAAAAAAATTTAAATGGCAAAGAATTTGCATTGCCTTCCTAAGTTCATTAGGATAGTAATCTAGTAAAGCTTTTGCTGACTTGTCGTACCTCCTTAGTGCATTTCTGTGTAAATGCTTTACTTACCAAAGAAAAAAAAATCATCCAAAGAATCCCATCCTTTTGGAAAGTCGCTCTCTATCTACAAAAGCTACCTTTAGAAGACGTAGGGCAACAAGGGCCTGCCTCATTAAGTTACTTACCAAAGAAAAAAAAAATCATCCAAAGAATCCCATCCTTTTGGAAAGTTGCTCTCTATCTACAAAAGCTACCTTTAGAAGAAGTAAGGCAACAAGGGCCTGCCTCATCAAGGCAAGAGGCGAAGCGCTCAGTCTTTTTGAAGTGAGGCGCCAATTATTACCAAAAATTAAAATATTAATTGTATATATAAATAACCAAAATCTCAATATCAATAACATATTATTGTTTATAGGCAAAAACTTAATGTACTAACTAGTATACAACTAAATTCCCTTCCAAAGTCTAAAAATGAACGCTTAGCAACCTTTTACTTTTATTAGAGCCGTCAAAATGGGCTTAGCCCATGAGGCCGGCCCAACCCAATCAGTTATTGGGGTAGGGTTGGGATAGAATTTTTCAAGCCCATTTAAAACTAGGGCTTATAAGCCCAACCCATATAAGTCCTTGGCCCTTGAGGCTTGATTGGGGTCGGCCCATGGGCCAAAATTATTTATTTAAGAATAACTTACAACAATCTCACTAGTATATGAGCTAATTACTTAAATACATGCTATATTGTAATATTACGAATCTTACCTAATTTTGGTACGTCCTCGAGATACATTGACTCAAAATTAGGTTAATATTTTCTAGATACACTTTATTCAAGTGGATTCGCATATATCTAGGATACATAGACAAATCTCGCGCCCTCACCTCCCTCCCATCTCGCTCACCACTCTCTTATCTTGCTCGCGTATCTAGGATGCATCACACCACACCAGATACGTGTATCTCACGTATCTAGTATCCTAGATACATTTTAATCACACTAGATTTTTAGCTAGTGTTATTGAAACAACACCATTGTTTGTCATATTTGATTTGAAAATCTTCTCATTTTCTTGATGTTATAAAGTTTTAAGTTTGAAAGAAAAAAAATGAAAAAAAGAAGGGCTAGCCTGCCCCAGCCCTCGGCCCTTCTAGGGTTGGGTTGGGTTGAGCAATTTCAGGCCCTTCCAAATGAAGGGTCGGTCTACCCTAGCCCATCAAATTCCTTGGCCCACCAGGCTTGGGCTGGGTGGGGCTGGGTCGGCCCTTTTTGACAACTCTACTTTTGATGTATCTAGAGTTGTCAAAAAGGGTCGGCCCAGGCCCATCCGACCCAAGCCTTGCGGGCCAAGGATTTTGAAGGGCTAGGGCGGGCCAACCCTTCATTTAGAAGGGCCTGAAAATGCTTAACCCAACCATAGAAGGGCCGAGGGCTGGGGCGGGCTAGCCCTTTTTTTTTTCCTTTTCAAACTTAAAATTCTATAACATCAAGAAAATGAGAAGATTGTCAAATCAATTATGACAAACAATGGTGTTGTTTCAATAACACTAGCAAAAAATCTACTGTAATCAGCATGTATCTAAGATACTAGATATGCGAGATACATGTATCGGTATGATGTATGATGCATCCCAAATACGCGAGCGAGATAAGAGAGTGGCAAAGAGATGGGAGGGAGACGAGGGCGCGGGGTTTGTCACATGCGAATCCACTTGGGTAGAGTGTATCTATGACAAATTAACCTAATTTTGAGTCCATGTATCCTAAGATACATGTATCTAGACGTACTATAATCTAATAAGATTCATAATATTACAACATAATGTGCATTAAAGTAATTAGCTCATATAGTAGTGAGATTGTTGTAAGTTACCCTTAAATAAATAGTTTTGGCCCACGGCCCTGATCAAGCCTCAAGGGCCAAGGGCTTATATGGATTGGGCTTATAAGCCCTAGTTTTAAATGAGCTCGAAAAATCCTATCCCAACCCTACCCCAATAATGGGTTGGGTTGGGTCGGCCCCATGGGCTAAGCCCATTTTGACGGCTCTAGATGTATCCATACTGTACCTAAGGATCCAAGGGACTTTACCTATTTTTAGATAGTTTATAAGGGATATAGGTGATAGATTTTGTTTTGGTTGTTCCTTTATACTTTTGATGTAATTACTTCAGGAGCACGCTATTGGTGTACTTCTCTTGTTTATAATACTTGTTAACCTTATCCAAAAAAATCCAATCAGGCAGAAAATAAAAAATAAAGAACTGGACAGATTGGCCAGTGCGCAGTCGTCCGAAAGCGGTGTAAACAGAGGAGAAAGAAGAAGAAGAATCTGCCACCCAGTGCCTAGTCACCAAAACAGAAAAGGAAGAAGCCAGAAACAGGGGAGCAAAAAGAATGAAGAAGAAGAAGAAAGAACTAGAACAGAGAATGACCATAACCTTTGCAACTGAAATCTGAAGACAAAGATGGAGAACTCAGAATCGCGTAGTTGACTGAAAAGAGGTAAGTGAGACAAAAACCCTAAATTACATTTTAAATTTGAAAGATATATCTTTGACTTCTTAAAGAAAATAAAACGACGCCTTTCTTCTAGCTCACCTTCTGCTCCCCTTTTTCATAGCCCTCGCCTCGCAGTAGAAAGGCGACACAGCCTCGCCTCGCCTCTCGCCTAAGGTGCTAAGGCGAGCGCCTTTGATAACACAGGTCCTCCATGGTTCCTCAAGTACTTACATAGGTTAACGAGAACTTCAACAAGAATATGTTTTCTCCTAGTTTAGTGGTACTTTTTCTAGACGATGTCCATTGATATGGATTTTATCACAAGCAAGCATATTATTCGCCGTGTGCCTCAAGGCCTATTCAAACCTTGTCTAAAGTAAACTGAGGACATTTATAGTGTGTTTGGCTAAGCTTCTTCGAGGCGATAGCATCCTTTTCAGGAAAAAAAAAAAAATTTAGGTGTTAGCCCAATAAAAAGGTGCTCTTAAGCAGAAGAAGAAGCAACAAATTTATGCTTTTCCCAAGATGCATAAGGAAAATTTTTTTTTTTTTCAAGACAAATATTCTTACCATAAATTCATATTTACCAAACTATCTCTCATTAATTTAACATATCTTTCAATTAAATACAGTTCTTTTATCCTTTTGGGTTTTTACTGTGTAGTTTCCTTCCTCTCTTTTTTTCTATCCTTCTTCTCCTCTCCCACTTTGGAATAGTCCATCAAAATATATATATGAGTTACTTCTCCCTTCCTTCCATCGTCCATTACCTCTATCTCTCCTTTTTCTCTTTGGAATAACAAAGCTATCTCTAGAAAAGATACAAGTCAATATTTATTTCCACATATTTTAAAGTCTTTCCCTATAAATATTTTTTTTAAATCTTTTTAAGTTATCCTAATTGTAAAACGTGCATTGATACTTGTCATTTTCCATAATTTGACACCCAAAAGAACTTTTTGAAAAAATTGGTGAATGCACAATATGTTTATCTAAACTTTAAAAAAAAACACTTACCAAATGAATTAGCCAAACACAAATTGTTGAGCTCCAAAAGTACTTCCCTAAAAAGTTTTTTTTACAAAAGTGCTTCTCAAAATAAGCAATTTTGGCAGATTGGCCAAACAGGCACTTACTGTGCTCAAAGGCAAAACTGACAGAAGAACTGCTAAAAACAGCAGTAAGAAGACATTAAAACAGTAAACTAACAATTCAACAGACATACCTGGAAAGCGGATACTATGTCGAATGTGTGCCCTTGGAAATGACCAGGCTGTACATCAGAGAAAGGGTAAAGGATCAAAAATAATTCAGAAGCAAGCAGAATAATAATATAATAAATGCTCTTGAAATATCATTTTACCTGTCATTATGTTAGTAAGAGTCTAGAGTTGTTAACTTTCTCAAAAAAAAAGGGTCTAGAGTTGTTAACCTTTTATGTCACTTTTTATTTAGCATTATTTCGAGAATGTGGTCACCCTTATGATTAAGCAATGAAGTAATTGATGTACTGGCATTTTCTAGTTATCAGCTGTATCTTGGAGAACATTGGCAGCAACAGCATACAGCAGACATTCAGAAGCTTATAAGCAGCTTATGTGATCTCTAGTCTTTCCCATTGAGTTGTTAACCTTTAATGCCGTTTTTTAATTAGTATTATTTCTAGAAAGTTGGTCATTCTTATGATTAAACAATTGATGTATTGGCATATCTAGTTGTTATCAGCTGTACCTTGGAGTACATTGGCAGCAACAGCAAACACCTGGAAGCTTGCAAGAAGCTAATGTGATCTCTAATCATTACCATTCCTTCTGTCCTTCTAGCAGTTAAACCTAAAAAACCATCTCTACATTCATTCTCTCTTATTCCAATTCTCAACCTCTAAAAGTCCCCCACTCCCCCCCTCCCCCCCAACCAAACTTCTTTCCCTAGAAAGACAGCTAAGAATATATAAATTTGTGGTAACACCGGATTTACATGTCCTACACCATTTGGAGAGCTCTGTCTCCTATCCCATCCATAACAAGATCTCCATTTTCATTGGCATTTTCTGATGCATCAAAAAAAAAATTCTCTTTGTTGCAATGACAAATAATGGAACGCTAAAGAAGTTTATAGCAGATTGACATGTACTTTTTTCCATGCTTTATTTGTTAAAGTTTACGAAGATTTAGCGACTACATAAACAACTTATTAAGAAAATCTGATTAATAATTTGTAAAAATGCTTGTGGGATTTTAAGAAATAATTTTTTAGTGATACGCGAGAAAATTACAAGCAAAAGAAGAAACTTTGTCATGATTTGATTGAAAAAGATGCATGGTCTTGTGGCTTTGCACGGGACAGCAGACCACAATCATCATGAAGAAATATCTTTTTTCACTAAATAAACAACTCCTTCACTCAAGCATAACGGATATACCATATGATTTCCTACAATTAACATACAAGATTTCCAAAGAAATCTGACCAGTCGTAATACTATATCACAAAGTTTAGCAGGGAAGACAAATGAAAATCTCAAATAAGCCAAACATGATCTGCTGCATATACAGGAAAATCATGTAAAAGGAGGTGCAAAAGAGCCACATATGCCACCATGTCACTAACACAGATTCTCTAGATTTCTTGTAAAGGCGGCTTTTCATATTAGGGACTTCCCTCTTCTCTCGTATTTTCCCGATACATCAAATAGATTTCAAATACTACACCGTGTCCCTTTCAAAATTCTTTTTTCCATATTCCTGTCTGAAAGTTAAATATTCCTGGTACAAACTCCAAATGTAACGAGTTAGCTCTCTTCTTCGTGTTTCTTTTGATGGACCCAATGTCTTTCTTTTTCCCTATTTCTTTTATTAACTGCAGGAATCCTGGGTACATGAAATATATTGTCCTAGTTTTTAATCAAGTAAAACTCAAACAAATACCCACGAACTTGCTTCCCAAGATTTACTCCTTGAAGACACAACAAATATATTATCCTAGTTATCTCTCCTTTTGTTTATTCTCCACAGTTATTCAACTTCAACAAATCCCAAAGAAATATTGAAAGGGATGGAATGGTTCCAAGCAGACAAATTCAGAAGATAACGTCTATTTTTACATGAAAAAAGGCTTTAGATGCACAAAAAAGAATTAAAATGTGAGTGTTCCAATCTCACCTTAATGGTTCCACCATATATCATGATACTTGGCCTGTTTAGTCTTCCCATTGCCATAATTGTACCTGGCATCTGTCATATTACAACAAGAAGTTATCATTTCGATGAGATACAGCATGAAAGGCAGCTGGAATTAGACAAGAGAAGAAAATGATTAGGGGGTAGCTCAATGGTTTGGGTCCTGTTACCAAGAAGAGTCTCATTCTTTTCACTCCATCAAGACTACTCAGTACCACCCGCCCTAACCGCTAAAATAGAACTACAATAGTATAGCATGTGCATATAGATTGGCAGAAGTTTAGTGAAAGAGAACACCACAAAAGCACGAAAGAAGCAAATTGCAGGAAATTGTAAGCATGCCAGAAAGTTATATTTACTTAATCTTGAATTGCTATGTGAATTTTTTTAACATATTACAATTTAACTTGAGTGTGTTATAACTGTGGGCAGATATAAGGGGCGTAAGGTCGCCGAAGAATAACATTATATATACAAGATCAAATTAGCTGTTGAATCCTCTTGGCTTCTTCGTGTGATTTACTTATTTATATTTTGAATCCATTTGGTGAAGATCCTAGCTCCACCACTGGTTATAACCAGTGCAGGTCATGGGAACAACTTTTTGAAAAAAAAACATGTAACATGTCAGATAAAAATATTTGGTATTTTGAAGTAATTGCATAACTGAATAAATCTTCACAGCAGAAAGTCACCTAATATCTGGAATTCATGTCTTTTTTGCTTTCTCAAATTAAATCAAATCCACAAACTTTTATACAAAAATCTTTAAAATGATATACTTTAATACACTTCTAATTGAAAGTGTTGTAGTTCCAAGAGTCAATATTCATTCCGGAAATCAACCAAGAATCTTATCTACTCAAAGAAATTTAACCTAAACAAGAGAGTATGAGTCCGTACAAGGATAGACAGTAATTTGTTGAAAGTAAAACAGCAAATGCATTAAATATATCTAAAAAATTGCAAAACATACATCTTTTTCTCCACAATAATAGCAAAGTTTGCATCTTTTATTCAAATAATAAATAAGTCGCCTGTCATCCACTTTCATAATTCACAATTGAATACTCTTAACTCAACAACAATAACAATGTACCCAGTGTAATCCCACGGGTGGGGTTTAGGAAGGGTAGAGTGTAGGCAGACCTTACCCCTATCTCCAAAAGACCCTCGACCCAAATACTTTAACTCACAGTTAAGAATAAGGTTCACAATTTCGCAAATTATCAAGAACATCAAAAAAAAATTCAAAAAAAACAGAATCTTTCAACAAGGAAGCACTACCTAGAAGGGAATAATTCAGTAAGAAGTTACATTTACGCACTGACGATGTATGTAAATCCAAAATAATTTATCCAAATCAGGTAGATTAAAAGACAATCACAAGCATTAATATATAACCTGCAAATGTGGTAATTAACAACAGTCACATTACACTAATAGTGTGAGTTCCTTACTCTATCACTGCATATTTTTAAAAATTCTTTCTACAAAAAGAATAAAAGAGGCTCACATTCTTATCACATCCAGGAATGGCAATATTCCCATCATACCACTGAGCAGACATGACAGTTTCAATACTATCAGCAATCAAATCTCTTGACTGCAAACTAAAACACATGCCTCTAGTCCCCATAGAAATAGCATCACTAACACCAATAGTATTAAACCTGAACCCCACCATGCCAGCTTCTGTAACCCCTTCTTTAACAGCTTCAGCAAGCTTTAACAAATGCATATTACAAGTATTGCCTTCATACCAAACAGAGGATATCCCAATTTGGGGTTTGTTCATATCCTCATCAGTTAATCCTACTCCATACAGAATCGCCTGTGAACCACCCTGGGACTTGGGTTGAGTAATGCGGCTGCTGTATTTGTTGAGTTGCTGAGATGGGTCTATTGAGGTAGTGGTCTGTGGTGGTGGTGGGGTCGATGTTTCGGTTGAGGAAGCTCGGATGGTGAGAGTGGATGGTTTTCTTGAGTGGGTCCTACATTTGGGGAAAAGGGGGCTGAAAGCTGGGGTGGTGGTGGTGGTGGTGGTGGGGTATATAGTGGGGGAGAGCAAATGGGCTTGCATAGTGGCGGAGATGGGCTGTAAGTGACGGCGGAGAAGCTGTTCAGAGGGTTTTTGTGGGGGATTAGAGACAATAATAGATATTGTCAGGGTGGGTAGTGTTGGGGTCTTCAGTGAGACAAGTAAGAATTAAAGAGATGAAGGATAGAGAGAGAAATTATAAAATTATATAGGAAACATGATTCTTGATATGGATTTCTATTTTATTTTATTTTTTTCGTTTTTTCATTTGGTGTGTGTTGCATTGTATTGTATCGCGGTTTCAATTAAATTTAAGTAGTTCACTTTAAAATATCTAGATATTCACTTGTTTTCTTATTTTGTTATTTTAGAAAATGATGAATGTGATTATCTTTTATAAGTCGAAAATATGTCCATAAATAGAGCAACACCATTTTTTCACAAGGAGACCCTTTTTCAAGGTTAATACAACAGCTTTACACATCAATATGAAATTTGACACATTTAATATCAAGAATGTTGTAAAAGATAGAGATCTTCTAAAGACATTGCTAAAAGAATCAGAAGAAAACTTGCAGAATGTGCTTAATGAAATCCAATAGGAAAATGTTATTTTTGAAAAGGAGACTGAATGAAGAAGAGAAAAACAAAAAGTAATTATTGGACGTTTTTATGTGATCTTTTGAATTTCTATTTGATTTGGAAATGTCTTATAGTTGATTAGTTATTAATTGTTTTTTCTTAATATTAGTTTTTATATAGTGTGGTTTTAGGATTTTAGTAGTTTGAATTTGTTATGTAGTATGTTTTACAATTGTAGTTTGAATTTTAGTATGGAAAAGGGTCAAAAATACCCTTAAACTATCTACAATAGCTCATATTAACCCTTAAATTATATTTCAGCTCAAAACTCTCCTTCCCGTCAAATTATTGGGTCAAAAGTGCCCTTCTTATTAACGGAAGTTGTTAAATGCCATGTGGATGCCACATGGATGTCACATTGCATGCCAATAAGGTTCCGCTGCCACATAGACTAAAAGGAAAAGGGTAAAAAATATCCTTAAACTATCCGAAATAGCTCATATTTACCCTTAAACTATGTTTCGGCTCAAAACTATCCTTTCCGTCAAACTATTGGGTCAAAAGTGCCCTACTTATTAACGAAAGTTGTTAAATACCACGTGAATGCCACATTGCACGCCAATAGGGTTCCGCTGTGGCTTAATTACTCTTTTTTTTCCCTCATTTAATTATTTTCTAGAAACGATTTCACCCCTTCTCCCTCATTTTGCGGCTAGAATTTCACAGTTTTCTTTGTCGCTGGGTTTCAAAGTGGATGTTCGTGGTTGTAGGTTAGTTATTTTATTATGTTTACAACCACGAATATCCACTTTGAAACCCAGCCCCCAAGAAAGCTATGAAACCCGCCGTGAAATGAGGGGAAAGTTGTGAAATCCTAACTATCATGCTTTAAAATCGTAAACATAATAAAATAAGAAAAAGGATTTATTAACCTACAATCACGAATATCCACTTTGAAACCCATCCCCGAAGAAAGCTATGAAACCCTAGCCGTGAAATAAGGGAAAAGTTGTGAAATCCTAACTATCATGCTTTGAAATCGTAAACGTAATAAAATAAGAAAAAAGATTTACTAATTAACCCACAACTACGAATATCCACTTTAAAATCCAACCACGAAGAAAACTATGAAACCCTAGCCGCAAAATGAGGGAGAAGGGGTGAAATCGTTTCTGAAAAATAATAAAATGAGGGGGGGAGAGTAATTAGGATTTAGGGATTTAGTCTATGTGGCAGTGGAACCCTATTGGCATGCAATGTGGCATCCACATGGCATTTAACAACTTACATTAATAAGAAGGGTACTAATTTTGACCCAATAGTTTGACGAAAAGGGTAGTTTTGAGCCGATCAAAATATAGCTTAAGGGTAAATATGAGCTATTTCGGATAGTTTAAGGGTATTTTGACCCTTTTCCGTTTAGTCTATGTGGCAGTGGAATCATATTGACGTGCAATGTGGCATCCATGTGGGCATTTAACAACTCCCGTTAATAAGAAGGGCATTTTTGACCCAATAGTTTGACGGAAAGGATAGTTTTGAGCCGAAATATAATTTAAGGGTAAATATGATCAATTTCGGATAGTTTAAGGGTATTTTTGACCCTTTTCCGATTTTAGTAAGATTAGTTCCTTTGTTGGTTACGTGAATTTATTGTAAGTTCTGACATTTTTATCAATATTTGATTTAATTTTTAAGTTTTGTTGTAAACTATGAGTAATATACTACTCCCTCCGTCCCATTTTATGGAGTGCTCTTTTCTTTTTAGATCGTCGCAAAAAGAGTGTTACCTTACTATAATTAGACACAATGTTAACTTTAAAATTAAATTTGTACCCTTAATGAAACGACTTTCAATCACACGAATATCTCATGATTGTTTTAAACCAGAAGTTTCAAAAGTTTTCATTTTTATCTTAAAACAATGTGTCAAGTCAAACGGTGTCACATAAAATGGAACAAAAGGAGTAGAAAAATATAGATAAAAAGACGTGGAGAGTAGATTGTAGATATCATCGTATTCAAATGTCTTACAATGGTGAATGACAACCCTATTTATAAGTTGAGAAATCACTTCAAATGTCGTTATATTGATGCCCAAATTAATAGATATATTTTTATCTAAAATGCTTCCAAACCTAGGAAATATGTATAGATGAATGTAAGTAATTCATGTATTAACTAAATGGTCAATCCACCCATACAATGGATTTATAACACTCGCGCTTGGATGTCCATAGATAAAGTGTGTCATTAAAACCTTACCAGGAAAAATCTCACGGAAAAAATCTAGTGAGGAAAAAAGGCTACACATATCTCATAATACTCTTTTAATGTTGCCTCATTAAAAGTCTAACTAGGAAAATTCAATTGGGACAAAATCATGATTAAGAAAAAGAGTATAACACGTATTTCACTCCCTCTGATGAAAGCGTTGCTTGATATCTCAGAGACGACGCACTTCAATCTTATATCTCAACTTTTCAAATGTTGATGTTGGCAATTCCTTAATGAATAAGACTGCCAGATTATTATTTGAACTTCTATCTCACCATTTTGATGAAGATCTTGTGTGAAAAAGAAGCTTGGTGAAATAAGTTTTGTGTCGTCTCCTTTAATTGCATTCTCCATCTAACAAGCTATACATTCAGCATTATTTTCATACCTGGTGACTTGAATATCCGTTTTCAAAGAAAAATTACACATTTCCTAAATGTGATGGGTCGTTGGTCCCAATCAAGCACATTTCCGACTTACTTCACGAATGAATATTATTTCTGCATGAAAAAAGGTGGTGTAATTAACGATCCGAGCCATCCTTTTTTAAATACGTCTCATGCGAAGTCTCAAAAATGTCTTGAATTTTGATGTCAAATTAAAATTGAGGCACACAACAAAATTGCTTAAATCTGAATTGATTTGAGTTGATGTCAACGTGCCATAGTAGAAAATCGTCCACTATGACGACATCGCTATAGCGGGATTGACAGACGAGACCCTAATTAAGTGATGTCTTTTATTTTTCCTTCCACTTTTCAGGGAGAAAACAGATGAGGATTACTCCAAAAATATTTCTCGAGCCACTCTAAGCCTGAGAACAATGGAATAGAGGATTTTAAGCGCAAAGAAAGTTACAATTATCATTTCAAATTCATCCATTTTCAGCTCCCTAACCACATATTGTATAAATATTACTAACTCTCCAAGCAGGTACATACTCAACTTATCCATAACTTAGCACCATAGAATATCATCCAACAACTTTCAACATGCCAATATTTTCAATCAAGTGCCTTACCATCCTAAGCAACAATAACTAATCATGATTTCATCCCTCAAAACTTCATGCTCGAAGGATTATACATGAAATCTCTGACAATCTACAACGTGTTATGCAAAAGTTAAGTCTAACTACTCAGTTAAGCCTAACTTATTTAGATGCCAAGCAATTTCTAAACATGAGCTTCTAGCTTCGTGGGGCGAATCTTGACGAATGTAGGCTTGAAATTCGTGGGGTTTTACTCTCTTTGCGCTGAAATCCATCCTCTCCATGGTTCATAAGCTTGGAGCAACATAGGATAGTTTTTTGAACTCGTCTGTCCCGCTATAGTGACCGTGCAACTGCTACAGCGGCGCGCCATAGCCAAAAAATTCTCACTATGGCATGATGACGTCAACCCAGATCAATTTGTAATTTTGAAATTTGGTCATGTCACCCCAATTTAATTAGGCAATGTGTTTCAAAAAAATTGAAATTTTGCACGAGGTATCATTCTAATAACAACGAAATAGGTCATTACATCAGATAAATTGAAACAATTATTTATTTCTAATTTTATCATGTCTTTAATAAAATATTTAAGGGGGATCCCGAACCAGGGAAAATTTATAATTTTATTTATTTATCTTGAAATAAGAAATATTGAGATTTTTATTCTACATAAAATATAATATAAAAATAATATTATAAGAATTATCATATGGCGAAATGACCTAAGTGACCTTTATACTTGATTCACATTGTAAACTAGATCATTCTACTTCACGAAGTTTCAACTAGACACTTGAACTCGTTCATGTAATGACCTAATATGTCGTTATTCAATAGGAATCTCGTGATGAGTCCCAATTTTTTTTTAAGAATACGTTGTCATTTTAAATTGGAGTGACACAACGAAATTTAGGATTTGAAATTTGATCTGGGATGACGTTATTCATAGTAGGAATTCCTGCTATGGCGGCATGTCAGACGCTATAGTTGAGTCAAAAGGGCAGAAACAAGGAAATGCAAATTCCTTTAATTTTCCTCTTTCTTTTCATTAGTAAAACATACGAGGACTACTCTTAAAACCTTTCAAAAGCCAGTCCAAGCTTAGGGACAAGGGAGAGGAGAAATTCTAGTGCAAGGTAGGTCAAACCCATCAATTTTTTATCTACGTCCATCATATTTTGTCCCACGCAGTCAAAAATTCGTGTTCAAAGTTTTTCAATAGTTATTTGGCGTTCAGGTAGGCTAGGTTATTCATTGAGTAGTTAGATTTGTCTTTACTTACATCATATCTTGTATATTATCGGAGATTGCATGCATAGGTCATTAGGCACGGATCTAAATAGTCTAATACGAAGTTATTTATGTCTTAGATTGATGATAAGCTTTATTATCAATGTTAACCTTGTGATGATTGCTTGGTGTTATTCTGGGAAAGTAAGTTGTGGAAAATTGGGTTCCCAATCAAAAATTGTTCGGAGGTTGGTGATGATTATTGTGTCCCAAGTTAAGTTGTATGCATGCTAGTTGTCTCTATAATGAAACATGTGTAATGCATGTTGGGAAACCATAAGGATCGAATGTAAACTAATGGATTGTTGATAATCTTATGTAATGAGGGTGTTTGTTTACTTGTATTTAATTTACAAGTGTTATTGGATTTCATTGTGAATGTCAACACCCAATTTTGTCCCTCCACAATATAAATCAATCATTGAGCTTCTTAGTTTCCAAACGATTTAGAATAATTAGTTTTATAAAATTCAAGTATTTTTCAAGTTATTCTAAAGTAATTCTAGTCATTTTATAAATTTAAATAATAGATATGCTTTATCTAATTTTGTATATAATTAGTATATCTTAAGAATATTCGAAAATCATCTCAAAAAAGATCTTGTTTTGTTTAAATATTTTACTAACTAGTTCAGTTATATAATAGTTTACACTTTTGGAATTATTTAGTTTATAATTAAGTTAATTATCTTATCTCGTTAAGAGTAAGAAGCTCATTAATTAATTAAATTAATTCGTCTTACTTAATTGCTAGCCGAATTTACTAAAAATATCCATTTGGCTACATTCCTAATTCATTGGCTAAATTCGTAATGCAATTGAACACTCAATTCGGTTAAAATTGTAACTCATTAGCCAAATCTCCCAAAACCATTTCGGGCCTTTATTCTACAACTTCCAGCAGACCCAATTCAATATTCCTTCAGCCCAATTCTTTCTCAAATAGCCCAGACCATTACCAATCCCAAATCCAAAAAGACCTCACCAACAATTCTTTACAACGTTAGCAACAACTTCCAAATGTCAACGGCAGTAGCTCACAATCACACGGCGTCAAAATTCACGGAGAACATGGCAAGCATACAGCGTGAGAGCAAATCGTTACCCAGTACTATTTTCTCGTCGTCTTCCTCGCTCCCTCTACAATCAGTACGTGATTAGTGCCATGTGGAGTGATCTCATCGCCTCTCTCATCCTAGCGTCAAATCGGACGACTCCTGCTGCTTAGCCATTGCAATTTGTTACAACTTGATGAATTTTTGTACTATTCCAGCTGTTTTATTCCTTATCCTTTAAGGATTTTTATTTTAGAATTTGAGAATTGGCCCAATATTGTAACACCCCCTAAATGCTATTTACCTTCGCTAAACTACTTCAATATGGTTTGTTCACATTTTGGGAACTTGAAATTTTGTGATATTTGAAAACTTGCTTAGCATAGATTGTAATCGTAATTTATGGGATTGTATGGGGGTATTTACGTAAGAGTTTATTTAGAATTTTGTATGATTGTAAAAAGAAGGTGAAGGATATATAAATATAAGTGTATATGTACACAATTTGGGCAAAGACACAACACTATTTTTAGGCAAGACTGGCTACCAGCTTGTCCAAAGTGATAAATATCACCTTGGGTGGCTATATATATTTTAAAACTTATCTAGTGAATTTCGTGGGGTTGGAAGACTTGGAACATTAGAACTTTAATTAACCCTTTCTTCATCAAAATCACAAGAAAAGAACCTTGGGCTTTTGGCTGGAATTCGATACAACCACTGTTTTTGGTAAGTGCTGAAAGCTGTCTTTATAGTTGAGTGGTAGTGTTTGGTAAATTGTGCATATCTTGTGATCTGGAAATCCGTTTTGGGTGAATAAATATGTTTTGGAAAGCTGATTCATGTACCTACAACTCTTATGTTTATGTAAAAGTCTGATTTAGCTGTTATGGATGTGAAAACTGGGACACAACACAGGACAAGTTCTGTCCAGATTTCTCTGTTGTTGTAGCTGAGTAGGTTGTGTTACGTTTAGAATATCTCGTTCTGTATAACTCCATTTTGGGTGAATAAATATGTTTTGGAAAGCTGATTCATGTATCTACAACTCTTATGTTTATGTGAAAGTCTAATCTAGCTGTTATGGATGGGAAATATGAGACGCAACACAGGACAAGTGTTGTCCAGATTTCGGGTTTAGAATTCCGGTAGGAACCACTGTTAGTGTATTGATGATATCTTTTTGTACAAAATGTATTTTTCATTGATTATTATTGTGTTGAAATCTTAAGAGATGTATCTACAACTTTCATGAAGGTTACAAAACCTATTTTTGCTTATTTCCTGTTCAAATTTAAGTTGCAACATGGAGTACTAAACTGTCCAGAATCACTGTTTTGAGAACAAAATTTTGTATGTGTGGGCTGAGCATACTTATGATGATAATCCTATTTTATTTTGATATTATTGAGATATTAGGGATTAAAGAAGTTATTTAATTTCATTTTTAAGGTTGTATAGACTTGTGAACAAGTTGAGGAACTTGATACGTTGGTTGGTCTCCGGTTTGAGCTTGCGAAGTTTATTGGACTATTGCTACACTAAAGTATTGAGGTTTGTGTATAAACTTGTACTTGCACTCTTGTAACGGCTGGTATATATGAAATTTGATTTTGATACTTCAGCTACCTCTTGTCACTTTGCATGGTCGTGTTGGTATGATGCTTGTGTAACGCGCCACTTGTACGGATTGTTTGATCACTTGGCACTCTTGTTGGGACCATGTCCTTCTTGTGGCTGTGGCTTTGTCACTATTGGCAGGCCTCTTGATTCGGATCATTTGTCATCTTGACTCTGGATTTGTAGTTCGTCTTAGGAATGGAAGTTATCCATTTTAAGTACGAACTAGAAAGCCATTTTTAATATGGTTCTTGGTTCTCTTGATACAGGACTTCGGTCCTTCTTGATACAGGGCAGCGACCCTTCTTGATACTTGCTTGTGCCAAGTGTGACGACATGAAGTGTATATGGGGCGAGCCTTGCTATTGAAATTCTTGGAAAATGGTGCTATGAGCTTCTTGACATTTGTATCTTTGAATATCGAATTTGATACTTGTTATCTATTGTTACTTGATTTATTTATTATGTTTCAAGTATATTGCTCATTGACTTGGAAAAGGTGGCTTGATGAATTTTGAGGATTTCGACTCTATAGTTTTACACCACTAAGCTTTATGCTTAGCGATAGTTGTTTCTATCATAGGGGCTGATCGAGAGGAGTGATGAAGATGGCCATGGGAGATGGAAATTTTGAGAACTTTTAAAGAAGATCACATTTGCATATAGGCATCTATATCTTGTATACATTTTGGTACTTATACCTATCTATGTGATGTATATTGACATTCGATTTTGAAGCCTAACCGTATCATGTCCATGGGTTGTAATTTAAGTATGGCTATATGTTTGGTTTATTTAGGGTGTGTACGCCCAAGCTTGTAATATGTTACATGTCCTACTTGTTTTTAATGATCGTATAAAGCATGAACCCAACTAGTTTGAGTACTCAAAAATGGATAATTTTTATTATCATTAATTACTTGCATGAGGAAAAAATATATATATCTTGTAATTTATGTGCATATGGTATTTGGAAAGGGTCGCTACAAATATCCCTCATGTTTTCCCCCCTTAAATTGGCCCGATTTCTCCTTCTAGAGAGCTCTCTTTTCCCACTTAGTAAAAGGCTGGCGGAAACTCATACACAAAGGGAACAACTTAGCAAAAACATATTGGAAATACACTCCAGAATAGAGAAGATAATTCTTTTGAGGCGTAGTTTCACTCTTTCCATCAATTAATCGCCCAGGTTCATTTGAGTTCGATGTCACTAGTGAGGTCGTCAGTTGTTGGATAGCTCAGTCAATCTCGTAGTTGTCTCAGTCGCTGCCCGAAAAAAGTAAATCTATTCGAGTCCATTTTAGACTCCTCCTTGCATATCCTTGAGTTGTCTCGAGTCAGCCTTTGGTGTTCGGGGGTGAAAGGGAAACTTATATATAGGTCCTGAAAAGCTGAAAAACAGGCTGATATATAGCCCGTATACACTGATATATGGTTTGAGTGCAACAAATACAGGCCCTAAACTGATTTACAGGTGTTCAGAAGCTGATTTAAGTTGTATACATCTGGTATACAACCCACTATACATGAAAAGGGGTCGAAAGACATGCCATATACAACCGTATACATTTGATGTATACACATATTTAAATGTGAAAAAGGAGGCGAAAATGGGCCAAAGCCCAAATCTTTTTGCACAACATGTTCAGCAGGTTCAACGGGCAAAACCTATTATTTTGGACCACTCTTTAGATTTAAGACAGGAAGAGTTTTTTGGGCCTTGCAGCCCAATAATTCAAATTTCTTAGATTTAGGACAAGACTTAGCCCGCCAGCCCATCAGATTTGGGATTTGGACAAAAGGTCTCAATTCAATATTTCTTCCTTTACCTTTGTTTGTATATTTATTTGTTTGTATTAACTCTCTAACCCTTTATTGCGACTTGGTTTTTATTTAATTAAATTCCCAAAAGAAAGTCATTTCTCCTTTTATGTTCAAAATTAAAATATTTATATTTTATTTATTACTTAGTTTTATCTATCGTCTTGTCAATATATGAGTTATTTTCTTCAATTCTCTTTACTTTATTTCCTTTCAAATAAAATGAGTTTTATTTAAGGTTACTCAAATATTTTTAGTCAAATCATTAGTCAACCGCAAGTTTGCTGGCATTTCGAGGGCCTAACACCCTCTCGAAATGTAAATTGAACCCTGAACCCTTTGGTTTTCAAAAAATAATTTTATTCTATTTAAATCTTATTTTTTGAAAATTTTTATAAGTTTTCTTAATTTCTTTGTAAAAAAAAATAATTAAGTGGCGACTCTCTTTGGAAAATCGATTTCTCTTCAAATCATAAGTTTAATCGATTTTTTGAAAACTTAGACATTTTTCTTTTATTTATATTTTTGAGTAAAACAGAAATGACGACTCTGCTGGGGATTTAATTAAATTCTAACCATAATATTTGACTTATTTGACTAATAGTTATTAATTGTCGAATTATTTGTTTGCGCTTAATATGTTTAAATTGATATAGATGTCTTTGCATTCATGGCATTTCCTGTCGTATGTATAGTATATTAAGGACGGTTTCTGCATAATCGCAGCCGGACTTTTTATACTCAACCCTTTTTCGGAAGGATCGGTAATTTCTTGGTGCGTCATGCGTCCAATGGTTGTCGTGAATTCCTGCCTAAGTTGTCCACTTGGGTTCCCGGTCTTTCAAAAGCCACTCTTAGTCAGCTAGCGTAGAGTGAAACCAAATCCCTTGTTAGAGCATTTCGAACTAAGTTGACCTAACACTCAAGGCGTGTTGGGCCCATTAGAAGCCCATCGTGTGTCTATTTGACCCATTTTGGTCAATAAAAGACGATCATGCTTATGTGTTTAATTGAAAGATGTATACGTCATTTTTAAACAAATTAATTATCTATGGGGGTGGGGGTAACTTACCTTTGTCTGTTTTTCTTGTAGGATGAATCCAACATGTGAGCTGTTGAGGACTCGAATGGTGACCATACCCCACCCTTACCTCCAGGTTTGATGGAAGTTCATGAATGCGAAAAACTAGAAAAAAGTTCAAAGACACATAGGCCATCTCCTGTCATTAATGGAAATAGTGGCTTATCCCGACTTGATTGGAACAATGGTGAAATTTTGGGACAACGATAACATGGTATTTCGGTTCGGGAAAGTAGAGTTGACTCCGACTATTGATGAAGTTCTTGCAAGTTATGAGAGTGTCGGCATGTGCAACAAGAGGAAACACCAACCCGATACTGATCTTCTCTTTCCAAATATATGGGGTTTTGACGAAATTAAAGAAAAACTTTCACTTGTCAAAGCTGAGTGGATGGATAGGCTTCTTGGGTCAAATATTCCGCTTCAGAAGTTGTATTATCGATTTGGACGTGCAAGGGCTTACGAGAAGTTCAAAAAAGAGTTTGTCTCGAAAGAAAGATGGAAGGAAGCACGCCTCCTCGTTTTTTCGATATGCCTACTTGAGACAATGGTGTTCCCCAAGGACCAAACTACACCATCCATCCGAGTGTAGTGATGGTTACTCACGCTATTTTTAATGGAATAGGCTACGGATCCGCAAGAAAGTACTATAATTTGGCTCCCATGATCCTTGCTGACATTTACTGAGCATTGGATAAATGTAAAAGCAGCATAGGTTTCTTTCAAGGGTGCAACATAATATTTCAATGGTAGATGATGAGACACTTGATCAAAGCTCATGATCCGTAAGAACCAGATCCCTTGGAAAAATCGAACAGATTCGAAAGTCACGATTGGTGGGTGCAACGTAATCATTTCAACAGGGCTAGAGGCCAAGAATTTTAGTACCCGAGACTTCAGGGTTTGAGAGAGATAGATGTACAGTGGTCGATCCAATGCTTGGTAGTAACAAAACAAATGGTGATTCGAAGTGGAAAGGCCCCCTACTTGATATTTGCCGGGTTGAGAGGAACTTGGCCATATGCTCCTTCTCGAGTACTTAGACAACTAGGAGGAAAATAAGAGCTTCCTCAAATCGAAGACATGACAAGATTTGTGACCGATCATGAAAATGGCGAAATCGATTTTACTAAAAAGATGCTTCAATTATGGAAAACTCGAAGGGTATTGGTGAGCCGGTGCCAAACAGGTTTCGTCCTAAATGTTCTAAGGATTACAAGGAGTGGTTAAAGAAGAGCCTCACCAAAACTATTGAACTAGGTCGAAACGTTCCCCATATTATTGCAGATGTTGGAGCCAAACATCAAATTCGACTTCATCAACTCCAAGAGAAGTTTGATAAGAATGAGTTGGAGCATCAGCGTCGGCATTTAGAAGACGCCGAAGTCATAGCTCAGTTAAAGCAAGAGTTGCAAAAAGTCATGCAATGCATGTCAGAATTGGATGATAGCATGGAACAGCAGATCCAATCGGTAGAAAGATTCAGACATTAGGAAGGGGCTCGGTTGGTAAGAGATCACTTATGGGCGAATAAATACGCTATGTGGGAAGAGGTCAGCATCGCCAAGAGGACCAAAACTTGGTGAAGGATTAGGATGAGCTTGAAGTTTGTTATCCTCCCCTGCGTGGGATTTCTTTATTTGTACTTTGCTTTGTAATTTACTTTCCAAACTCATTTCCCTAATTTTATGTTGGTCAAACATTTTTAATGATATTAATGAAGTATTTTGGGGGATAATAAAATGGCTTAAAAAGACATATACATCCTTCAATTCACTAGGCCTACCCTTGGCACAAAAGGTCACATGCATGTTAGGACGCGATATGTGCTTGTGTGCTTTAACTGTTTATGTGATTTGTTGCTTTGAATGAGAACATTTTTAGCCCACTCTTTTTCGAAAGTCTTCTGGAAATCTCCACAATTCTAAATACAAGTCACTACCAAAATTTTCTGAGTCTTGAGTTTCTCAGTCAAAAAATAAAGTCCTATTACCAAATCTTAAGACATTACTCTATCATCTCAAGAAAGGTAAAATCGCAGCTAAGATGGAAAAAGGCAA
Source organism: Solanum pinnatisectum (assembly GCA_035578085.1). Taxonomy (NCBI): domain Eukaryota; kingdom Viridiplantae; phylum Streptophyta; class Magnoliopsida; order Solanales; family Solanaceae; genus Solanum; species Solanum pinnatisectum. The sequence goes on from CM069087.1 coordinate 9,442,737, forward strand.
GAGTATCAACATAGAGTTAACGGAGGAGGATTTGATAATGAAATTGCAACGGCTCAGACAAGAGATCCAAGAAACCAGAGAAAGGAGAATAGTAGTGGAGATCGCTATTGCGGTTGCACGAGCCGCAAATGCAACACTAGACGAGGAGTTGGCGGCTAAGATAAAAAGACACACTATCGTGAATGAAGAGACAACCGCTATGCGGAAGGAAGATGATGTCTTCAAAGATAGTATAGCTATGAGGCTTTAGAGGCTACGTGAAGAATACCCTCTCTTGGATAATGCAGTCCTTGTCCTCGAAAACAATGAATCGGAAGTTGTTGAAGAAGAATCTGAGGAGGAAATTGTCTATAGGCCTCCTCTCCAGAGACGGTGGAAAGAAGGGAATGAGAAAATCGCCCTTGAAGCATATGAGTTTACCCTCCGTGAGTAATGCGACAATCGAAAGATGAATGGCTTGAATGGAGGCACATTTTATCTTTTAGAAGCTTTATTATCTGTTTTTCACTTTTCTTGCAATCACTAGAAATGAATGAATGAAAATGAAAATTTCCTTTGTATTCGAACTACGTAGGGCCTGAATTCTCCTTGCGAGATACATAGGCAGCCTTTCCAGGCCCGACCCATATCTTTTAAAAATTTTCTTTTACCCCTTCATCCTATAAGAAAATGTCGAGTTCAGATCAACATATGCCAGAAGATGCAGCGAGAAGACCTAGCTCAATGCAATTTAACCTTTCTGAGTCGATAGCCCCAAAATAAAAAGGACCAAATTCCTGCATGTTCAAAAATCAGTCTCCATTATTCGTTGGTTAACATGTTCTCAAACAAAGCAACTCTTATGTGTTTATATGCCCTCTATGTGATATTTTGCATTATTTGTCCTGAATCAAAACTAACGGATTTGACTTTGAGTTGTTTTCTTTACAGGTAGTTAGAACTGATCTGTGATGATAAGCTGGCTGAACACCCCTATTTTATAAGATCAAAAGGCCCTACAGATTCCTTCCCCAGTCAAAGTTCTCGAAAGGGCAAGTCAACAATGGGAGATAATGTTGAAGATACTGGCTTAACAGATGTTGTTGTGGCTCAGCCCGTCGTCGGCGATAAGAACGAGTTAATCATGCAGTTCATGCAACAGATCGCTGAGATACGGGTCGAAATGCAGAGAAGGTAAGATTTACCTAATCCAGTTTTCACTTTCAATGCTCCGACAGACGGAAGACCTCCACTTCACATTCCTCCTTCAAGTGCGGAACAGGCTCAAAACCCACCCTCCAGTCCTGCTCATAACCCCTCAATCATCGACCTAACCACACAAAATCCCTATTATGCCTCCGCCTCTTATCAGACACCACCCCCTCCTCAAATTACCAACCTCCAAGTGTCACTTGCTTCCCAAAATGCCAACCTCCAAACTGGTCCACCTCCTCAAAATCAAAACGTTAACAACCCGCAAACATCCCTCTGTCACCAAAATCAGCATACCAACCCCAAACTTTCCCTCAAAATTACCAAGCCACTCAAAATGCCCAAAGTCCCTCCATTGCTCCACCCCTACCCCAGAAAATCACTTTCCATATCTTGGTCCCCAATGAGCATAACGCCAATGGTTCTGAGCTCGACCATTACGAAGAGCAAGAGAGAGAGTGGAGGTCAAAGGAAGAGGCCGCCAAGATGGATATGAAGGAAGAGATCCGAAAAGCCAAGAAAGAGTTGCAGTGTATTCCTGAAGTCGTCGGTTTGAGTTATGAGGATTTATACATTCATCCGACTTTAGACCTCCTAAAAGGGTTCAAAGTGCTAAAGTTTGACATTTTCGGAGGAATAGGGAACCCCTTAGCGCACTTGAGGGCCTACTGTGATCAGCTCGTGGGAGTTGGAAGAGATGAAGTTTTACTGATGCGGCTTTTTAGCCGAAGTCTGAGTGGAGGCTCCGGAATGGTTTACATCTCATGAAACAAGACAGTGGCCTAGCTGGAATGCTCTAGCTAAGGACTTTATCGAACGGTTCGCCTATAATGTGGAGATCGTTCCTGATCGTTATTCCTTAGAAAATATGAAGTAGAAATCAAATGAAAGTTACAGAGAATTTGCATACAGATGGAGAAAAGAGGCATCTAGGGTTCGACCTCCCATGTTTGAGAAGGAAATTGTTGAAGTATTTGTGCGGGTTCAAGAGCCCGAATATTATGATAGGATCATGTTGCTCGTTGGAGCAAAGTTTGCTGAGATAGTCAAAGTAGGTGAGACTATCGAAAACAGATTAAGGACCGGGAAGATTGCCCGTGTTGCTGCCTCGCTCGGATCCTCAGGTTTGTTGAAGAAGAAAAGAGAAGATGTGTCTTCTATCTCTTATGAAAGGAAGAAGACCCCAAGGAAATCCTCATCATACCAAGGTCGTTCTCGACCTTTACAATGTTCGTACCCGGCTTGTTATGCACATGCTGATTACCAAAATACCCCTTCCTCTACTTACTAAAATACCCATCCCCCCAGTTATCAAAATACCCCTCTTCCCAGTTATCAAAATAATCCCCCTCCTAGCTACCAAACTTCCCCTCCTATTTACCAAGCTCAACCTCATCACTACCGGAACATCGCCCCCAACTATGCTAACGTTCAGGCAAATTACCAAAACCCTCCCCCAACGTATCAAACCCCAGCTCTACTTTACAAAATACCACCCCGAATTACCAAGCTCCACAGCCAAATTACCAAACCAATTCATATCCCAAATATCAAGCCCCTCGTCTAAACACTCCAAATTATCGTCAAATGCCTCCTCTTCAACAAGGCAATTACGATCCCCCCCCCCGTCCTAGATTTGAGAAGAAGCCTGCTAGAATTTTCACTCCGCTCATTAAAAGCTGAACAAAGTTGTTCGAGTGAGTAACTACGGCAGGATATATTCATCCAATGGGGCCCAAGTCGGTCGACACTAGCTTAAAGTTTTACAGACCTGATTAGAGGTGTGCATATCACTCCAACAGTGTTGGGTATGATACCGAGGACTGTATCAACCTAAAGCACAAGATCTAAGACCTGATTGACCAGAAAGTGGTCTCTCTCCAGACAGTCGCGCCCAATGTCAATAGAAATCCTTTGCCAAATCATGGAGGCGTCACTATTAATATGATAGAGATGGATGATGATTGGTGCATGATAAAGGCAATAGTTCTAATCACTCCTAATAAACTGGAAAGGGCTGTAGCTTCGTTAAGCATTAGAGAGAAGAAAAAGTTTGTGATTCTGACACCTGAGAAGGTTGTTGCCTTGGTGCCACGAGAAACTCCTAATCGACCAAAGTTTGTGATTGAAATAGCTGTTACCCAGAGTATGACCAGATCTGACAGGTGCTACACACCAGAAAAGTTGGCCCAGGTAGTACAGAAGAAAGATCAGTCTAAAAGGCCAATTAGTGAAGCTGAAGCAAAAGAGTTCTGGAGAAAGATACAACCGAAAGATTACTCGATCCTGAAGCATCTAAAGAAAACACCGACTCAAATTTTCGTGTGGGCCCTGCTGATGAGTTCACAATTGCATAGGCAAGCTCTTACGAAGGCTCTGGATGACACTTATGTACCCGTGGGTACCAACAACGACAATCTAGCAGCCATGATAAATCAGGTTATTCGAGGACATCGAATCAACTTTTGTGACTAAGAGCTGCCCTTTGAAGGCAGGATGCACAACAAAGCTCTGCACATCACCATTATATGTCGAGACAAGATAATTAATTGCGTCTTGGTCAATGACGGATCCGATCTTAATATTTTCCCACTTTCGACTCTTAGGCAGCTCAAATTCGACTTGGGAAAGCTTCATCAGAACCAAGTCAATGTGAGGGCTTTTGATGGAGTGCAAAGAGACACATTGGGTACGGTTAACTTGGATATTCAGGTGGGTCCTGCAGAATTTAATGTGGAGTTCCAGGTGTTGGATATCAACACTAATTACAATTTGCTTTTGGGAAGACCGTTTATCCATATGGCTTGGGTTGGGGCTGTGTCTTATACCCTTCAGCAATTAATGGAATTCATTTGGAAAGACCAAAAATTAGTCATTTATGGTGAAGGGAGCCATTCCAACGGGTATGCACCGATCGTTGATGATGTCTCTCGACGTTACGATTTCTATACGGTGGAGCTGGTAAATGCCACTGGTGATGACTTGGCTCCATAGCCTCCTATGCCTTCTGTGTACAAGATGATTGCTACTGTTATGCTCCGGAGTGGTTTCGAACCAGGTTTCGGATTGGAAAAACACTTTTAAGGAATTGTCGAGCCTATCCAAATTCCCGCTAGAGAAGCAAAGTTTGATTGGGGTATGTCCCCGCAGATGATGAAGTAGAGATGAAGAACAAGAGTGTTGATCAAACATTGGCCAGGCCAATCCCTCATCTATACTAGTTATTTTTGGTGCGAGAATATATCAATAATGATGGTCTTAGGGAAAGAATCTGGGGCCTTTTTGAGGAAATTGATGCGGTCATCGAGGAAGAGGCTGAGACATTGGGCATCCATGATGCAGAACCTGAGAAGCAATTGCAAAATTGGATCGCCATATCGCTTCTGATTTCCCGTGCAACTTGGTAGAAAAGACATGCTTTTATGTTTGTTTTTAAAATTGGTGGTAGTCCGGAGAGGCCCAAGACCCACCCTTTATTCAGTTTTTACTTGTTTGAAGTTTTTAAATTCCCTTGTGATGTTCAAAAAGGCAAAATGGCCCTTGGCCATGGCCAAAGTTGTGCTTGTCTTTCAATTTAAATGAAAACCTCTTTTATCGAGAATTTGTTTACTTATCTGTTTATATTTTACTTTCCTAATATTGTTTGTTTATGATTTAAGTAATATTAATTTAAAACCTGTCAATGTCATTTCATGTCATGAGCCAAATGAACAAAATGAGGTAGGTGATGACGAATGCGAAGAATATAAAGTTGAAAATAAGTTACCCGAACATGTTGTCGAAGAGTTTCGACAATTTGAGAATCAACACAAGTCAAATCTTGAAGAAACTGAGACTGTGAATCTCGGAGATGAAGAATGTGTCAAGGAAGTCAGAATCAGCGTCCATCTGACCGAAGCTCAAAAAAGGGACCTAGTTCGTTTGCTTAGGGAATACATTGATGTATTTGCCTGGTCTTACAAAGATATGCCGGGGCTGAGTACGAATATAGTGTCCCACAAGTTATCGATTAATTCAGATTTCAGTCCAGTAAAACTAAAGACCCGAAAGTTCAAGCCTGAGTTGAGTTTAAAGATCAAAGAGGAGATTACCAAACAGATCGAGTCTCAACTAGTGGAAGTGACGTAATATTCTACTTGGTTAGCCAATGTCGTTCCGATTGCCAAGAAAGACGGAAAAATCAGAATTTGTATTGACTACACAAATCTTAATAAAGCTATCCCGAAAGATAACTTTCCATTGCCGAACATTCATATTCTCATTGATAACTGTGCTAAGCATGAGATGCAGTCGTTTGTGGATTACTATGTGGGCTATCACCAGATCCTGATAGATGAAGAAGATGCGGAAAAGATAGCTTTTATCACACCCTGGGTGTATATCAATATCGGGTGATGCCTTTTGGTCTCAAGAATGCGAGTGCTACTTATATGAGGGCTATGACAACTATCTTCCATGATATGATTCATAAAGAGATCGAGGTGTATGTAGATGATGTCATAATCAAATCTCGCGAGAGTTCGGATCACTTGGCTCACTTGAGAAAATTCTTTGATAGCCTGCGTCGATACAATTTGAAGTTAAATCCTGCCAAATGTGCTTTCGGAGTGCCAGCCGACAAACTGTTAGGATTTATAGTCAGTAGGAAAGGCATTGAGCTTGATCCTTCAAAGATTAAAGCGATTCAAGAGTTACCTCCTCCGAAGACCAAGAAAGAGGTGATGAGTTTTCTGGGAAGGTTGAACTACATCAGTCAATTTATAGCTCAGTCCACCGTAGTGTGTGAGCCAATCTTCAAGTTGTTGAAAAAAGATGTCATGACTAAGTGGACCGGAGAATGCCAAATTGCTTTTGATGCCATCAAGAACTATTTGTCCAATCCACCGGTGTTGGTTCCTCCACGAGAAGGGAGTCTATTGTTGTTATATTTGTCTGTCTCGGATAGCGCATTTGGATACGTGCTTGGGCAACATGACGAAACTGGGAAGAAGAAGAGAGACATTTATTACTTGAGCAAGAAATATAAAACTCGTTACACTCTTTTGGAGAGAACATGTTGTGCTTTGACTTGGATTGCTCAGAAGTTGAGATATTATTTGTCTTCTTATACCATATACCTTATTTCCAGGATGGACCAATTGAAGTATATTTCCAGAAAGCAATGCCGACCGGGAAGTTGGCTAAATGACAAATGTTTTTGAGTGAATTTGACATTGTGTATGTGACTCAAAAGGCGATAAAAGCACAAACCTTAGCTGATCATCTTGCGGAGAATCCAGTTGATGAAGAGTATGAACCACTCAAGACTTATTTTCCAGATGAAGAAGTTGCATTCATGGGTGAAGATATTTTTGAAGCATACCCTGGTTGGAGGGTATTCTTTTATAGAGCGGGGAATCATCAAGAGAAAGGTATCGAAGCGGTCTTAGTGTCAGAAACTGGTCAGAACTATCTTATGGCGACTAAACTTCGATTTGATTGCACGAATAACATGGCCGAATATGAAGCTTGTATCCTTGGTTTGAAGATGGCTATCGATATGAATGTTCATGAATTGTTGGTCATTGGAGACTCAAATTTGCTAATTCACCGGGTTCAAGGAGAATGGGCCGTGAAGAACTCAAATATCACACCATACGTGCAACATATACAGAAGAAGTGCAAAAGGTTCCGTAACATTGAGTTCAAACACACTCCCAGGACATATAATGAGTTGGACAATGCTCTTGCCACCATCGCATCAATGATTAAACATCCAGATACAAGTTATATTGATCCAGTGGATATAGAGGTAAAAGATCAGCCTGTCTATTGCTTATATGTTGAAGCAGAACCAGATGCTTTGCCTGGGTATTTTGACATTAAGAAGTATTTAGAGACTAGGACCTATCCTGAGAATGCAACATTCAACCAGAAGAAGTTGATACGCTGGATGACCTTCAATTTCTTCGCAAGCGGGGAAATCCTTTATAGGAGGACTCCATATCTAGGTTTTCTCAGATGTGTTGATGCTAGGGAAACCGCAAAACTTCTGGAACAGATACATGTCGGATTTTGCGGTACTCACGTGAATGGGCTCACTTTGGCGAAGAAAATCCTTCGGGCCAATTATTTTTGGATGACTATGGAGCACGATTGTTGCAAGTTTGTGCAAAAATATCATAAATGTCAAGTGCATGATGATTTGATTCGAGTGTCGCCTCATGAACTCAATGCTATGAGTTCACCTTGGCCGTTTGTGGCTTGGGGCATGGATGTCATTGGTCTAATAGAGCCAGCCGCCTCCAACGGACACAGATTCATTTTGGTTGCCATTGACTACTTCACCAAATGGGTGGGAGCAATTTCGTATAAGTCGGTGACTAAGAAGGTCGAGCTGATTTTGTTCGCAATAATTTGATATGTAGGTTTGGAGTGCCAGAATCTAACGTTACTGATAATGAAGCGAATCTCAACAGTCACTTGATAAGAGAGATATGTGACAATTCAAGATTACTCACCGGAACTCAACCTCTTATCGTCCCCAAATGAATGGAGCTGTAGAAGCCGCCAACAAGAACATAAAGAAGATTTTGAGGAAAATGATTGACAATTGCAGAGGTTGGTATGAGATGCTGACAAACAGCAACTATTCTCTTCTCATCAATCAAGGTTAACTGGTCAATCCGCTTGCGAATCCAATCATCATCATTCAACTCGGCCTCCTGGATAATTCTCAATGAAAGTATTTCAACTTCTGCAGGGATAACTGTTTCCGTTCCATATACTAACAAGTATGGAGTGGCTCCAATTGATGTTCTGACATTCGTTACTGTATCGACAGAGAATGATTCGTGCTTTTCACAAAAAAGTAAAAGCCAAGATATTCAAAGTTGGTCAGTTAGTTCTCAAACGCGTTTTCCCTCATCAGGATGAGTACAAAGGGAAATTCGCACCAAATTGGCAAAGACCCTATATGGCTCGTAAAGTATTATCTGGAGGTGCCTTGGTCCAGTCGGAGATGGATGGCATCGAATGGCCAAAACCGATCAACTCAGATGCTATCAAGGGATACTATGTGTGAAGTTTTAGTTTGTATTTCTATCATTCCCTTGTAATCGCTCTATTTGCTTGTACTCGCTTTGTTTAGAATTTTATCCCTCTTGTAATGAACTACGTCTGACCTAAATTTTCAAGAATGAGATACGTTGGCGGCCTATGTCGGCCTCGGTCAGTTTCTTTGTAACTCTCTTTTTCTGTTAATTCTCGAGAAGGGGAACTACGTTTGACCTGATTCCTGCGTCAACGGGATACGTGGGCACCACAATGGCTCGGTCATATCTCCCGTAAGATTTCTATTCTTTACAATAGAAACTCGGACAGAATTTTTGAGAGGAACTCAAAATTTCTCAGGAAGAAGATCTCTCCAACAAAGGTAAGACTGAAGTTACGTTGAGAATTACAACTGAGACAGAAATTCTTAAGGATGACCTTAAAATTTTCAATAAGGTTCATCGAAAGTTTGGAACAACCTTGAATACTTCCCAGCAAGTAATCAGATAGATCTCAAAGCATCGGCTTCAAGGATGTTCGTTAAGCTTGACATGACGTGGCACTTGGCAGTGACCTTTCCAAATATTACTTTTTGAAAATCTAGTTTTCTTAAAAAATTTCTATCCTTTTCAAATCATTTTGCATAAAAATATTTTGTCCTATCTATCAAGAAATAGGAGATCAGAGAATTTAACAGGAGATAGTCAAACACGGAGCGGGCAACTGAAGAGATCGACACAAATCAGTTCATTTTAAACTATCAATTTTTTTGTGGTTGGAGGAAAAGTTTAGGCTTCTTATACCAGAGAATTGGGAATATGAGTAGCATTATTTCATTCAAATTCTCAACAAAGTAAGGATCATGATGATGATATTCTTACCCTGAAAGTTATTTATATTGTATCGTCGAATGAGACTATACCACTACCCGGAGAGTCATTTATATCGTGTTGTCAAATGAGATGATACCATTACTTCGAGGGTCATTTTTATTTATATTGTCGATTGAGACGATACCGCCATTCAAAAGATACCTAGAAGATCACCTATGTTGCTCGACGAAGCATTATCTTTGTTCGATTTCAGGGAAGCATCATCAAAAGAATTCATGCATTGCAATAGAAGATTCATGCTTCACAGGAAAGAAGTCATGCATTGCAAGAGAAGAAATTCATGCATCGCGGGAAAGAAGTCATGCATTGCGAGAGAAGATTCATGCATTGTAAGAGAAGGAAGTCATGCATAGCAAGATAAAGAAGTCATGCATTGCAAGATAAGGAAATCATGCATAGCAAGAGAAGAAAGTCATGCATTGCAGGAAGTCATGCATAACAAGAGAAAGAGTCATATATCGCAAGAGAAGGATTCATGCATAGCAAGAAGATGAGTCATGCATTGTAGGAGAAAAGAGTCATGCATCGCAAGAGAAAGATTTACCTATCGCCAGAAAATAAACATCGACTGCATCATTTTCATTTGCTAAAATAATATCAAGAGAAGCATCAACGACGACATCAAGAGAGCTATCAATATACTGTGTCTGCCTATTTTATTTACCTCGATGTCAAAGAAAGAGTATATTGAAGATTATATTGCAAATATGAAACACAAGTTTTATTTGCTTTATGTCAAACTCGATGAAGTTGATGTCAAATGTTCAAGGAGAGAAATTAAGTGTCAACACAGTGTGGACGACATAAAAAAGGATGCAGCACAACGTGGAACTTTTTCTTAGCAGCGAACTAGGGCATAATCCAAAGAGGAGTGCCAAACTCTTAGGATACGAGCAGAGGAGCGACTTCCACCACAATCAAACTACACCTCTATCAAAAGGCATGTGGGTTTATATTTGGGCTTGTCCCTTTCAGTTTCGCATCCAGAAATCTTTGGTCTCTACCAGAAACAACTTTCCAATCTGAGTGACAATGCACCAAGAGCTTTGAAAATTATGTCCATGTAAGTTCTTAATTATGGGTGTGAAGCACACCACATTCATGGCTAATAGGTTGCAAGCCTATTTTTCATAGCTCGACTTACTTTGTCGCTTTTCCAAAACTAAAGGTTATCTTGCATAATAGATTTCTTTTTCAACCGATCGAGTCGAACTACAAATAGCATGATTCCCTAAGTTGAGGGATATGTAGGCGGGACAAATGTTGAAACTCAGCTGTATTCCAACATCCGCCCTTAAATCGTATTCCTGACCGTTCTGATGTCTTCATAATTCGATATCAGGATGACTTTTGAATTCTTTCAAAATCGTGCGTGAAATCAAGTGTATTGAATAACAAGTGACATGAATTCTCATATAGCCTGAGATATATAGGAAACCCAATTTTAGGGTTCGACCATAATTCTTAAAGTCTGTACCATAAACTCTTTTTCGAAAGATGAAGATATGGTCGGACAAAATTGGATTTGTCAATTTCATTTGCCTCGAATGTCTTTCATCAATCCAAGTCAAACGAGGGACGATTGTCGACACCCAATTTTGTCCCTCCACAATATAAATCAATCATTGAGCTTCTTGGTTTCCAAACGATTTAGATAATTAGTTTTATAAAATTCAAGTATTTTTCAAGTTATTTTAAAGTAATTCTAGTCATTTTATAAATTTAAATAATAGATATGCTTTATCTAATTTTGTATATAATTAGTATATCTTAAGAATATTCGAAAATCATCTCAAAAAAGATCTTGTTTTGTTTAAATATTTTACTAACTAGTTCAGTTATATGATAGTTTACACTTTTGGAATTATTTAGTTTATAATTAAGTTAATTATCTTATCTCGTTAAGAGTAAGAAGCTCATTAATTAATTATATTAATTTGTCTTACTTAATTGCTAGCCGAATTTACTAAAAATATCCATTTGGCTACATTCCTAATTCATTGGCTAAATTCGTAATGCAATTGACCACTCAATTCGGTTAAAATTGTAACTCATTAGCCAAATCTCCTGAAACCATTTTGGGCCTTTATTCTACAACTTCCAGCAGACCCAATTCAATATTCCTTCAGCCTAATTCTTTCTCAAATAGCCCAGACCATTACCAATCCCAAATCCAAAAAGACCCCACCAACAATTCTTTACAACGTTAGCAACAACTTCCAAACGTCAACGGCAGTAGCTCACAATCACACGGAGTCAAAATTCACGGAGAACACTCCAAACATACAGCGTGAGAGCAAATCGCGTACCCAGTACTATTTTCTCGTCGTCTTCCTGGCTCCCTCGATAATTCGTATGTGATTAGTGCCATGTGGAGTGATCTCATCGCCTCTCTCATCCTAGCGTCAAATCGGACGGCTCCTGCTGCTTAGCCGTTGCAATTTGTTACAAATTGATGAATTTTCATACTATTCCAGCTGTTTTATTCCTTATCTTTTAAGGATTTTGATTTTGGAATTTGAGAATTGGCCCAATATCCCTCCCGTTTCCCCCCCTTAAATTGGCCCGATTTCTCCTTCTAGAGAGCTCTCTTTTCCCACTTGGTAAAAGGCTGGCGGAAACTCATACACAAAGGGAACAACTTAGCAAAAACATATTGGAAATACACTCCAGAATAGAGAAGATAATTCATTTTAAGGCTTAGTTTCACTCTTTTCATCCATTAATCGCCCAGGTTCATTTGAGTTCGATGTCACCAGTGAGGTCGTCAGTTGTTGGATTGCTCAGTCAATCTCGTAGTTGTCTCAGTCACTGCCCGAAAAAAGTAAATCTATCCGAGTCCATTTTGGACTCTTCCTTGCATATCCTTGAGTTGTCTCGAGTCAGCCTTTGATGTTCGAGGGTGAAAGGGGAAACTTATATACAGGTCCTGAAAAGCTGAAATCAGGCTGATATACAACCCATATACACTGATATATGGGTTGAGTGCAACAAATACAGGTCCTAAATTGATTTACAGGTATTCAAAAGCTAATTTAAGTTATATACATTTGGTATACAACCCAATATACACAAAAAGGGGTGGAAAGACATGCCATATACAGCCGTATACTTTTGATGTATACACATATTTAAGTGTGAAAAAGGAGGTGAAAATGGGCCCAAGAGCAAATCTTTTTGCACAACAGGTTCAACGGGCAAAGCTTATTATTTTGGACCACTCTTTAGATTTAAGACAAGATGAGTTTTTGGGCCTTGCAGCCCAAAAATTCAAATCTTTTAGATTTAGGACAGGACTTAGCCTGCCAGCCCATCAGATTTGGGATTTGGGCAAAAGGTCTCAATTCAATATTTCTTCCTTTACCTTTGTTTGTATATTTATTTGTTTGTTTTAACTCTCTAACCCTTTATTGCGACTTGGTTTTTATTAATTAAATTCCCAAAAGAAAGTCATTTCTCATTTTATGTTCAAAATTAAAATATTTATATTTTATTTATTACTTAATTTTATCTATCGTCTTGTCAATATATGAGTTATTTTCTTAAAATTCTCTTTACTTTATTTCCTTTCAAATAAAATGAGTTTTATTTACTTAATATTAATTTGCTAAGGTTAGTCAAATATTTTTAGTCAAATCGTTGGTCAACCGCAAGTTAGTGGGCATTCTGAGGGCCTAACATCTTCTCGGAATGTAAATTGAACCCCGAACTCCTTTGGTTTTCAAAAAATAATTTTATTTTGTTTAAATCTTATTTTTTGAAAATTTTTATAAGTTTTCTTAATTTCTTTATAAAAAAAAATTAAGTGGCGACTCTCTTTGGAAAATTGATTTCTCTTCAAATCATAAGTTTAATCGATTTTTCAAAAACTTAGACATTTTTCTTTTATTTATATTTTTGAGTAAAACAGTGATTGTGATTGTGACGATTTGTGTATCCCTTAGTTGGATTGGGTACCAATCGTGATACATGTTATCTCTTGATTGACTCAGATCCGCTTCTGATACATTTTATTGATTTGTTCGAGTACCACGCTTGATACATGTAGTACTATTAATTAGCTGGGGTACCATACATGGTACAAGTTACTATTGGTTGACTTAGGTATCACGTCTGGTACACGTTACAATTAATTGACTCGAGTACGTTACTTGATATATGTTACTATATGACTGACTCAGGTACCACGCCTTGTACGTGTTTGATTGTTCTCTCGTATGTTGATTTCATAAACGAATCAAGTTTATTTTTTCATAATGTGATTGTTATATGTTGGTCTTTGAGTGGCTGAAGTTTGTGTCTAAATACTGGGATGATTCTTGTGTAGATTGAAATTGTATGTTAAAACATTGTAGTAGGTGTCTTAATGATCCTTAGGGGTTTGAGTTACTTGAAAGGTGTGATGGATTAGTTATAGTTGACCGTAACATTGTGAAACATATTCATGTAAACGTAAGTCTGGGTGAGTATAGGGAGTCAGGGTTATAATTCTAGTGGAGGTTATATATATATGTTATCTATTTACTAAGTTGTAGTCATTAGGTCAAGCTGATAATTGGGGATCTATTGCATAGCTTATTTGTTGAGACGATTTATCGTTGTTAAAGGTATTTAGAACATATCAAATAGGGAGGAGTGAGTCAAGGTGATTTAGTAGGAGGCTGGCAGACTGGTTAATAGGGTCAGTGAAGGGACTCTGGGTTTGGTAGAACAAGTGGTGCGAGAAATCTCTATTTGATAGTTGTGATCTAATATGAGTGTGAAGTGACCTATATGGTATGATTGGCAATGAAAATGAGGTAGGAAGGATGAAATTAAGAGTTATGGGTCATGATGGTTAGATTGGGGATAGTAAAAGTGTGTGGCTAAAGTTTGGGTCTAGTGATTGTCATACTGTATGTTTCTTTTTGAACAATTAACTTGATATTACATGGTCAGATTGATCGATGATGCCTTCTAGTATGTGTTGTTTGTACTGATACTACACTTGTTAGGCCACTTGGTATAGTTTGATTGTAGGGTCAATGATGTTTGTTAGATGAAGATGTAGATGATCTCCGACAATTTCTACTCCTCTTCCTTCATGGTGGAAACTTGTCTATTTAATATAAATCTTGTATTCTCTTAGAAACTCTTGTACCTATTTAGACTAGTTCCTTGGAAAGAGTTTGCGTATTTCTTGAGAAAAACATTTTATTTTTATCAAGGTTGAGCACTTTTAACATTTAAATAGAGTGTTAACTTTCATTTTTATTCACTTCCGCATTTAATGTCCAGTTGGAGGTAAGAGTTATCCTATCTAGGTGTTAGAGTATGTGCCATACGACCCGGTGGATTGAATCGTGACAGTTCAAAATAAGAATTTTAATCCACTTAGTCAATGCATGTTCACTTGCTCTGACACGAGTGATACATCATATCCACGTCAGAAAAATTAATGCCATGTCATATCAATATTATTGACCACGTCATTTTTATATTCATCTACTAACTTTTTTTTGTATTCTTTATTTCTTTTTTAACGTTTGAATTTTATATGAAAAAATTCGATGTGGCTAGAAATGATATTTTGTAAAAATTAATAGCCATCTTTTCCATTATAACTCACTAAGGAGCTCCACCACTATTTATTAGAACAAACAAATCAAATGGAACACATACGAAAATATATAAAAATACAAAATATGAAATCGTCTAAGAAATGAAGCTCACCGAAAAGTGGAACACGAAAGGGTAAAGTTCATCGGAGTTGCAATTTCCGGCATGTAACAATGCCTAATTACAACAACAACTCACACATACACATAAATATATACATGTGACGATAAAAAAATTAACTGATTTTAATAAGTGTGCCGAAAATATAGATTCAAATAGATTGAGTCTATGTTGGAGGAAACGAAGAAAATAATGATCCTAAGACGTTGCTTCAATGATGAAAATGGTGGAGCAATGCCAGAAAGGTGTATACATAGTCAGATCTAAGATTTCAAGGTGTAGATTACCATTTTTAGGTATAAATCTAGTGTTTATAGATTCGAATAGATCGGGTCTATGTTGGAGGAAATGAAGACAATAATGATCCTAAGACGTTGCTTCAATGACAAAAATACCAGAGCAATGCTAGAAAGATGTATACACAGCCAAATTTGAGATTTCAAGGTGTAGACAATCATTTTTCAGGTATAAATCTAGTGTTTATAGATTCGATTAGATCAAGTCTATGATAGAGGAAATGAAGACAAGAATGATCCTAAGACGTTGCTTCAATGACGAAAATGTCGGAGCAACGCCAAAAAAGTGTATACACGGCCAGATATGAGATTTCAAGGTGTAGACCACCATTTTTCAGGTATAAATCTAGTGTTTTACCCTTATTAAAATATTTTCTCATTCAATTATTTTTTAGATCTTATTCTGATTTTAAGTTGATTTAATACACATACTCATAGTCGCTTTTAAGAGTGTGTTGTCACAGACTCAGTCCTATTGAGAAAAATAAAATGCCATATAAGTTTGATCAACTGTTAAAGAAGCTTAAAATTGTTACTTTGAACGAGTTCAAATGTCTAGTTGAAACTTCGTGAAGTTGAAGGATCCAATTTACAATGTGAGTCTAATATAAACGCCTCACAAGTCATTTCACCTTATAATAGAAAGAGTCCATAAATTTGTAATCCTATTTTATATATATATACGAAGCATTAGATAAATAATTATATAGTTTATATTTTGAAATTCTAACTCAATTATCTCACCAATTAAATGGTCCCTAAATATTAGAATTTCCCATATAATTTCGAAAAGAAAGATTCATAATCAAAAAATTAATTCATATATTTCAAAGTCTCAAGTATATTAGTAAAAAAAAATATATATAAAATATTACTAGTAAATTATAATTTAACTTGTCGAATGTGAAATAAATTTTATTTGTCACGAGTAAATAAAAGTAAAAATAAAAAGGTTGAACATTTGGTGTTGGGCTTGTGGAGTAATAGTATCATCTTCATACAATCTCTCATTTTGCCATTTGATTACACAGAGGTTCCCCTGGTAGATGAGCAAAACACATCTACTGATTTTTCTACCTTGCTTTCGATCTCCATTTCAAGTTGGTAGAGATCTCTTCGCCGATAACTGGAATTTCCCCTCACTCACTCTGATCTCTAGGGCTTCTTCATTCACGAATCTCTGATTCACTCAATTTATCCACAAAGTTCCGTTTACGAAAATGGTGAGTTTTTCTAGTTTCAAGCAATTTGTAATGACTTTTGCGTTCTCGGATCTGATTCAATCCGATCCGGTTATGTCTTCCGCTCGAATTTTCGCATATTGTTCGAGTATTTTTAAATTATTAAGTTTGCACCAATTGTTATGAAGATTCATGATTCGTTTAGGGTTTTTAGTTTGTTTGAGATCTGGTATGTTGTGATTACTAACTTAATTTCACTTGCTGCATTGTGCTTTTGCCCAATCTGGAACTCGAAATGACAGCCTCTGAGGTTGGAGATTAAGGTATGTAGCATTGTTCAAATTCGAATAATACTGGTTGTTTTGTATGTGGTATTTTTTTTTGTTGGTATGTACTTACATTATGCTGACTGTTGTTATTGGATCAGAGAAAACTTGCTCAAAGATCGGAAAGGGTAAAGTCAGTGGATCTACATCCTTCCGAGCCATGGTAATTGAACTTCCATTTTATGAAATTATATCAGTTTGTTTTCTGATGCAATATCTATACTTGCTTTCTAGTTTTAAAATGTTATATATTGGAATGACTGGGCCCTATTAGAGAGAAATGGAAATTAGAGAATTCATTTCGTTGACGCCAAACAGTCATGAATTGAGGTAGTTGATTGAATTGCTTATTGGAGGGATATGTTTCTAGGAAAAGAAAAAAATTTTACTTTTGTTTATATTTTGGAGTGGGAGATAAAGTGGGGATGAGCTTAGTACGATGTTGAGTTTGCTTGATTAAGACGAGCTGTTTATTTTATCATTAATTTTAGCTCTTCGCAGCTCATTCTTTTTTTTTTTGAAACTGGTAACATCTCCGCAGCTCATTCTTTGTCTTCCTTCTTGCAGGATATTGGCAAGTTTGTATTCAGGGACTGTATGCATCTGGAACTACCAGACCCAGGTACCGAAAATTGTGTTGTTTTCTAGTAAGTTTGAATTCTTGAATCTTCTGAGAGACAAGTGTGAGATTCTCATAGAATGCCATAGAGATAGGACGTTCCAAAATAGAATGTGTGTAACGCGATATGACGAGAGGGTTTATCTTATATGGCCTTGGACCAAATCTTCATATACAAATGTGGAGACCTACAATAGCTGGTCTGATGGTAGCTTAATTCAGGCCACGCTTAAATGAATACGTCATGGAACGTGACCACTGGACTTTTTGTATTGGTTGTGTGTTGATTCTTCAATGTGTTAATATGTTTACATAGGAGACTTAGGTTGGGAGGATTGGATGGAAGTATAGAAAGACGATCTGCAAACTTATTTATCAAAAAAAAGAAGATGATATGCAAATTTTTTTGATGCTCAATAAAGAGTTTTTAATGAAAGAAAAAACATTAAGTTAGTGCCAAAATATAGTTACAAGATGTGCAAGTTTCCAGTTATATCTAACATAGCATCCACATCCTATATATTGTCTAGGTTTCACCAAAAAGCTACCATGGACATTGCGCTAAACTTATGGTTAATCTTAAAAAGTTATATGGTTCCTTTTGGTCCTAACTGCCACAAATTCACCAAATGGCCTGGGGGATAGTATTCCGGACTTGTTGAGTTCTCTTATTCAGTCCATCTTTGTTCCAGAACTTCAGAAGCTCTCAAGTGGAGTGTGGCCTGGTCTCAGTATGGCTAAAACATGCACCACTGTTGGCGAGTCACCTTGCAGTGCAAAATAGATGACTAGTATCTTTTTGATGTTCTTCGCATATAGGACATCTCTCTTCACAGCTGACACCCTCTTCTCTAAGGATTAGTTTGAGTGAGGCCGATTTCCCTAGCTACTAACCAAGAAAAACAGGAAACCTTAAGAAGGGCTTTGCTGTGCCAAGTCTTCTTCCATGGTCAGCAATCTGTGTTAGCTTTTGAGAACATCTCCATCTGATTGGCTCCCCCATTTAATGGAATGACACTGATGTTGGTTTAGAACAGTGTTGTTAGCCTCAAGTTATGTTCTTCAAATTTTCCTATCATTAATGTTTCTTCTAAGAGAAAGGTCCCATCCTTGAGTACTATAATATCAACAATTTCAGCATTGTGGAGAGTAGAAATGATGTGAATGATTTTCTCAATAAAAAAGAAATTAAATGCTATTCTTGTAAGGGTAAGTACCCCAACCAAGTTTTCTTCCCAAATTAGATATTCTTTTCGTGTTAACGATGTGTCCAAGGCAGCTTGCGTGCACCTTGACTATTCAATCTGTCTCTACTGTCAATGGCACGCTTAAGCCCTGAGCGAGGCACAAAACAACACTTCCCCTTTCTTAGACAGCGTTTTAGTGTCGTCATCAAGGCTTTAAGACATACTTTTTCTTGCCAATCAGCGTAAACCTGAAGAAGCGACAATAAACAAATGATGTTTCACCACTAGCATGGGTACCTAATAACTCTATCCATCAAGACTTAGGTAGATGGGAAAAAATTAGCTAGTGTTTTTTGTCTCTGCTGGAATCTGATCCTTGGTTGACAAGGTTTGCACCCCGACCACTAGGCCACACCCGTGTGCTGATTTTCTATCATTTCCTAGTAAAAACTATAGTTTGCTACAAAATTTGTCCAATGTGTTACCATAAAACAGTGCCATGTGGTGAACTTGAGACTCTGGTACACCAGGGAGAATCCAGAGTAAATTTTCGTATCAACAATTTCTCCAAAGTGCTTTACCTTATCTTATTAAAAAGTAGTTTCTTTTGAAATGTGTTTTCCTCCTTGTTGAACACTTGAACTTCCAATGCCATTTCATCTAATGACTTCCATTATGGTGTTTCAAATTCATAATTCCAAGACCACCAAAATTTTGGTCAAATTAACATTTTTCCACTTAACAAAAGCAAATTTATTTTGTTTGTTTTGCATTCCAAAGAAAATATCTTCTCAATTTTTCATGCATTTTAAAATAGAGCCAGGGGTAGTAAAGAGTGACGTGGTGTAAGTGTGGAAAGCATCTAGAACATGGTTAATTACAGTATTTCTGTCGCTTCCAATTTGACCACTTCTTTCCCATCCACTAGAAACCCCCATTCCAAATAGCTGTAGAGCTATGTTTCCCCCAAGAGGCACACCCAGATACTTCGTGGGGAGGGAGCCAATATTGGGATGCAAGATACGAGCAGGTTGTTGACTATTAGGAATCTGGTTAACCTGGAAGAGTTACTTATAGATGTGAAAATGATTATGGCTTTAACGCTTGTTGTTTACTTCGAAAAGGTAAGTTTACTAGTGAACTCAAGTCACTTTGATTTATTCTTTACCTGTGCGGCCTTTTGTCTCTCTAGCCGTTACCTTTTCTTCCTTTACCTGCTTTGCATTCTTCAGGTAACATCTTGTTTTAACCACAATGGAGGACCAACAAGGTAGATTATTAACATTAGTATGAAAAGTGTTCCTTAATATTGTATCTGAAATCGATAATGGCTCTCACAGGAGTTCATAATTTTAAAATGAAGTGTTCATGTTCTTTGAATCATCGCAGATAGTACTATTCTTTGCTTATTTGCAAATCTAACTTCTTCGGTTATGAAAAAGACATTGCATCTGCACTTTGAATATTGATAAAAAAATGCGTTTAATAGCATTGTCGACAAGAATGTTGATAGATAATTCATTTTGATGCAGACAATGGCTAAATCATTCGAAGTTACTGAATTACCAGGTTAGTTTGTGGTATCCAAATGGTCTCTTTTGAGTCAGGATTTGCCCGAGCAACCTTTTGCTTTACTTAAGGTTTGCAGTATTTTTATACACCTAAGTTATTGTTTTGCAGTTAGGTCAGCGAAGTTTATACCACGCAAGCAATGGGTTGTTGCTGGTGCTGATGACATGTTTATTCGTGTTTACAATTACAATACCATGGATAAAGTCAAAGTGTTCGAGGCACACACAGATTATATTAGGTGTGTGGCTGTACATCCTACACTACCATATGTGCTGTCATCATCTGATGACATGCTAATAAAGCTCTGGGATTGGGAGAAGGGATGGTTATGCACTCAAATATTTGAAGGTCATTCCCATTATGTGATGCAAGTCACCTTTAATCCGAAAGACACCAATACTTTTGCTAGTGCATCTCTTGATCGGACTATAAAGGTAAGTGTTTTTTCCCTTCCTCATCTAATTCCGTTCTTCCTCCAATAAATTGGTTAACATATTCATTCACCTATGTAACATTTTTAGATTTGGAACCTTGGCTCTCCTGATCCAAATTTCACACTGGATGCTCATCTTAAAGGGGTTAATTGTGTAGACTATTTCACCGGGGGTGATAAACCTTATCTAATTACTGGTTCTGATGATCACACTGCTAAGGTTTGCCAGTCTTTATCTGTTCCCATGTTCCATTCTTATTATTTAGGATTTGAATTATTCATGTATTGTTATCCATGAAACAGGTGTGGGACTATCAGACAAAAAGTTGTGTTCAGACTCTTGAAGGCCACACCCACAATGTCTCTGCTGTATGTTTTCATCCCGAGCTTCCGATTATAATTACAGGTTCTGAAGATGGTACTGTTCGTATATGGCACTCAACCACTTATAGGTAATGGCTGGATTACCTAACTGTCTCAGCTTAGTTCAAAATTTTTATATCAATGACAAAAGATTGGGTTTGCTTATTTTTGAAAAGTGACTGTTTCTAGGAAGTTGTCTTATACTTGTTGGTTTCCATTACCTTCGAGAAGACACTAAGGGGTCATTTGGTAGGGTGTATAAGAATAGTGTTGAATTTGGTGTATTAGTATTGCTGACACTTGCAATGCTGATATTAGTTATGTTGAGATTATTTCTTATGCAACATTTGGTGTGGTGTCTTAAAAGTGATATACATTGTATAATTTCTAAAAAAAAATACTTTTTTTCAAAAATATCCTCCACAAATACGGTGTAAAGGATGTGGAAAATATTTTGATGGGTAATTGTATCTTTAATCATGCTAATGCATGCACTAAAATCCCTTGCGTTACTAATGCAATATTTTTTCTAATGTTCTCTACCAAATGACCCCTGATTGCTCTACATGTGTGTGTACATATTATTTTTGAGAAAAATGTATTTGTACATATTCTAACCATTTTTTAAAGAGGAAAATCCTTTTCTATTATTGTTTGGAGTTGTTTAAATCAGTTGCACCAGGTAAGTAGAAGGCTATGTGAATTTTCATATTGATTTACATTTGACGACCAATATAAAGTAAGTGATAAGTCATACTTTATCTGTTAAGAGCTGTGCCTTCACCACTGAAAGCTTGTTACAGTTTTCAAGTTGCATGAAGTATCTATTTACCATTCCCTTTGTCCAAATTGGACTCCTATCTCAGCACCCCCATTTCTTTAATAGAATTATGATCATTTTCCTATAAAGAACTATCTGCATCAAATTAGTATTACAAGAGTTACATGTGACCCCTTTTCAGCTTTTAACACAACTTTTTTCTCTTTTCAATTCCTTAAAACAAAGATTGTATACTACCTAATATGTTCCTTTTCAAGTCGACAAAGTAAAATGGGGGCAATTAGTCTGGGGTGAATCAAACAGCAGCCTGAGATGGTAGTACAGAAACTTCTCGTTTCTCATCATCCTTTCTTTTTTACTTTCAATCTTTTATTTCATTTCTTGGTTCTCACTTCTATTCATATATTGAAAAGGACTTTGAGTGTAATTGGTCCATATGGATTCTCTCTTCGGGGCATGGTCATCATAATCATGCTTTCTCTTCCAGACTACAATGGTATTTTCATGTCCTTGTTACCTGGAGGAACTTCTTTTTGTTGTGGGGTTTGGACTGAGGGATTAATGGATATCCTTCCCCAGACTTTTTGTGTCATACAAACATAATCCTATTATATGGTGTTGGATTTACACATCTTTGTACCATAGCTGGACCTTGCTTTATGAGATACTTTTGAGCAAAATCAGTTGGTGCATTGAAACGTTTTGGAAGTCCTCTTTTCTGTTGTACGCTATAGCTGAAGTAGGTTTCCCGTTTTCCTATCCACAGACTGAAGCTTAGCATCTTGTGGTAAAATTAAACTAGTGCCAATTTCCTGATGTTACTTTTTCACTTTCAGTTTTTTGGGGGTGAAAATGATTGGTTAACCTTAAAAGTTGTTACATTCCACAATTTCTCTAAGAAGCTGAACTTCTATTTGAGTGAAAAGTTTCTATAACTTGAACCCAAGG
Source organism: Solanum pinnatisectum (assembly GCA_035578085.1). NCBI lineage: Eukaryota > Viridiplantae > Streptophyta > Magnoliopsida > Solanales > Solanaceae > Solanum > Solanum pinnatisectum. Next base: position 9,465,277 of record CM069087.1, read on the forward strand.
GTGTGGCCTAGCGGTCAAAGAAGTCGGTTTAGAAGATGAGGTCTCAGGTTCAAATTCCAGTAGAGGCAAAAATAAAATAAAATAGGTGATTCTTCCCATTTGTCCTAGATTTGGTGACAAAGTTTTACCTGGTATATGTTGCAGTGGGAGGTGACCAATATCTTGTGTAAGTAGTCGAGGTGTGTGAAAGCTGGCCCAGAAACCACAATTATCAAATAAGAACTTTCTATTACTTAAAACAGGGTATTTCTTCTTTTGGTGACTGTGTTCTCGAAATAACAGGGTATTTCTTCTTTTGGTGACTGTGTTCTCGAAATGATGAGTCAATTGGTTTTGTATGCATTCTTGTTATTCTGACTCCTTACATTCTCTCTTAAGTCGTTTGTGCTTGAGTTACTAATCCTTTTTGTTTGTTGGCATCTTCATGTAGACTTGAGAACACTTTGAATTATGGTCTTGAAAGAGTATGGGCAATTGGTTACATGAGAAGTTCAAGGAGGTCAGTGTTTTCAATTAATTTATAGCGGTATTTGTTCTCTTTGGAAGTCCGAATATTTGCTTGTAACTTCAATTTTCTTTCAATTAGTTTGCTTGTTCATAGCTAGAAAAGTTTTTCTGGTTGAGGAAATAGGGAAAGGTCATTATTAGCTGCGTCCTAACAAATTGATAAAATATCTGCGACCAAGGAAAAATTGTAGGAAAAAGAATTGATCGTCATATTAGTTGTGTTCTTTGTGCACCCAAGGGTGTGTCCTAGTGGTTAATGAAGTGGGGTGAGAACCATGAGGTCTCAGGTTCAAATACTAGGTGATTTCTTCCATTTGTCCAAGTGTTGGTGGACAGAGTTAACCGGTACCTGTGTTGGTGGGAGGTAGCAGGTACTCGGTGGAATTAGTCGAGGTGCGTGCAAGCTGGCTTGGGCACCAAGTTATTATTTTCTTTTGGGTTCTTTGTATTTCTTTAGTTCTAGTTGATGTTATGATGATTGTGCTACATGTACAGGGTTGTAATTGGTTATGATGAGGGAACCATCATGGTGAAACTTGGTCGAGAAGTACCTGTTGCCAGTATGGATAACAGTGGAAAAGTTATTTGGGCTAAGCACAATGAAGTTCAGACTGTTAACATCAAGAGTGTAGGGGCAGATTATGAGGTATGACATCACACTGCCTCTACTTTTGCCCACCTGATTGTTCTTACTGCCTCAGTAGTGTTATATGAATTCTATGTCTGCTTTATCTTTCAGGTTGCTGATGGAGAAAGACTGCCTTTGGCTGTCAAGGAATTGGGATCCTGTGACCTCTACCCACAAGTGAGTTTGATTACTGAATATGCATATTGGTGTAATCTTGTAGAATCTGTTTTATAAAAAGTGAATTAGGGCTATCAAAAAATAAGAAAACTGAATTAGATATTACTCTTTTAGTTAAACGAGCTGTCCATATATTTGAAACCATACGCACCATTTGAACTTTGTATGTAAGATGGGTGATTAATCTTTATTGACAGGGTTCCGAAAAGTTGTTCTTTTTATATTCCCTATAGTTCGTTTGCTTTCAGCTTTAATAACTTGAAGAATTCATTGTAATATTCTTGGGCTTTCATGCAACCAAGGTTATGGCTTAGTGGTCAATGAAAGTGGTTGAGAACTATGAGGTCACAGGTTCAAATCCCAATGGAGACAAAAACATTTAGTTGATTTCTTCCCATCTGTCCAAGCCTTTGGTGGAAATAGTTGTGGTGGTGTGAGGTAGTAGGTACCCCATGGAATTAGTCGAGGTGTGCATAAACTGGCCCGATATTTATAAAAAAAAATCTTGTTTAGTAGTTTAAAGAGTATGGATATAATATAGTAGTTGGCATTTTCTGTCTTTTTCAATTGGGTTAGCACTAGAAGATTGACTACTGAAGTTCATTTACTGAAAATCTTGCACTTCCTGTTCACAGAATTTGAAGCATAATCCAAATGGAAGGTTTGTGGTTGTTTGTGGAGATGGAGAATATATCATATATACTGCTCTGGCTTGGAGAAATAGGTCATTTGGCTCAGCTCTGGAATTTGTTTGGTCTTCGGATGGAGAATATGCTGTGAGGGAAAGTACTTCAAAGATTAAGATTTTCAGCAAAAGTTTCCAGGTCCAAATTTGTCCTTCCAAACACCTTTTGCAATTGTTTTATGATTTGCATTAGCTGTCATTTGATTTGTCTCATGATGTATTGCTTCAAATATTCGAATCCAATACCCCCAGCCCCCAGCCCCCAGCCCATCTCCGCGCTTTCTGCTATAAATCGTCTACTTTCAATGAATTACATCTAAGCTTGAGAAGTAAGTTACTAGTTCACCTCGTGCAATAAGTTAAATAAACTTTAAAATGCAATTACTTTCTCTTTATCTTGAAGCTGAAGCAAACAAGTTGTAGTTAGTTTATTTCTTCAAATTCTGACCCAAAAGTAAATTATGATGATATCTTTCAGGAGAAGAAGAGCATCCGACCTACTTTCTCTGCTGAGCGCATCTATGGGGGTACTTTATTGGCAATGTGCTCAAATGATTTCATTTGTTTCTATGATTGGGCTGAGTGCAGGTTGATACGGAGAATTGATGTTAATGTCAAAGTAAGATATATAAAGCTTTACCTCAATATAGTGTAGAGTGGTGCTTTACTCTTTTAGCTGGTAGTTCTGATTTTCTGCTGTGTTCTATTGCTTCAACTTCTTCAGAATCTATACTGGGCCGACAGTGGTGATCTGGTGGCAATTGCAAGTGATACATCGTTCTACATACTTAAGTATAATGTAAGCACTCTCTTTCACTAATTTTAAAGTTCATGTGTTGAAGTTTTTTCTTCCGTGCATTATTGTATTAACAATCCTCCTACTGTTTGATGATAAACCTGCAGCGAGATGTGGTCTCTGCCCATTTAGATAGTGGAAAATCAGTAGATGAACAAGGTGTTGAAGAAGCTTTTGAACTTCTTAATGAGATCAATGAACGGGTCAGGACTGGGATTTGGGTTGGGGATTGCTTCATTTACAATAATTCTTCCTGGAGACTTAACTATTGTGTTGGTGGTGAGGTATGATAGATCCTCTGTACTGCTCCTCTCGGCAATTATATTTGCAAAACATCTTCTCTCATGCTGAGTTAGGGACATACTTTTTGTTAATTTTAGGTGACCACAATGTTTCACCTTGATCGGCCCATGTACCTACTGGGATATCTTGCTAATCAGAGCAGGGTTTTCCTGATTGACAAGGAGTTTAAGTGAGTAAGCTTGTGTGAGCTTTTAATAAGGGAAACCAAAAATTGTTTCAATAGATACATAAACTCATCTCCTTTCCTGTAGTGTTGTGGGATATACTTTACTCCTTGGCTTGATTGAGTACAAGACTCTTGTGATGCGTGGTGACTGGGACAGAGCAAATGAGGTCTTACCATCAATTCCTAAGGAGCATCACAACAGGTATTTTGCCTGTTCAAGTCTTTCAACATGGTTGTAAAATGTGATCAACTGCATCTTTAAAATTAAAGATGCCGATGCTGTAATTTTATGTTGTAAAAATGTATAAAGCTTGTGCTGTACTGGTTCCTATAATAAGTTGCGTCAAATACAACTAGTTTGTAAGTCTTGATTTTTGTCTACTATATAGTTTACCTGATGTTTTATTGAATGATTTTTCCTACCAGCGTTGCTCATTTCTTGGAATCACGCGGAATGATAGAGGAAGCATTAGAAGTTGCTACAGACCCTGACTACAGATTTGAACTAGCTATACAGCTAGGTAAATTAGAGATTGCAAAGGTGAGGGCTTAACTAGTGAAATGTGGTTTTCCTCAGCACCTCTTTCTTTTTTTTTTTAAAGAAATATTAGTGTGAAAAAAAACTGTATGTTATTAAAAGTTGTGGCTCTTTCTATGTATGCAGGATATTGCCATAGTGGCACAGAGTGAGTCCAAATGGAAGCAGTTGGGTGACCTAGCCATGTCTAGTGGAAGGGTAACTGTTACTTATTGCCCCTTGATCCAATTTTTTTGGTGAAGTAATTATGTGCTGAATTTTTTAAAGAGAAAACATGTAGAAGTTAAGTGCTAAGCTTTCTTCTGTACATTCAAGTGAACTTTAGTATCCAAAAATTTCTCCACGGAAAACCTTTGATTCAGAAAATAGCTAACCCAAAAGCAGATTCTGCAGCTGCCACTTGCTTTTTCTGTTGCCGAAGAAATTTATACACCATATGCTTCACGATGATGAACTGGCTGTTGTGGTTGCTACCCGATTAACACTTCTCTTTCTCTTGGTTGATGGAAGTCGCAGAGTCAAGTATATCACTCTGTATAGGATAATAGTTGATACTCTGTTGTCCTGTCATCTATTAAAGTTTTTCCCTCTGTTTCTGTTTGTAGTCAATTAGTGTTTGTCTGTTTATATCTTTTACATGTCAAAAGAAATGTTGGAGAATCCTGAGTATTTGAATTAAACAAGGTCGGGGTGGAGTGAAATGGATTTAGAGAACTCATATAGCCAACCTAACTAGCCTAGAATGGAGTTATGTTATTGTTCTTCTTGTTGTGAAGTAGCAGAAGGTGCTTTGGAGTTTATTTCTGCAGATCCTAGTAATGTTTCTTTTGCAAAATGCATGTGCATATTAACTTCTCATCATTTTTTCATAACTGCTGCTGTTTTACTATGTTTTGCAGCTTGAGATGGCAGAGGAGTGTTTGAAGCATGCAAATGACTTGAGTGGTTTGTTGCTGCTCTATTCTTCTCTTGGAGATGTTGAAGGAATAACTCTACTAGCTTCTTTTGCCAAAGAGCACGGGAAAAACAATGTTGCATTCCTTTGCATGTTCATGTTGGGTAAAGTGGAGGAGTGCATTCAGCTGTTGGTTGACAGGTACCTTTTCTCATAATCCTACATATATGTATATTTTTCATATTGTAATGATTTCCATGTGGTATTATGTTTGCAGCAATCGGATACCTGAGGCTGCATTTATGGCAAGATCTTATCTGCCTAGTAAGGTTCCTGAAATAGTTTCAATTTGGAGAAAGGACCTCAGTAAGGTCAGTGATCTTCCTTTTTGTGTTTGCTTTTCTGTGTACTTTCTGCACTGTGGAAAGTTTTTTTCCAGAGCTGGCTTATTCTGTAGGTTAGCAGTCACCTGGATTTTCAACTTTAATGTAGGGGGTATGAAGCTTCTTGACCATTAAGCAAATGGTGCAAAGAAACTTCAAACCTCTGTACTTTTTAATGGGGCTCTTTTACACCTGTGGCAGCGAGTTGTTGAACAAATCCAGACATTGTACTGTTTTTTTCTTTCACTCCTGTGCTATCTATTTGATATGATGTGTGCCACAAGCATTTTTCTTCTTAAGTTTTGGAAAGGCCAATGGCCTGAATGTACATTCCTCCCAGATGCAGATTATTTTAACCGAAGGATTTGGCCTTAAGTCTGAAATTGGTAAAGGTTGATTGTTAATGAAAATTCCATGTTTACTGTTCAGACTTCATGCTGTTTGAGACTGCCACTTGTTCTCCATGGCCATAAGACAAGATCTTTGACCTTGTGTTGCATTAATTATGCATGCAGGTTAACCAGAAAGCAGCAGAAGCTTTGGCTGACCCTGAAGAATATCCTAACCTGTTTGAGCACTGGCAAATTGCACACGCTGTTGAAGCTAGAGTTGTGGAGGAAAGGTAATCAGTACAGAGCTCTTTCTTTTTTCCATGCATCTTGTTATGTTCTGTTCTCTACCTGCCAGTGTCATTTTCAAAATAATAATGCTTTGGTTGAACCTGCTTTGGTTTATGGAAGTTCCTCGTTTTTGCCCTAGTGTTTCACACTGGCTGCTCAATTTGTTGCTCGTTTCTTTCTTGCTTGGAGTATGAACTCAAAAGGGATGTGTTCTAATTCCAATATGTATGGTCTGTTGAAAGATTAACTTCTGTATTAACATACAATTTCATTGGGAAAATTTGGTACCAATTTGGTTGCTTTCCTTATTTTATGTAGGGGTGTCTATCCACCAGCGGCAGATTATGGAAATTATGCTGATAGACCAACTACTAACCTTGTAGAAGCTTTCAGCAACTTGAGAATGAATGAAGAACCACATGAAAATGGAGAGTTGGATCATGAGGTATAAGATGGACATGTTTCTAATTTTTTTGCTTATGAGAATTGTTTTTTTTTTTTTTTTTTTCCTTTAAAAAAGTTTGTTTTCTTTACATGTGATAATTTTCTTAAATAAGAAGTAAAAGACAAGCCATCTGCTTTTACTTAGCTAGGTTTACGTGAAGTTGATAATTGTTCCCCTTTTTATGAAAAGTTAATAGTTTGATTATTTTTTATTAAACCTATCTTTGATAAAAGGTTATCAGTTAGTGATTGTTTCCCTTGGTTTAACTGGTTCAGGCTGCAGAACTGAATGGTGATGAGGTGCTAGAACAGGGTGAAGATGACCTTCAACAGGATGGCCAAGAAGAACGGGGTGAAGATGACCTTCAACAAGAGGGTCAAGAAGAGGCTGTTGTGGTGGATGCCGACTCTACTGATGGTGCAGTACTCGTTAATGGAAATGAGGGTGATGAAGAGTATGGTACGAATACTGAAGGAAAACCGTCAGCCTAAAAGCAATTGGTTGGGTTGGTGTGAAATCCTAGTTTTGTTGCTGGTGATTAATTGAATTTCCTTTAGTTGCTAAATTTCACTTTCATAGATTCCAAATTTGTCTCTTTTCTTTTTATGGTTCTTTTATTTTCATCTTTTGTCATTACGCCTTCAAAATAGTAAAATAATTGACCCTAGATTGAAACATTTTAAACAATCATCTCAATACCCACCTGTCTTCAGGGAGGGGAGAAAACATATAGTACATCTGTGTAAGACAAATGTAGCGTTTTGTGTTTGTTTTTCCGTGTGGAAAGCTTTATGTAATTGTTTTTCTCATCAAGCTTTCTTGGGTATCTGACTCAAATAGTCATCTCTACTCTTGACATCCTTGTGTCATTTGAGCTTGAAATGTTGCTACAAGTGGTTAAGATTTTCATCGTGTTGTGGCCCACCTTAGTCTGCTTTCTGTTATCTTTGCACAAATTAGGTCTGTTGCCTGTGATTCTTCTTCATCTTGTTTTCACGCTTCTCTTAACATAATTATTTGGTGTAGATTTTTTGTTTATTTATGTTGCCATTTTTTGCTTTCTGTCTCTCATACTTTTCTGCTTTGATGCTTTTGCAGTTCTTACACCACATCATTAGGTTCAGCCAAGACAGATGGTTCCAGTTGTATGTAATCCGTCCTTAAGGTGAGAGTTGAATTGTGCATACACTCCTATTGCAATGTGATTTTTTCCTGGAGAAAGTTCGTAATATGTCTCTGATAGGGCTCTTCATGTCTCATTTTTCTTCCTGACTTTGTCTGTGAAACATTATTATTTTAATTAGCCTGAGGGACCTCCCTTATAAAATATTCAAAGATGAAATAAGTGTCAAACTTATATTGGCGTTTTCAGCGCAAAATGCAGTTAAAGATTTTCTGCAAAGGCACAAATATATACATATATTATACTGCAAGGAAAAACAAACACAATAATTATATTGTCCAAAGAATTAAGAAGTATATATATGTTCTTATACTACAATTTTAATTTTATATTCCTAATCTCTTAAATTTGAAATAAGTGTCAAACCTAATAATTTTCTGTTGATGCTGTGGTGCATGTCATAAGCCTTGGTACCTCCACTAAAGTGTTTTCTAAGCTAAATGAGTGTCCAACATACAACACCTAGTTTTAGGGTCTAAACCTGCCTCAAATGCGCCTTCAACAACATTGTTTTGCATATTGTTCGATTAAAATGCTTCCAAATTCTTTGTTCTACTTTCTTGGGATTGATGCAATAAAACAAAGGCAGGCATGTTACTCTGGCAATGCCCTGATTCATTTGTAGAGTACATGTTATACAAAAATTTTCTGGTAGGACGAGCAAAAGATTATAATAATTGTGTTTTGCATCTCTCAACCTTCATAGTGGTAATTAAAAATTTGGCTATACTACCTCTATACTTCACCTGGTAGAAGATCGAGTGCAATGGATATTCAGCTTTTCTAAACCATTGCCTTACTGTGTCAATTTCTTTTGCCTTTATTAAAAGATTGAAAGAAAATCTAATAATTTCTCCTTTTGCGGTCTTTTCTTGTATTTTCCTCCTAACTTTACTGATTGTTTTTTTGTTTTCATTCTAAGATTCTGCTGCCTTAGAAGGACAGTTCAAGGGACCAGATGTCTGTTCAGCCAGTGTTGTGATTTTGTAGCAATGAGTTTTGTCAGGATGCTGTAGAAAGACATTTGTTTCCAGCTTCGGTTAATAGCTTTAGACACCTCATAGCTTTACATTATTCTTTCGGAGGCGTAAATTCGTACCTTCCAAATTCTTACATGCCCTTGTGAATGTAGAAAAACTTATACCATATATAGAAGCGGGAATAGCGCAGAAAGTGTTTTTTAACTTCCATCTGTTTTCAATCACCCTTTTTATGAAAATCTGGCCCAAGCAAGAGGGTGGTGCTAAAGAGCTGGAGCGCTCACATATTACTCTTGCACTTGGGTTTCAAAATCTGGCTCTCTCCTCGCAATAGGAGAAAGAAGAGAAATCAAATGAGGCTTTACATGCCAGTGTTGCTTCGCGACTCTTCCAAAACAAGACCCGAATCAGTGTTGGGCATCTGTACGTATTGCCTCCGTGTGTGTGACTATATTAACTCATGGTCACTGGGGCAACACTACCCAATACACTCATGCTAACAATTTGTTAGTTAATATGGGGATATTAGCTACTCATACACAAACAGAAAATTTAGAGAGGGAACTCAATTTAAGCAACCATGTACCATTTAAATCCACATGGGCCTCAAATCAAATGCATTTTGATATCATGAGTACGAGTACGACGCGATATCTCATCCTAGGCATTCTTTAGGTCCACCATCAGTTGAGCATTTTCTATTTTAAGGGAAACAGAGCTAGCATTAGTAAACTGCAAGTCCTGCAACCGCTGAGTAATAAGGATATTACACTTTGAACTTGGTACATGTGCCCCAAAATTACACTCCTCCAGGGTCTTCTTGTCAAGAAACTTCTTCTTCGACCCAAATTTCCCTATTCCAAAGGGAACCTCATGTGACAGCTTTGAGTGAGCAAAATAGGCTAGACCATGATCACCTCCCATTGGATCCACAACTAGAGCCAGTTGGCGTATAAAAGACGGGCCGCGCCTAGGCGAATGACCATTCTATTCACGCTCCAAACCAATGAGCCAAGAAGCTTAGTTATTCAAGCAGTGTCGTTAGTATTATTTGTAGAGATATTTCTATTTTTTCAGTTTTTTTAAAAATATATAATACTAATTTTTTTTTTAACGAAACAGTGTCGGTTGACAACCCATGACATAGGGTGAGTCCGCCCCATGTGTTTAATCATGTTCTGGCCTATATCAGGATATATATGATGTGACCCTTTATTAGGTTTATTAGGGGTTTCAAAAGAATATGAAAAATCAATCGAATTGACCAAAACCAAACTGATTTATGTCATTTTTTCAATAAAATCATGAACTTTTATTTAAGTGTATAACACGTCTCGAACAATTGGGATGGTCTTTTTAATTTATGAAAAAAAAATGAATAATTCCCGAACCGAACTGAATAACCTTACTCGTGTAAATATATTTTATATATTAATAAATAATAATAGGGAAAAGGGTCAAAAATACCCCTCAACTTTATTTTATTGGTTGACTATACCCTTACCGTTAAAATGAAGTTATTTTTACCCTCGCCATTACTAATCTCACCATTTATGCCCCTCAATTAGATGGAAAGCCCCAAATTGACTAAAATTACTGGAATTATTTTAAATGACCCATTCTCATTTTAAACCCATGCCCGACCCCTCAAATCTCCTGACCCAAAAAACTTCCTCTTAAATGAAGTTGATTTTCAGTTGATCCCACACTCTTTTCGGATCACAACTAGCTTACTTTATCCCAATGCAAAGTCTTCAACTTTGATTTTGAAGTTTCCACAAGTATCACTTGATAAGCCTTCAATACTCTGCTCATTCTTCTCAATGGGTTTGCTTATTACAAGACAACTCCATTAGGGAAATCAACATTGGATCTCAAGTTCTATGGGTCTTAACAGAGTTATAAGAACTGGAGGCTTTGAAATTGGTGTTGTTGAAGTTTTTGGACTATCTCAATTTTTAACTGGTGGTGGGGTGGTGGTTGTGGAATCCGCACGCAAGCCGGAATACTAATCAGTAGAGGCGGTGGTGGTGGTGGAACTGAGACTGATGCATTCTGTTGTATATAATTGTTGATTCTCATCGGAGAATCAACATTTCTGACCCAAACATCGGAAATTTTGGGTGATGAGTCAATGCTTCTGCTTGAATATCTCTCCGGGGATGATGCACTAGGCGGAGATAGTGAATCAGATTCCCGTTAATGACCAATATCGATACAAAATTTTCTAGCGGTGAAGACGAAAGAGAAGGAAACTGAGGTAGAGGAGCAGTACGAAAGTTCCGGTGACTTGGGCTGTGAATTTTTTGAACTCAAATTCACCGGTGGAGAAATGCTCAGCGATACAGAGCTAACTGGTGAATCCAAATCGAAACTGGAAGATGAGCTCGACCCACCAAAATTCTTCACCTCAACGACGGCCATCTATAATGAGATTATCTACAGAATTATACGAGGGGATTTGGAAATTCTTTAGCCCTAAAGAATGTCATTTTGAGAATGGGTTAAAAAAATTTGGTCATGAGATTAGAGGGGTTGGCCATGGGTTTGGGTGTTTTAATTTGGTATGAATTCATTTAGTTTAGCTGGTCGGGTTATGATTAAAAGAGAAAATCGGGTTGTTTTAATCAAAAAGGGCAATTTAAGTTAATTTGGGGCTTTCCATCCAATTGAGGGGCATAAATAGTGAGATTAGTAACGGCGATGGTAAAAATAACTTTATTTTAACGGTAAGGGTATAGTCAACCAATAAAATAAAGTTGAGGGGTATTTTTGACTCTTTTCCCTTAATAATATGTTAAATTTAATATATAAATATATTTTATAACATTTTTCAAATATAAGTATAACATAGATCTACGTTTCTGATGACTGGACCACTTTGAGTTTTGCTCTTTAATTAGCCTTTAATTAATTAGATTTAAAATTAAAAGATGCTATAATAGATATTCTATCAAACAATACAATAAAACTTATGCAAGCACTCCTATTAAATGCTTAAAGATCAAACAATACAGCAACAAGAAGTGCTTCTTCAAGAACATATTTTGCGAAAAAAGTATTTCAATAGTAGTATATTTTGAGATGATATTTCAGAAGTAAAAAAAAAATGAAAATTAAACGAACCGTACTTATATCAAATAGAAACTGATATGATTGAGATGATTTTAAAAAAAATAATTGGTTATACATGATAAAATATCTTAAAAAATTAAAATGATATAATTTTTAAAAAATAACTGACCGGACCGTCCATTCAGACCCCTACCCTTTATGCTTTCTATTACTGATTTGAATTTCTGAAGGATACTCGTTGCTAATGGTTTACTTTCACTAAAAGTACTGATTGATTAGTTATTCCTCCTAAATCTTTCTATGAATTTCCCACATTTTCAAGTCTATTTCGATAACTGTTTCATCGAAGCATTAAGTACCACATCCTCCACTTCATTATTCATATCAAAATAATAAAAGAATTACAATAGATGCTTAGGATAGGGAATAAAAGTTAGTACAACCATTTCAGTGATCTTGACCACCACATATCCTATAAAATAAATATTTCACACAAATATTTGAGATATGGGCACAATTAGCTCTCAAAAAAATTATGAAAATTTATATTCAAATGGGCTCTCCCACAATATATAAAAGAAAAAGGGGAACCCATCGGTGACCCCCTAAACTTGGCACGAAATTTCACTTAGACACCTCAACTGAACGATGTTCATTTTAGACACCTCAGGTAGGATTCCGTTGTGTCATTTTGACACTTTTTGCTGACATGGCATGGTAAGTGTTATGCACCAAAAATCAGCGCGTGAAGGGACTCTTTTTCAGGCCAAAAAAATAATATTTAAAAGGTTTTTACTATTCTTCTTCCTCATTCTCTCCTCCACCACACACCATCCATTTACCACCGCTGCCACCATCACTATTAATACAATCAAATTAATTTTTTTTATTTATTCAGTTCCAAAAATCACCACAACCATCGTCATCTTCTCATTCTAATTTTTTTATCTATTCAGTTCTGAAAATCACTACAACCATCGTCATCTTCTCATTCTTATTCTTTAGAAAATAGCACAAAAGAGATATAGAGTGTATGAAAAAAGACGATTTCCGATTCCACCTTTTCGCTGGAAAAAATGGATATGAACACTCATATTTAATAATTTTTCTTTCTTTCTCTCCTTGTCTCCCTCCTCCTCCTCTCTTTCTCTCAAAACAACACTAAGATAGAAAGAAAAAAAGAATCTAAAACAATTTTAAAGAGCAAATTAAGAAAACAAATTAAGAAAATTGTTGGGTATAGTAGAGAAGACAACTACCAAGAGGGGCAAGGGGGGAGGGGAGGGGTTAAATTGATTTTTTTTAGAATAATATTTTTATTTTATTTACTAAATAGATTTTAAAATAATTTTTAACTTAAAATAACACATGTAATCATTTAATTCGTCGTTTGCCACGTCATCAACGAGTGTATTACACTCTCCTTCAAATTTTTTCTTATTGTAAAAAAAGTGTCAAAAGAATATAATGGAACCCTACATGAGGTGTTTAAAATGAACATCGCACAGTTGAGGTGTCTATGTGAAATTTCGTGCCAAGTTTAGGGGGCCACCGATGAGTTCCCCCAAAGAAAAACTCTTATTGCGTCCAAATGCACACTCAAGTGCACGTGATCGTATAAGTAATACAAAATTATGAGTCCAGATATCTTACTCACTAGGACTTCTGATTTAACTACTTACTGAATTATAACAATTCTAATTATTTTTTCAAAAATAAAATTCAAGGATACAATTATCAATTAACTAAAATAAATATAATAAATAAATAAATAATAAACAACCAACTAGACGAAGAATTGATAAATGAAATTGATCTAGGGCTATGATTCACTTATTGGTTTTCGTGATTTTATGTTCAATTGATTTTTATTGAAAATTTTATTGTTTTACCTGATTTTATGAAAAGTCAACTAGACAAAGAACAAGATTTTATGTTTCTCTCTGTCTCACGCGCGCACACACGCACACACTTCATCATATCAAATTTGTTTCTTCTTAGTAGTTTATTCTCGGATAATTAGATTTGATGCTATCTTTATTAAAATTATTTTCTTATATTTTGTATTCAACAAAACTTTTCATTAGCTTGTTGACTCTTCTGTTTCATTGAAACTTCTTAAAGTTTTATGGAGCAAATTTTAAAAATTACTTTAGAACATGGCTAAACAATCATGCTATAGTTGTTTTTATCCCAATAATATGATTAAAAAAAATCACGTTGTACTTGTTCTTTATCTCATCAATATGCATTCTTGCTCTGACAAAATAAATTTGAAAAAATATACTTCAACGAAAAGTAGCAAGTAATGTCAACAACGAAAGGGGGTAGGATGAGAATACGATATGTAAGGTTTATGTTAAAGAGAAAATAAGAAAATAAGAAAAGAAGAAAATCTCCAAAATTCTTAATTTGTTAAATTTATAAGAAAAATGATAATCTTATAAATTCCTAATTTTGTGAAATTCGTTGAAGCTGTATAGATTTTGTAAAGGTTTTGTTGCTAATTTTTGAAAGTGAAACAGTATTTTTCATTATAGCAAATATGAGTTTATTTTCATATATCTCTGTAATTTTTCTTAAATAAAACGTTTTCTTACTTGGCCCAATAATCACATAATATCAACCTTTAATAGTATAAATGTTAGTTGTCCACAAGATAAATGTAACAATTTAACTTTAAAAATTAAGTTTCAATGCATTATTTTAGAATTTGAAACTTTATGTATGTCATATTTATCATTAGAGACTTGTTTGAGGCGTTCAAGTTGGGACTCGAAGGGTTTAGATGAGTTTTGAAACAAAAAAATTTCAACTAGGCTGTACCTTATTTTTTCTTCTTCTGATGTAACAGTGTTTCGCGATTGCAGAGCATTATTGATGTAATGGTTAATACATGCATTTTGAATTTTAAGACTTTTTTCACCTAAATGACACTTTTCACATATTTCTAAGGTTATTTATCACTTGAGATAATAAATGACACGCATTCTGAACCAATTAGATGCGTAATAAAGAAAAATTAAAAATCGAGAAGTTGAAAACTTAAGAAATGACTCAAGTCACCATTTTAGATAAATTGATAGGAATTGAGGTTTGAAAGTTCTAATAGGTTCGAATGATGATTTAAGACTTAGGTAGATAGTTTGAATAAGTCCAGGAGCTCAGAAGCGATTCAGACATTTAAGTTAAAATCTAATTAAAATAAAAATAAAGAGTTGACCACGATTAAATTTGTGCTTAGACGATCATAGATTTGAGTGTTCTAACATGTTTGTAGGATATATTAGGAGTGATTTGCATATTTAATTTATATCCCACAAAATTTAGGTGAGTTTTGTGTACAAGAACAGATTAAGTGAGACACCAATTTTTGCTTGAAAAAGTCTTGCAAGAGATTTTTAAACAATTCTTTTCGGTCTTTGATATTCGCTTGTCATATCAAGTGACACAGAGAAAGAAACTACGAACAAATTTCTTTTTGCCTTGTAATCAACACATAGGGGTGCTTGAGATAATCATTTCGAAGAGATAAAGATAAGTTAATCGTGTCTCATGTGTAACACCCCGACTTTTCAAAACGTCTAAATTAACTTGTATCTTCGTGGAAAGACAAGGAGGGTGGGTAATAAATTAAGAATGATGTGTTATGTCATATTTTAAGTGTTCAAGGGTTGTATCTCAAGTTTTGAAGTTAGGTAAGTGGCAAAATGAAAGTTGGCGAAAGTTATTGTAAGTTCCCTTTTAAAGATTTCTCTGAAATTTGGGTAAAATGTATTGGATGTTTTCTCCCAATATATAAAGATTTAGAAGGCCTATCACCCACTAAATCAAAGGCCTACGAGTCTAGTTTGCAATGCACAAAACCCCGTATCCAACCAACATCGGAGTAAAAAGTTATGAGGGTTTTACTACGGATTATCAGGGCAGAATTCGAGTCGGGTAAAAATGTGGTATGTCGGCTTACTCAACGTTTTAAGCCATGAAAACATTTATTTTCACTTTCAAACCAGAGAGAAAGCTTAAGAGAGGGTTCCTATGGAGTTCTTGCATGATGAAGGTTAGTTTTTGACGATTTCTACCATTAAACGTTGCCCCCGTGCATAGAAACGTGATCTCTACACGTGGCAATCGTTTTTCCCTTCTATTAACAGCGTTTGGAGCTGGTTTTTGAATATATAAATGTGTAGTTATTGGTGTTTCTTCAAGGTTTAAACTTGGTTAACTAAGGTAATCATCTCGGGACTCTTTTATGATTGTTTTTATGAATTTCTACGGACGTTTCGACAAGTTGGGGCAATATGGCAAATCTGCCGATTTACGATTAGTTATGAATTATTTATAGGTGCGTACCAGCTATGTATATATAGTGTTTTTGAAGCTTCGGACATAAGAAACAACTTTTGTGAAGGAACTACGGTCTTTCGAGCGTTCATTTGAAAGGTATGTTAAGGCTATTCCCTTCGTTCAACATGTTTCCTTAGAGGTAGTTAATGTTGGTGATCTTGTAGATGTAATTGTGAGTGGTTGACTGATTGAGTGGTTATAAACCCTCATTTTAGGGACTCATAATCTGTTAAGAACGACCCTAAGTTAGGAACGACTTGGAGATTATTCATATATATTGTTTATAGCTAAATTGCTCGCCTTTAGCCTATTCAATTGTTTGTTGTCGCCCTTGGTGCTATTGTGGTTAGTTGTTGAGCTATGAACTACCTATGGGGGCTATGATGTTGTCTAATAGGACTATGTTATTTCCAAAGAGGGCTATGTGTTGCCCACGGGGCTATATTGATGCCAAAGAGTGTTATCTGTTGCCTACGGGGCTATTTTGACACCAAAGAGGGCTATGTGTTGCCTACAGGGCTATGTTGATGCAAAAGAGGGCTATGTGCAGCCCACAGAGCTATGATGTTGCCTAAGAGGGCTATGTGCTGCCTACGGGGATATATCGTTGCCAAAAAGGGCTATGCGACTTCTTACAAAGACAGGGGGCTACTGATAGGGGTATGTTGATTGATTTGGCACCTTCTGGGCTTATGGGGGCCTATGTAGGTGGTATGTTGTTTGTACTTGCCGAGCTTATGGGGGCTTAGTTAGGTTGATGTTTGATCATTTTTGTATTTTTTTGATTCAGTAGCGGGTTAGCATGCGTATCTAAAATTTTGATTTCCTTACGTGATTTCTTTTGATATATTATGATACTTGCTCACTTAGTCTATAGCCTTTCATACTCTGTACATTATTTTGACTGACGCCCCATTGCTTTGGGGGAGCTGCATTCATGCATGCAGGTACCAACAGACAACCCAGTAGACCTCCTCAGCATTAGAATTGACTTCTATCCAATTGATTAACCCCTTTCTTTCGGAGCTGCCAGAGTTGGGAGGTTTGTTACCTTTTGTTGTATATATCTTTATGGGTAGGCTGGGGCCCTGTCCCACCAATCTTTACTACTCTTAGAGGCTTGCAGACTAGTGTGTGGGGTGTATAGCTATGTTATGGCCATACTGGCCTAGTTTGTTGGTTTGCTAAAGCTTGTGAGCTGTTTGATGTATTGTCTTGATATATACCTGCTTTCAGTTTGGTATATATATCATGGTGGTCTCGACGGCCCAATCAGGACTTCTGTGCTATTTGGCTATTTATTTATATCATCTCCTGGGAGTAGCCGTTTCTTTTATAGATCAGTTGACAGGGGCCTTGCCGGCCGAGGGCTTAGTTTTAAGTCGGGATATACTTGTTTGTTTTCTTGATTGCGTGTGGCTGCCATGCGCTAGTAGTAAATGGTTCAGCAGGGTCGGCTCGGGCCTAAGTTTTGGCATTAGGAGCCAGTTGGGCCCTTCGAGTTTGGGGCGTGACATCATGCATCACAAATAAAAAAGGAAATAAAATGAGAAAACTCTTCTAATTATGTAGTTTCGGGTGCAAGAAATTGTCTTACGTGGTCATGAGCTAAGATATCGTAATAAAAAAGAGATGATAGGGTGACTTAGCATTGTAGTCCCAAGGGACACAATCCCCATAGTTTAAAAGACCAAGGCATTTGTAACACATCGGACTTTGAAAAGGGCTAAAGCGGGGTACCGGGCAAGTCCATGAATTAAAAATGGACCATGGACCCTTCACAGCACCCTAAATGATTCGTTTAGGGGTCTACAACACATTTAAGGCATGATGGCCAACCGTCTAGGGCTGCCAAGGTGGGGTCACCTAGACGGGACCCTAGACGACCTATGGTGGCTTGTACGGTCCGTACAAGTCACCCATCAACTTTTAAGTTTTTGGTCAACTTCAAACAAGCATATCTCTTAGAACAAAATGAATTAATTGGCTAATGACCTATCCAATTAAAGGTCTTTGAGTTCTCTTTCCAACGCCACCAAGTTTGCCTAATTTCGAGTTTGAAGTAAAAAGTTATGCCCATTTTAGAGAAGCCATGTCGGGCAAGTGAAGTTTCAGGCCTTGAAGTGTTTCATAGGCTGTGAAGCCTAAAACGGTCCATGAAACCTCTCTTTTAAGGCACCTTGTCAGTTTTTAAGCTGGGGTCATTTTGGTGTTTCCCCTATGAATTTACTACTTAAACTACGTCGTTTTAATCCATATTCTAAGCCTAATTCACAACGTTTTACACCTAATCAAGGTCTTAGAAAGTGTTAATCAGCTCTTTTACATTCATTAACACTTCAAGTCATTAGAGAGAGGTTCCAAGAAGAGAAAAGCTAGGGTTCAAACGGTCTTCAAGTTTCTTCGATTTCGCTAAAAAACTTCGTTCTTCCAGGTATGTAAGGCTATTATAGTGTTGGACTAGTTCGTTCTCACGCCTTTCATCTGCTTTTAAATCAGTAAAAGAGTAATATGGGGTTCTATCCTTAGGTTTGAGTATGTTTTAGATGAGTTGATATTAAGTTCTGAGTTCTTGATTATTGAATTCTTATTTCTAATCATTGAATTGTTGTGCATTTTGTATAGCGATTATTGAGTTGATTGATCATATCTATTTTTCAGCATGAACCCTATTCTTGAACATTCATTGAATTCTTATTGAGAATCTTTTAAACAATATATTATTGTTTAAACTGAATTTTGAGCGTAAAGAGGAGTTTGAGAAAGAGTATAAGGGAACTAAGTATTTCCCAAATGTTTCATTTTTACATGAAGAAAAAGAGTAAATTCTTTTAAGAAAAGTTAAAAGAGTTTTCAGAAAGATTAAGTATAGAGCATTTACCTCTTAAAGAGGCCCCCTTTTGAGTAATTATCTCAATCCAGAATGTATTTTTATATTGAGGAAATCCTGTTTTCTAAATGAACAATGAGTTTCAAAGACATTTTAGAGCAATTACCTCTTTTAAGAGGATAGTGTCACGCCCCAAAAGGAAGGGCAGACATGAACCGTATGGATACTTGATCTACAAATAAGCTATGACATGTAAGAAGTTGCAAACTAATGAGCAGGTGGAATAACCACACATGATATATATATACACACACACACACACACACACATACAACCCATGAAGTTATCCAAGCAAAACTATACAACCTGATACATTAAGATGTCTAGGAAGCCTCTAAAAGATGTACAACATCAAATTGCTAATAACTTGCCGAGACAGACCTCGGCATATACAACTAGCAACTTGTGCATATCATCAAAAGTACTAGATACAAGCTGGATCCGCATAGAGATAGAGCTCACCAAAACATCAACCGAAGTAAACAAGAGAACCTAACGTGGATGTCCGCTTCCCTGAGAACCTTATCCTGCATTTACAAGGACATGTAGTGCCCCATATACAGGGACGTCAGTACATATAAAACATGTATTGGCAGGAAGAGCAAACAGAATACAGATCGATAGATAGGAAAGCTCATATGAATCAGATATTAAATATAGAGAACTAAAAGTATAAAAGGAGTAAACATAGGATATACAATAGTATCCTACGCGCTGACTTAATTGACTCATAATATAATATCTCAAGCAATGATCAATATATCATGATACCCATAGTTTTCCCATGTGGAGTACTTTAATTATTTTTATTACAAATGTTCACGTGATGGCCGATCAAGACAACTCACATTAACTATACGCCATGAGTTTCCTAAAAGTTCATCTCTATGTTTTTATGCATATGTTATAATCGCAGTCTGGTACGAGGTACACCCATCGTGGGCTCACTATGAGGGTCTGCTCGCAGGCCATATGTGCCATGTATTGGCTCGAGTCAGGGGGGACTAGTATGTGAGATTTCTAGCCGATTCCAAATACAAATGATGCCACAAGGGCGGTATGCCACAATATTCAGGCTCACTATAGTGGTTTGGTCTCAATCCTGTGCACAGAATTACGTTGCGCGAATGTGTCAAGTAGAAACTATGAATACCCGCCTGCCGTTATATTTTATCAAATAATGTTATAAGACCTATAACATAGTAATTATGCTAACGGTCGTTCAGCTAATCAAGTAACCAATCAATGTGAAGATTTTACTTTCGTATTTTAAGTGAACTAACTTGACCTTTATATAAGAATCACGTGACACGGATGATGCCTCAAAGGCGAAAGAAGTTTAGCTTCACATACCTTGTTGCTTCCTAGGCTAATGGTAGTTTCCGGAGACCCAATCGACAAAACCAAGTCAATCTACATAATTAAACTCAATCGGTAAATCATCTCCCAATTATCTATGTGCTACAGTTAATTATTACCAACATGATTAAGCCACCAATAAAATCAACTCAGTTCATCTCCATAATAATTTATAATTCCAACAGTTTTCTCACTTGATTTTCTTAGCAATTCATCATTGTCATTTGAACCAATCAAGAATCCTTAATTATGTTATAGTCTTTTTCATTTAGATCCTTGATTCAAATCCAAGGATGCTATCTACTTAAAATTATTTTTCCACCTCAATACTTCATCCTAAACTATATATATACATCTAAAACACACATAACTGATGAAATTAAAAGAAGAGCATATAAGTTACCTGGACTCAACACTAGGGAGATTTTCACAATTTTTGTTGTCGAATACTAGAACTCTTAATTCCTTTGGGTTTAGCAAGAATCGGATTTTCTCACCCAAATCTCTCGTGCTTCCAGAGGTCTAGAGTAGCAGATAATTAATTTCCTTCCCCCGAAGAAAGTTGGTCAAGTTCCATATATTCCTTTCTTTAAAGAACCAAATAAATTCCACCAAATAGAGAGCAATTAATTTACCCATGTCTATATCTATAATTACCTTTCTTTATGAAAACAAAATGCCAAGAAACCATTCAATATAACTGCTGCGTTTTGACTTATAAAATAGCCAATTAAACCTCAACTAGGAATTATCTTTTCCTTTTTGATGAGATGCTACCTTAAGGATAAGAAATGCTCACTTGACATTTCTTTTAGCTGGCAACAGACAAATATATATATATATATATATATATATTCATTTTAATCACTTTAACTAAAGCATCAGATCTGATGTAAATACGACCGGTTCTTCATTTGACTTGATAGCGAGTAACGCTTCATTGTCCTTTCCAAATACTATTTGTAACTCTTCCGACAGAATTTCATAAATACCAAAATTTTATAGCACACTCAACATCCTTAATAACCCTTTATGGCTTAAGGGTTAGATATTTACTTAGTAGTAAACTTACTTCAGATTCCGAGATGCTACAGATAGTTTGAACAATTATCTCAAACCAGAGAAAGAATATGTTTTTATACATTTGAGCAATAGTATATATTATTGGGAGTAGTATTGAACACCGATATGGGGGAGAGTTCAGACAACTCACAACCCTCATAAACCATGTATTGCAACATGAGTACAAGATCATACTCTTTAGATGAATCCTTAGTGCCTTCGGTCAAAGCTTAGTGGATCAACTTAATTGAGAGGTTCTATATTCCGGCATGATATATGATAGTTTTGGCAGCGTGGACAAGACGTTGCATCATCACATAACTCATAGTGACGGTTGTCGATTAGAGAATCTCCCAATAGAGTTAAAGTGTATTTTAAATATATCACTTATTATGTTGAAGTTCAGAGATGAGAAAGTATTTTGTAAAGTTAAATTATTTCATTTCTTTAATTCTTTACATTCAGTTGAGTTTATGTTATATCTATTGCAGTCCTTTCATTCCCTTATTTCGCCTTGGCTATATTACATACTCGTGCATGCAATGTACTAATGTCATTCGAGCTACATCTTTTATGACGCAGATACAGGTGTTCAGGATCATCAATAGGCGTTTCGTTGAGATCACTTTGCGCTTCAGATAGCTTTGGTGAGAACCTCCTTGCTTTTCGGAGGGTTCACACTTATTTTCATGTTAATGTTGAGTTGTCGTGGGTCTTGTCCCGACATCTATCCTAGTATTAGATGCTTCATACATAGTAGAGTTGAAGAGTTTCTCAGTAGTTTCTTTCCTTTAAAGATTCTTTTGCAAATTAATATTATTATTGCAAATGAGTATTTTTAGACATTCCAGTTAAGTTTATGTTGAGATAAATTTATGTTTTAAGCCTATTATCGCTTGAGTGAGTCTTCCGCTAAGTAGTCAACCAGGTCAAGGATTGTCTTGGAGATCAAAAATGGTTCTCGAGTGCCAGCCACATCCAGGGTGTAGGCTCGGGGCGTGATATGTTCCATGTTAGCGAAGTGGGATCTGCGTGCAAAGAAGGGCATAATCAATATTTCTTGTTTCGAATATATTTTGGAGCACTAAACTTCAGTTTAAGAAGGTTTTGGAAGAACTTTCACGATTCATCATGGAGGTAAGATTCTAACCTTCATTTTAATGATTATTCATGATTTACGTTATATCAGTTTAATTCATGAATTGGGTTGCAAATTAAGGATTTTGATCTCATATTTAAGAGAAGAAAAAAAATAAAAATTAATGTGATTGGTTATGGGAGAAATTTGTAGTAGAAGATCCTTGTATTATGATAACTCAATTTTGAAATAAATTTCAGATTTAACCTCAGAGGTTTGGAGTTGACTTTTTTACCTAATTAATTTTCATTATTATATTATGGATATTAATAGTTACGTATACTCATGCAGAACTCATATTTGAATATATTGGGAGCCCTAAAAGGGCTAAATAATTATGTGATTTTGTTGTACTATTGATCGAGGTAAGTTCAACTTTGTGACTCTGATAGAAGAAATGTCATCGTTGATAATAAGGGTTAGGAATAAAGATAATACTATATATGAGGTGATAAGCACCTACGCTAATATCAAGTGTCATGTTTGGATACTTATTCAATTATGTGGTAACTTTTATAATTATTTGACATTATTCATACTCCGAAACATACTTTGATTATGTTAAATTCATATATGATCATGAGGACATTCATATTCTTTTATTGATGATGTATTTGATTTATCCTTTGATGAGATCTGATTTTGAATGAAGTGATGACAATCTTAGTCTTCCAGGTCAATTAACTTAGTTGATAATATAATGAAAAATGATACTGCACTGATATATGAATGACACAATGATTCTTTATGTGTCATGGTCTACGTTATACCTATTAGAATTGGTGTGTATAACGGGTTCATATAAATATGACTATTTCATTGCATCATATTTCTTCTTTATCTGACTTTGTTGAATCCACCTATATACTAAATGTTCTTGTCCATACTGAAAATCTTTTTTTTTTTTTTTTAAATTAAATTAGTACAAGAACCTTTTTTTAAAATTAATAATTAAAATTCAAAATAACAACAAAGTGGACCAAATGTTGATTTTTTTTGTTTTCCATCCGATGTTCAGAACCCACCTTAAAACCCCGATTAAATTTAAATCGCGCTCTGAAAGGCCCGAATGGCGGAACCAAATGTTGAAAATCTTACTCCCTCTATATATATATATATATATAAAGTTAGCTGACGACTGGCGAGTGACATCAGTAGCCTCACCCCAGAACCCCATTATTATCCAAAAAAAAAACCCATTCAAAACTTTAACCTAACCCTACAATTTTCAGACTCCAAATTCACTACGCAGAGCCCCAAAAACCTTAACTTTCCTTCAAATTCTGCTCTATTTTCGATTCAGTGTTTTGGTTTTGGATTCAATTGCTGATAAAGATTTGTTTTTGAAAATGGTGTTAGTGTAAAGTGCTGCTGGAGTTTGATTTTGATTTGTTTGTTTGCGATGACGGGAACGGGAACAGGAACAGGAGGAGAAGATGTTGATTACGAGAGCGATCCGGAGGAAGCGATGCTGTCGTTGAAGATGAGGCGGAGAGAGGCAAGTGATGATGAGGACGGAGGCGGAGAAAGTGGAAAGACTGAAAAGCTCTTAAGGAGTATTGATTCTGATGATGAGTCGGAGGGGCAAGGTGCTGCGGCGGTGTACGAGGATGATGAGGAGTATGTAGAGGAGGCGGAGGAGGAGGAGGAGGAAGAGTTGTACGGGGAAGTTGAGGCTGTGGTTGAGGAAACGGCCGAGGGAGTGAAGGAAGTTGTGGAGCAAGGAGGAGGTTCTACTCCAGGGGTTGTTGATGGAAATGAACAAGATTTGCTGCAGGAAGAGGAGAAAAAAGAAAATGAACCCTATGCTGTGCCCAAGACTGGAGCTTTTTATATGCACGATGATAGGTTTGGAGACAATGTAGGCGGGCGACAGAAGTAAGTTTCATTTTAATTGTGATAGTTCAGTTTAATATGAATTTTTGAATTGAGAGAGAGTAAATTAGTGTTTGTGGTATATGTTTAAGGTGTTTTACTGTTGATTTAGTGAAATTAATCAATCAACTTGCCTAAATCCCAAAGTAGTTAGGTCACCATTCCTAATGTTATTATTTTGGACACCTATACCTTGATTAAGTGTCTGAATTTGCAAAGATTTTAGTTAAACCTCTGCTGAAAGGGGTTGTGTCGTGCCCTACACAGCATGGATTGGGATATTGGATGATTGAACAAATCCTGATAAAGGATAACTATACCTTGAGACTTGAGTCTGTGTCTGATTTTCCTATAAAAGTTGAAAGTCTCTTCTGGTGGAAGTTTTCGAAAACACAAGCTAACTACCTTCTTGATCGCATCCAAGTTCCAAGTTTGGTTGCTTTTCCTTTGCTCCCTTTGTGGTTTCCTGATTCAAACTGCAAAAGGAAAAAAAAATTCCTTGAAAAGGCTTAAAGAGGGCCATCTGGTTTAACACTGCAGCTGGCTATATGCATAACAATGTGCTTTATGTGTGTTTCCCTTATGTAAAGATAAACCTCTACCACACTTTTGTTACTCCCCCAGTTTAGAAATAATTGATGTTTCACAAAACCAAGAATGTATTTAATTCCTTTTCCCAAATTTACCCTTGACACATTCTTAACCCCAACGATAATTATGTGAACCTAAAAAGAAAAAAACTATCATAACTAAGGGTATTTTACAAATAAAGCCTCTTAATTTTAGGAGTAAGTGAATTTCTTAATCCATGTGCCCATGCCTAAACATCAATTATTTTGGTCCGGAGGGAGTATTAACTAATTCATTTTGCTTTGAAACAAAGACTAAAAATATAGTGATCTTTAGGTTCCTTGACTATCTTCCCCAGCCTCTTGTATGAATTAACCATTGAAGGAAGAGAAATACCCTGAAAGGGAAGTGCAGTCAGTAATTTAAACAAAAATATGTTTCCTTAATTGCTTGCACATATTAGTGTAATTGAAATGCTTCTTATCTCCCAAAACCCATCCTGTTCACGTCGTAGTTGTGCTGAATGTTGTAGGTTGTAATTATGATTTATTACTCCATTTAACCATTAGTAAGTAGACTTCATTTATTATCACTAGTTTATGTCATTGTCTCATATAATTATATTATTTAGGCAACTAATCATGAAAAAAAATATTCTGTTTAGGCGAATGTCTGGTGGAAGAAGGTTATGGGAATCAAAAGATGATCGTAAATGGGGCCATGACAAGTTTGAAGAGTTGACTGTGGAGCAGAGGAATTATGACAAGGTGACTGCTTTTATTTATTTGCTATTCATTCTAGCATTATATTTTTCCCGTCTGCTAGTCATTTGCTCACAAGATTTTGTAAAATTCTCAGGATAGGAGGATATCAAGGGGTCGCTATCGAGGTCGTGGTAGGATGAGAGGGGCTGATAGTGGAGCTTCACAAGGAAGAAGACCCAAAGCGTACATCAATGGTAATGATCAGACTAAGGATAATAACCAGAACATTCATAGTAATCCTTCAAAAGCTATCAGAGGTCGGGGGCCAAGGAGGTACAGACCATCTTTTAAGGACAACATTGACGCACCTCCTCCACTAAACAAGCAGTAAGTTTCAATTCAACTATTATTCTCATTTTTTCCATGTGAAGGATATTTTTCAATTCTTCTTGTCAAATCAATTTTTCAGATCTGGTCAGTCCGTTGACAAACCTTCACATTATAGCACAAATAAAGCATCTGCTTCTGTATCAGATTTAGTAAAAGATGCAGTTACAGCTGCAAATCAAAGGTTTATGTCAAGATTGAATTATGCTTCTCCACCATTTTATCCCTCTAGCTCTTCCAGTAAAGAGACTACAATAACACACAAGAGGGAAATGCAAACTGAGACAAGTAGCCGCAGTGTTCAGCCTTCTCTTTCAGGCGAAAGTGCTGCTCCTGCACAATCAACTGCAATAATCCGGAAGGATCCGAATGATTCGTTTGGCATAAACAAGCTTAATATTGATGATTCTATTCCTGCAGTTGCTGGGAAGCCTTCATCCAGTGTGCAGTTGCCACTGGGGTTGTCTTCTTCAATGAAGTCTACTCATTCCCAGGCATTGAGAGGCCAAGGAAGAGGATTTAATGCATCAACGCATAGGAATTATCAATCGCCTGTGCCCAATAATCAAGTCAATAGTGTTTCTCTGCCAACCCAGCTCCACCCTGCCCAGCGATATTCTGCTCAAAGTCGAGGGCAACCTTTTCTGCAAGTAACTGGTCAGCAGTTAGTACAGCAACCGGGTGCTGGATCTCAAGTTTCATCTCCCCCCAAAACAGCACAAGTTATGAATACTTGTGAACCTGGAGAGCTTGCATTTACTTCAGAGTCCAATAAATTAACGACTTCCGCGGTTGCAAAAGGGAAAGGCAGTCTTCAGGGTCCTGGAAGGGGATATGGGGCTCACATTGTAGGTGCACCTGGAAACATGGGTAGTGGTCACAGTAATCAGAAGTTTTCTGGGACTCCAACCTTTCTGCCAGGTAGCCCTTTTATAGCCTGCATCAATATATACTAGTTTGGAACCTACGTGATGGATGAAAAATAAAAAGTGACCAAACAAAGTTGACAGAATCTACATATAAGTTCCATTGACGGACCAGGCTTAACGGCCATTATGGTCAATGGACTTGTATAGCGCACTATAAGTGCAGTGCGCTATATGAGGAAAATCAAACATGCCCTTTAACAGTTGTTATTAATTATTTCTTGTTTGTTACTCCCTCCGTCCCATTTTATGTGGCACCATTTCCTTTTTGGTCAGTCCCAAAAAGAATGTCACATTTTCTTGTATGGTAAGTATTTAAAGGTACAATTCCTCTTTTACCCTTGTTGGTCTCACTTAATCTTAAAGATAGTACTCCAATACATTTATGAGGAGAGAGAAAAGTTGACTATTTTTTGAAGGGGTAATTTGGTAAACATTTCAAAGTCTTCATTTATTTCTTTAACTCCGTGCCCGGTCAAATGTTGCCACATAAAATGGGACGGAGGGAGTACTTGTTTATTCTTTGTTAGTTTAATTGTTTATTCTTTTGTTTAGTTATTATTTCCAAAGCATGCATGTTCTTTAGCTTCTTTTTTTTTGATGTGTTAATTAGTTAGTTGGTTTAGTTACTAATTTGTTATTTGGCTATTTAATTTTAATGTTAGTTTGTTAGATTAGTTAATGTTAATTTGTTAGATATATTTATTATCAATATATTTAAATACTCAATTAGTTAACAAATTGTTAATTAGTTGATTAATTTAAGGTGAAGATCATTTATTTAATCTGTTTTGCATATGATACATTGTAACTGTGAATTAGTTTAATTAGGGTTGACGATTGAAGGAATGACAAACTTATAACTTACCATAAAAGGTATGAACCATACTAACAAGAAATAGTTGACAAAAAGTGTTTGATAAATGAATACAAATAAAATGAACTTGAAAAACAAAATTAGGGTTTAGGTCTTGTAAAAATGTACGTACGAATAGAGTTAGAGCTTAGGTCTTGAAAAACTGTTTCTAAAAAAAATATGGTTTAGGTATTGTAACTTCAAGATCTAAAGCACTAACAAAATGAACTTTGAAAAAATGTATGTACTAATAGAGTTAGGGTTTTGGTCTTGAAAAAATGTAACTTCTAAAAAATTAGGGTTTAACTAATTAAGTATTTAACTATATTGATAATAACTTATCTAACAAATTAACATTAACAAATCTAACAAATCAACATTAACATTAAATAGCTAAATTACACATAAGTAGTTAAATCAACTAACTAATTAACACACTAAAAAAAGAAATTAGCTAACTAACATGGATGCTTTGGATATAACAATTAAACTAACAAATATATGAACAGATTTGAAAAATATGGGTCTTGTTCTGAAACAGACTCTCTTAAGCATACTTGTTCAGTAGTGATCTTGTTTAGGCAAGCTTCTTTAAAGTTACATTCCCTCTTGGAGTGGTTTATGCAGCATGTTATTTCTATATACTTTTTCTTGTTCTGTTTAGTAGCTAGGTTTTCTCTTCCATTAGTTATGCTCTAGTAATATCAAGCCCAGTAAGTGTTATAAACTGGTAATCATATCACTTCTGTTTGTTAAGTAGAGTGATATTTGTACTTATAAGGAAACATTTTTTTTTTCTGTAATGGGATTTGCAGTTGTGCAATTTGGAGGCCAGCACCCAGGTGGCGTTGGAGTTCCTGCTGTTGGCATGGCCTTCCCTGGATATGTTGGTCAACCGCATGGCAATTCCGAAATGACATGGTGAGGTTATCTTTACCTAATCTGATGCTAACCTAAATGTCCCCCTCCCCCCCAAAAAAATAAAATAAAATAGTAATAATAATAAAAATGAAAAAACAGGAGAAGAATTTGCCGTGTAGTGCATGGAGATTTTATTGAGTAGGTTCTTTAGTCTCATGCTTCACATTTTGAGGGGGAAATGAATTGGCAGCTGTGTGATATGTAGGATCTCTCTCTCTGAATTCTTGGATTGGATATAATAAAATTCCTGTTCTCTTCTGATCTTAGATACGGCTTTATAGTTTGAGTAACTGGGTGTCACTAGATAAATATTGGTTTGAATTTTTCAGGTTGCCAGTTTTAGCAGGTGCTGCTGGAGCACTAGGCACACAATACTGTTCACCATATGTTACTGCGGATGGTGCTTACCATCCTCGCCCTAGTGGGCAGATATCATCTTTCGGTGCTGCTCCAATGTCAGTAGAATGCTTTGCAGAGTGTTATGATATGTTGATTTCATTGTTTTTCTTTCTACTGGCATGTATATGTTACATTCTTGGTCAATGCAGTTATTCTTGTTCCTTTGCATTTTCTCTTGTTTTTTTGCTCATATTCATCAGCAACTTGTTTTCAGTATAACACAACTTTGACTTTTATCATGACTTTTGCATTAAATTTCACATGAGAATACAAGGAGTCAGGAAAAGTGACCCAACCAGAGCATTTACTTTTGAGTCCAAGCTTGTTCTTGTTTGTGAACCCAAAAGAATTTGGCAAATCTATGATTGCAATTCTAAGTATTCAAGGGGTCTATCATCCGTTTTGGCACTTTTTGAAAATCTGAGTGAATCTTTCATGTCAAGAGTGTGCTATCTTAAAGAGAGTTCTTGTGCCATGTTTTCCCAATGATAGTTAAATGTCTGTATATGATTCAGCATCTATATTTATTAGCTAACTTTTTTAAAAGAAGATTCTACACTGTTCTTTGAAGTGTTGTAGCTATAGATGTCCAAATTAGTGTTTGATTATAGACCTACTCAGTTGTAAAGAAACATAACATTACTTCCTGTCTGCAGCAAAGAGAATAAGGCAAGTAAACCAAATAGTGAACCGAAGCCCCAACAGACTCCGCCTGGTAAGAACCCTTATCTGTTACTTTGTTCAATTAATATTTCCACGAAGCTTGTGCTATGGAACTTGTATTCAGAAACAGCCTCTCTACCTCCACGAGGTATTGGTAAGGTCTGCATACAATCTACTCTCGCCAGACCCCACTTTGTGGGATTCACTGGTTATGTTGTTTTTGTGCAATGAAACTTCCCCTGTAAATTATTGATCTTGTGTGCCCCTATTTCATTACCAGAGTTCACAAATGATGACTTCAGACTGCGACAGAAGAATCCTCGCAGGCAAGCTCCACTTTTTACTGCTGAAATGGGACCATCATATTTTAAATTTCTTGTTCAAACTGCTGTTTTTCATTGGCTTCATTTAGAATGTTGAGTTCCTTCAATCTCTATCTTCTGTGCAGATATACAGAAATGAAGTTTGACCAATGAGATGGTTACGTTGGTTGAAGCAGTTTGAAATAAGCAAATTAAGGTCAAAATCTACAGTTGAATATTCCATCTCTAGTTGGATGTTGCGAATCTCTTAAAGAAGCTTGTGGTGCTGCAGCCTTCTCTCTGGCCCTTCGTTTTCTCCAAAAATGTTGATCTGGAGCATGGGGACATCTCATGTATTAGGTGTGCTTTAGTTAATGATTTGGCTCTCAGACTTCAATCTGATTGATTTTCTTGTTCTTTAACAAATTATCCGGTATTTTGAAATTTCCAGAAAATATCATCCTTAAAGGGCTTGCATTATTGCCTTTGATAAACTAAAAAAGGGTTTGCATTACTATTGTAAGATCTCATTTGTTTTCACTAAGATTTAGATGTCTGAATCTGAATGCATATCTGAATGATAAGATATTGTCTGTATATTTGAATTCTGAATGTCTAAGACTGTTTGTTTCGAATGTACACAATTTATTTATATGTACATAATAAACATACAATTCAAATAGAAATTAATTGTATATTTAAAATTAATAAAATAAAATCATTATTTGATAAAAAAAATAAAAATGAAACACTTGTGGTTGCTACTGATAGTGGAGATAGTTTGTAGTAGTGGTGATGATGGTAATAGGCTAATAATTGTTGTTAATGGCTAGTAAGGATGGTGGCGGGGGAGTTGGGTTGGTGTTATGGTGACCTAAGTTGCTTGGATTCTTCACTTTTGGTTCCACACCCGTGTCGACACGACATGGGTGTGGGTGTGGGTGTGGGATCCGTGTCCGATTTGGTCAACAGATTTTGGGTACTTTGACCAAAATCGATGGGGAAAGTCTGGACAATTTTAATGATTCCTATAATCAATACAAAAGCTAAGGTGAAATTGAAGGAAACGGAATACTTTTTATATAGAAATTTCTATGTCACTCCTTTTCCTTTAATCTCCTTCCAAGATTCTCCTCAAGTTCTCCACATAATATCTCATAATCTAGGTTTTATAACTCTTTTTAGATATTTTAATTATTTTTAGGCAAATTCCCGCACCCGTATCAATTACATGGATCCATATCCTTGAATTCGACCTCTAGATCTGCACCTGTATTAGACACCTGCACCAGAGTCCGGGCAACTTAGATGGTGATAGTGGTGGCGATTGGTGGTGGTTGTAATGGTGAAGTTGGTTGATGTTAGTAGTTGGTGGTGGAAGAATGTGTGGTGGTTGATGATGTGTTTATGGTAGTTGACAGTGGTACTAGTTATGGTGATTAGTGTGGTTGGTAGTAGAGATTGACCACAGTGGTGGTGGTAGTGGCTGATAGTAGTGGTGGAGGTGAATGAAGAGTTTATGGTGGTAGTTGACAACAATGCTAGTTGTGATGCCAGAGTTTGCTAGTAGTAGGAATTGACTGTAGTGGTTGGTAGTCATGGTAGAGGTGGTGACATCAATGAATATTTATAATAATGGAGTCAGTAAGTGTGCTTGCAACTGACAGTAATGGTTAGCAACGGTTGGTGGTAGACGACGGTAATGGTGGTTAACAATGGTGGTGGCAGTGATGGTTGTAAAGGCATAGGTGGTTAGTGATGGTGGTTAACAATGGTGGTGGCGGTGGTGGTTGTAGAGGCATAGGTGGTTAGTGATGGTGGCTGGTGATCATAGATAGAGTGATGGTAAATATTATCTACACAAGAATACTTCTTAATCATATTAAAACTCTGTTCTAGATCTTAATGATTAAGTCCTATTCAGATCAAGTAAGTTCTTAAATCTTAATTAAAACAAATGCACTTAATGGTCTAATGTTTGAACCATTCAGATTAGACCTCCATCAAAACAAATGAGGCCTAGATCTCCTTATCCTCCAAAAACAACATAAGCAAGAAAAAATATTTACTAAACACAAAATTCATGCAATGTTTTTTTTGGTCTAGCTTTAAATGGGGATTGTATCAAGAGTACTTTACGTTACATTAACTCTTACAACTTCAGATTCTCATTTGTTTGAACCTATAACCAGTTATACCATTCTGATTCTGGATTTTACGATCCCAGGTTTGCATGACAATTGCCTGCTCATGCTGCTTCACTTTGGAAGATACTCAGCAGCTTGACAGGTGGTTGTTATCTGTTTAAATATGTGGTAGCATTACAAATCTCATAACTTCATACTTTAGGTATTGTTTTTATCTAAAAATATGAGTGATTAGTTGTTTTTGTCATATATTTTTGACTCAGGTTCTTGTGGCATGGTTTCTCGGCATTGGCAAATGATTAAATGAAGATACTGGTGAAGGGTTCAGAAGTTGTGCAGCTGCTTTCTAGTATATATAAAAAGTTTCTCTTCTAAATGTACTGTCGTCGGGGCTTTATGAGTTTTCCGTTTGCAGCTCTAATTAATGTTGTTACTGCTAGTCTAGTGGATACTTTTTAAGGTTTGGAACTTACTGTTTAAGTCAGGAGAGGGCATAGCTTGCTCAGGTGTTGGGTGATAAATTTTCTATTGAGACTTTTGGTTTGTTTCTTATTTGGTACAATGGTGGAATTAGTAATCATCCTTGCTAATAATGTTACTTTCTATTCCAGTGTTGGGGTGTACAGCGTGTATCCTCTTTGAACTATATTCGACGGTCAATATTTCGTCGTGTTAGTTGTAATTCATACTAGTTTCTTACCAAAATATACTATGCTGCTCCTTTGTTTGTTCCCTGGTTTACGAGATTCAGTTTTAAGTTTGTATGTATTAAATCACCAGGTTAAATTAAAGTTTTGTTTTATAGCAAGTTTATTTTATGTTAATATGGCATGGCCAATTAATTGTTTTGGTAAGTCGACTCCTATGTTCATAAGATGCATGTTGTACTGAAGATGTAGAGGTGGTTGTGTGTGGACATACAAGGAGCAATAAGATTAGGAATGAGGATATTTGGGATAAGGTGGGAGTGGCCTTCGTGGTGGATAGAATGAGAGAAGCGAGATTGAGATACATAGTTAGTGAGCAGGTGTGAGCTTGGTTATAGTTGGTATGAGTAGAGGTAGGTTGAAGAAGTATTGAAGAGAGGTGATTAGGCAAGACATGATACAACTTCAAAGTTATCAAGGGTATGACATTAGATTGGAGGATGTGGAGGACACATAAAGGTTAGTAGGCAATGAAGTGGTGTCTTGCTTTCCAAGGTTTTAGTCTTGTTGGTGTTTGTTGTTATACTAGTGGTAATAATGTAGTTCTTGCTTTTGATATTTATCATTGTCGGTTGTTTATTATGTTTTAATTATCACATTATTTTGTGTTCTTGTTCCTTTCTACTAGGACTTGTTAGTTCCTATGTTCTATTTGCATTGCTAATCTTGTTAGTTATATTTTCTTATTCCTTGTATTAAGATTTGCCCTCCCAAAATTTCACTTGTGAGAGGGATGTCAACACTGCATATAAACTTAAATCATAGTACTGTGTTGATGAAGATGTTAGCAAGTGTAGCCATGCCACAGTGTGTTGGTGCAAAATTTATAAATAATGCAATTTGTTCCTCAAGTATAACTTTTTGCTTGTACTCAAAGGTGTGACCTAGTGGTAAATAAAAGTGGTGGAGAACTCTGAGATCTTAGGTTTAAAATATAATGAAGACAAAATAACACTAGGTGATCCTTCCTATTTGTCCTAGCCTTGGTGAATAGAGTTATCTGATACTTGTTGCTGGTAGGAGGTGATAGGTATTCAATGAAATTTATCAGGGTGTGCAAAAATTGATCCGGACATCATGCAGGATGTGCGAGAATTGGTCCAGACATCATGATCACGAAAAAATAAAATAAAAAGAGTATAGCTTCTTGCTTTGCTAGGAAATATGAATACAAACACAGATAACACAACCATTTACGAAACTTTTATTTAATTCAAGTACACAATATACTCAAGTTACACATTAAGATAAAAGTAGAAATGATAAAAACAAGCAGCATGAAATCACAAAGAACAACATATAATGAAGGAAAATACATAACATAGATGATAAATATTTTCAAACACCACAATAAGCTTTTAAGGGATCTTTCTCTTTGTAGCCATGTGTTCCACAATATTTGAGATATTGAAAGTTATTAAATGACTTGAATTGCTTTGGATTCTCTTCATCAATTAACTCCTCTGGTACTTCAATAGTTCCTCTCATAAAAGAGAACAATGCCAGTGAATACTTATCTTCATCTCCTTTCATAATCACTCTGTGTATTGGTGCATATACCCTACCATTGCTCCATGCCTGTCATCACTCAAAATTTTAAGTAGTCTCTCTATCTCAATTTACGAGACATCGTTTTACCAGACACAAAGTTTAAGGAAGAAACGAAGATTTTTGGTCTAAAACAAATCTTAGACGGTTGTGTTGTTATAGATCATTTCATTAATTAAAGATCAAAAAGAGAAATTTTGAAGTTTAGTTGTTTGTGATTATAGAAAAGTGACATTGTTTCACTAGGCACAAGGTTTAAGAAAGAATGAAAGATTTTTGAAATTTGTAGTTTGAAACAATTTTCGACATTTTGTTGCAATAAATCATATCATTAATTAAAGATAAACTTAAGTTGTTTCCAATTATATAAAAAGGTATCATTCTTTGTGGGACAAACTAAAAAGTAAAGTGTGTCCATGTAAATAAGGATGGAGGGTATAGTTAAATATGGTAAAGGATTAATAATATTCCTTTTGTTCAAAAAAGAGAGTCCTGATTCAAAATACGAGGGTCAAACTAACTAATGTTCGATGTGAATTCAGATATATAGAATCTTTAATTCTTTAAAAATAAAATTTACACATTTAGAAACTATTTTAGAAGTTTTAGAAGTACTATAAGTTACCATAGTTATCATTTTAAAATATTTAGAAAGTATATGAAATAATTATAATAAAAAAAATATCATTTGATTATCCAGATAGTAATTACTAAGACAATATTTTTGGGACGTAAGAAGTAACAATAATAGTACTACTAATAATAGAAGATCAGAGTTTGTTTTGATATGAATAATTCGAGTGATAAAGATCAATAATTATATCTGATTGCTAGTTGAAACAAATAACATGAAGTTAAAAATTAGTAAAAGATACTTCTCAAGGAAAAGAAAATGCCTTCCACTCATAATCGAAGTTATTTTTAGAACTAATCATCTCAATTACTAAATTCGAAATTTAATATTTATACATCAATTTTAACACGTCAACAAGAACCTAGCCAAAGCTATTAGATTCATCTAAGCTTGTATTTTTCACCTTTTTATCAAAACTTTTTTTAAAAAAGAAAATTACAAAAATGGTCCCTTATACTTAAGGATAAGTTCAAAATAGTCCCTTAAATTGGTACTTCCTCTGTCCTATATTAGATGAGTATTTCATTGCTTACTAAATTAGGATAATATAAAATATTTTTTTTCCTATTTTACTCCTACAATTAATATGACCTTTAGAAGTTTAAACAATTTTTTAAGATGTAAGAATTTCTTTTTCAAGAGACTAATTAATATAAACAAAGGATAAAACAGTAAAGTTGATCAATCTGTTAATAATTTCTTAATTATCATGTAAAATAGAAACTGTCCATCTAATATGGAACCGATGGAGTAGTAATTCTTACCGTGAATGGCTCACCAGCTATGATGACAAGAGTTTTATAAGAAGAGGGATGAAATGTGATCCATTTGCCATCTCTTGTTTGCATCTCCAAACCTCCAACTTGATTTGTGTCAATAATTCCCATAAATGATTTGTCTCTATGAGGTACATGACCTATACTTTTTTCATTATTTTTTGGGCTTCGATATTTTATTAATCTCATCAAATACATACATGAATGTTTTAGAGCTTCATAATGTTTCTCTATGCCATAACTTTCCAACGTCATGCGGATAATCGTATCGTCCAGTTCAACAATTAATTTTGAATATGAAATCGATTCTTCGCTGCAAGAAATTAACAAACAAAGTTAATGTTGAAACACAAAAGAATTACAATTTTAAATCAAACCATTATGTATGGATGATATAAACTATCTAAGCAAGAATTCTTGAACAATAAGTAACTGTATTAGATATTCGCGGTCAAGAAGTACTGAGTTCTCTTACTACTTACATTACATAGATAATTATTTATTAAAAGTGCTTAATTATTTTATTCGATACACAAAATTAAATACAAAAGACCGTGTTCTAATGTACATTAATAAAATAAAATTTTTTGACCTACCAAATATTGTGAATCTCCTACGAAGATATATGTATATATATATATAAAA
This sequence comes from Solanum pinnatisectum, assembly GCA_035578085.1. NCBI lineage: Eukaryota > Viridiplantae > Streptophyta > Magnoliopsida > Solanales > Solanaceae > Solanum > Solanum pinnatisectum. The sequence continues at coordinate 9,501,514 of CM069087.1, forward strand.
TTATATATGTGGTTACTCGGATCACAAGCATCTTTCGCTTAAAAATTCCCTCAATTTCAATTTATGTGGTGCTTTTTTTGCTTCTCAAGAGCAAATAAAACTAATCTTTGAAACTGAATTGAGTTAGACCAATAATCAACTCAATATTTTAAAATTCAATTTAGATACTAAAAAGCTATACAAAAAATACAATAAATTAAAATTATAATCATGAAGAAAAATAATACTACTATATTCTAAAAAATTAATATAAGAGTTTATATAAAATTAAATCTGAAAAAAGGAAAAGTGTGACATAAATTATTACCAGTATTTACGGACGTTGTCATTTGGCCACATCTTGTTTGCAAAATCCTTGGTTGCATCAATAGTTTCTCCATCGACGATACCAAAAAATTCAGCTAGAGGCATAGTACCAAAATTCCCACCATACCCAAAACCAAAAATATCACTATTATTTTTGAGTTTAGTTTCTAAGGGAAGTTTGAATAACTCCTTGCAATGATCAAACATGGCTTCCCTTAGCTCCGGCATGACTTTCTTGTACACTGCCGCAAAGCAACCGTACTCTTCCAACGCACGTCGGATTTCTCGAGACGTCAATAACCATGAGGTTGTGCCACCCCTCAAGGTCTCATCTGTGAACTCAATTATGGGAAGTTTTGGTTCTACTTGGAAAGCCATGGTCATGGACTTCTCTTTTTTCTTTTGGCAATGGAAAGTACATACATATATACAACAAATGAGTAGAGTCCTAATGGGTGGGCCAGTGTGTTGGTTACAGGTCCGGTCAAATTCGACAACTTTAATTTAAATTCTATTAAGAAATTTATTAAATATGTATATATTATTAATTTTAAATTCCAAACTTAAAAAAGAATTAGAATTTCGAACGTATAAACTTTAAATTCTGGTTCCATTTATGCATTTGATGAAACTTAGTCCGGAGAGGCGGTGGTGGATCGGAGCCACCTTGTAGTTAGGTTAAAATAACTTTTTATTATGTATATATAGTAAATGTCGTACCTCCTTCAGCTAGTTCATGTGTCTACGTACTTATTCAGATTTTGAACACCCCTTGTTGAAAATTCTAACTCCGCTGCTGCAGAGAGGAGGCCCCAGTCTCAACTAGGATAGTTGTTACGAGTTCAGTAGAATTCAATAACTTTGACTCAAACTGTATATGTGTGTAATTAGAAAGTTCATTTAATATGTATTATACTTCCTTTCTTCGTTTTTACTAGTTCACTATTTCAAAAATAAATTTTCATTTTTACTTGTCACTTTTAACATATTATGAAAAAACAGTTTCCATGTTTTACCCTTAACATTAATTACTTTTTCCCAAATCATTTTCGAAGACCTAATACTAAACATCAATCAATAAAGATAGTGTAGTACATGACAATTGATGTGTCAATACCAAAAATGACAAATAAAAGTGAACAGAGAAAATATTTGTGTAATTAAAAAGTATATTTAATATGTAATAACTTATTAAAAACTCAGTTAGGAAAAATAATAATAATTGTAGTTGAGGATCTATAAACTAAGCTCCGTCTTTTATTTCAACTTTGTCTTTTAATACACTAGAAAATTCACCCGACGCAAATATATAATAAGGCCGTTGTACTCGTATTTTATTATGAATTTTCCCACATCATCGTATTAAATTTTAATGAATCGTAGGTACATCTAAAAATATAAAAATAAGTAGTAGCCTTCATATTTTTTTTGAATTTATTTTAGTAGATTAATATAGATTGAAGTATTTATTTTCGACACTTGTCAAGTATATATATTGTATATTAAAGCGTGTTATTTCAAATCAACAAAAAACATACAAATTTCCTTGCAATAAATTACCTTAGCGACTACCTAAAAAATGATCTTTAGCGATAATTAATTGACGACAATAGCTTAATTACCGCTAAGTATGTATTTTTAGCGGCAATTAGAACTCTTTGTATATGTTCCTAAAGCTTTTAGCGACATTGAATCTAATGACACTTGACTAATGCTGGTAAAACTTTAGCACTCTTTATTAATATGTCTATTTATTACCGCTAAAAGTTATTTTTGTTATAGTGGCGTACCTTAATTAGCAATCAATAGAAATTTCTTTTAAGTGATTATATAAAGAAATAATGATATTTCAGTTAAAGAAAATGGAATGATGCAATACTATGAAGGTAATTGAGAAGATATAAACAATGATGTCCCTCCTCCTCATGTGATTCCCAGTATTTTTTTTTTCTTATTGGATGAATTGAAAGATTTTAACTTATAATTGTTACGTAATTTATTTTAGATAGTCGTCGAAGGATTTTTATAATTATATCAAATATATGTATTTATGCACGTACACATATATCTGGAAAACTATAATTTTTTTCCCAGTATGTATCTATACATAGATACACTAAATATTGGATACATCACATTATTGATATCTGATACTAAATATATTTGTGTACATATACACTATCAGTGCCCTCTTAGTATTAATCTACAATTATGCACCTATGATATATCAATGCGTTTTTGATACTAGATACATGAAATTAATACGAAATATACTAGATATTTGGTACTGGACATATTGGATGAAATTGATATGCAAATATACATTGAACACATAATGGTATATAAAACAGAGTAAAATTTAGGCTTAGCAAACATAAAAATCATATTAGCGCTCTATAACTACAAGTTTTGTTTTTGCGCTTCATAGCAAACATAGTTTGCTATGGAGCATCAGATCTGTATAAAAATCGCAGGTAGCTTTGATTTGTATAAAATCACAGGCATTTGATTTGTATAAATCAGGTGTCTGTGTCTACAAAAATTGGCTTTGTATATGTATATGTTATTTGTGTTTGTATATCTGTATAAAATTTGAATTCGTATACAATTGAATCGAGTTTAAACAATTGTATTTGTATATCAGATCTCTCTGTCTCTCGCTTTATACAAACCCAAATTATACATTGTATTTTGTATAATTTGTGTTTGTATAAAGCGAGAAAGAGAGAAAGACAAAAGAGAATTGGACAGAGGAAGATTTGTATTGTATAATTATAAGTATATAGGACGAAGAAATATGTATTTGTATTTGTATATACAGTTTTCTCTCGCTTTATAGAGACATAAACACAATTTATACATTTGTGTTTGTATAAAGTGAGAGATGCGAGGGAGACTGTCGAGTCAGAACAAGGAGAGTGACGAGCGAGATTTCTAAGGAGAGAAGCGAATGACAAAGTGTTTGCTATAAATTAAAATGAAATGAAATTGTGGTTATATCATTTAATTTGAATTAATTGTTTGTTATTTTATACAATTTTCCCTATTTAAAAATGGATACATAGATACATGACATACGGAAACATATATTTTATGAAACACATATATAAAAAAAAATAAAGGGATAAAAGGCGAGCGAGAGAGATGAGATTAATTCGTTTGAGACAGAATATTTAGAGGCATATACAATATACTCTCTCCGTCCCATTTTACGTGGCACCATTTCCTTTTTTGTCAGTCCCAAAAAGAATGTCACATTTCCTTATATGGTAAGTATTTAAAAGTATAATTCCTCTTTTACTCTTATTGGTCCCACTTAATCTTAAATGTAGTAATCCAATACATTTATGAAGAGAGAGAAAAGTGAGTCTACTTTTTAATATGACTATTTTTTGAAGGGGCAATTTGGTAAACATTTCAAAGTCTTCATTTATTTCTTAAATTCCGTATCCGGTTAAATATTGTCACATAAAATGAAACGGAGGGAGTATACCACACACAAAATATATAATTATTGAAACTATCATTGCATTAAATAATTATCACCTATACTAATGTGCTTTTCAAAATTGCCTTAAATTTTATTCCATCTTTGTCATGTTTTGTTTTTCGAAAGTCAATTTGACTAATTTTTAAAGTTAAATTAGATTACATTATTCAATATTTAAACAAAAAAATTAGATATTAAAAAACTATACGAAAAATATTATAAATTCCATTTTTTTGCATATCAATATAATGAAAAAACACATCGTAAAATATTAATCAAAATTATTATTGACTCTAAAAAAGGAAACTATGACAAATAAAAGTGATTCTAAATTAAATGTTGTGTTTAACTTCATACGCTTAATGGAAAACTAAAATTGCACCAATATTCATACTTGCTTACAAATCAGATCCTTAAATCAAACTCCGCGTGCATCAACATTAGTTTTCTTGTTTATTCCTTTCGGTTCAATTTACTTGTCATTTTTTTATGAGCATTTTGAGAAAATATTAATTGAATAAATAATTTAATTAAATTATCTTTATTTATTATTTGATATCAGCTTATACTATTTTATTTTTCATTACATTAATCTCTCTATATTTATTGAGTAAGAATAAAAGTGGAACAAATAATTAATTATATTTTCATTTTTTAAAATAGCAATTTATTTTGGACAACTATTTTTAAAAGGGATAATTTTAGAGACGTCCTTCAGATTTTTCTCTATAATACTCACCTCTCCTTTGGTTTATAATATTTAGGGGTGTGCATCTGTCGATTTGATTTTATGTATTATCGGTTCGGTTTCTCGGTTTTTAAATATGCTAACCCAATAACAAACCAATAAGATATTTTTTATCGGTTTTCAGTTTATCTGTTTTGATCGTTATCGGTTTACCCAATAAGAAAATGTCCATAAAATAATAGATGACTTCTCACTTCTCTAAATGCTTTGATATAGTGAAACAAGAAAGATAATGAGAAATTGCATCCATAAGAGCATGTGTAGTACGAAAGGTACAATTACATGTCACCGCCAAAACATAGTATAAAATTTCTGTTGTTAATCAAATTACAGACCTTTACAAACTTGCAAAAGCTACAACCTACAGTTACAAACTAAAACTAAAACTAAAATCAAATGGTCCAGCAAGACTAAAACTAAAACTAAAATTAAAATCAAATAACTACAATTGTGAATCCTTACTTTAGTCTTTAGGTTTTGAGTAAACAGTAAAGACTAAAGCGGCCTAGTGTGAAGTGGGTAGAGTATTGATAATTTGATATAGTTATAGTGTCTAATTATATATTAAATTATTAATATTTAATATTTAGGAAGGGCAAAGTAGTAAATTATTATCATCTTATTGGGTTATCGATTTACCCAATTATCCAACAGTAAAAATCGAAACTGAACCAATAACCTAATAACTTTTTTTCTTTTTATAAACCCATTAAAAACCCAATAACCCAATAACATTTTTTCGGTTTGATTTTTGCACACCACTGACGATGTTACGTCTACCTCCCTTAGTTTGATTTTTTTTAACCATTCCTTGAATCTATCAAAATAAATATGAATTAATTATAATTTGACAAGTTTGCCCTCCTTCATAATAATTTCTTCATATTATAAAAATATGACTTATTTAATAAACACTTTAAAAATAATTTAACACAAATAAATTAGTACTATTATGAGTATTATATATAGATACACGTCTTCTTTTTTCCAAACAAAAATTAAAGGTCTTTACAAAGGAAAGTGAACTAATTCAATTTCATTCATGGTAACCCACTATTTTATTTTCACCAAGAGAAATGAAAAGAAATTGAACAGAAACATGAAAGTTCGGAATGTAAACTTTCGATTCTTAAGGATGACAATAATATTTATTTATATGGGTTTTCTTTTAAAGTATTTATTAAATAAGTCATTCTTCTTATAATAAGCATTAATATGAACAAATTAATATAAAAGAGGGCAAATTTATCAAAACATTAATTAATTTATTATTTATTTTAATAGATTTAAAGAATGGTTATAAAAAAAAATCAAAATAAAAGAGATAAATATAATATCGTAAATCACAAGGGAAGTGAGTGTTATAGAGCGTAACTTGGAGGAAAATCTATGAAATTATCCCATTTTAAAAAGCATGACAACTAAAATGGGTTGGAGATCGAAAATATCTTTTATTTCTTTTTCTAATTTTTTTTTGGGTTATTATGCATGGATACATGATTGTGAGTTGTGAGTTGTGACCATTTGGCACTACTCATTAGATACGATAAAATAGCTTAGCTAAATGTCGACTAAATTACAATTTTCTGTGGCTTCTTTAGTGGTCCAAAACTTTGCTTATGCATACATATACATATTATTACTCAATTGAACATATTAGAGTAATTTATTTCACATTTGTACGTCAAATAGTACACAATACGTAAGCTAAATAATATAATATGCATTTTAATTTGATCCTAATTATACCCTTGTTATTGATGGACTGCTTTAGGTTTTCCCATCAACTATATAATATAGATATTTTTTTTTTTACTTTCTTGAAGTTTTACAACAATTAAATAGAACATAAATTTCCAAACAACAACAACATTTTCATGGAAAAATAAATAATCTTCAAGAACCCAATATTGAATTGAAAATTTCAAATACATGAGAAATTAATAATTGAAAGTAAAAGAAAAAAAGTTGAAAGGAGTTATTATGTACGCTTACTAAAAATGTTATGATCGATCTTGCTAGATAAAATGCAATCTTTATCACGTAAAATGAAAAAAAAAACATTAATATTTTGATTTGACAATTTTCCCTATTTGCTTGGCCTATAATTGCGATAGAAAAATAAAAAAATGTCAAAAGCACCACAAGTAATTTATTTTCAAGCTTTCAGCTGATAGGAGGGCTTGAGATTGTGAGTTCAAGTCAACAAGGGAGCAAATGTGAGAGCTCCCGGAAGGGCTAAAAAAATATAAATATAAATATAAATATAAATATAATAATAATAATAATAATAATAATAATAATAATAATAATAATAATAATAATAATAATAATTTATTTTCAGCTTATGGTCATGGTTATTGGTTAGGACCACAAAAGCAAATTACTCCAAACTAATTGATTTAAATAATTCTTTTTTTTGTTGGTTCGTTAGTGTCAAGCACGGGGACCCAATAATAATTGATGTATCTAATAATAATTTATCTCATAATTCAATTTCATCATGAAAATGATTTAATCTCTTTTAAAGAGGGTCTGTTTCAATTGTGCGTGGACTCGAAATCAAATCTCCAATCATAAAAATATTTTAGATAAACTTTTATATATATATATATATATATAACAGTGCTGGTTGGTCATTTTTAGAAAGTTTCATGAATTTACCGTATTGTCCCTCCCGATTTTGACCCCAAGTCTTATGATTGAGTTTTGAAGGTTGGTTTTGAACGTTGAGTTAAAAGTTGAGAATTTTTGTACGTTTTGAGTTTGAAAGGTTAATATTGTTAAGAAAGTGATTTTTGATGTCTTTTGAAGTATCAAGTGTCAGAATAGAATTTCATCGATTTCATCAGTCCCGAAATGTGGAATCTGGTCTATGAGAGTTGTCGGTTTCGAATTTGGAGTCTTTTTGAGGATTTGAGGCCCTAAGTTGGAAAATTGTGGAAATTTAGCCTTTGGATTGACTTTGGTCAACATTCGTTTGGATGCTCGGATCAGAATTCTGAGAATTTCATTGGTTTCAGGGGATGATTTAAGGCTTAGGTGAGGTCTTGGTTGATTTTTGAGAGGTCCCGAACTTGTTTTAGCCTTTTTAGGCGTTGTGTTAATTTCTTGTGATTTTCATAGATGTGGGATCAAATAGACCTCAGATTTGTGTTTCGATAGTTTCATTGAGTTCGGAACGTCGAGTATAGTCGAGTTCCTTATATGATTTGTGTGTATAGGGTTCTGAACAAATCCCGAGGATCCTTTCGATGAATTTGAGTTTGACTGATTTTGCTTGTTTGGGTTTCTGGTGCCCAGGCCTTCGCGGAGCCGGTGACCGCGTTCTCGAAGGGCAAGTTTGGGGATCCCGCATTCGCGGAGGGTAAAGTTGTTGACCTCCGCATTCGCGAGAGCTTTGCAGTGTTCGCGGAAGGCCTGTTCATTAAATTCCGCGTTCGCAGGTAGGGGTCTGCATTCGTGGAGGAACCCTGGATAGAATATCTTTCAAAAATTGAGGTTTCAACCCGTTTTCATCATTTTATAGTTTTGGGAGCTTTGGTCTGGTTATTTGAACAAGGTTTTTGAGAAGAAAAATTTGATAACGATTTCTAATCTTAAATTTTCATTTACCCATTATTATTTATAAATTTAAGTGTTAAAATCAAGCTTTTGAAATAAGAAATTATGGTTCATCTTCAAAGATCCAAGAACTTAGTAAAATTGTGATTTTGATATGATTTTTAATCCTTTTTCGAAATGATTTTCACCAATAGGTTCCAAATGCTTTGACAAATGATTTCAAGTAAAGAATTTCAAATTCAAACTTCATTTTCGGAATCAAGTTTTGAGTTGATTGACACATTTTTCAAAGTATTTGATGTGGGTATTATTGTTTCCACAAATTTATTGTGAATACTTGATTGATATAGATTGTGTGGCTTTGAACATTGGTCGGAAGGGGAAGACTCAAGTCTTGGAGTGACTAGTTGGTTGAATTAAGGCAAGTGATCTCCTAAACCTTGTAATTTTGTAGAATTTGTGTATTTCCTTCATTGTGTATGTTGGGAGTAATGAGAATGAGGTGAAGGGTTAATTGTTTCACTCCATCTTAATGAATAAAAGAAGGTTTAAATGAAAAGGCCATGTGTTGATCATAATACTTGTGAATTGCCTTCTGGTGGCCCCTATTTGATTGATTGATGAAATGCTTGATAACATGAATGTGGAGTTGAATTGCTTGTATTGTTGTCTCTTTCTTATGCTGTGAACTTGCTTTTGTGCATTGATTGTTGTACATTGTGATGAGACATATGAGACAAAGCCGATGGAAAATGGTTCTAGCTAGTGATATGATATAAAGCCGATGAAAAATGATATCGGCTAGTGATACAAAGTCGATATGAAATGGTTCTGGCTAGTGATATGATATAAAGTCGATGGTAAATGGTTCCGGCTAGTGATATGATATAAAGCCGATAGGAAATGGTTCCAACAAGAGTTTGATTATTGTGATTTGATGCATTTTGATGCTTATGTTTGACTTACTTGTTAACTATGATTGATGCACTTGTTACTTGTAATTGATATACTTGACATTGAGATTGTCTTACATGATACGTGTTGGTTGTTCAAGTGACTATTGGACTGTGATTATTGAGCCTTTTGAACCGTGTATTGAAGAACTATTAGGTTGAGCAGATTTTTGTGCAGTTTGTAGTTTGAGGAGGTTCGGTTGGGATGAAAGGTGTACTCGATTTCTAGCTAGTTTCTTTGTTTATTAGGTTGTTTGTAGTTTGAGGAGGTTCGGTTGGATGAAAGGTGTACTCAATTTCTAGCTAGTTTCTTTGTTTATTAGGTTGTTTGCTGGGTACCGTGTTGTTTGTACTCACTCCTTGCTTCTACACTTGTGTAGGTTTTGTGCCCGGAAGCGTGTGATTTCTCTTCTTCTCCCATCTCTGAGGCTTGTCAAAGAATTTTTGAGAGGTAGTTGCTTGTCATCCCGGCAATCCCTCTAGTTCTTATCTTCAAGCTTTATTCTATTTGAGAAATAAAGAATTGATGCTTGTACTAATTTCACATTTTTATGTATTAGTAACTTGTACATGTGGCAACCAGATTTTGGTGTGTTAATAGAAAGAATAAGTTTTCCTCTTTTATCTTGTTCTTGTTTTATCTTTACGTATTTCTTTTGTTTCGTTGGGCTTGTCTTGATGGAAATAGACAAGTGCCATCATGATCATTTTTTGATCGTGACAAACAACAAAGACTCAGAAAATCTATTGCATTAGCTTGGGGTCCTTACTCCTTAATCGTTATCATCAATTTTGCATCTCTTGATTATTAAGTACAACTTAATTAAAGTACTGTTTGATTACAACTAAACTAAAGTTGCTTATCATCATACAATCAAATCTCATTATAATGATAACATTTGTCTAATGACAACATTGTTCTAAAACTTGAATACTCCCTCCGTCCCATTTTATGTGGCACTTTTCGGATTTCGAGATTCAAACAAGTCTAGCTTTGACCGTAAATTTTTTATAGATCTTTTAAACATTTTGAATTATCAATTATTGTGACTTATAGTACTTTTTATGTAATTTACAAATATATAAATTTCATTTCAAAAAAATTGAAGATTTCATGCGCAATTTCCTGGTCAAACTTAAACTGTTTGACTCTCGAAAAACCAAAAATGCCACATAAATTGGGACAGAGGGAGAATATATATATATATATGACTAATTTACTTATCTAATGTATCCAGTTCACAATTCAGGTAAAAACTGAAGTAAACAATTATCATGACTAATTTAGTTATTTAGTGTCTTCAATTGAGATAGTTTTTTCAGTACACAGTTACAAAGTAGTTTCAGCAATAGATAGTCGGCGTTCCACTACTAGATTTGCAGTATTTTTGGGCTCTAAACTTATCTCTTGGCGTGCGAAGAAGCAACCTATTGTCCCTAGATCTTCTACTAAAGCGGAGTATAGAGCTATTCCCTACATTGTCGTTGAAACTACTTGGATTCGGCATGTTCTTTCTGAGCTTGGTGTATATCTTCGTGAATCAGTTCGTGTAATGTGTGACAATGTTAGCTCTATGTATATGACTCACAATCCAGTATTTCATGATCGGTCCAAACATATTGATGTGGATTTTCACTATGTTTGTGATTAAGTCGCTCAAGGAGATCTTGTTGTAGAATATGTGCCCACTCGCTTGCAGTTTGCTGATATTTTTACAAAAGGATTATCCTCATCTCACTTTTTATTTTTACGTGACAATTTATCTGTCATTTCTGTCTGTTTAGATTGAGAGGGCGTATTAGGACTCTTTAGACTCTTACTTGTGTAAGTATATTTGTACATGGTATATATATATATATAAACAGAGGAAGGTACGCTCTACGCTTGCTTGAGCTATTCACAAATATATTCTCAGTTATTACGTTTTAAGTGTTATGGATTGAATCATAGCAACATATACAAAATAATGATATTTTATATAATCCTACTTTACTTATAATTACAAACTTGAGATTTAGGAAATTAAATATATGTGCAATACATGTGCTGAAGAACTTTTTGAGTTGTTGAACCTGAATTTTCGTCCTTAAGCCAAGTAGACTGAAACACTGAAATCTTGATTTTGTTGTCCAATCCTATGTCTAACATAGGGAAGAAAATGATTTGGTCATTTCTCTTGGCCTTTTCTTCTCATACTAATTGATAGTAGTGTTTGGATGAATGTCTTCTTAATTATGTGATGTAGTAATTAAAAGTAGTAAATTAAGTGTTTTTTTTTTTTTTTTACTTTATTTATAATATGTTCAAAACTTAAGAAATAAAATTTCTAATATTGGAAGTTGAGGCCTCAAAATCTTTTTAAGAATTTAGAGTTATGTCATAGCTTCTTTATTGTTGGAAAGGTAGCCGGGAATGTGCCAATTGATACGCTTAGTTCATCTTTTTCAAACATAAAAGCCTTGCAGTTAGGTCTTTAGTATATGTTATATATAGTTATAATAAAGGAAAAAAATTATTAGGTACTAAAAGCTTATAAAATAACAAATAAAACTTAATAAAAATTGGGCGAATTGAATTATAATCCATTTTGACCCAATCCATTTTGGTCCAAATAAATTTGGGTTGGATTGAATCTTGTCCCGTTTATTATTTGACCCATTTTGATCTGCCAACATTTAACCCAATCCGCCCAATTGACACCCCATGTTGCTACTTTGAAAGCTATTACATTGAGTAACTAATACATTGAATAACTAAGCATCTATATGGAAGATGCATGCTTCACTGTAATACCATAACAAAGCCAAAACTATTATAACAATTCTCAAACAAATCATTTCAATAATGGAAATTGATCTATATAATCCAAAATGAACAAATAAAAGAAAGAGAGAAAATGATAATAAAATGTAAAAGGAGAAGCTAAAAGTGTATGTGAAAGACCTTGTTCGTACACCTTAACTGTCATTTCTAAATAAGAAGTAATAATAATATGTGACATCCAAGAGAGGAACATGAAAGGTTGTAATTGGGCCAAAATTACTAAAATACCCCTGATAAACTGCTCTAATTCCACAGTTGCCTTTGTTCGTACACCTTAACTGCCATTTAAGTGAGAAGATAAAATTGAGAATTTTCAATTTTGTACAACTAACAAAGCTTATGAAAATATGTAATGCAACCAGAGGAACCAAATTAAATGTGTGATAGGCATATCAGAGTAGCAGCAACTCCTGCTAATGGCTATACTCAAACTTGTTTATTTGGTAAACGAAAAATACAACAACAAAGGGTGGATTCCATCACCTGCTATTCAATTGATCTGAGAGATTTCTCAGGTGACAATATTCCACCCCTCAATTACTTCTCCCCTGCAAAGCTAGCTTATCTAAACCCTAAAATCGATCGATCGGAATATCTGGAATGACTTGGAATTTCCCCACATCAATCACTTGCACTGATTTCCTAGAACCATTTCTTGGAGGATTAAACCAAACTGGATGACACTCTTTTGATTCACACACAAATCTTGTATTCTTGTATCGGTCCACTAAACCATTTGTTCTTTAATTTTTAAAATTTAACATTCACACACCTGAATCTTCACAATGACCATCTCAATGCTGTTTCCAGACACAAATTTATAACATAACTTCTACTGAGAAATAGTTGAAAGATGAAAAGATTAAAAAAAAATTCTTTCAGAACACTCAAAATGATATCTACTCTGCAACCTCGAATGTCCTGCAATGATCCTATATCAAAAGCCACATTTACTATCAGAAAACGAAAGAACATTTACTGAAAATGACCGAAAGTCATATTCATTACTATTAAGTTTTTAAAATCTACCAAGATAAACTGTATGATTGATATCGAACTCCGTAATAAGTCAAACGTTGAGGATTCCGTTTCTTCATGTGTTGTGCACTGGGAGGGAAGCATTTACGTAGACTCTCACTTTTTAAAACTTTATAGAAGAAATGCCTAATCATAAATTACTATATTCATTTTTTTGGTAAGATCATAAACTACTATATTCATGTGCCCTTAACTGTTTTCTTTTGGGAAGTTTTCAGTCAAACTCATTGTCAACCAAAGTAGCATCCTATTCTTAATAAACTATAAAATTTGAAATACCAGCTAATGAAATATCATGACCATTTGATATCACAATTTAAGTAACTGAAAAAAGTTATTTTTGATAGAGACACTAAAATAAGTTCCCTATGATTTATCAAGGAACTGAAAAGTTCATTCTTACCTCGCATAATATGAGCAGCCCACATATGATTATAAAGCTCATTCTTATCTCGCTTAGTATGAGCGGTCCACAAAACACTATCAAATAGATCATTTAAATACACTATGAAGCTGACCATGCACTTGAGTTACAATAGAAAGGTATTGTCTTAGGGTTAAGGGAGAAGGACTGTGCGAGAAATCGAATATAGTTTTATTTATCATGTCTTAATGCTAATTCAAATACCAAAAAAAATGTGAAAACAGAGTTAAAACACTATGAATGAAGAGATTATTTACTTGATCTGTTATTTGTCTTCTCTCTGTCTCATCACAGCCTAGTAACTTAAGAAAGTCAACTTGCAGCGTCTGCTTACATGATCCTTACAGGATGCCTCCTTGAAAAAATTAAAAATGAAAAAGAACATATTAAATGACAAATGATGACTCCTTTATATCACCAGAATTATCCTACAATTTAGATGCATAAATTAACATACTTTCTTTATCTACCAAAAAGCACAAAAAGAGGAACTTGAGACTCCCTCGCAGTTGAGAAGCTCTCAACTCCCCTGCCTTTAAAACTATTCAAATACACTATCAAGCAGACCATGCACTTTAAACTATTATATTATAACAACATTCTTCTTCTCAATGAACAATTCGTCTAAATATGACGGCTATTAAAATGTCATCATTAGATTTTGTATTACTAAAAGAATATAGCATATTATTATCCCTTGTTTCATGAAGATTGCTTCCTGGGTTGTAAGCCCAAAGAGCCGTTAAAATCAATTTATAATATAAATCATCCTTCAATCTGTTAAAAATTTTCAAAATGAAAAGAACCCAACTAAGCTTCAATCAGGAACAAAATTAGAGGCAACTATATAAATCACCCATAACCATTCTCCTTTTGGCCCAATATTGCTATGGTTTAAAATATTTTTTATTTTATTGCAATGAGAATCTTTGTCAAAAAGCCAAAATGGATGCATGTCATTTAAATCTTCAGAGGATCTCAAAATAATGATAAAAAAAATCAGCTGGCAGACTTGAATGCTTAAATGGCACAACCCGCTAGCAAAAATTATTGAAACACATCCAAATAACACTCCAAAAATGTAAAGATATGTGTCAATTTTATAAATTTACTAAGATTTGCAGTTTTTCATTTGGTGCACAGGCAATAATTATCAGCCTAAAGGTTATTATCAACATAGACTGACCAAACAAAGACAATTTAACTGATCTAATGTTTGAACACAAAGAAACAACCTTCAAGGTACAACATTTAGCCAAGTATAGACAGGAAGAAAGAGGATAATCACAATTAGTTTTAAAATGCATATTGCTGCATTATTTTACATAAAATGACTGCAGTCTACTCATGAAGAAATATGATAAATACAACAACATATCCATTGTTATTCCACAAGTGAGCTATGGGAGGTTAGGATGCAAACCTTATCTCTACCTTTGAGGGGGTTTAGAGATGGTTTCCTATAGACCCTCTGCTCAAAAGAAGAGTTTCTGAAGCAGAATTGCTAGAAAAATATGTCAGCACAAGAGTAAGAGATAAAGCAGGGAAGCAACAAAGAGTAATATACATTAAAAATAAGAGAGCACACGACTACTTAATAATACTACTGAACTAAGGAATAGAGAGGAAACACATATATTTGTTGTCATTCTCCTAAATTAGCAAAAGAGAATCTCAAGAACTATTATGAGAATCCTCAATTACAATCTAAAAATATGAGTATTAGATAACTTTAAGCTCAAGATTACACACTAAGAAGGGAAAGAGGCAATTGAGAAAACTTGCCCAACAAAAAGATTCTGAATACTCATATCTTATAAGTAGGTTGTCAGGTCATTTGAGAATCCTTATTCTAGTATCACCCGATCCAGTACAAACCAAGCGCTAACTATGATAGCTTGAATGAAACCTCTCAAGTAGAGAATCTTCTTAAAAGAAATTTAAGGGACCACATTCCCATCAACTTTTGAACAAAAGTAAGCAATTTCTTGTATTTTTGGATTAAAAAAAGGTAGGTAAATCACTGACTTTTATATGAAGAACATAGCAATGCGCATAACTGAAAAAGTCACATTAGTTGAAAATCGAGAAAGAGGATCAACCTTTCTTACAAGGCTACTTCAGTTCTCCCAACTATTGCACTAAGAAAAGTGAATTTAGTGGATGGTCATGAGGACTATGCTACCACTTCTAGAAGTATATTTCACTTTTTCAACAATGTTAAAAGCACTTGATAATGAAGATTAGATATAAGTTTGTCAAGAAACAGCAGAGATGGCTTATGAATTATGTTAATCCCTATTGAGAATCTTCATGTTCTCCCCATCGCACTCCTTTTCTTCCTTCTTCTCCTATGTATTGCGTTGGCATGTGCACATAAATATCCATTTTGCATTATCAAGTTACAAAAAAAATAACTTTAATAACTTTGAAACTAATGCTATAACCTATACAACATGCTATATAACTTAACTCCTTTGGTTGATAGTAGGATTTTTTGGGGTGTGGGGATTTAAAATAAAGAAAATAGAGAAAAACTGTAGAAATAGTATTTTATTCAAAGTATTCTGCTATTACCTGTTTCTCCATCAATGAAGATCTGATACTGGAGTATATTTTTCTCAAGTGATAGTTATTAAAAAAAAGCGTCAAAAACATGCTATTACATCAATCGGTTATTCATACTGTAAGTGTTGTTGTGTGATTCTACTATGATCTTATCGTAAGAGACAGTAATATAGAAGTAAGCTTTATTTTCAAGCATCATTGTAGATTCCAAATATATTAGGATTCATATTAGGTGTACTGCAACATTTGAAAGATAATACATCTTTACATGAGTATAATGGTTTTACTTGAGTATTTAAAAAACTCATGAGCAGATCTTGGCTAATTAAGAACTTGAAAAATGCACACTATAATTGTTTTACATGTTTCATTCAAAATCAACAGAAAAGTTTAGATTCCATCTCTGACAAACATCATATCAAATACATTAGGTGCATTATCCGCCTCAAATTAGTTGTTAATCCACACAAAATACATCAAAAAGACAGAATGCATGTCGAAATCAGGAACAACTGCTAACATGCATATAAAACTTCTTGTAGACATATTGTTATCAAAGGAATTATATCTCTCTAATTTATCATGATCTTTCAGTGATTGCACAATATATAGAAATATAGTGAAAAATCTACGAAGAAAGAAACATAACAAAATATTGTTAGTGCTATCAGGCAGGGGCAGCTCTTGCATACAAAATTTGAGGCATATGCCTTAGGCCCCCAATTTTGGGGGGCCTCAAATTCTTACCAAGAATAAATTGTTAATTTTTTTACATAAAATTATATTATTTTGTTCTCCTTAATCCCATTCAAATAGAAAAAAATCAATTATTTTTCGCTAACTCTCATATTATTTATCTGTTTGAACTCTTTTTTTTTCAAATCTTTGATAAGGTAGAGTAATAGTCTGTCAAAAATATGAATCAATAGTCGAAAAGTATTGAACAAAGTAAATTACAAATTCTTTTTTTATTTCTTCTTAAATTTTCAAGCAATACAACAAACATATTAAAGTAGGATATACCAAGTTATCAACTTCTTGAATCAAATTCTATGATTTTAACTCTTGTATTTATTTAAAGTTTGTCAACTTATTACTAAGAATTATGTTAACAATTCATATAGTAATGGCCCCAATAAAAGAGTGTTTTCTAATGTTGAATTGATAAAATCTTACCTAAAACTAATAATAATAAAAAAGATATTTGAAGAAATCATCTATAAAGACTATGAAGTTTATTTAGATTTTAGGCCTCTAATTGAAATTTAAAAGTTAGAAAAATAATTTTTAAATAAATATATATGAAGTTTATTTAAATTTATCAGGCATATTATCGAATACCTTGAGTGCGCAAAGTGCCATAGCATAGAGAAGTAGTGAAATATGAAATTCATTTGCCAAAACTTCTCCAAATATTAACTCCTGCAAAAGAAGTAGATTAGGAACAATATAAAGGCATGGAAAAAGTCTTCTAAAAACAGAGAAATTCAAGCCAGAGAAAAAGAAAGCACATGAAAAATTTAACATTCAATCAAGAAAAATTGAGATGGAGGAACAATGCAAACCCAGAAAAATTACCTTCGAAAGAGGAAGAGGTGGACTAATCGATTGCTTGTAGAAATTATAGAGAAATTTATCAGTTTCTAAAATGATCAAAAGATGGTAATTGAAGGCCAAACACGTGTTAAACATAGTGTAGATGGAGTACACTTAAAATCACGATTTTGCCCTCGTTCGTCCTCCCAAACTCCCATTTCTAAATAGGAGTAATAATAAAAGTAATAATATGTGGCATCCAAGAGAGGAACATGAAAGGTTGTAATTGGACCAAAATTATTAAAATACCCCTGATAAACTGTTGTACTTCCACAGTAGCCCTTGTTCGTACGCCTTAACCGTCATTTCTAAATACGACGAGTAATATAGGCCTTTTACATTTATATTTTATGTACCTGATATAAATAAAAGTATGCGAGAGATTAATTTAATAATAGGAAAATTTTTAGAAAGACACAATTACATAAATCATATTGTAAAAATATACCCCAATACTTATATTGCAAAATTTTAGTCCAAAAATACAATAGCCTATTTTCGATAAGTAGATATTTTTGCAGTTAGGTAGCCATATTTTAAATTTTCAGTCGCATAACAGTGTTTAAAAATTCTGGCATACAAAGTTATACGTCCAGTATATAATAATATACAAAGTTTATATTTTTTAACAACTACTTTTACAAATTTGATATACAATATTATACATTCAATATACAATATTATACAAAATTAAGAGGTAACATACACACATATACTATACTATATAATATTATACACTACTGCACAAAAACTAACTTCGTCTTTTCCCTTGAATTCAAGCACCAGATCCATCTAAAACACCTGAAAAGTTATACCAAATCAATTGATATAGTTGTCTCAATGCATATTTGATCTTTTGTATCAATACCACTCGAAAAGAACTTTCTCAGTCTACGGAACAAACCTATGATCCGTAGAACCTTCTACGGACCGTACTGGTCAGCCATAGACCAAGTACTGAAACCTTAAAAATCATCCAACTTCGACAATACCTTTCTATGGCCTGTAGGACTTCCTACGATCCATATACTCAAACTGTAGAACTCAACTTTAACCTCAAAATGTCACTAAGTCTGGAACCTTTTTAAGGTACCTTCCTACCCGTAAAACATTCAACAGACTCTCTTGATCAATTGTCGCATGAGTTACTAGGACTTGAAATTTTCCAAAACTTGACCCACCTCCTACAGACGCACTCTATGATCCGTAGAAGCATCTACGGCCCATAGAATGATTCCATAGAACACAACCAGTAGCTAAAAAGGTGAAATCTTTCCTTTTCTCAAATTTTGAGGTGTTACACTTGGTCATGCATTACCATGTTTTGAATTTATCACGTTTATGCTTTTGCATGTTCCTCATACTCAATACATTCAAAGTATTGAAACATATATCTAATATACCTATATTGTCTCATAATAGAGGATACGACGTTCCTCCATCCGACCGTGGCTAGTTGGATTGCTCCGCTTTGATTTTGGGATTGGTGAGTTCTCATGGTTCTAGGGAACATCCATTACTTTTCAGTCATTTAGTTTTAGACTTCTTTCATGAGCTAGGGGTTTTTCCTAGTCACATCTATGCTATAGAGGCTTATTGTTATATTTAACGTGTATTCCACATTATTTTTTAGGTTGTGTTAAGATTCTCTTATGTTGCGACTTTATCTTGAGATTTCTCTTAGCTTTATGATTCATTTCATATTGTCTTATTGCTTATCATTGTGTCACACTTACGTCAAGTGGCTTATTTAGGGCCTCTCGGGGTCCTATTCACTACGTCATGTCTAGGGGATAGTTTGGGTCGTGATTATGTGACTCTCCTTTGAGTATCATTTTCAATATACACAAGCTTCACTTTTCTTCTTGGCATGACTAATGAAGAGGAAGAAGAAAAAAATTGTGTTTGCTTGGATGAGTATTGAAAGACTTTGTTGTTGTTGTTGTTATTTGTTTCCTTGCGCCTAGGATACACTCCATTTTATAAGGGAAATTTAGATTCTATAAATGTTTGAATAGTTTGAATTGGAGAATTTTTAGTTGTCTATAGTAATTATTTTTGTGTGAAACTAAATACTCCCTCTGTCCATTTTCAATTGTCATGTTGCGCTTTTCAAAAGTCAATTTGACTAATTTCAAAGTTAAATTAGATTACATTAATTTGATATTTTAAATAAAAAATTTAGATATTCAAAAACTATATGAAAAATATTATAAATTGCAATTTTTTACATATTCAATATGATGAAAAAATACATCATAAAATGTTAGTAAAGTTATCATTTGACTCTAAAAAAAGAAACTATGACAATTAAAAGTGGACGGAGGTAACCAAGCTTGATGTTATGATCTTAAAGTGTATGTAGTTTATGTATCTTTTCTTATCTTGACAAATTTTTATGAGAGAATAATTTAGTGTGGCTTATATTTGAGCAAGTAGGATCCAGCAAATATGGTCATAGAGTAATGAAAATGTATTTGCTTACTCATTTAAGTCGGAAGTGAAAACAAATGTATTTTAATATTTATATATACAAAATTAAAGATTAAAACAATGGAAAGGCACTCTACAACAAATATTTAGCACGCTCTACTAGTGTTACTACTGCTTCTCGTACCGCTAAAGCTTGGTTGGGCCTACTGTAGGCATGGGTTGCTATTATGGTACGAGTTAGGAATCACTCATCAAATTGCTTCTTTGAGAACTTGTCCTCTGTTGGAAACTTCAATTTGGTTGTAAAATTACTTTTGAGTGGTAGATTTTCAACTTTCTTTCCTTTGGGCTATTTGGTTGGCATGAAATAAATATATCCCTTTCTTAGTAACACCTAGGTCCATTGCGAACGTGGCAGGTGAGTACTCGTTCATGGCAAGCTTTTTTTCTGTGCACATGTTTGTCAAGTGCAACCCGCCTGCTAATTCTAACATTATGATTTAGCTGCCATCGCCATAACTACTACTTTTGTGGATAATTGGAACTCTCCAGTATCCTTGACAGATATTTTGGGGGCTGACAAGAATGGAGAGTTGTATAGTTATAAAAGTGTAGGCTGCGTCCCACTCCAGTAGGTCTATGTTTAATACTAGGTCGGCTACGCAGGTTGTACATAGATCATCTTGTAGTGGCACCACCGCAACTTATGACCCTCTAAACTTTTTGTTATATATGCTATTTACTGCTTTAAAACAAAAATAATATAAAATTATACCTATGATAGCGAATATAGAAGCATATTATAGTTTTCTCCAATTTTGACAAAATTCATATTTAGTATAAGGGAAAAGGCTCAAATATGTCATCAAACTTTTAGAAAAGGCTCATTTATTTCATTTGTTAAAATTTTGGCTCATATATGCCATTGCTGTTAAAGAAAAGGCTCATTCACGCCATTCTTTTAACTTTGATTTTGCAAAACCACTATTTACACCCCGAACAAGGTTTAACACTTTTCAATTGGAGTTTTTGGATCAAATGTACATTTTTTGCTTCTTTTTCTTTAAGAACACGTGAAGAACATAAACAACTCCCAAATTTTGAACATCTTCAATTTTTCACGAAATCATCTCAAATTTCGGCTACATCATTAAGTTTTTTTTTTACTAAAACTCTAAAATCATTTGTAGAGTTTAAAAAATTCATCCATATTAAAAAAAAAAATCCAAAAAACAAAAATCAGTCCCAAAATTTCAAATTTTTGCTTTGGTTCGTGTTTTTGTAGTTGTTTTTACATTAGATCTTTGTTGCCTAGTGTTTTTTGAGTCTATGTTCAAAATTTTAAATGATTTGAAGTTGTTGAGAAAATTCTACCATTAAAGGATGTTCAAATTTTGAAACTTTGAAGAAATTTTTAGTGGGTCTTGTTGAGTTAGGTTGAATTCAAGCTCAAAAGATATTGAGTTTTGGTATCTAGGTCGGAGGAAAACTACTCTTGAAATTTGAGGCGATTTCGTGAAGAATTAAACAAGTTTGAAATTTGGGAATTGTTAATGTTCTTTATGTGTTCTTGATGTTCTTACGGAAGTAGAAGAACAAAATGTACATTTGATCCAAAAACACCAATTAAAAAGTGTTAAACCTTGTTTGGGTTTCAAAAATGCTTTTGCAAAATTGGAGTTAAAAAAAATGCTATGGAAGAGCCTTTTCTTTAACGGCAAAGGCATAGATGAGCCAACTTTTATCAGATGACATAAATGAGCTAGCCTTTTCTAAAAGTTCGACATATTTGAACCTTTTTCCTTAGTAGAAATTTTATATTGCTTTCAAGTATATTAAAATTTAAATATTGCTTAATTTATTTTTGTTACTGTATGATACTCACGAAGATGTAACTTAACTTATATTAAAATTATTCTAAATTATTTTTAAGGCAAATCAATATAAATCGATTGCACAAAAAACTAATCAAAATAATACGTTTACATATAGTGGGGAATGATTTTTTTTAATTCATTTAAGGAATGTACTCAAAATAAGAATAGTTAATTGCAGATTGTCTTACTGTATGATTATGAAATAAAAATAGATATTTTACTCTAATGAACTTCTTCATTATGGTAACTAAGTTAAACTATAATCTACTAGGGATTTACATTTAAGTTTTATCCGATCTTTTTTAACTAATGTATATCTGTAAAAGTTTAAAAAGAAGAAGAAACAAACAATTCATTGAGGTTTTATTATAATTTGTCACATTAAGTATAATGTTAAAAGGTCACAATTTAAACCTACTTAATGAATTCTATTTAGAGAAATAATTTTTAGTGTCAGTCATTCAAGTTGCTATCAGAAAAAAAATCTTGACTTTTAATTTAGGTTAGGTTTAATGTCTTTAGTCATGTACTCATGTTATATTTATTTTTATCGCCTTGTCTTCTACCTAGCTCAATCCCTACACACAAAAAGGTGCAACAAATATAGAGTGAGTATGAAAAACACTTACATTCAGCAAACTTTGATTACTAACCCTTCAAAGAAGCGATAATGAGGTATATCTTGAAAATTCATTTTCCAAATAATTGCATTAATAGTTCACCACAACATAACAATTAAGAATATACTTTTTCAAAATTCTTAGTTACACCACTGATGATATCATAAGATGTCTCAAATGTATCAAGTCAAATCAATACCACAATAATCTCAACCACTAAATACCAAATCAATATGAAATGTAATGTATAAGAAATGTAATGCAATGCACTAGTTAAAAGTCAGTATACACCCACTTTCTCTATTGGATATTTAGGATCTAGGGGGACTCATGAGGTCCAATTACCCCATTTCAATCATTTACCACCGGCTTAATAACACTAGCCGGAACTATTTTCCATCGATATAATTACACTTGCGAAATCATGTTCCATCAGCACAATACCACCCCGCCAGAACCATTTTCCATTGATGTAATAAGAATACGAGTATCATAAATAACTCTATAGAAAATATCGACCAATAGTTATCATGTAAACAATAAGAGTTGTATTAATATGTAAGAAAAAATATATAATATGGGTTCATGAATCGACCCTATAACTAAGGATTATCAATCACAATCAAGTTTACATCATTCACAAGTTTCAACAATTCAATCATATCACAACTAATGAGATGTTATTAACCAGTAATCAATTTCATGTTAATTTCCCATATCATGACATTGATACCCATATAAATGCTTGTTATCACATTTATACATGACTCCCTTATTACCCATTTTCCTTATACTTATTTAGTACGTTAAAACTAACACTTCAAAGAAGTAAGAAATTTCTACTTGCCTCTAACTAAAGCTCAAATATCAAATTACGAATTTTATCTTCTGTAACCATTGTGAATGGTCAAAATTTATTCATATGTATAATTCTTATAAGAATACAAATCTAATGACACCTATATTGCTATATTTAGTTTCGACTAAATGGGTTAAAAAGTTACCCCAAGCCTCCTAATTCAAACCTAAAATTTTCTTCTTGATTATTTTCACTCATAATAAAATAAATTTGCATGCCAAATTTGAGCTAAAATAGATCGTTATTCGACACCTAAATCAAGATTTTATTTTGAGAATTTTATGGCTATATTTTTTCTTAATTCAGTATAAATTCTACACATTTCTATCTTATTATTTTTTTTTTTTATAATCACATAAAAAGTTAATAAAAAAGACTAGAATCATTGCCTTAACGTTTTGAGACAAAAAAAAGTCAAATTTCTCCTCCCTTTTCTCCTCTTTTCTTTCTTTCTTTTCATTTATCTCTGTATTTTCTTCTCTGTTTCCGCGCTGATTCTTTTTTTTTTTTCCTCTGAATTTGCACGTTTCAGCCCTGTATATTTTTTTTCTTTTTCCTTTTCTATTTTTAAAATTCAATTTGTCTCTACTTTCTTTGTCACCTTTTTTCATTATTATTAGCAATAAAATAATCATTTATTTTTTATTAAAATCATGTCACTCATTCCCACAAATCATAAATTATTAATAAAAATTACTAAAATGATTAAAATAAAAAAATCAATAAAATTCACAATGATTAGAAGGTTGTTACAGTGAAGGAAATTTGTTTGTAAATTCACTGATTTGTAAGGTTTTTTTTTGGAAGATGAACTATTTACTGTTGATTATGAACTCGAGGGATAATTTTGAGTTGCATTTTTCTGCATTTTTGCATATGTTAATGAGCTCTGGTTGCCCATAGTTTAAATTCTTGATTTTACATTTATTACATATGTAGTTGAGCTTTGGCAGGTGTGCAGAATTTCTCAAGAAGCCTATCGGGAAGCCGACAAGGTAATTTCGGGACTTATTACTTTATGCATTGATCACATATGCATTGCATAATATAGTTATGTTCATAATAGGTACTTATTCTAATGATTCTAGTTAGTTGTTGTTTCTTATTATAGCTCTATCGTGCCTCTTATATTTATGTAGTTTTTTTTTCTAATCCCACTAAACATAGGATGTCTACTAAGTACCCCGTATTTGGTATTCATACTACACTCTTGTATCTTTTTCTGATACAATGTCTGGTACAAGTCACCCTGGTAAATTCCTTATCTTCCAAGGTCGTCGTTGTTTGGAGCGTGGTGAACTCTTGACATTTGGAGGCTTGGGTATTGTTTAGATTTTTAGTATATTGATTAGAAACACTTGTTGTATATAGCTCAACTGATGTGTTTTGTGTTAACAGAACTACTTTTCAATTAAAGAGCAAGAAGCAAGAGTTGTATTACAATATAATAGAATTCTTCTAAAACAAAAAGAATAGGAAGGCAATATATAAGCATCCATTAACTAAACCTAACCTAATAGGGATTCATTAACTAAACCTAACCTAATAGGAATCCATTAACAAAAGCCCAAACATAGTAACATATGGACTAACATCCCCCCTTAAACTCACAATGCAACAGCAATAAGCATTGAGAGTTTGCCACACAAAAATCGAAATCCACACGCCGACTGCGCCTTCGTAAAAAGATCAGCAATCTGCAAGGACGACGGAACAAAAGGAAGCGATATGATCCCGAGCTGTAAATGATGACGGGTGAAGTGAGAATCAATCTCAATGTGCTTCGTTCGCTCATGAAAAACAGAATTCTTTGCAATTTGTACCGCACTTTTGTTATCACAATGCAGGGGAGTAGGCAGAGAAATGTGAACCCCCATATCTGCAAGAAGCCAATGTAACCAAACAATCTCACATGTAGTCACAGCTATAGCACGATACTTAGCCTCCGTGGAAGATCTAGAGACAACATCCTGTTTCTTGCTCTTCCATGAGATTAAAGAGTCTCCAAGAAACACACAAAAATCAGTGGTGGATTTACAATCATTGCGATTCCCATCCCAATCAGCATCACTATAGGCTCGCAACTCGAGAGAGACGTCGAGGGAAACAAGAGATTCTGAAACTGAGTGCCACGAAGATATCTCAAAATACGGCACAAATTTCTCAAAGGAATGTAGCAGTAGGAGTAGTAACAAACTGGCTAACAATATGAATTGCATGAGTTATATCTGGGCGGGTAACAGTAAGATAAACCAAACTTCCTACAATAGTTCGATAAATACTCGGATCTGATAACGGAACACCATCACTAGGAGAGTACCGTGCATTGGTTTCAAGGGGAGTATCTACATTCCTGTTGTCATAAAGGCACGCCCATTTAAACAAGTCAGATATATGTTTAGTCTGAGAAAGAAGATATCCTTTCTTAGATTGAGTCACCTCAATACCCAAAAAATAACGTAGCAAGCCCAAGTCCTTCATGGCAAATCGATGAGCCAAATCACGCTTCAATGACTCAATACCACCATAATCATCACCAGTAATAACCACATCATCTACATATAAGGACAGAAGAATTCTCCCTGCACTCGTACATCTAACAAACAACGCCGAATCATAATTACTCGAGACAAATCCAAGAGAAGTAATCACAGTGGAAAATTTCTCAAACCAAGCACGAGGGATTTGCTTGAGACCATATAAAGCTTTTCGAAACCGACAAACTTCACCCGGCTGGTGGTCAATACCTGGGGGAGGAGTCATATAAACTTCCTCATGGAGATCACCATTCAGAAATGCATTCTTGACGTCCATTTGAAATATCTTCCACTGTCGAATGGATGCAACAACAATTATAATGCGAACAGTCGTCACCTTTGCCACCGGGGCAAAAGTCTCCTCATAGTCCATACAATATTTTTGTGAGTACCCTTTTGCCATAAGTCTGGCCTTGTATCGCTCAACAGACCCATCAGACTTTGTTTTTATCTTGTACACCCATCGACAGCCAATCGTATGTTTACCAGGTGGAAGGGTAACCAAATCCCATGTATGTGTCTGATAAAGAGCAGTGAGTTCCTCAGCCATAACATTCTGCCAAAGAGGATCAGTCGCAACCTCTCGATACGACTCAGGTTCAGACAAATTATGTATGTTTGCAATAAAGGAAGCAAATGAGGCTGAGTATGTAGAGTAAGAGAAATATAGTAGTTTGGTGGACTTAGAAGGATGAGTAGACCTCCTCAGAGATGGTTGGTCTCCAGTAGCAACAGGCAAAGGAGCAGACTCAGGCACAGGTGGGGCTGAAGCACTATCATCAGGTGGCATGGATGAATCTGAAACTGGAACCTCCATGTCAACGCCAAAAGGATCAATATGCTGAAGATCTAATTTCGTTACATCATGGGATTTAGCTGGAATCGAATAAAAAGAAATATGTTCCAAAAAGGTGACATGTCGTGAAACATATAATTTCTAACTTACAGGATCATAGCAACGATATCCTTTCTATCCAACACCATACCCCAAAAACACACATATAGCTGATTTTGGCCCTAGCTTATTTCGTTCGACATGAGGACGAAGAACAAAACAAGTATATCCAAAAACTCATAATGCAGAATAATTCGGTAGGTGACCATATAATTTCTCAAACGGAGACATCCCTGAAGTCAATGCAGTAGGAATACGATTAATCACATATACAGCAGTTAGGGCTGCTTCTCCCTAAAAAATACTAGGAACCTCTGCAGATAAGAGTAAAGAGCGTGCTGTCTCAATAATATGACGGTGTTTTCTTTCTGCAACACCGTTCTGCTCAGGAGTGTCGGTACAAGATGACTGGTGTATGGTGCCATCAGAGGCGAGTAACTGAGTGAAATCATTAGAGGTATATTCACCCCCTAAGTCACACCTGAAGCATTTTATCACAGCCGAATGTTGCGTTTTAACAAGGGCTCTAAAGTTACTGTAAATGCCAAAGAAATCAAATCTGCGTTTCATAAGATAAACCCAGGTATAATGAGTAAAGTCATCGATAAACGAAACATAATAGGTCGAGCCACCCTTAGTTGATATTGGCGATGGGCCCCACACATCAGAATGAATAATATCAAAAGGAGCAACAGAATAAGAGACACTTTTATTAAACGGTGAGCCGAGAATTTTGCCAGTTTACAACCACTACAATCAGAAATATCACAGGTGTTCAAATGATCCAAAGCACCAGTAGAGGCTAAGAAACGTAAACGTGACACTGACACATGTCCTAAACGGGAATGCCAAAGATAAAACTGAGAAGGCAAGAGACTCAAACGAAAAGACGACAAATCAATACTAGAGGCAGCAATAACAACATAAGACACTTTGAGAATCTCCAAGACATAGAGTTTCCCCAACCTACGACCAATCCCAATCACTTTCTGAGTGTGTTGGTCCTGTACAACACAAATAGAATAAGAAAAGAACGCCCAATTACCATCTTTACACAATTGACTGACCGAAGAAAGATTCAAAGCAAGTTTGGGAATGTAATAAACATCAGAGAAAGCAATGTTAGAGGTAGTAATGTATAACACCTCGATCACATAGATGCAAAGACTAGCGCATATAACAGAGATAGGTGAAATAGGGGACAAAGAATCAAACGATGACAAATAAGGTGACATATGATAAGACGCACCAGAATCCAAAATCCACAGGAAGGACGGAATACCTGAGGGACTAGAAAAAGTTGGACCTGAATGAGACATAGATGCTAACATGGCAGTAGGATTAGAAGCCATAAACTATCTGAACTGTTCGAAAACATGGGGATCCAACGTAGAAGGTGGCATAGTGCTAATAGACTCAGTATCTACAGATGGTGCAGCGGCAGCAACAACAGTGAACTGTGAAGGACTAGCATCAAAGGAGCTGACCCAGGCTTCTGCTGTTGTCCATATTGAGGCTGTTTTGCCTTGTTAAGTAACAATGGACACTGAGCCTTCCAATGATTTTTCTGTTTGCAAAATGAACACTCATCAAATGTAACTTTAGGAGATTGTCGAGAACATGGTGGTCTAGACTGATCAGTTGAAACAGCAAACACAGCAGGAGTATTAGTTGCTTTAGACCCTTTATCCACTTGAGACTTGATACGTGTCTCTTTTGCAATCAGTTCATGAATAACGGAATCAACTGTGGGGAGAGGAGATTAATGAAGGATTGTTCTAGTCCTTTAAAATCAGAACGTAATGCTATCAAAAATTGAACCAAACATTGTTCTTCCCTCTTAGCAATGTATGGCCCAAAAGCTTTTAACTCTGCAGATTCAGTAAGAGCCAATTGATCCAATAAATCGGACATTGCAACATAGAAATCTTGAATGCTCATAGCATTCTGTTGAAGAGCACGAATATCATACTCCAACTGGTACTGCTTAGCAAAATTAGACTGAGTATACAATCTCTCTAAATGATCCCAAACTTCCTTTACTGTGTCATACTTAGCCAATTGCATACCAATTGACTGAGTTACAGAATTGTTGATCCAAGTGATAACTTTGGAGTTAGCAGTTTCCCATGAGTCTACCAACAATGCAAAATCCGCAACCTTATCATCTTTAGGTTTGACTTTAACCCCAATGACATAACCCCACATATTCTTCCCACGAAGAAAATTCTTCATGACATAACTCCAATATACATAATTTTTACCATCTAATTGAGCATTAATAGACTGGAGGGAATCATCTTTTCCAGTCATATTGTCAAAAGAGAAGTAAACACAGCAAAACACGAACAATTCCAAAACAAAAAATTAAACTACCTTAGGTAGAACCAATCTAAACAAATAGCAGCACCACCAATCGAGAACTCAGCGGAAGCAGTAAATCAAAAAACCCTAGTTCGAAAACCCTAGCAAATTAGCGCAACAAGTGACCGCTACCAGATCTTCAACCAACAAATCAAGGAGCATGGATCGATTTAGCTCTGATACCATGTTAACAGAACTACTTTTCAATTAAAGAACAAGAAGCAAGAGTTGTATTACAATATAATAGAATTCATCTAATACAAAAAGAATAGGAAGGCTATATATAAGCATCCATTAACTAAACCTAACCTAATAGGAATTCATTAACTAAACCTAACCTAATAGGAATCCATTAACAAAAGCCAAAACATAATAACATATGGACTAACATTTTGGACGCTCTTGTACTGATGATATCAAGTTCGAGATTTGGTTTTTGTATATATTCATTTTTCTTGGTCACTTTCAGGTCCTTATTGTATATTTTGTATCTTTAAATACATATCTACGCTATGAACCTCTTTTTATATTATTATTGCTTGCGCTAGTTATATTTAGTTCCTTTTATCTCTTGTCATTTGAGTTTACGCTTGCCTCCTAGGGATTTATGGTAGGTGTCATAATGATTTGATTTTGTGTCGAGACCCTTACTCAAGTACAAATGGTGGGAGGAAACTTAGAGCACTTCCATATGAGATGGGAATACAGTAGGGATTAATTCTTAGCTCTTTCCTATTTTTCTTGGTGATGAATGGGTTAACATGATCTATTCTGGAGAAGGTTCCAAGGTGTATTTTATTTGTGGAAGAATAATATTAATATTAGTGGTAAGATTTGCTTACACTCTACCTTCCGCAAACTCCCCTCAGTGAAATTTCACAGGTATGTTATTGGTGTTGCCTCTGACTTCTTATTTTGATAAGAAATAATCCTTATTAACACTAATTAAATAGTATATTTGATGATAATGGATTAATATATTCACTACAAAGTGAAATGAACATGCATTTTTTTCCAATTATCCATAAGTATAAGCAACATTTGTTTGGACTAAATCTACTTTAGTATACTAATTACTACTTATTAGTATATATACATTTTCTTGTTCAAAATGAATGAGAATCAACCAGGTCTCTAGGCTAAAAGTTCTTGATTGGCTTTATCCATTACACCCTTATGGTAGATGTGCAACTAATGGGAATTGTAGAAAAGAAGTCATTTGATCGGGTCATCAGTTTTTTGGTATAGCATTTTAATTATTTTTATGAAAAATATCATAACAGATCTTTATTTTATACATAAGAAATACAAGAAAATTCTGACAGTTAATTTTCTTCGATTGAAATCATAAAAAGTTAATGTCAAACAATTTGTTCTTTTCAAAGTTACAAGGAGGTATACATAAAAGGACTCGTTCCTGATAGGGAGCACTACCCCTTGAATAGGTCCTTATGTGGCACAAATCACGATTAATATTAATCAATACGAGTACTGAACATTAAATGAGAAATAAAAAATAGAGTGATTCATCCTTTTAAACCATAATAATTTGAAGGAATAACATATTTGTAATACCCTCAGATATTTGGGTCATACACACACTGCGTTAATAATGTATTCAAGTTGTTTGTTGCCTTGACTGACATGCCTTTGTAATATTAGAATATATATAAATTCAATTTTGTATTCAAATTTGGACTGTTATTAATTATCATAGTTCAAAATTCACTAAAGAATATATTATCATATTTTTTCCATCCTATTTTTGATTTTTTTCTAAATATTTATCCTTTTCAAATGCTATGTAAACGACAAAAGCCTATAAAGATACAAATAATATATCGACTTTATCCAACAAACCTTCTACATTGAATGAAATTCTCAATTTTTCAAAGGACGATAACAAAAAAAAAAAAGAGGATATAAATATATTAAGACAAATTTATGTTTTGGGAGTGGAAAAATAAATTTAGACAATTAACTTAAATCAAAATATCTTATTTCTTAACTTAATAAAGCTAGAAAAGTTATTAATCTTGTAATATAACCTTATTTTTTCAATAAATGGATATTAAATAGGTCTTTTCGATAATCTTCCTTGTTGCTTTAATTAATTTTAATTTTAGATAAGTAATTAGTTTACATTGATTTTTTAGATTTTTAAACGTGTACGATGTCATTTTTGAAAATCAGACTAACAATAGAAATATTTTTAATAACTACAATATTAATAATAAAAGTAATAAAGACACAAACAAATATAATAATCTCAAGCAAATATTAACATAAAATTAATTGCATACATATTACAAGTGAATAAAATAACAAACTAAAAAAGAATGAAACATAACAGAAAAACACATAAAATAAGGACAAAAAGTAAAGATATATGAAGAATCCTATGAGACAACTTATGCATTTAAAATAGTAAAAGACATAGACTATCCATGGGACAACATAGACATACAAATCTCTACTAATTAAAACAGACAGATATTTGATCCAAGATCCTTAGATGTTATTTTAATGATTTGGATCTTGAACATTAATGTTGTTGAGATATGAATCATCAAAAAAAGACATAATACTATCATCATCCCAATCAATTGACTCTGATGATCCTGACTTTTGTGGAAATCCAACAGCAGAGTTTTGATAGTTATTCATTGGCATTGGTGCATCTATTGTGGAGATATTCATTGAAGAGTCTATTTGTGGTATTACTGAAGCAGCAATTGGAGATTCCATTATTAGTGAAGGCATTGAAAAAACCGTTGTTATTGAAGGTATTGGAGAAGCCAATATAGGGGTGCTTCTAAGATCCATATGTTGATGTGAAGAAGAATACATCTGCGGAGCCAATGAAGGAAATAATTGTGCAGAAAATAATGAATAAGGAGGAATCCATGAGGGGTCCACAAAAGGAACCATTTGAGGTGGAGCCTTCAAAGAAGTCATTGGATAAAATAATTCTTGGAGCATTTCAGCAGAAGGAGATGAAGGAATTGTTAGTGGAGCCATCGTATTCGAAGTAGAACCCTCTTCATCAGCTTTAATTTTCAGTTTGCGGAACATTTTCAAATTTTGTTTCATGACATACATTAGATCATTAAGGTCATTAGTTTTCATGTCAATGGAAATCTTTTTTCCATTTACCACTTCATGCATCATATTTGTTTTTTCTTTGATATCATTTTCCTTTTGTAGCTTGTATAATTGTTCCTTCTTCTTTTTTATAATTTTCTTGATAAACTCTTCTGTCGTCATCATGTTTTTTGTCTGAATTGATGGTGGAAGCGCCTGAAACTTCCTAAAAGTTTCTAGTGCATCTTGATAATTTGGATATACCATAGGTTCTGTGTGGTACTCACTATATCTGACACTAGCTACTTCACACTCACAGAGAGTACTAATTTCTTGAGCCTTTTTAAAGGCTACTTTTTGTCTCTTCTTATATGTGACTCTCCTTTGAGTATCATTTTCAATGTATATGATCTTTCCCTTTTTTCTTGGCATTGGTAATGAGGAGGAAGAGAAGAAAAATTGTGGTTGTTTGGATGTGTATCGAAAGACTTTGTTGTTTGTTTCCTTGCCTAGGATAGACTCCATTTTATAGGAAAAATTTAGATTCTATAAATCTTTGAATATTTTGACTTGGAGAGTTCCTAGTTGTTTCTAGTAATTATTTTTGACTGAAACTAAATAAGGGTGTATTACATACCAAGTTAGATATTATGATATTAAAATATATGTAGTTTATGGATCTGGTCTTATCTTGACCAACCTTTATCAGTCAAACTTTTTCACATGAGAATAATTTTGTGTGGCTTAAATTTTGAGAAAGTAGAATCCACCAAATATGATCATAGAGTAATGAAAATGTATTTGCTTACTCATTTAAGTCATAAGTGAAAAAAAATATTTTAATTTTTATATATGTACAGAATTAAAGATTAAAACAATCAAACATTTTAAATGACTGAGAAATTTTTTGGTGATAAATTTACCTCCTAGAAAAATGAATAAGGAAGAACATAAGAATTATTATAGAAATGTATTGGAAAACATAAAAGAAAAAACATTTATTTCATAAGAAATAAAAGAGGAAATCGATCCAAATGGATATAAAAGAATGATTTGCCTTTTCATCTACTGTGGCTATACAACTCCCATTTTCTATTGGTTTGTATTTACTGTTTTGTATTTATCATGTTTATAAAATGTTTTTATAATTTTACACTTAAATATTCTTGATACAATATTTTCTTGAAAGACAAAAGAATTATTCAATATTTATAGGCTTTAAAGTTAAAAGGACTAACAATTAAACCTCATTAAAAAGTGGAAAATGAAAAGTTGTAACATATAATCATGCATTTGGTTTAGTTTAATTGTCATTATTTATTTGATTTTAAAAGTTACTAAGGTATTTTTCAATTACAAAAAGCACATTTTCATAATCCAACTTTGAACTTAAATTTTTTTTCACTTTTAATATGATATGATGATATGATAAGAAAGTCAATTAGTATAGAAAAAAATAGAAGAATGAGCAATGACCACATATATAATTTATGAGTGAGGCAAACACATAGATTCCCCCTTGAACATGTCCCGAAAAGTCAGTTACACGCTTAAACTATCATGATGATCTATTACACACCTTTACTATTCGAAAGTGAATTTATTACCACCCTGAGACGTGTAACACCACTCTCACATTATGTGGTGTATTACACTCTCTGCCACATTAGCGCTACGTCAGCGCCATGTCATAAATTATAATTTTTTATTTTGTTTTCTTTATTAATTAACTTTTCTTTTATTAACTATATTTACCTCTAATTAATTATTTTAATTCTTTAATAATTATATCTTCTTCATCACTAAATCCCACCTATTTTCAATTCGCATTTCATCGGAAAATCATATCCGGCCCCACCTTCACTAGATTTTGTTCTTTATCACCACTATATCGCCTTCAATTCTTCTTCTTCTTTGTCACCCAACACCAAATATCACCACCACCATTATCAATATCAATTTTTTCTTCTTCACCACCTTCAATTACCTATTTTAATTTTTGCCACCCGCCCACCATCACCACCAAACCCATAAAGTTGCTATCACCACCAAACCCATAAAGTTGCTATCACCACCAAACCCAAAAATTGATCAACAACCAAAATTTCTTTAACAAAGTCAAAAAAATGAAAAAGATAGAAACAATCAACCGAAACTTTTCTAGATTTAATACAATTATTCACTAACAAATCTATAGAAATTAACCTAATTGCAAATAAAAAAAAATTGTGTTTTTAGATTGTGATAAAAAAAATAAAGAAATGTGATAAAAATAAAGAATGAAGAAGACAATGGGTGTGGTGTGAAGAAGAGGTGTGAGGGTGGGGGTAGAAAAAAGGATTCTAACTTTTTTTTCAAACTGACGTGCCTATTTTTTATTTTGTTTTATTTTTTTTCCCACGTCACTTTTAAGGGGTAAGAAAATTCACTTAGGTCACTATGACTGTTTCGTGTACCATCATTGTAGATTTTCTTTACACCATCGAATAGTTTTAAAGATAATAGAATAATATTTTTAAATATTATTAGGATACGTTAAGCGTTATAAACTACAACTTAAAAATATTAAGGATAATTTGAATCATAGTTACATTATAAATAAAATTATCACCATATTTTAGAAGTATTTTCTTTTTTAGTGCACTACTCTTATTTGTAATCGGCGGCCTGTCATGGCAACAACGAAAAATGACATCATTGCAGTAATCTCTTTCATATTTTTATTAGTTAACAATATTTCAGTTCATCAGTGTCACAATCCAAGACTATTCCTTAGACGTGACATGGTGCCTAGAGCCTCAAGTGACCCTAAGCTAACCACATGACATGTCATAATACTAAGATACCATATATAACCGAATAAAATGAAAACGGGCTAAAGTTTTAAATAACTATCATATCATAAAGAAGAAATCCGATACAAAGACAATACACGTGAGAACAACTAATTGACTGAAAAGCCTCTAAACATAGTGAGTTGCTAAGACAAGTCCCTAGCTAACTCTAAACTGTCTGAAAATTGAATGAAAGTACATAAGAAAAGTCATAAAGGCATGTCCCTGGAACATGAGGACTCACCAACAACAATATAAGCTAAGAAGATCTTGTACTAACCATGGCCTAAAGAATGTGTGTCAGAATCTATATTAGGAAATAATATAGGAAAAAAGTATGCTTAGTACTCGAAATGTACTGAGTGTGAGAAAAATGCATAAATATGACATGAGAACTGTCACGATCCAAAAATGGATGTGATGACACTCGTCTTATCCAACCAAGATAGTCAACCTAAACCTCAACTATTACGATAAAATACGAAAATAAAATAAAAATAGAAGTTTAATACTCAATTATAAATGAAGATAATAAGTCAATTTAACTAAATCCACAAAATTTGGTTTGTCACGTTTATAAGCTTCTAATGTATTATGATAGATTTGAAAGAAAAATATAAGTCTTAGATGATGCTGTCTCTAAAGTAGAACAGAATCATAAATAGGAGTGTGAAGGTCCGCTGAGATAACAAATAGCTACCTCACAAATCTCCACAGGAAGCCTCAGACAAGAAGAGAAGAGCAATAATCAATGATCCGGGTTCATAACTTACACAAATGTAGAAGCAGGGGATAATTACCAAACCACAGGGTACTCGACAAGCGAACTCCTAAACACAAGTTAAGTATCTATATTCTATATTCTTAACTTGTGTTTAGGAGTTCACTTGCTGAGTACCATGTGATTTTGTACTCACCCTTTGCTTCCATATTTGTGTAGGCTATGAGCCCGGATCTTTATAACACTCCCTCTTCTCTTCTTGTTTAAGGCTTCTTATGGAAATTTGTGAGATAGTTGTTTGTTATCTCATCGGACCCTCTCACTCCTGTTTATAATTTTGTTTTATTTTAGAGACAACATTATTTGAGACTTATATTTTTCTTTCAAATCTATCATAATACATTATAGGCTTGTACACGTGACATCTAGATTTTAGAGATATAGTTAAGTTGACTTACCATCCGTATTTATAATTGAGTATTAAAATCCTATTTTTATTTTATTTCTGTATTTTATCATAATGGTTGGGTTTTAGGCTGACTTGTCTTGGTGGGATAAGATGAGTGTCATCACATCTATTTTTGGATCGTGACAAATGGTATTAGAGCCCTAACTTCATAGGTCTCGCATGTTTACAAGCCAATTCTAGTAAAGTCTCGAGGATCAGTGTGAAGACATATGTTGCTTATCTTCAATAGGCTATGGTGGTTTTAGAAAAAGTCTTCACTTTTTGAATCTCTATCGTGCGTCCTTTTTCCGGTCTAATTCTTATCGCTTCATTCCATTCTCTCTCACTTATAATGATTTCTCGTTTGTGGTTTTTCATGTGAGAAGTTGATGTGTCATTATAGCTTGGATGTTAGATCTGGTACTAAGGTTGAATTGATGGACTTATGAAAATGGTTCATAGTCAAATTAGGAATGTTCAACTATTCGAAAAGGTTAATTAAGGTGATGACTTGATGATGCATTTAAAGGATATTTGAATGATGAGGTTGAAAAATAGTTTGACGGACTTCATGAGCATGTTTTTTTTCCAAGTTAGTTATCCAATAGCGGGAATAGTACTTATGTGGTATAGACGATATATGTAGTTGTTCGACAATTGGAAGTGAAAATATTAGAGGGACAACTAGATAATAAATATTGTAACTTTGAAATCTATAGTTAGTAAAGTTGTCATAACATGTATAGGTTGCTTAGCGAATGATGAGAATAGTCTTACACTAACTGAGGTCAGAATTTCTATTGTAGTTTTATAAATTGAATGTATATCAAAGAGGGTCATGATACGACTACTACAATGGTAATGATGCTTACTTGGTTAAAGTTATGGAGTGGGTTACTTTTGCTATCAACCTGATCTACGAAAGAATTCATATCGCTTGGGCTAGAGACAAAATTTTTTTGGTAATGTTTTGTAGCTATTCAATGGGTGCAAATGTGTGAGCTATTTGGGTACGATCTTCTCGATAGGTATGATGTGTTCTAGTGGTAGATCTAACAGACTTTCATGGTGTGGTACTAGTTGTATATAAAAATGGATACGTCGATTGTCAAGTGTGAACACTAACTACTTAAAGAGTTATCAGTTGTATCATATCTCGTATTATGAGATTTGATGTTACATTCACATTTGAGAAACCAACTAGTTTGTTTCTATGCATGTTTGGGTTAGGTGTTATTACAAGGATTATTTTAGTGGTGGATCCTTAGTATGGTATTAATGTGTTTAGGTTGTGTAGTGTATCCCGATGATTCAGAATGGTGATTTCCTCATAAGATCCAAGGGAGATCAATATCAAAATGACAATTTTATGGGCAAAGAAAGTACCAACAAGTATACTTGTGTGAGGGTAATTGAGAATTTTATTAAGAAAGTGTGTGTATAATTGGGTAAGTCCTTTGGATTTTTGGTTGGTATAACTGGGTTTAAGGTATTATGTCTATGATAAGGTTGACTTATAAATGATGACAACGGCTACTGAGCATAACGTATAAGATTTTGTGACGGATTATGACCCGAATGTAACCATATGAAAAGGATTTTTGGTTAAATGAATCCGGTATGGTAATAATGACTTGTGGATATCTAAATTGTGGTTTTCTACTATTTGGTGAGTAGTGTGATCATATGAAAAGTTAGAGGATGTGTTGAGACACCACTCAAATATGAGTTAGAGTTATAAATGAAAAGAATTAGTGGGATGTAGTGTAGCCTTCGAAAGAAAGTGAAAGAAAGGATATTTACTCTAATTGTAAGGGCCAAATATGTATCTTTATAGGGTTAAGAATTGGGTTTAGAGATACATGATTTCATCTATTTTTCTTTGGGTATGGTAATAGTTTCTTGGGTTCATCGTATTGGTAATACATTATTGGATAAGATTTGAGAAAGGAATTTACAAACATTTAATTCGAGTGTGGTCATAAGTTCTTTGGTGGTTTCAAGTTTGATAACGTGTATGGTTGGATTTTTAGTGAAGGATACGGTAAGGTAGGTGGAGAGGTGATCAATGATAAGCTAAGAAATGTGAATTCATAAAAATCTTCAACATATGAGCTAATGTTGATATATAAGGGGATTGGGTTATACAGTTGGAAGAATTCAAGTTTTTTTCTATTGTAAGTCTACATTAATGGTGGTATATTTTGTCAAGGTATGAATTTGTAAGGTAAGAAATGATCGATTGCATCGGGTATTGAGCATTATGAAGGACTTATGCATGGTTTGGGTAGTAATAATGTTACTTTTGATTATTGAAGGACCTAAGGAATGGTTTAACTTACAAGTGTTGGTTTAGAGTATAAGGTAATATATCATAGATTGTTGGTCAATAAATAAAATTGGTAAGTGAGTCAGTGAAAAGAATAAAAGTTTGGTGTATTAAAGAGTTCAAGGTATTTGAAATTTGTGTCATGGGAAGAAGTTAAGAAATGTGAAGAAATAAGACCTCTCGTATAGACCCTTGGTTCAGAATTGAAGGTTGTATGGATTTTCACATTTGAGTTCATATATGACCATACAATGTGACCTGGTTCGCATAGACTTACTAGGGGTTTATCAATGAATTTTATGAAGATTAGGTTTTAGTTGGGTGACAAACAATGATTTGTGGTAGATTTTGCATTTTTAGGTTGGGTTGGATTGTTCAAATTATGGCTTCTTGCTTCCGGAGACTCTAGTTTTTATGAGTTATTAGTAGTAGCGTTTTAAGATATTGTGGGTCTTGTCCCGACAGTCATCTTTATACAGTAGATGCTTCATAGATAGAAAGTTTTGGAGAGTCTTTTAGTTTCAATTGTTTCATTTAAAACTTAATGTTTCATACTTATATATTCATAGAGTTTGAGATTCACTAAACTCTTGTTAAATGTTTCTTTCAGTTTGATGCTTATGTATGCTTGA
Organism: Solanum pinnatisectum; assembly: GCA_035578085.1. Lineage (NCBI taxonomy): Eukaryota > Viridiplantae > Streptophyta > Magnoliopsida > Solanales > Solanaceae > Solanum > Solanum pinnatisectum. Next base: position 9,540,658 of record CM069087.1, read on the forward strand.
GTTAGTCTTTCTCTTGTAGTCAGCCATGATGAGGGTTCACTCGAGGACTAGCAATGATTCTCAAGAGTCGGTCACGTCTAGGGTGTAGGCTCGAGTCATGACAAACTTGGTATCAAAGCACGGAGGATCAAGTGTCCTAGTGTCACGACTCAAAACGAGTCAGGAGTGGCATTCACACATAACCTCATAGGTGGGAAAACCAACTAATTCAAACCCCAACTTAAAGTTCTACTTATGAAATACAACCATAACACAGAAGCTCAGATCTTATTAATGTAAGAAATACAAATCCACTAGAGTCTATTACATATTATTTCCAAAACCTGAAAGTCATCACATCAATGACCTAATTTCCAAGTACTAAGTCTTAGAGTATTAAAGACACCAGAATAAATAAATAAATAAATAAATATATAAAATAATTTATGTCTGAAAACTAAGGACATCATGCCATAACCAAGAGAATCCAACACGAGCTAGAATCAATAGATTACCCTAGAACCTGATGTGCTGGAGACTAGCTAGAGATGAGGGCAACCCAAAGTTATTGGTACACTTGTTGCACTCCATAAAAGAAAACGAAGAAAATACAAGTAGGGGTTAGCACAGGGCAACATGTACTGAGTAGGTATCATCGGCTGACTCAAAATATAAACCAATATGCATAAAGTAATAGTATAAAATCAACTAATAGGACTTAGCAGGTGGCAAGCAACAAACAACATGAATAAGTGATAACAGTAATGAAGCAGTACGTAATCAATCAACAATATCAAGAACACACATGAGGACTCAGGCATTCACAGCACGCTCTTTTGGGAAATGGGTTCGTTGAGATTGAGTATATTAAGTTACTTTAATATGTTTTCCTTTAATGTTATCTTGCTGGAACGTGACATTTGATACATTAATATCACGTTAGCTCGTGGTACCCGATCCATATATTGTGCCGGCTCATTTGTATTCTGATCCAAATATATCATACCGACTCATGGCACCCAATCCAAATAATTGTGACAGTTCGTGGCACCCAATCCAACAATATAGTTAATTTATATTTCGTTACCATCACTTTTCACTTCATTAACAATATTTCATCAATCCTTCTTTATTTAAGACATCACTTTGGTAGAACAAGTTCAAGATTATGGATTTCACGGTCTTTGAATTACAAACCAATTAAAACAACATATAACTCATCCAAACCACAACAATTAAGTACATGAAAAACTTCACAATATTACTCAATGACTATCAAGAGTCTCTCTATCACATAGATTAAACCATAACCTACCTCAACTGGAGAATCGAAGTCGAGCAAGCTAATTCCCCAATGTTTTTCCTTTCCTCAATGCCTTCGAACGTTTTCAAACTAACAAGAATGCATAATTCGTAAGTAAATGCTAAAATTCCATTTTGGGTATCACTATTGAAATCATATCATTTAGTATTTCAACCTAATATTTTCCCCAAATCATAACATGTTTTACACAATAAGCTACCACCTAAGCTAAGTCTGAGAGGAGTAAGTCGTAACCTATCTCGAAGGCCGAGAAACACCCACGAACCTCACAACACTACTTTTTCCTTCTGTCAAGCCTCAAAATTCTCCCAATCTATTAAAACTCAAATCTAGACGTGAAAATAAGTCCATCAATATTCATTTCACAATATGATGGTTCATGTCAAAAGCTCAATCCCCAGACCCATCGTTGAACGTGATTTTTCTTTCGAGTACGTTTATTAATAAGACAAGGAACTCAAATCTATAATTTTACTGTAAACAGAGCTCAAATTGGATCTCAAATTCCCAAAAACACTCTCTTAATAGGAGGAAAGTCTCCAAAACTCCTTTCACATATGTGGTAAATCAATGGAATAAATAATAAGTCGAAGAGGAAAAATCATATGAAAGGTTAAAAACTCACCGCCGCTATGAATCCTCAAAGTTCCTGGCGTGAGAAGGCTCCGCAGGAGAGGCCACCCTCAACCCCAACCTTCTTTGCAGGTGTGGAATCCCTCAGGCTTCTACGGCTTTGCTGATGTGATATGTAGACTAGGGGTGTACAAGTCAAACCGAACCAACAAACCAAATCAAATCGAAAAAAAAAAAGTCGACTTGTGGTTTGGTTTGGTTGGTTTGACAGTTGAAAAAAAAAACTCAACTGCTCTTGATTTGGTTTGGTATTAAATGAAAAAAAGTCAAATCGAACTCAAACCAAACCGACATAATATATATATACTAGTTTCACGGCATGTGCGTTGCACATGTGTATCATATCATATAGTATATGATGTTGTAAAATAGAATTTATATTGCAAAATTAAAGTTTTGTAGTAAATAATTATAACTGAAAAAATATTTGACAAGTGCTTTTAAATGATTAATATAGATTTCCATAGAGGTAATTGTTTTTTGAGACAAAAATGACCAGATATCATTGAAACATTTCAAAATGCATTCAAATAAATATAATATGGGGAGAAGGTGATCTTTCTTAAGTAATATTGTTTTTTACTTTACTCAATTTGGTAAACAAACTTAACCAACCAAACTGAAAAATAATATCAAGATAAAAAATATGGTCAGCAATAACTTTTCCTCTTAGATATTAATAGAGAAAATGGTCAAATGACCCCCTAACCTATTTAGCAATTCAACTACACATTATTACTTTTACTCTGTCCTACCCCCTACCCTTTATTTTTTTTTATTTTATATTATATAATAATCTTTTGTCATTATTGTCACATATATATATATACACATGTTTGTATACACGCCACCCATCACTTTTTTTTTCTTTTTTTTTTTTTTTTTTTTGCATTCCTTTACTTTTTTCTCTTTTAAGTTTAAATGAAATTTCTAATTTCAAACTAAATTGAATGTATGATTCAATTGTGTATAAATTTTTCTTTTATTTTTCCAACTCAAATGAATTTTAATTTTTATTAATTTTTTTTTCATTATTTTTTTTTTTTTTTTTTTTTACTTTTTATTTTTTCATTTTTTTTTTTTTTTTTCATTTATTCTTTGCTTCGCTTAGTTATAGTTATAGTGAATGAATTAAGTAAAAATTGTGATTTTTTTAAATCTTGATTTTGAAGGTAAAATCTTGTGATAGAGTTTTGAGGAGTTAGTTATATAGAAGAGGAAAATTATGAACAAATACAAAACTAGGAAATGAAAAATTTTCGATAAAAAAAAAAATTTTATAATTTTGAAAAAAATTTTTGAAAAATTTAAAAAAAAAAAATTCTAAAACAGGATTTTGAGAGAGGAGCATTTAGGAGATTACAATGGAAAACAACATTTGAAATGAAATGGAATAAAAAGCAAAAGATTTAAAAAAAAGAAAAATAAAAAAAAAAGAAAAGAAAAAAGAGAAGAAAAGAAAAAAAAAAAAAAAAAATGAAAAAAAAATGCAAGCTACAATTTTTTCTTATTAATATTTTATCGTTGATTTCATCTTTATATATAATTTAAATTATTATATTTACGCAAGTATAGTATATCTAGGACATTTCGGCGTTTTGTCATCAAAATAAATGGAATAAAAAAATAAAAAAAATAAAAATGGCAGGAGTAAAGGGGGGTGTGTTTGTATATTTTGACATATTAATACTTGAAATTTTATATGTGCATGACACTAAAAAAGATTTTCATAAATATTTTAATATTTTATCTTTAAACGTGACATATATTTTACAAAATATTATTATTCAATTAATATTTGACTAAGGCTATAATATAGATGTAATTTTACAAAAAACAAAAAGTATACTTATATAGTGAATGTCAATACTTTTATAAGTAGAATGTTATAGAGAAAAATATATTACATCAATAATTAGTTCTAAAGAAAATTATCATGTATGTTGTCGCATACATATCATATAGATGTTGTCTTATGAGAGTATCTAGTATCTTATAGATGTTCTATCGCGGTATAAAATATTAAACTTTTTCAATTAAAAAAATTAAAAGATGAATAATATTTAAAGTTTTATTTATATAATCTTTAATTTTATTTAAGATCATTTTATGATCAATCACTATTTTCTTATCATTTTTATATAGCTAACAAAGAGTGTATCTTGTGACATAAAATTTTTTTAGATCAAAATGAACACAAAATAATAGGAAATTCATACTTAAAAAAATTTATACTCAACATAAATATATATATAAAAAAAAAGGTAAAAATATGTGGATCAATTCATAGCTAATGAAGAAGGAAGGCGAAAATATATGTTCATGATATATTCACCCTAGTGTTTCATTTGATTGAAATCTCTTGCCACCAAGACTTTACTTTCTCTGTTTATTTTTACATACATATCTATTAATTAAAAAATAATTATAATCATGGTTATATTATCATATTATAGGTAAAAGTGAAAATCTACTTTTGAAACAGTAGACTTAACATCAAAACTACTAATTCAATGAACTACGTTGATGCCCGATGTTTTAGCAAAATTAGGAAGAAACTCCTTCATTTGATGTTAGAAGAAAAAGAAATGGAAATAAAAGGAAGATATATCTTAACCCAATTATGTGTCTTTTTTGAAAATTCTTGCACACTATATATAGAAGATTTTTGTGTGAAACAAAGTTCATAGATAATTGCATATTTCTTTGTTCTCTTCTTTTCTTCTTTAATAGAAAGTCAGTACCTAAATTCCAATGCTAAGAACTTTGGCGAAAAATATCAATGGATTGGTGATGAATCATTTATGAAAATTTTGAATGATCTCAAATTGTCACAGAAAAGAGATCCCCAAGAACTTATAAGGAGTGAATGGTTGTGATTTATGACCGAAGAAACATGAAGGTATGAATTATTGTAACTATTCGTAGGAAATTAGTCGTTTTTTAATGAATAAAACATGTAGGTCAATTAAAGATTAATTATTAATGTTCTCAACTGATATAAATAATATTGATGTATGTATGTGATGAAAATCATTTTGAGGAAAATATTAGTGTGAATTGATGAATGATTTGCTACAATTTTTTCACCAACTCTTTCTTAAGTGGTACCTCGAATTTCATTGGGTTTCGAACTTAATCAACTATTGCAAATAGCATTGGAGTTTTTTTAAGAAGAAGAAGAGTATAAAACCAAAAAAAAAAATGTAGTTTAAAGTGAGAGGAAACTCCTCTATTTATAGAGAACAACTCTTTGGTAAAGTCACAACTCATCGGATAAGGCACAACCCTTTGGTAAAGTCACAATCCTTTGGACAAATCACAACTCATCGGAAATGTCACAACCCGTCAAAAAAGTAACCCTTTGAAAAAGTCACAACTCATCGCTACAGTCACAATCCATTATTATGAAAAGGTATCAACTATTAATATAACATAATTAAATAAATTGAGTATTTTTAATTGAGGGTATAGTAATTCAACATTCATGTTTCGGAGTTCATGCTTTTAAGGTAGTATGTATATATATATATAATTTTATTTTATTTATAGATAAACATATTATTTATAATCTACTTTGTTAATATATTTTTAGTTAGTTTATAGTTTTCAGTGTTTATATATTTTATTTCAAATTTGGGCTTGTAAAATTTTGTAAATAATATAATTTTATTTTATTTATAGATAAAAATATTATTTATAATCTACTTTGTTAATATATTTTTAGTTAGTTTATAGCTTTCAATGTTTATATATTTTATTTCAAATTTGGGCTTGTAAAATTTTGTAAATATATTTTTAGTTAGTTTATAGTTTTCAATGTTTATATATTTTATTTCAAATTTGGGCTTGTAAAATTTTGTAAATATTATATATATAATTTTATTTTATTTATAGATAAAAAAAATTACTTATAATCTACTTTGTTAATATATTTTTAGTTAGTTTATAGCTTTCAATGTTTATATATTTTATTTCAAATTTGGGCTTGCAAAATTTGTAAATATTTTATTTTGTATTAAGATACGAAGTTACAATTATATTGTTATAGTTTTTCAAATTCGAAGTTAACAATTTGCTTTGTAAATATTTCGTTTGTATTCAGTTTGACTGTATCCTTTAATCTTATTAATTTAACATAATGAACGTTGATATTTCAAAAAAATATATTTTGTACTCATGTGAATTTTACCGTCTTTACGAAAATTTCTATTCATTTAACATTTCTTAAGTTTAGCTTATCACACAGATAGGTGAAAATATATTTGATCTTTTTCAAAACCGTTAAGTTGTAAAAAACCGAAAAAAAACCAAAAAACCGAAAAAACCCGAAAGAACCAACTAAAACCGAAAAAACCGACTTTGCATGGTTTGATTTGGTATTTAGATTTAATAAACCGACATAATTGATTTAGGTTTTTTTTAATGAAAAACCAAACCAAACCGACCTATGTACACCCCTAATGTAGACCATAAGTGAGATGAAACCAAATGACGGAAAACCCTATATTATCAATATAGCCCAAGTCTTGATATAGATCCTCAAAACGCATTTAGAATATTCCGAGCATAAATTAATAGTGTAAATCAATCACAAAACACAGTTTGAACTTATTGACAGAATCAACTTTTCGGAGTTGTCTTGACCGAATGTTGACAGTGGTTAACTCCAAAATTATGAAAATCTTAAAATCCAACCAAAAACCCAAAATACCCCTGAAAGCCTCAAGGGTCTTTACATTATCAACTACTAAACGATCTTGATGGCCTTTACATTATCCACTACTAAAACACATTTTCGTCCTTAAACATAAAAATATAGAAGGTACCTTATTCTAAAAAAATTGGGATTATTTCCTCTAAATGTTCAGCTCAGTCATTTATGATGTTCACACAACACTTTCATAAATGTTATCTGACCTCAACTTCTAAATCTACTCATCCAAAATAATTATAGGCTCCTCCTTAAAGGTTAAATTTTGATCCGACTGTACCGACTCCCATTAAATCACATAGGAACCATCCAAATGATATTTCTTTTCAACATTTGGACATGAAAAACAGGGTGAACCCTAGAAAGACCTGGACATAAAATCAACTCACAATCAACCTCATTGATGAGCTGCGAAATCTCAAAATGATCGATTAACCCATGGCACCCTTCGTGGGTTATATTAGGGGTGACAGAATAGGTAATTATTATGGGTATCCACTCATATTTATACATTGAAAATGAGTTGGGTATCCAACTCATTTAAAAATGGGTAAAAACGAATAATACCCAGATTACCCATTTAAAAGTGGATAGTTAAATGGATAAAATGGGTAAAAGATGTTCGTTCACACACACAAAAAAAAGTGTTAAAGGGTGGGGTAGTAAGTAAGCCTTTTTCTTAAAAAAGAAATGAAACCATTTTTTTACATTTTTATTTGGGAGGGGGGCTGGGGGGCTGGTAGGGGGTAGGGGATGGGGGGGGGGTAAATTTTTTTTAAAAAAAATTTTAAAAATTTAAAATTTTGTTAATTTTTTTTTTTTGGGGGATGGGGTGTGGGGGTTGGGGGGCTGGTAGGGGGTGGGGTGGTAAACTTTTTTTAAAAAATAAATGGAAAAAATTCAAAATTTTGTTAATTTTTTTTTTTTTGGGATGGGCTGGGTGTGGGGGGGGGGTGGTAAAATTTTTTTTAAAAAAAATTAATGGAAAAAATTTAAAATTTTGTTAATTTTTTTTTGGGATAGGGGGTGGGGGGGGGGCTGGTACGGTGGTGGGTTGGTAATTTTTTTTAAAAAAAATTAAAATTTTGTTAATTTCTTTTTGTGGATGGGGAGGGGGGCTGGTAGGGGGTGGGGTGGTAAATTTTTTTAAAATTTTCTTTTTTACATTTTTTGGGGATAGGGGGTAGGGGGTGGAGTGAAGTGATATAAAAACTTTTTTTTTCTTTTTTTTAAAGCTTTTAACAAGATTTCTATTATAATATGGGTAAATATGGCTATCCATATTATCCATTGGGTAACTCCTTTTTACCCATTTAAAATGTGAATCGAGTCAAGTAATTTATCCATTTTTATTTAACTCGTTTTTTATCAACTCATATTCGACTCGACTCGCTTGTTTACCACTCCTAGGTTATATCTTAAACAATATGCCACACCCCTCTTTTCATCCCAGCTAAGAAAGAGGCTTAACATGTAGCATTAACAACACTATGGGGTCGTTTGATTTGAATACAAGTTATGATGGGATTAGTTATGATGTGATAAGTTATGCTGGGATTAGTTATGTTGGATTAATTTTTGTTGCTTGTTTGGTTTGTCATATTCAAACTTATAGTCATTGCATAATTTCTAAGAATAAGTTGTTTGTTTACAAAAATACCCTCCACCTTATTTAGTTTTTTTGTTCTTTACATTTTATTTGCAAGTTTTAGTTATTCATTCTTAAAAATAAAGTTTTCCATCTTATTTAGCTTAAATATTTTTGGGTATGCATTTCCATGATTGTGCCGTGTGTTTTTAAAATTAAACTTTCATCTTATTTAACTTAAAATAGAACTTCCATCTTGTTTAGCTTAAAAATAAAATTTTCATCTTATTTAGCTTAAAAATAAAACTTTCACCTTATTTAGTTTAAAAATTAAACCTTCATCTTATTTAGCTTAAAAATAAAACTTCAATTTTAAGTTTATTAAAAGTAAAAGAAAATTTATATCTACATTTTAATTTATATATAAAATATAATTTTTAAGTGAATAATAAACGGTTTAATTAAAAATATAAAATTTAGTAGTGGAGTGAACATTTTGAGAGAAATCAAAATATAAACAAACATAAGAATTAGGCAAATACATTCAACTTATATTATATTCATAAATAAAAATTGTATTTATAAAATATAATTTTTTAATAGAGAAATATATTATCATAAGAATAACGAATAATTAAGGTTGTGAATATTATTATAAATATTGTTAAAAATAATTTTAATATACATGGATATAAAGTGGTGTACAAGGAGAAGCAAGGACAGAGGAACAAATAGTAATCAATGAATACAAAGATGATTTTTTGGAACATTAGGTCTGTTAATTCGCAAAATTGTTTTGCGAGATTAATGGAACTTAATAGAAGACATAGATATTCATTCATAGCTTTATTGGATATTTATTACTAAACGTGATAGACACTAAACTAAAAGTGATTATTGAAGATTGAAGTAACAATTAATGAAATAGAACTACATATTGAATGTGTTCAATTAATTATTCTTTTCTCTAATCATCAGTGCACTAGGAAAAGATTTGGATCACAAAGATCAATTCTATAGGAGGTTGCCTTCACAACTCAAATTAGGTAACATAAAAATAATTTTATCAGTTACGTTGTTACTATAAAGTTATATAGTATTTCATTCCAAATATCAGGAATTCCAGCTAAACACCAATGACTACAATCCATTCCACTTAGCCCATAAATTGAAGGATGTCCATCTTTACGCAATAAGCAAAGATTTGTGACATCAAGCAATGTCACTTGCTTCTCAATTGTGTACAATACTTTCTTCAAAACTCTCAATGCTGGGGGTAACCCTCCTGGATATGTTGAACCACTTATTGGTTGCATTTGCCCTAAGCAAGTTTTCACCCCTGGTTGATTCCAATCGGTACCACTGTTGGTTTCACCAAGGTAAAAATTAACGCGAATGATCAAGTAGAATGATGAATGAAATTCGAATCGTTAACATAATATAGTCACATAGGATAATGGTCATTTAACTTCCAATTTATTGTATACTAATAAGGTCGCAAAACTAATTTTTTGTAACAACTTAACCATGTCTATATATACTAGTTTTTCGACACGTGCGTTGCACGTGATTACCAACTCAGAAAATATATGTTATAGTAAATAATATTGCTTATTTAAGTGAAGATTTGAATAATAAACTTTGCACAAAATAATATTGCAGATTCTTTGGTGAATGTTCAATGTGAACTGTCATATATATCTCTTATTCACGCGAATCTATGAAGATGGTCAATGAAAAATTTTATTAGTTAGATGCAATAATACATATATTTATTTCAATTTGATGAGGTTCAATCATGTAATTAGTCGTATATTAGTAATATTACCTTATAGACGATATTTGTTGTGTATTTTTCTGGTCATCTAACCAGATGTGCTTTGCACGTGTATTCCACGTTAAACTGTTTAAATGTCATATGAACATGTGAAGAGAACAACTCTTTTTTTTATTATTAATCTTTGTATATTAATTTTTATTTTATAAGTTAAAACATAATAAATGACGTTCTTGTTGTTAGCACTCATATTTGAATTCTCGATTGACTGTATACATAAACCAAATACAGTTATTTGACTATCCATAGTTAACCGACAAAGGTTTCCTTTGTTTTACCAAAAAAACTAAAAATTAAAATTAAAGAATATATTCTAACTGTGAAATCATATATATGATCACATGTTTATCTTACACCCAACAAATATGTAGTTCATGTTCTTGTAAACGATTTTCAATTTATTCAATCAAGCATGATTCATCTCAGAAAAAATAACAACATCGTGTTATCACATATATAGGGGCGGTGTAATAATATAAACAAATTATTGGTCAAAAGTTAATATAAGAAAAGATGAAAGATAGAAATAATTAATGCAATAACTATGAGAATTCATGATATTATAATTAAAGAATGTTAAAGAGTGTGAATAACGTTTGCAATAATTAGTAATAACTAAGAGAATTTATAATGTTATAAATAAATGATTAATGTGCAATAGATGTATTTCTAATAAATTTTATACGTACATAAATAAATAGGACTTTTAATTAATGTTACTATTTTTTCTTAATAGTTATTAGATTTTAATTTAGTGTAGGGACAAAATGAAAATGTTTATTCCATATTACTGAATATAAAATTTATTTTGTAATTGATAATTTTTTGAATGATTCATATATATTCACATATTTTCACTCTTGAGAAGTTTAACAATTTTGGAAAAAGATTTTCAGAAGCATATATTTACATCACAAGAGAAATTGTTAACAAAAACAAATGAATTTAGGCTACATCATGTTAACTTCATATATTGGAACATAACATACTAATGTATATATTAGGCAAAAAATAGTTATTATATCATCAAAATTATTTTCCTCAAGTACTCGAAGTTATGAAATTTACTTTCTTAGGATAGAACGATTTACTTCATCAGAATAGTGGTACCACATATTCCGCTAAACTTCGAACTCATTCAACGACAATAAATCTCACTAAATTTTTTAAAATGCAAGAAGAAGAGTTGGAGATTAAAAAAATTGTGGTTGAAAAATGAGAGGAAGTCCCTCTATTTATAGTCAACAAAGAATAGTATGAACAAGTGTTTTTTATGTCTTATCTGAGAAGTCACAACCTTTTCGAGAAGTCACAACCCTTTGGAAAAGTCACAACATATTGAAAGAGTCACAACTCTTTGGAAAAGTCACGACTCACCGAAAAATCACAACCCTTTGAAAAAAGTCACAACTCATCAACAAAGTGACCTTTCCTAGAAGTCACAACTTATTGAAAAAGTCACAACTCATCGAAAAATCACAACCCTTTGAAAAAGGTCATAACTTATCGAAAAAGTCACAACTCATCAAAAAAGTCACAACCTAAGTTGGGGATATTATAGTAATTTAACATTCAAGTTAGGAGTTCATGCTTTTAAGGTAATATAATATATATATATATAAACATGTTGATCTTTTCTTCTTATAGGAAAAATTGCGTGAAATGACAAACATTTATAGTATATTATGCTCCATAGTTATTATAGTTTCAGATATTCATGATTAGTGACTACAGTTTCTTAAATTTTGCTATAAATCTAGAATTTGTATAATTCGATTTTTGATTGTATAAATCCAGATTTTGTATATGCTTACCCTAGCTATTTGTATATGATTTGTGGATACATTTGATTTGTATAAGTTATGAAAAATTCATAATAAATTACGATGTTTGTATATTGGCAAGCGAAATATACAAATAGAGTTCTGAAAAATTCCTATGATAAGAGAAATATACAAACAAAGTTTTGAAAAATTCCTAAATGTATAAATACATAATTTGTATATACCTACCATGTTTGTATATTGGAAGCAAAATATACAAATAGAAATACCGATAGCAAACGAAACTATAGATATAGAACGTAATTAAGCAAATTGTAGCTATGGATCGGAGTGTGATTAAGTTTAATCTCTTTGATATTTATGAAATTTTCTATCTTTTATATTGTATCCTAAAAATATATATAGTCCGATTTTTATTTGAGCAACCAACATAATATCCACGTGACAATACTTAGAAAAAAAAGTCATATATCGTACTTACTTGTAATGAGATGGGGAAATTCCTTGAAAGAACACTATAGTTTTTGCAGGATTAATGTTGGTGTCAATCCATTTAGCCCATGTAAACAAAGCTCTCTCAAAAGCAACAACACGATCCATGTCTTTATAATATTGACCTCCTATTTCAATGTAATCCCATCTACAAAATATAAAAGGTGACAAAATCAATATATCGATATGTTTTTTAACGATTACTTTCATATAGTAGGTTAGCTAAAAAATATGAAATTTGAAAAAAAAAAGTTGTGCCAAAAAAGTAGTTAGAGCTAACGGTTGAGTGGTTCCTCTGCGGTTCCACCAATGCCAGGTGTTGAAAATGAGCATGTCAATTCCTTTCCACAATTTGCCACCTTCAATTGAGTCTAATTTTAATACTCTTCCCTTTTCTTCCCTCACAACGTCCACTAAATACACACTTCGATCCAACATCACGTCAAGTTCAAAATCCTGAAATACGTACAAATTCAAATGGTGTATGTATATATCAAGGGAATTAAAATGATATAGAAATTACGTACATACGTACCAAGAAAGTGAATAAAGAGACATCGCCAACTCTGGTTGCGTTGTATTTGGTGTTAGGGAGTGATGTATAAAGAAGACATACAAGTGATTGCCATTGATTTCGACTTAGAGAATCTCCCACAAACATTATGCTTTTCCCTTTCAATTTCTCCAACAATGCCCCTCCATCAAATCTGCATACGGAATTTGAAATTTATGAATTATGGTACTATGATTTAATTATTTGACATGATATCACAAGTAACATGGCACATTTTCATACTTTGTAAGTACAATTTAGTTTCTTATCTTATCACATTATTTGTACTAAAATGGTATCATTACTATCCATTATAAAATGTAGGATAAAATAATGTCATCTGATATCTCAATCCATGGAATATCCTTGATTATCACATTTCGTGTACCACTCTTTAAAGCATAAAGAAGAAATTATTATTGTGTTTAATTAATAACACATGATTGTACAAGGTCTAATTAAGTTTATAGTGACAGTTTATCCACCATAATGAAATGATTATTTTACAACTGGAAATCAAATAAAAAGAAGTGAGAGGGACCCTACACCAGCATGTGTTAAAAGACATAAAACACACATCCTAGACACACTACAGTGTGGCCCCTTCATATAAAAACAATTTTTTTGTACTATTTTCTTCTTAGCACATGAAGAGGGGGGACCTATGTTCAGATATGTTACTTTTGTGGTAATCTCCCATATAATCATATATTATTAAAAGTGGAGTACTAAAGTACAAAGTTAGATTATCATTTTGCTCCTATACTAAATTAAAATGTTGTAAAGTATTTATATTAATTAATTATTGACTACTAATCCAACACAAAAGTTAATTTTTTATTCATTAGTTTTGAGTTACACCTCCTCCAATATGGCTTTTAAGCATTTTTAATTTTCTAAGCATCAAGATATTTTCAATTTTCTAAGACGTATATTTATTTAAATTAAATTAAATTGAATGGTACAACAGACAGATGCATGGAATCTCTTTAGTTAGGAATATGAATAACTACCTTCATTAAATCTATATATATTATAATATATAATCATTTTTTTACTTTTTATCCTCTCTATATAGTTATAGATATTTCTTGTATTTGTCTTTCTTTAATATATATCTTTTTCTTGATTTGTTTTTGCTAATTATTAATTCTTATTTATTTTCTTCTGTTTCAGGTTTTTACCTTACGATTTTGAATTCTTCACTTCTCATTCACATCATCAGGTAAGTAATAGGTACGATGTTCGTTTTCACAAAAAATATAATGTAATCTGTAGGAAAGTTGTGATATGTATGACATTTTTAAGCAGTATAAATGATATAGACTTTAGATTAATACAAAATTATTTTTCCTTTGAGTGGATACTTTTTTGAAGATGTACCCCCAATATTTTTAAATAAGATATTTTAAATATTTCAACCATTTATATCAAGTTCCTTATTTGTGAGTATAAATCAATTATATTATATTCCGTAATATGATTATATTTAAATAATTTAATTAATATTTTCAAGTCAAATTTACATATGAAAGGACTCATAATCTTAAATCAAACAAAGAAAGTTGTACGTGCAATGAAATTTTTATATATCGATTAAATTTTCTAATGTCACTAATTATTAACTATCTCTACCACAAATAAACACTATTTTTCAAGTGTATCTCATGAAATTGACAATGATACGTTATCCACATTAAAGAAACATATGTTGATCAGTATTTGTACAACATGAAATACGACTTTTATTCGGCAACAACTTCTTGATATGCATGTGTCTATAAAAGGAGGAGGTTACAGTTTCTTACACAAAATACAAACTTTAAGATGTATGAAACACTTGCAAACATAATCAACGTTACTTATGTCACATATAAACTATATGTTGTTGAAATATTAAAAAAAATAAAGGAAGTATTGTACTAAGTATAAGATATATTAGAACTATATAATATCACATATACCAATTCAATTGATTGTGTATAACTACAAACAATTATACTTCTCTTTTAAAATTTAGTTACTCAATATTACTTGCAAGTTTTAGTAGCATCTATATCATTTAATTTTTTTGTACTAATTAACATAGGACACACGTGCAACGCACGTGCCTAGAGACTAGTTGACTAAAATATGCCAAGTCTAATCAGATTTAGAGATCTAAAACCTACTTTAAACAGATCATGTATAGATCTTCATCAAGTTGTTAAGATCTTAATTGGTTTCTTCTCTCTTAAAAAATGTTTTTCTTTCGATTGAATACATCGACAACTCTAATAACATGTTTCAATTCAGCACCTAAATATAATAATTAATGTATTTATATTAGATACTTTTGACTTGTGTATTCACAAGCGTTCATTACATATGTATTTACATAAATGTGTATTATTGTGTTCGAGATTCCCCATTGAGAAATCATTATTAAAGCTGCCACTTTTCTGGGGGGTGGTCACGGGTCACAATAAGCATTCAAGCTCATTTGTTAGCTTTTTGTAGTATTAAGTAATACATGTGTTAGTGATTTCATCTCGTATAAAATAGTATATTGATTTTTTTATGACTTATGTTTGTATAAAATTATGTTAGTTATACGGATTTCAAAATTGCAAATTAAACACCATATTGATTTTTATATGAATAATTTATTTTTTAATTAGCTAACAAACTTATTCTGAATTTAATATTTGAATAACTCACTTTCAAATCAGCTACCAAACGAACCTTTGTTTCAAGGCTCACGGGTACTCCTTCATCAATCTAACCTCTAGCCTCCATCACTTTCATAAATCATTGCACATTTCAACATAGATTGTAATTAAACATTTTTAGAATTAGAAAGATTCAAAACCAAGAATCAAATAACATTATTTACAAATTTCATTTCAAAACTCATACACTAGTAAAAAAAAACACAGAAATTAGTCACAGACCCAAATTTTCTAGTCAATTCTCTTTAATGATAAATAAATTCACAACACAATATTAAGTTAGCTACGAGCAATTCAACGACTGGTGAGTTATTAGAGTTACCTTTGTAAGGAGCATCCATGTGGTTGCCATCTATACTTGAGATAATCTTGGTCAGGACGGCCATTCCTTTGACAATTAAATTCATGTTCAATGAATGGACATTGAGTTGAATTGTAAAGAGGATAAGTTTCATCTTCAATCCAACTTCCTTCGAAAAAGTTGCAACTCTGCTTTGAATTTGCATTTGCATTTGAGTGATGAAAAAGTAGCACAATGAAGATAGTAAAGAAATTCCAACCCATGGCTCTACTCTACTAATCAAATCTTGAAGAAAAATACCTCTTTAATATGAGTGTTAAGTGTTGTGTGTGTCATATAGAGTTAGATTGTGTTGAGATCTAAAAATAAGGGAAAGCTTGTTTACATATCACAAACTTTTTTCTGAAAAGAAAAAAGTGAGAGGTAATATTGTACATACATATGATTTATGAATTACTTAAAAATTGTCAGAAATAAAAGTTTTTCACGTTTCTTGACATACCATTTATTTATACCACACTAGATGCCGCAAGGGATGAAGGTAGGGGTGGGCATGGGACGGTATTGAAAACTCAGTCTTTGTTTTTTTAAAAAAAATCATTACTCTCTTTATTTTAATTTATTTGGTACAATTCAGAATTGATAATCCAAGATATTTTAAAGATAAATGAAATAGTTTATATATATATATATATATATATATATTAAATGATTTTTCTTAATGTTGACTCAAACTTGTAAATTGTAATTGTATTAAGAAATTGTTTAATATATATAAATAATTAATTCAAAATCTAATGGCATAAATAAAATAAATATAATTCCAGACCCACAAAATAAAAATTATGAATCCAATATAAATATCTGTTTTTTCAGGCATTTAACAAGAATAGTACTAAATACTTACTAACTGTCCACTTGGAGAGGTTACAATTTTACACTCCATTAAATTATATAGTTAATGACTCTGTTTAGGCCGTTTAAAACGTCTTAAATTTGCATTATATTTCTTCCCAACTGTACAGGTTAATTTGATTGCCATTTGCCAATACTTCTTAACAACTCTAACAACTTATTTGGATGGTTGTTACATGTATTCTCTTGTTAGTTAAAATATTGTGATTGTTACTTAAATTTTATCATATCGTATTGTTAAATCAATTGTTATATAATAACGAAAAATCACATTTTAGGTAACAATTGATATGGTGTAATCGTCTAGTGTTAGCTAGTTAGACCTTTTCCTATTAACCCTATAAGGAAAAATGATTATCGATGAGAAAAATCACCTAATATTTTTATTTTTGTTGGGATTTAAACATGAAAAGACCTCATGGTTGCTCACTTTTACTTGTCAACTATTCTAAAACTAGATTTTCATTTTTACTTGTTTTTAACATATCAAGAAACGACAATTTTTTTTCATGTTTAACCTTAGCATTAATTATTTATTCCTCAAATTATTTTTCAAAACCTAATATCAAATATCATTTAATATGGGCAGTGTAGTAAAATAGTCATATTAATCAATATTTTCTTAACAGATGCGTCAAGTTGAATTGTGACAAGCACAAGGGAGCCAAAGGAGTATAATGTAGTTTACAAGTATTTGTTAAAGCTCTTTCATAATTTATGTTTCTTAACATATTTTATTTCAGATTTGAACTAATGAAATTTGGATGGTTCAATATTAACCCCACTCTATTTTTCCACAGACTAAATAATTTGTGGACTATATTCTGTTTGCTCTCTTTCTTTTGGTGTGTATAACATGAGAGCCAAAACATTCCTTATATAGGTGAGAGCATCACCCAATAGACCAATCAGATACAATTGCAAATTCCAAACCAAAAGATGTCAATTCTTCCGTCTAAATTTATGTGTAAATTTTTCATATATCTTTTGAATATTTTGAACTATCAATTAATGTGACTTATGTTACTTTTTACTTGGTTTATAAATATATAAATTTCATTTTAAAAAATTTGAAGTTTTCATGCGCAAATTTCCAATCAAATTTAAACTGTTTGAATCTCGAAAAATAAAAAGTGTTGTATAAATTGGGACACAAAAGTACAACTTGTGAGAACTTACTATCTACTATTTTTTAAATTCGTTTTTTTGAGTCCCACATTGGATGCATGATGTATCCAGAGTGTATAATGTATATAGTCAATATACACTCAGGTACAATCAGTGAGTATAGATTGAGTATACATTGAGGAATACACTAATATATATATATATATAACTAGTGTTGTCACGTCCTGAGCCTACACCCTGGACGGGGCTGGCAATCGAGAACCATTGTTGGCCCCAAGCGAACCCTTGGCCTGGCTAGACTCTCAGCGGAAGACTTACTCAACAGAAAATGTACTTAAATATAATCTTTAATAAACTGTCTGAATAGATAACTGAGAATGTTTAGAAATAACATTCAGCTTAGCCAAAGAGGCAACTCAAGATTCAACATAAGCCAATAACAAGATAATGACAAAAGAACTATCTAACTGTCTATGAAGCCTCTAAACTATGAGGGATGTCGGTACAAGACCTCCGATCATCCTAACAACTGAAAACTACTAAAGCAATGTAAATAGGGACCCTCCGAAAAGCAAGGAGGCTCACCATAAGACTCTGAATGCTTGACTGGATTAACGAAGCATTGAATGTTGATCTTGGCTACTTGTATTTGCATAATAAAACGATACAAGCCAAACGACATTAGTACATTGAATGTACGAGCATGCGAGAGGAATACTAAAACAACATATAAGTTTGAAAAGGGAACTCAAAGAACAAACCTGATCTCAACTCATCTCAACTGAACTCATTTCAATATAAAGCACTATAAAAAATGTAGTATAAAGAAAAGCTTTAAAACATGGATAACAACTCTTTGTATTTAGAAATACAATAGTAACTCTGTATGTATGCAAGGATACAATGAAAACTCTGAATGTATATAAAAAATACAATTAACTCTGTGTATATAAGAATACAAAATACTTATGTGGGAGTTTATCTAACCGACAACCATCACTTAAGAGCTATGAGATGATACAACATTTTGTCTCAAGCTACCAGGACCGTCCTATACCTTGCCAGGGGTATAAAACCTGACTACTAATTAAGTGAATCCACTAGTGTATGCTAAAAAGCACTAAGGAATCATCTAAAAAGTATGACCCTTTTCTACCCATGATGGCTACATGATTTATGGTGGTTGGGAGTTGTTTGAACTCTCCCCCATATCGGTGCTCAATACTACTCCCAAAATATACTAGCTCATATGTTTAAAAACATAACTTATTTCTGTGGTTTGAGATAATTGCTCAAAATTTAGCTCAAAGGTTCTCTTGGAAATCAAAGTTTCCTCTCTTGATTAATTGTGAAAGCATTTGTTCTTTACTGAAACTAGCTCATAGGCTCTATTGGAAATCGGTGTTTTCTTTCTTGTTTAAATGTGAAAACATTTACTCTTTGGGAATACATATTCCCGATATATTCTTTTGAATAAATGAACTTCAATCTTTACTCTTTACTCAACTCAAAACTCAAGTCTTAAAACAAAGTTAAAACATTTGCAAAAGACCTTTGGAAGACTCTATGAACTTCTCATGACTTGACTCTTTAACTTTCCTTGAATTGAATTATGGATTCAAGGCTCATTATCTCATGTTATGGATGATTTCATGTTGTTTAGACATACCTTAGAGTGTATAAATCAACTAGAAAACATAGGTACATTTCAAGGGAACTCAAACGGAAAGAAGTGGGAAAGGGTAGAAGACTCGGCGTCCCTGGCGCTTTGAGTGGCGCAGGGTGCCAGAGGCAAAACTACAGAGTCTGGGTTAGGGTGCACTGCCTGGTGCGGCACCCCAAAGCCCAAACTACAGACTTTGCTTTGGGGCGCTCTGAGTGGTGCGGCACCCCAGACCTGTTCCCCAGATTTTTGACAAATTTCCTTGTTCGTTTTTCGACTCTAAATCCTCTAGATTTGATTGGTTCTTTACCCAAACACTTAGATTCGATTACACAACCAAAATATGCAAGAATATACTCAAAACAACATTGATTCTCATGAATTTAACTTAAGAACTTCTCAACAACTTCAACAAATCAAGAACCCAATAGAACTTCAACAAAACCCATCAAGAACTTAATTTCTATACTTTCAAGAACATAATTTCGCTGAATTAAATCATGATTGACGCGTGGGTGAACAAACTCAATGCTATGTGATCTCATATACCTCGTAGGGATCAACCTTTGGCGAAATCCACAAGCAAATCTTTAAGAACGAGATGATTCTATGCTTCCTCTCCTCTTCTCTCAAAACCCTAACTTATTTTTATGAAGCGTAAACTGAATCCAATCTGTTTAAACCCCAACTTAATTACCAAAAATGAATTTAATTAATTGGTAGTGAAAAGACCATAATACCCTTCAAAAATCTGATTTTGACTTTCCTTATCTAGACAGCCCAACTTCAAATGGACATATCTCCCTCATACGAACTCAAAACTAAGAAAACTCGGTGGCGTTGGAAAGATAATTCAAAGATATTTCCTACGGTATCTTTTAGCACACCTAACTTGTCCTGAGCTAGGAGTTATGGTCGTTTGAAGTTGACCCAAAACTCATACTTAGCTTAACTTTGTCAAACTTTCCAAATTTGATTATTTCTAAAAACGGTTTCTTTCTAATTTTAAGTCTTTCTAGTAGCGGGGTGTTACAATATCTCCCCCTTGGGAACATTCGTCCTCGAATGAGATTACTCTTAGTAGGCTAAGGCGTAACACCTAACACCTAGGTCAAACACCCAACAAGCAAAATGTAAATACAACATGCCAACTTAAAATAAAAGCTAAGAAAAAGATCAGTACCTTAATTTGGAACTTCTCCAGATTCGAAGAGATGTGGATATATCTTCTTCATATCCTTCTAGCTTCCCAAGTAGCTTTCTCAACAAACTGATTTCTCCACAAAACTTTGACTGATGCTACTTCTTCAGTTCTCAACTTGCGAACTTGGCGGTCTAGGATCTGAACAAGAATCTCCTCATAAGATAAGATGTCCTTTATACCAATATCTTCAGTAGGTATGATAAATGAAGGATTGCCCATGCACTTTTTCAACATGGAGATGTGAAATACCGAATGAACCGCTGCTAACTCTTGTGATAGCTCTAACTCATAAGCTACATTGTCAATCCTCTTGGATATTCTGTAAGGACCAATATACCGTGGACTAAGTTTCCCTTTATTACCAAATCTCATTAAAGCCTTCATGGGTGAAACCTTCAAATAAACCCAATCATCTACTTCAAACTCTAAGTCCCTTCTCTTAACATCTGTATAGGATTTCTGACGACTCTGCGTTGTTTTCAACCTCTCTTGAATAATTTTCACTTTCTCCATAGCTTGATGAACTAGGTTTTGTTCTATCAACCCAGCTTCACCAACTTCAAACCATCAAATAGGAGATCTACATCTTCTCCCATAAAGAGCTTCATAAGGAGTCATTTGGATGCTAGAATGGTAACTATTGTTGTAGAAAAACTCAATAAGAGGTAGGTGATCATCCCAATTACCCTTGAAATCAACCACACAGGCCCTCAACATATCTTCTAATGTCTAAATAGTGCGCTCTGCTTGAGGATGAAAAGCAGTACTCAAGTTCACCTTTGAACCCAAGCCCTTCTGGAATGACTTTCAAAACTGTACAGTAAATTGTGCTGCTCTATCTGAAATAATCGATATTGAAAACCCATGAAGTTTGACTACCTATTGGATATACAACTTAGCATAATCTTTTGCTGAATG
Organism: Solanum pinnatisectum; assembly: GCA_035578085.1. NCBI lineage: Eukaryota > Viridiplantae > Streptophyta > Magnoliopsida > Solanales > Solanaceae > Solanum > Solanum pinnatisectum. Next base: position 9,562,402 of record CM069087.1, read on the forward strand.
GGTAGTCTTTACCGGTAAAAAGTGGACTGATTTTTTCATTCTATCAACAATCACCCAAATAGAATCATGTTGCCTGCGAGACCTTGGTAAACCTGTGATGAAATCCATATTGATCATCTCTCACTTCCATTCCGTAAGTTTTATATTATGAGCCATACCATCTGTCATTTGGTGCTCTACTTTAACTTGTTGATAATTCGGGCATTTAGCAACGAACTCTGCAATGCCTTTCTTCATACTACTCCACCAATATACCTCTCTCAAGTCACAATACATCTTTGTGGAACCTGGATGAATAGAATATCTGGAGCTATGAGCTTCCTCCATGATCCTCTCTTGGAGTTCATCCATTCTTGGTACACACAATCTACCTTGATATCTCAATACACCATCTCCCCCTTGTTCAAAAGTCATTACTTTTTGCTTATGAACGTTTACCTTTAATTCAAGCAAAATAGGATCTTGGTCTTGCTTTTCTTTCACTTCTGACACTAATGATGATTCAGCCTCATTCATCACCACTACTCCTCCTTCTATGGAATCCATTAGGCGAACTTCTAATCGTGCAAGTCTATGCATATCTTTTGCTAGCTCTTTCTTATCTTCTTCAAAATGGGCGGTACTACCCATAGACAACCTGCTCAAGGCATCAGTAACAACATTAGCCTTACTTGGGTGATATAGAATACTCATGTCATAATCCTTGAGTAATTCTAATCAACTCCTTTGTCTGAGATTAAGCTCTTTCTGACTAGACACATACTAAAGACTCTAGTGATCGGTGAACACATCCACATGAAAACCATAAAGATAGTGAGGCCATATTTTTAAAGCAAATACTACGGTAGCCAACTCTAGATCATGGGTTGGGTAATTCTTCTCGTGAACTTTCAACTGTCTAGAGGCATAAGCTGTAACTTTACCATTCTGTATTAACACACAACCCAGTCTAACTTGGGACGCATCACAATATACAACAAAACCTTATGTACCTTCTGGTAAGGTTAATATTGGGGCAGTAGTAAACCTCTTTTTCAATTCCTGAAAGCTTTTCTAACAAGCTTCAGACCATTGAAACTTAACTATCTTTTGAGTCAACTTGGTCAAAGGGGATGAAATAGATGAGAAGCCCTTTACGAACCTTCTATAATATTCAGTCAACCCCAAGAAACTCCTAATATCAATTGGAGATGTGGGTCTAAGTCAACTCTGCACCGCCTCTATTTTCTGAGTATCAACTCTAATTCTATCACCGAAAATAATGTGGCCTAAGAATGCCACAGACTCAAGACAAAACTCACATTTAGAGAACTTAGCATACAACTCTCTATCCTTTAGAGTTTGGAGAACTATTCTGAGATGGCTAGTATGATCTTCCTCATTCCTCGAATATATTAGAATGTCATCAATGAACACGATAACAAACATATCTAAATAAGGCTTGAATACTCGTTTTATAAGGTCCATGAACGCTGCAGGCGCATTAGTTAAACCGAATGACATGATCAGAAACTCGTAATAACCATAACGGGTCCTGAATGATGTCTTTGGAATAGCACATTCCCTTACTCTTAACTGATACCAGATCTAAGGTCTATCTTAGAGAAACAAGTGGCACCCTGAAGCTGATCAAAGAGATCATCAATTCTCCGAAGAGGATACTTATTCTTGATAGTAATCTTGTTCAACTGACGGTAATCTATACACATTCTAAGGGAACCATCGTTCTTCCTTACAAATAAGACCGGAGCGCCCCAAGGCGAGATACTTGGTCGAATAAAACCCTTCTCAAGAAGATCTTTCAACTGCTCTTTTAACTCTTTCAACTCTGGTGGTGCCATTCTATATGGCAAACTAGATATAGGATAAGTATCGGGAAAAATATCTATGCCGAAGTCTATTTCTCCGGGAAGATCATCTGGAAAGACCTCAGGAAACTCTTCTACTACTTGAACTGACTGAATAGGAGGTATCTCAACACTAGAGTCATTAACTCAGACTAAGTGATAGACACACCTCTTAGAAACGAACTTTCTCACCTTATGGTACGAAATAAAATGACCCTTAGGCATTGCTGAACTACTCTTCCACTCTATAACTGGCTCATTAGGAAAGTGAAACTTGACAACTCGAGTTCTACAGTTTGACTAAGGCATAACAAGCATGAAGTCAGTCCATACCAAGAATGACATCAAAATCTACCATGTCTTACTCAACTAAATCATCCATGGTGCTCTTGTGATTGATGGACATGGTACGATCACGATAGACTCTCTCTTCTAGAATAGACTCACCAACAGATGTAGAAACACTGAAGGGATCAATAAGTTTCTCAGGAAGGCTAAAATATTTATTTTGAGAAAAAAATACTCTTTTTTTTTTAAAAAAAAATAAGGTGTTCGGCAAATCAATAAAATTGCTTTCAATAGAAGCATTGCCTACTTCTTAAAAATAAAAAAAAAACCTGAAGCAGAAAATTATTTTTGACAAAACCAAAATATCTCTTCCATATTTACATATTTACCCATATATTCCTTAATAATTAATTAACATATCTCATAACTTTAGTTAAAGTTTCATTTAAGAATTTTAGTTTTAGATAATATATTTTTATTTTACATTTATTATCTTTACTTTATATTTGATTTTTTAATTATATTTAAATTGTTATATTAATATTATATCAATATTTAATTTATTTTTTTATTTATCTATGCATAATATTGATTGGAAAATTGAATATGTACATTTTAATTCAATAAAAATAAAAGTTTGATTAAATTTCTTATAATAAATATTTAAAATAATTTATATCTATAAAATAAACTTCATATTAAAAATACATTGACACTTGTCCTTTTTTGTAATTTGACACTTTAAAAACACTTTTTTTTTAAAAAAAATAGTCAAACACAATTTATTTATCAAAAGCGTTTTTCAAATGAATTAGTCAAACACAAATTGCTTTTTTCAAAATCACTTTTCTGAAAAGCTATTTTTAAAAAAGTGTTTCTAAAAATAAACATATTTTAACAGTAATGCCAAACAAGCTCTAAGTCAAGGATTAAAAAATTAAATCCATATTGTATATTTTATTGAAAGGAAAAACCAACGAGTATTATAAGAATTTTTACTAGATCACTGTTATTTGTTTGACTATTAAATTGTCAAATTTATATATACAGTTCCATGGTTTTCTATCATTCATATAATTTTATTTTTACCTTGTTAATTTTTTATTGCATATATTTGATTATGGAAAATTCAAAAAGAAAAAAGTTCTTAATATTCTCTCTTTTCTTTTGTTGGTATCAATTTTCTAGACAACGAATCGGTTGAAAATTCATAAGTGAATTTTTCTACAAATTTAAGACGGAAAGAAATACTGACTAATACTTTAATGGAGATGGGGCATATCAAGTAATCAAATAGAGATTCCTCTTTACTGATTTTAATGTCTTGATCTTAGGAGTGATTCAGAGTGAGGTGAACAAATAGAAAATTTATTTTTGAACCCTCCTCTGTTAAAGTAAAACATAAAGGCCTTTAATATCTCAATAAATTAGTACTTAATTTTTTTTGAAAATAAAAAATAAAAAATCTAACAGTTTTTGCACATGGAGATTGAATTTTCTTCCTTCCCTCCCAAGTCCCAACCAAATAGGCTATGCATATTCATATAGACAAAAAAAAAATACTTGAGAATTTTTTTATTACTGTTCTTTCCTATGTATATTATGTACTATTGATCTTCACATTATTTCGTTATTGTTACTGTTCTTGTATTCCCTTTGTCAAATTGTTTGAAAATTAAATATTACATTTTAAGACGAAGAGACGAGATATGATACGATTTATATACACTCTATTCTTTTTAAATTGTAATTATGAGATTATATTGAATATATTATTTTTTAAAATTATAACTATGAAATTATATTGAATATGTTATTGTTGTCGAGTGAAAAAAGGGATAAGTTACAAGAGAAATAAGCACCAAAAACACAATAAATGCAAATACTTACATAAGTTCCTCATAGTTCACATTCTTCATACTTCTCTATCGCAATTATATTCCTGTGAGGGAGTTTAAGTACAAGATTAAAACACTTAATTTTCACTTTGAATTTATATATAAATTTTGTGGTATTTGATAGAAAATATTAATTAGATGACTTATGAGTTTCTTGTTAAAAGAAACCAATTTACAATAATCACGATTCATATTACTGATAGTCGAAAATCCCTCCAAATGGATGAATTTCCTTGTTTCCACAATCTTGATTGATACGAAATAACATAGGATGTATTTATACATTATACAAATACATGATTTATATAAAGGACAAATAATGGGTTAATTGATTAATGAACACCTTTTATGTGTAGACTTAACCTAATAACTATTTTCTATCGACTTTTAAAAACCTTAAAATAACATTTATAGAAAAAATTACTATAAGTCAATATAATGAATAATTTTAAAAAAAAATTGAAAAAATTATAGTCAAATTAAAGATTTGACAAATATAAGAAAGTAAGTATCTTTCTTATTTTTTCTTATCTAGAGAGGTTCGGATATTAAATGCATCATTGCTGTTAAATATCTACATAAAATTTATGGATCAAGTCAAGTCTATGGATAGTACATATTCTTTGATATGCATATGGAGGTCAAATTCAAGGGGTCCCTCACCATCGAGGCAAACTCAGGATTTGAAGATTTCGGGTGCATCAATATTATCTTAGCTCAAATATGAGCTTTAAGATAAACTTAAAATAAAAACAGTGAAATAGCATTGTAACTGGATTCAAACCTAGGTCTTGCGGGTGGTTCCTTTAGCTTGTAGCAGCAATACAATGGACACATATGTTCATCATGGGTATACTGTTAATTATATTCTAATTTATGTGAGTTTCTCAAGATAGATATCTCTATATATACATGATTTTTTCCAAAGTTGACGAGTGTACACCTATTGAGTGGGTCAGCTTTTGAATAGCACGTTTAAAAATTTGGTCAAGGATGTACAATTTTCTTTTAAAGATATATAAAATTTAATATATGATCATAATAATTTATATTTAAAATTTTTATACCAGCTTTGACAAAGTTTATAGGAAAAAGCATAAACATATACACGTCAAATGAACAGGTCTACAAGCTTGAATGAAAATATGAAATAGTATAGATTATGAAAGTTAAATTCCAAAAACACTATCTGACTATTTATAGCATAATTTTTTTTTAAACCAGAAACAAGTTATTTTGGAATTAATTATTTCAACATAATAAGTTATTGTATCACGTATATATGATAAAAAAAAAAATTAAGAACTATCTAATACCTCCAACTAAACACAAAATAAAATAATTTTGTATTTTATTTTGAAATTATTAAAGGAAAAATTACATGGTTAACCAAACATATACTAGTTAATTAGTCATCATAGCTATAGTTTTAGTTGATTACCATTCGCGACCAACATTAAGTGATAATTGTGTGGGCTGGGGTTTCGAGTTTGTATAATTCAGGATTTGTATAACTTTTGTATAATGTAATTTTATATAACTGTTTAAAGTTCAGATCTTTGTGTTCGTATAAATTCATTATTTCAAGTTTATACAAAAAAAATAGCTCAATTTTACAAACGTACTACAAGCCTACAACCCACAAATATGCAAACTATAACTATGAAACATAATTAAGTTTATTATAATGACCATTTACGAAAATTCTTCTGTATTAAATTTTATACGTCACATCAAACAACTACCGAGTAATTCCTAGCATAATCGGAAAATGACTAGAGATTGAAGTAGTCCACGCAAAAACTTTTCAACTTTTTTATATCTTGTTTAGATTTCCTATTTTATAAATTAACAACAATATTGTTACTCTAATTATTAAAAAGGGATAAACAATTTGAAATTGATTTTTTTCTTATGAGCAACAATGGATACTACTTGTATCAGATTTTGTGTTTTATTTCTCTTTCTATTTTTCAGATCTATTGACGCTCAACTTTTGCCTGAAGATGAAGGTAGTTACCATTTTTCTCTTCATTTTTTTTTTTTTTTTAATTTCATCTCGAGCTACTTGATTCTAATTTCTAAATTTCTTCACACACAAAATTAACTTCCTCGAATAATAATTGAGTGATTATCTGAGAAATCAACTCGATAATTTTGTTCCTGAAATCTCTTTTGTTGTTTTACATCTTCTGGCGATGTGTTCGTCTGCATATTGCGTTAACTGTTTCTTCATATTTTCCAGTTGCAGATTACTTCGTAGTATCCATGCTAACTTTTTCTTCATGATATTTGAAAATTATACGAGAAATATTATAAGTGGTAATAATTCTTATATTAATATGATACAAAAAAATAACAACATACCTGTGTCATAGGGTGTTTACGGATCAGTTTAAGTTGATTGTTTGTTAAAATTGATTTAATTGATTTTTAAATTATTAAAATTAAATCAAATTTAATATATTATATAATTATTGATTTGATTATATAATTATTGATTTGATTGTTATCTGTTTCGGTTTAATTGTTCGGTTATTAATCATATAAAAGTAAAAAAAAAAAACGAATCATTCAAAAGACAAAAAAAAAAGGACAACAATTCACTCAAAAGGAAATGAATTCTCTTCGTGCCGTTTTGGATCGGACATGTTTAACTTCTTCCTTATTATTGGAGTGTTTCGATTTTCAGATTAAAAAATATGCATAAAAACAATATAATATGTATATATAATTATAAAAATATATGTATATAATTTGTCTGTTTGATTATTTCTTTGATTACTTGGAACAAAATCAAAACTAAAATCAAATCAATTATTATCGACTTTTAAAAATGTAAAACCAAACTAAATAAAAATATATTTGGTTTGGATCGTTTTTTTTACCAAAATCGTGAACATCCTTATTTGATGCCAATGAAATTTTACTAAGTGAGGTCTGAGAGAATAGAGTGTACACTGATTTATCACTATCTCATGGAGGTACAGAGACTGACTTCGAAAAAATTTCAACACAAATAGAGGGTAAAAAAATAATGAAAAAAATGCATATAATTTAAGTGTCAAAAATCGAATAATGACAAATAAAAATGAGAGAGCAATAGTTCTTACATCTAAAATCTTTTTTCTTTTCATTTTATTTTTTTGAATGAATTAAAAAATTAACTTTAGGAGATGATAACTATTTCAAAATAAGTGTCGTTTTAGTAATTCAACACGAAAATAATAATTTCTTTTAACTATATTTTTATAATAAGAGATTAATTTTTCTTATATTTTATATTTATTTTTTTCTTAATAGGCGGAAAATAAATTACTCAAAAAACGCTCATTTTAGAATGAAAAAATAATATTAATTAATTAAATGACTGTACCAAAAATCAAATTTGTGTATTTGTTTGTTTGTGCTCGTTGATTTTTCAACATTATCAAATGGTTAACATCAAATATAGTAATAAAAGTAGTCTTAAAGAAATTCCTATCTAAACTTTTTCTTTCAATTATTGATCTTTTTATGAGTGTATGTTTCTGTTAGCAATGAAAATGAATTTTTTTTACACTACTTAATGAAATCAAAGCTCATGCCATGCACGGACCCAATTATTATTATGTGAAATTAATAATTTAAATTGCAATATTTTTTATTTATTTTTTAAAATGGTGATATTTGTATTTTATTTCTTTTCCATTAATTATATTAATGGTCTAACTGTTGAAATCAAATATCATTTAATAGATAAAAAAGGTTTAAAAAAAATATTATAATTAAACATACTACTTAGTTAATAGCTACTACCTAATATGATAGAATTTTGAATAATAAAACAAAAGATTTAAATTTAATATGACTTCTTTAGGTTGTATCCACCACGTAAAAAAATTACTTACTCCTAAATGGTAATATGTTTTCACTAAATTATCTTTAATTGATTATGTAAAAAATATTTTTTGAATTAAATATAAAAATTAAAAATATCATATGATATAGATGATAGAAAATTTCTTGGAAATTTTACAAACAAATGTGAACACTTTCAAAAAGAATTAATTGCAAGAGATATATACGGAAAAAAATTAATTAATGCTTTCTTGATTTAGCAAAGTGATAACTAATATAAGACAACTATTTTTAGTTAGATGATCAACTAATATGGAACGGAGAAAGTATCCGTGAAGGCTTAGTGCTTACCATTTTGGGTATGTTTTTTAATGGTGGAAAATATTTTTTTTGAAAAATGCTTTATAATTTCTTAAATTTGGTTAATAATTTTTCTGATGAAAGTAGAAAAAAACAAATTTAATATGTGAAATTCCACACTTATTGTATAGTCAATCTTTAAGCTATGATGCATTATGTTTAAACTGATAGCATTGCCAATGGCCAATATGATGCATTATGTGAAATTAGTTATCGATTTCCTTGCTAATCCATTGTTGAATTATTCGTAATTAAAAAAATCTTTTGATAATCCATGGCTAAAGCAAGGGGTTTGCCTTGTGGTCAACTCTTCAGGGTGTCCAGTGGTTTGGGCTTGGGATTTCCATGTTGGAGGTCTCAAAGTTCGAAACCCCTTGACCGCAAAAGCAAGGGATTTGCCTTCTGGGTTGAGTTTGTCACACTAGGTTTGTCCTGTATGATATGCGAGTTATTGCATAGAAATGGGGTTTTTACCCTGTAGGTAGTGTCCTTGGTCATCAAAAATTACATAATTTGTCCTTGGTTAATTCCTCTTTGAACAGCTCAAGTATGACAGTATGCAAGAGTTTAATTTGCTCTTGGAGTTCAACAATAGTATACTATATATGATTTCTCACATCTGAATATTGTAACGATTGTGATTTAATCTAACTTCGATGTCACAGTAAAAGTTCTACAAACAATATCATTGAAACTTGAGAACAAAAATTGAAATGTCAACCGAGCGTCTTGATGCAGGAGAGGGATTTTAACATTACGGATCCTAATTATGATGAAGTTTTCAGCAATGTAAAATGTGATTGTTCATTCAATAATGGCTCAGTTTGCCATGTTGTAACAATGTAAGCTCTGTTTTGATCTTTTAAACTTCCCATTATACTCTTAATCAGAAAGTTTACAGTTAAACAGATGTCATCTTCTGCATCATGTAATGAGAATTTCTTATGCTTTTTTTTTTGTTGATATAGCCAATTGAAGCGTCTTAATATAATAGGAATTCTGCCTCCAAAATTTGCAAATCTTACTCATCAGCAAGAATTGTGAGTATCAATTATAGATTTTTCTCCCCTTTCTGATTACAGAAACTTTTATTCAATTGTTTTTATAAAATCGTAACAGTAGTAGCAAGTTAATTGTTTGTTGCTTTTATACCCTTCGAGGTGGCCTAGTGGTATGGGCTTGGGAATTCCATGTCGGAGGTCTCAAGTTCAAAACCCCTTGTCAAGCGAAAACAAGGGGTTTGCCTTCTGGGTCGAGCTCATCGCACCAGACTTGCCTAGTGTGGGTTACCTCTCTTGTGTGCATAAGAGTGGGGGTTTTACCTATGGCTTAATCAATTTTTGCATTTCCAGAGATCTGACTCGTAATTACTTAAGTGGATCGATTCCCTCAAGCTACGGCCAGCTTCGCGTCACTATTTTGTAAGTTCTTTTCTGTTTAATCTTTTCAATGAAGAATTTTTGACATTTTGTTCAAACTCAGGTCACTCTTGGGTAACCGTATCAGTGGGCCGATTCCAAAGGAGTTAGGTGACATTTTCACACTGGAAGAACTGTAAGTTGAAGATATTGCATACTTCCTTTAATTTTCTACATATGCCACATTCATGAATTCCATATTTTCAGAGTTTTGGAAAATAATCTACTTGAAAGACCTCTTCCTCCGAACCTTGGTAGCTTGAACCGCCTCAGAAAAATGTAAGACATAGTAACCATATATTCAACATCTAATATCTACTTATTGTTACATCTATTCCAAATTATTTGGCACTTTTTGATTCCCAATTGTCAAACTAAATTGCATTTCTTTCACCGTTTTTATTTGAAAAGAACTGTCAAGTACCTGAGGTTAATGAAGTATATCTTACCCATGATAGAACGATTTTACTCACTAGTGTATTGGTACCTAAAATAGTGGTGTCAACGAACCACTCAACAAGAACAAAATACGCTCGAATTTATTTGTGCAGAAGAAGAAGTTTATAAAATTCGTAAGGAATAATCTGAGGAAATAGATTTATTTATAGCCATAGAAGTACTGTTTCTGAAAGTTTGCAACCTTCTAGAATACCTTAAGAGAAGTACTATTTCGGAAAGTTTCCTTAAGATTGTTGTTTATCTGTATTAATAGGATACTTAGAACAATACTTTGCAGAACTTCGTAAGAAACATCCATTCATTTCTCATTTATTATTATTATTATACCCAACATTTTTAATATGAAGAAAGAGTTAATCCAGTCTAATTTAGCTCCAAAAGTTGGTCAAATTGTATCAAACATAAGCAAAAAGTGTCGATCAAATTGGGATGAACAGTGTGATTTTTCAGTTATCATGGTTAATTGATGGATCATTTTGCAGGTCTCTTTCTGCCAATAATCTCAATGGAACTATACCTGAGAACTTCAGCAATCTTAAGAACATGATAGATTTGTAAGCAAGAAAATTTTATAAGGTACATTTGACTTTTATGCTTCAATCTCTAAACTCTTTCGTCTGTTTGCAGTAGGATCGATGGGACTAGCATATCTGGAACCATACCAGATTTTATTGGCAATTGGACCGAAATGGATAGATTGTAAGTATGAATCTTGTAGTTATAAATGTTAATGGAATATTCTTCTCCCGGAAGGATTCTAAACTTTAAAAAAAGCAAAAAATTGGTATCATACATTGTATTTAATAGCAAATATCATGAAACTTTTTGCAGAGACATTCAAGGAACGTCAATGGAGGGACCTATTCCTCCTACAATATCCCAGTTGAAAAACATGAAACAGTTGTAAGTACACACGTCTCTCGTACTACCTGCTATAACAGAAGTTCTCATGTGCGTTGTTGTTTTCAGGAGAATATCTAATTTGAGAGGAGAACAAATGCAATTCCCAAATCTTCAAGGCTTGACGAATATGGAAAGGCTGCAAGTAGTTGGAAATTTAGCTATTACATCTCTTCATTTTAATTTCGTATTCTCATGGTTCTTTAGTTTGACTCAGGACTTTGAGAAATTTCTCAATTTTTGGTCCGATTCCGAAATATGTAGGTGCCATGCCAAATTTGAAACTTTTGTAAGTTTGTCATCTCCTCTTTCGAAAAAAAATTAAATTTGTCTATAATACAAGCCTGGAATTACCTTATATTTATTGTATAAAAGGAAAATCTTCTACATACCAATGCATTTGTCGTATTTGCATGATGGAGCAAAGATTTTCACTAATTGTTTGGATACCACAGTGGTTTGCTTTGCTGTCTGGTTTGATGCTAATCCTGCCTGCTTCTAATAAGAGTTATTTACTTGCAGGGACCTGAGTAACAATATGTTGAATGATACAATCCCAGATACATTTGAGCAGTTGGATTTTGATAACATGTACGTACCTTGCAAGTGAAACTTTTACAAGTTGAAGCATAAATTTTGTACATGTTTGTGTTTTTTTCTTTTCTCTCGAAGTTTTCATTCGGTTATAACAAGCAAAAGTTTTATCTGCAATGTATGTTGCTTGGTAACAACACATTAAGCGGAGCAATTCCCAGCTGGATGTTGAGTATGAGTGGTGGAAAGAACATGTTGGTATTTGCTGATTTACTCAATTTGTTCCGTTTTCCTCATCTTAGTAGTAAACTTTGGTTATTATTATAGTTAGCCAAACTTCAAAGTTAACAATTTTTTTCCCATAGCTTTTTGTTTACTGCAAGGACACATTTACAAGAATTTGATGGCTTCGACAACTATAATTTTTTGCAGTGATTTATCATACAACAATTCCACCCATACATCTAATCTAGGATGCCAGCCCTCTACCATGTGAACATTCATATATTATTGCTTTTTTTATTAGTGAGAGTTTCGGTCCTTTAACTACGTAACTTACTAACATTCTTTCTTTAATAGAAACTTAGCTGCCAGCAATTCAGATACAATGAACACGTTCAAAAACACGTGAGTCCTCCTAAATGTTGTCTTATGCATCAGGTGCTAGTTTGTTTGATGCCTTGTATCTATTGTCGGCTTAATCTATTCGAAATTTTAGGGATGCCTGGTGTTCCATGAAATCCTTCATGTGTCCCACAGAAGCGAAATGTAAGAGTTACATCCTATTAATCTTATTTTTTTTATACCTGAAAATTCATAAATGAAGTAGCAGTTTGTCAAAGGACCTCAGGGGTTATGTCTGGATCATTTACCACTGAATCGACTCTTGGAGTGGCAGACTCTAGAGTTTGAAGTACAAAAGCATAGCCTTGGAGTTGAGAGATAATTTCACAACCCTTCCTCATGTTATGGTCTTTATGTCAATTGCAGATACTTCGCTATTCATAAACTGTGGAGGAGATAGAACTACATTTGAGGGAAATGATTATGAGGAGGACAAGATCAGTTGGGGTCCATCATATTTTTTTTCGTCCTCCAATAAATGGGCATTCCGCAGTTCAGGAGTGTACGTGGGTCGAGAAACTGCTAGCTATATTGCAACAAATATATTTTCACTGGATGTGTCCGGTCCTGACTTTTACAACACAGCACGCCTTGCCCCGAATTCTCTCAAATATTATGGGCTTTGTCTACGAGGAGGTAGCTACAGAGTGCGCCTTCACTTTGTTGAAATAATGTTTTCTAATGACTCAACATATAGCATCCTTGGAAGGCGGATATTTGATGTAGCAATACAAGTAAGTTTGAGGCCTAACTTCTTTTGTAAATAATAAATATGTAATCGAAAATGTTGATTTATTCAGTTCTGATATGATTTGGTCACTTTCTGGTACTTGATGTAGATATACTGAATTTTGATATGATTGGCAACTTTCTAATTTAATATTGAATATACCAATTTGTTGGAGATAATATGGTATATTTTGATTTCTTACACAAGGGAGAGTAGTTTTGAAGGATTTCAACATCATGGAGAAAGCTAATGGTGTTGGAAAAGGTCATACCGAGGACTTAGATGATATTACTGTTAGTAGCACTCTGGAGATTCACTTGTATTGGACCAGGAAGGGGGCTAACGCCATTCCAGACAGAGGTGTATATGAACCTCTGATTTCAGCTATCACAGTGACACCAAGTCCGTTTATCTCTTCCTATAGACTTTATACTTTTCTTCCCTACCATAATCTTATCTGAAGAAAATCCCATTTTCTTCTTGCCGACTTTATCACAGGCTACGGGTTACCTGTCGGAGCTGTTATTGGCATTGTACTCTCTTCAATTGTGGTGGTTCTGATAGTGTTATTTGCTCTGTGGAAGAAGGGCATTTTTGGGGGGAAAAATAATGAAGAAGAATTAGGCAAACATACCTCAAAGAATTAATTAATCACTCTCTATATTTGATATAGTGATACTTTTGTTGTGATAATCAGAATTATTTACGAGATTTCTAGCTGCGACATACAAATAATTATTTGCCTGTAATTGACCAGCATTGAGATGATTGCTCTGTTGGTGGATCGACATCATGACATATCATAGATAGTTAGCACACAACTAAATGCTCATGACTTCTTAAACTATCTTCGTCATACAAATGTTCATTCTTTTAAAAATTGTTGTTCATCATACAGATGTTTTAGAAGATCTATATATACTAACGTTTGAAATATTCTTCTCGTTTACAGAACTCAGAGCCCTTGATTTACAAACAGGTCATTTTAGACTTAGACAAATTAAAGCTGCTACAAATAACTTTGATCCTGCCAACAAAATTGGTGATGAAGGGTTTGGACCAGTTTACAAGGTATCAAATCTCTGTCTATCTCTACCCATACTGATTTTGCGTAAGGATAGCTTGTGGTTCTGTGGTGATATTTCCTACTGGTTATCCTTGGTGTAACGTTTATAGGAAAATAGCCGACATAATCCATATCCTACGTTCTTCCGTCTGTGATATGATCGTTGTGAATTAATCTTGCTATCTGTAGGGTGTACTCGCGGATGGTGCAATAATAGCTGTTAAGCAGCTGTCTTCTAAGTCGAAGCAAGGAAATCGTGAATTTGTCAATGAGATAGGCATGATTTCAGCTCTACAACACCAAAACCTTGTCAAGCTTTACGGTTGTTGTATAGAAGGGAACCAGTTATTAGTGATATACGAATACATGGAAAATAATTGTCTTGCTTGAGCTCTATTTGGTAATGCTTTGCAATAACATTTTGAAATTTATTAATCATGTAATGATAATTTTATGTTTATTACTCCTCGTATTTTCCTTTCTTAGGCCGTGACGACCAGAGGTTGAACCTAGACTGGGCAACTAGAAAAAGGATATGCTCAGGAATAGCAAAAGGGTTAGCTTACCTTCATGAAGAATCAAGGTTAAAAATCGTACCGAGATATCAAGTGTACAATGTGCTTCTTGATAAGGATCTTAATGCTAAGATTTCTGATTTTGGATTAGCTAAATTAGATGAAGAAGAGAACACTCATATTAGCACCCGTATTGCTGGAACAGTGTGAGCCTTCTTATCATAACTATCTCTGTACCATCGTTTGAATTTGTTCATCATGGTCAGTTTGAAGTATCTTACGTTTCTTTTTCAGTTTTTGAAGAGGTTATATGGCTCCCGAGTATGCAACGAGAGGCTACTTGACAGATAAAGCTGATGTTTATAGCTTTGGAGTTGTTGCATTGGAGATTGTCAGTGGGAAAAACAACACAAACTACAGGCCAAAAGAGGAATTTGTTTACCTTCTTGACTGGGTAAACTATCTTTCTACTAATATATGCAACATTATATCTTTAGTTTAAGACCACAAGATGCAAATGTCTTTGTTACTTTCTTAAACTCTGTGTACGTGACAAACAAATTGAAACGAATGGAGTATTTGCTTTGATACCTCCAAAGAAAATATTAGAGTCAGAGTTGTTTCATTAGTTTAGCTCACATGCATCTTTGCGTATTTAGTTTTTCTTTTCTCTAATTTCATCTTTGCTATGTATTGTTTTAGGCTTATGTCCTACAAGAACAGGGAAATCTGTTAGAACTAGTGGATCCACATCTCTGTTCCAATTACTCCAAAAAAGAGGCAATGCAGATGATAAATCTCTCTCTTTTGTGCACAAATCTCTCTCCTACTCTCCGACCATCCATGTCTTCTGTGGTGAGTATGCTCGAAGGGAAACTCCCCGTGCAAGCACCAATAATCAAGCTGACTACATCAACCAACGAAATGAGATTTAAATCGTTTGAAAAAGTTTCACATGACAGCCAAACAACATACTCTCAGGAGAGTCAAGGACAAGCACCTTGGAATGATTCGTCAGGGCCAGGGTCAGGGTCAGGGTCTGTGCCCGATAAAGATGAAAAGTTTAGTTCCTCGAGTAGACTTCTTCAAGATCTTTATGATATAAACATAGGTTGATTTTGATTTTCACAATGGATCAAATATTTATTTTCTTGTGTATACTACTTTGTAAATTTACTTTAATTTGCATCTCATATTGTACTTGACAATAAAACTTTGTAAACTTGCATGAAAATCTCTATTTAAAAAGTAAGTAAATATATACTATAGATAACGTCCAATTTTTGTTTGAATTAATATTCTCAACTTATCTCATATTCAAGTTCTTTAGTATATTTTTGGTATAAGACACAATTAGCACTCTAGATTATGACCGAAATTTCAGAGACAGACATTAACTTAACTAAGGTCTTATTACCCCGAACCCTTTTGTTGTAATTTTGTACACATTTTTGGCTTACATGGCATCCAAATATCTTTCACAGGCCTCAACTACGTGGAGTCACGGAGTGTGCCACGTAAGCCAAAAGGTATGCAACATTTTAATATTTTTCATAATTAATACTCCCTCTGTTCCTATTTACTTGGTCATTTTTTGCTTGACACACCTACTAAAAATATAATTGGCGTAGTAAGTTTACCATTTTACTCCTATTAATTAATAGAATTCCAAAATTAATTTACTCATTAAAGTGATTCTTCTTTTTTTTTTCAAAAACATTAACTCTCTAAATAAATTGAGGATATAATAGGTAAAGAAAATATTTCTTTTTCTTAATTCATAAAAATGACAAATAAAAAAGGACAGAGCGAATATATAGGTTTTTTGAATTTGGAAAATTGATAAAGTATATGAAGCCAATTTGAATAGAAATAAATACTAAAGTAAGAGTTGAAAATTGTGCAAGATTTTTGTGTTATTTCATTCTTAACGTCAAAGAAAAGTTTGATTTGTATTAGCATATTGTTAATTAAGAATTAATAGAACATTATAGTAAAATGTCACATGATAAAGTAGTTGACCATGCAAAAAGAGTCGTTGGCCAAAATTACTGTTGTACGGAAAAGTTTCATAGTGTACTTTGACATTTCATCACACGCTCATTGAATTTTCAAAAAATATTCTCTCTTTTCTACAATTTTCTAGAAAATGAACCTATCGTAATTTCGTAAATCGAATTTGGAGAGAGTGGTATGTACAGGTAGAGAAATTATTTTTCAATGATAAAGCATAATAAAATTAGTATGAGAAGAAAACACAATATTGAAGAAGTCATGTTAAAAATAATGTAGAAAAAGAACAGTAACAAAAAAAAAATTAATAATAAATCAGAGACTATCACTTTTACTTCTACTACTAATAATAATGAAAAGGAAAACAAAATAATATTTATTCGACTACCTATTAACTTTCTACTCTAATCATCGATCTCTATATCATAATAAGGTGAAAAAAAAGTTAACTTGATGAATTACATCTTTCTTTAATTTTATGAAGTATTTCTTTACCAAATAGGCTTCTTGAAGTTTTGATTTGAGCATCGAATTGGACAAATAATTAAATGGTATAAGTAGATATTAGAACTCAATGATTTTCATAATGTACATTTGAATGACAATGATATGTTGGGACTATGTCGCATTGCTATTGTCTTTTTTTTTTGAAGAGACTTATATCGAAAAAAATTAAGTCGCATTACTATGTTTTTTTTTGTCTTTTTTTAAAGAGACTTATATCTCAAAAGACTAATTAAAGTTGACGTACCAATAGATTAATTTAAATTTTCTTAACTTCCCGAGTTTTAATTTATTCGTTTTTTTATTCATTTAAAAAAAAGGTTTCTTTTTGGCACTTCTTTATTTTTAATTATTTGTTTACATGTTTAAGATCACAAAATTAAAGAATATCTTGCGATAGTTTGCATTTCTCAAGTTTAAAGCCACAAGATTCAATTTTTTTTTCTTGCTTTCTTAACTCAGTGTCAAGTTAAGAATAGGCAAACAAATTGCAAAGAGGCGCAGCAACATCAACACCAACAATAAATTCAATACAATCCCATAAGTGGAATATATAAAAAATAAAGTATGCAGATTTTATTCTTACTTTTATGAAGGTAGATAGATTATAATTGATAGACCCGCAACTCAATTTAAAGAAAAAAGAGAAACCAATTCGAAGTAGTTTTTCTTTAATCGTAATTTTTTAAAATATGCTGAATTATTAATATCCGAAGCATTAATTTTGATAATTCCTTTGCCAACTGTTTTATTGTTGGTGACAGGTTGTGACTTCCTGATGGCTCTACTAGCTACACAATATTCTGCACATTTTTGGATCCTTATTGTATGATAAATTGATAATGTATTAAATTAGCTCTTTTTATTTGTCTACTATTTTAAAAATATTTTTTTATTTTTTTATTTTTTACATATCAAGAAAAAATAATTGTTTTTTCATATTTTACTTTTAAGCACTAGTTATTTATTTTCAAATTGTTTTCAGTAACTAATACTAAACGTTAATTAATAGAAATAATGGATAAATAACTATGTCAATCATTAATTTATTTTTTAAATGAGCAAGTCAAATTAGAACAAGAACTAGTGGGAGTGCTTCACCCGTAATTAAAGGTCTCGAGTTCGAGCTCTGGTATGAAGAAAATCCAGTTGGGAGTGCCACCCCGAATGGATCCTGCAGTGCGCAATTCGAATTTAATTGGAGCTCTGATGTGGACTCCGGACACCCGATGGAAAAAAGAAAAAGAAAAAGAAAAAGAAGAGAGGTAACCATACATAAGTCTTGTTGTTTATCCAATTAGCCTTAAATAATATTTGTGTAGGCTCCTCCTATATAGGGGTGTACATGACCGGGTTGGTTCAGATTTTTCAAATATCAAATCAAATTATTTGTGTAAAAATTTTAAATTTATAAATCAAATCAAACTAATAAAATTCAGATTTTTTCGAATTTTTCAACCTCGGGTTGGTTCGGGTTTTTCAAATACCAAACCATTGTGTCGAATTTTTAAATTTATAAATCAAACCAAACTAATAAACCTCGGATTTTTTCGATAAAGTTTACATACAAACATAGAATTAACTTGTGTTCCAAATATTCTTTTAGTCCAGCCAAAACATTTTTTTTTTGTTTTTTTTAGTTAAAAAGGATATTTTATATAATATAATTAAGTGGTTACAATATCACAAGTACTAGTGATTACATATAGGTTACCAAAACAAGCTAACTACAAGCAGTCCTAGTAATTAGTTTAGTAGTAGAGACTCCTGCTTGACCTGCCTGCTTATAGCTACGACCGAGTTTGGAGGAGTTGATATATTAGCATCATGTATGGATGATGTCAGCTTGGCACCCATCTTAGACAAAAAGTCTGCAACTTTGTTGGCATGGCGAAAATTATGGCGGATCATCTAAGGTGTTTTTTAAGAAAACAACACAAAATATGAGATGAGTACTGATGACATTAAAATATTCAATAAAAAATAATAACGAAATCATCATATAAAATAAATATTGCAAAGTCATAATGAAAATGATCATAATTTAAAAGTACTAAATCATGCTAAAATAAGTTTAATAAGTATTAGTTACATTACTAAATATTTAAGGAAAATTAAAATTATATTATATATTTTAATTGTCTAAACCAATGTAAAACTAAAGAACAAATATTCAATATTATTGTCATTCTTAGTGTTGAATTGATTTTATTTTTGCATTAGTATTAATTTGATTTTGATTTAAGTTTTATTATAATTATCAATATCTATGAACTATTATCTTTATTGGACCATTCTGAATTCTAAGTTTTAAACTTGAAATAATATATTAAAAGATAAAAAACTATGAAATAGTATAAGAAATATTTTAAAATTATATCAAAGTAAATATTTTAATGTATAAAATAAAATTTTAAAATTACATATATAATGTCGGATTGGTTTTTTTTTAGTTAAAACCAAACCAACCCAAATATACTCGGGTTTTTTGTTCCAAAAACCTTAAAATCCTCTTTAGGAAGATGCACATTTTCCCCCCATTAATGTAAACCCTAACCATAATATGAAAAAACACAGTATGATGTATTTATACATTATATAAATATACATGATTTAAATAATGAGTTGACGGACTAATTAGTACACATTTTATAAGTAAACCCAATCTAATAACTATTTTCAACTGACTTTTAAGAATTTTAAAATAAAATTTACTACTATATTTATAAATTACAATAAGTCATCTAATAATTTTAAAAATTGAAAAAATTATAGTCAATTTTGTTTTTTCTGACAAATATAAAGATAATATCTTTTTTATTTTCCTCTTCTAGAGAGTTTTGGAGATTGGATACATCATTGCTGCCAAGTATGTAGAGAAAATTTATGGATAGTACATATATTATTTAATATGCATATGGAGGTCAAATTCAAGGTGCCCCTACCCTACCAACACAAATTTTCTTTTACTACTACATATATATCTTGCTTTTCAGGGAGAAAAAGTATGTTGCCAAAAAGTACAATAGTGAATAGAAAACTAAAATCAAGAGTAAAATATTTTAAACTAGGGAAAAAAGACAAATATACTCCAAACTATCATAAATGATATGCAGATACCCTCCGTTATACTTTTGGGACGTTGGTGCCCCTGCCATCCAAAAACTAAAGCATATATGCTCCTTCACTCTAACGGAAGACTAAATAGGGACACGTGGAGCAATCTTATCCGTCGATCTAATATTTAATAAATATCAGTTGATGGATAAAATTATAACACGTGTATGTACGTTAGTATAAAGTGTATATATGCTATAGTTTTTGGACGGCAAGGGCACCAATGTCCCAAAAATATGACGGAGGATATCTGTTTATCATGTACGATAATTCAGGATATATTTATCCCTTCTCCGTTTAAACTATATATAAACCAACTACTCCATGCATCTATTTGGTTGTCTTTAATTGAAAAAAGGGGGATGATTGGACTTTTAATCCCTCATTTAAATAAAAGAAAGCTTATCATAAAAATATTTGGTCTTTGACTTGTGAATAAAAAGGGTACGCTAGCAATAGTTGAAAGGGTCCGAAAAAGGACCTTTGTTTGTACACAGAAGTCGACGTCAAAAACATATTTTTTTTTATTCATAATAAGACCATTTTGTAGAGAAATTCACAAAATGGTGAAGTATATTTGACGGTAGATTTAAAATAGTCTCTTAAGAATTAATTGAGTAATTTTAATATTTTGAGTTTATTGATCGTGAAAAATTTTAAATTATCAAATTTTAATTGAAACTATGAATATTTTTAAAAAAACTTTAAACACACACAAAAAAACACTAAAAATTCGCAATTTAAAATGGTATACCAAACATAAAAAATAGACAAAAAATCTATCTCAAAAAGTTACCTTGAAATAGACTGAAAATAATACCATAAGCTATTTCCAAAATGAGTTTTCGTTAAATATTTTCTATTTTTGTTGTTTCAATTAAATTAATTAACAACATAACATATCTAGCGTGATTTTATAAGGGAAATATGAAAATGACAAGATGTACTCAACCTTACGTTGTGCAAGATAAAAAAGTTATTTCCAATCTGATTTGATAAAATCAAAATTCAAAATATTCACTTGTATCAGATTTTGTGCTTTATTTCTCTTTCTATATTTGCTTTCTAGATTGAGATCTGTTGACGCTCAACTTTTGCAGGAAGATGAAGGTAGTTACCATTTCCTGATCTTCTTTTTACAGTTTCTACTAATTAGTGATTTTTTTTCTCTCTCTTCCTCTTTTGATTTCATCCCTATGTACTATTCGAATTCAATTTTCTTCAAATAAATAATAATAACTATTAGTTGAATGATCGATAAATTAATTCCGTATTGATCTGCAATTTTATTTGTGAAATGTGATTTTCTTCTTCTTCCTGTTCCTGGGTTTGCATAGTGTGTTTCCTTTTTTCTGATTTTGGCTTTACTTTTTGGGATCTGAAAGGTAAAATGGTTCTTCATATTTTTCTGTTGCAACGGACGTCCATGAAAAACTTAGACAAAAATCACGTCGTGATTCCGGATCACCAAAAATTCATGGACTATACCACACGAAAAATGGCAAAATCGGGGGTTTACCTGCTTTGGTCTCGTTTGACCTTAAAAATGGGCCGGTTTGGCTGTGGAGACTGACTGGCTCCATTGCTAAGATCTTAACGGACGTCCATTAAAAGTTTCAACAAAAATCACGTCGGAATTTCGGATCACTAAAAAATTCATAGACTATAGCACACGAAAATTGACAAAATGCGGGTTTTACCTGCTCTGGAACTCGTTTGACCTTGAAAATGGGTCGGTTTGGCCGTGGGGACCAATTGGCTCCATTGCTAAGGTCTTAACAGACGTCCCAGAAAAATTCGGCAAAAATCACGTCGGAATTCCATATCACCAAAAATCCATGGACTATAGCACACGAAAATCAGCAAAATCGGGGGTTTACCTGCTTTGTAGTTCGTTTGCCTTGAAAATAGGCCGGTTTGGCTAAGGGACCAACTCGCTCCATTGCTAAGGTCTTAACAGACGTCCATAAAAATTTTCGGCAAAAATCACGTCGAAATACCGGATCACCAAAAATCCATGGACTATAGCACACAAAAATTGATAAAATTGGGGGTTTATCTGCTTTGGGCGTTTGACCTTAAAAATGGGTTGGTTTAGCCATGGGGACCAACTGGCTCCATTGCTAAGATTTTAACAGACGTCCATGAAAAAATTCGGCAAAAATCACGTCAGAATTTTGGATCACCAAAAAATCCATGAATTAAACACGAAAATTATCAAAATCGGGGGTTTACCTGCTTTGGGGCTCGTTTGACCTTAAAAATGGGTTGGTTTAGCCGTGAGGACCAACTAGCTTCATTGATAAGGTTTTAACAGACGTCCATGAAAAATTCAGCAAAAATCACGTCAAAATTTTGGATCACCAAAAAATTCATGGACTATAGCACACGAAAATTGGTAAAATGGGGGTTTACCTGTTCTTGGGCTCGTTTGACCTTGAAAATAGGCAGGTTTGCCCGTGGGGACCAACTGGCTCCATCGCTAAGGTCATAACGGACGTCCATGAAAAATTTTGATAAAAATAACATCAAAATTTTGTATCACCAAAATATCCATGAATTATAGCACACGAAAATCCACAAAATAAGGGGTTTACCTGCTCTGGGGATTGTTTGACCTTGAAAATGGGTCGATTTGCCCGTGGGAACAAATTTGCTCCATTGCTAAAGTCTTAACAGACGTCCATGAAAAATTTCAGCAAAAATCACGTCGAGATTTCGGATCACTAAAAATCCATGGACGCATACGAAAATAGGCAAAATTGGGAGTTTACCTGCTCTGGAGCTCGTTTGACCTTGATAATGAGTCGGTTTGCCTGTGGGGACCGACTAGTTCCATTGCTAAGGTCTTAACGGACGTCCATGAAATATTTTGAAAAAAATCACGTCGAAATTCCGAATCACCAAAAAATTCATGGACTATAGCACACATAAATCGGCAAAATAGGGGGTTTACCTGCTCTGGGGATTGTTTGACCTTAAAAATGGGTCGGTTTGGCTGTGGGGACCAACTAGCTCTATTGCTAAGGTCTTAACGGACGTCCATGAAAAATATCGACAACAATCACGTCAGAATTTTAGATCACCAAAAATCCATGGACTATAGCACATAAAAATCGACAAATAGGGGGTTTACCTGCTCTGGGCTCGTTTGACCTTGAAAATGGGCTAATTTGGTTGTGGGGACCAACTGGCTCCATTGCTAAGGTCTTATCGGACGTCCATGAAATATTTCGGCAAAAATCACGTCGAAATTTTGGATCACCAAAAAATCCATGGACTATAACACAAGCAAATCGGCAAAATGGGGGGTTTACCTGCTATGGGCTCATTTTACCTTGAAAATGGGCCGATTTGCCTGTGGGGACCAACTGGCTCCATTGCTAAGGTCATAACGGACGTCCATGAAAAATTTCGATAAAAATTACGTCGAAATTCTGGATCAACAAAAAAATTCATGGACTATAGCACACGAAAATCGGCAAAATTGGGGGTTTACCTTCTCTGGGCTCGTTTGACCTTAAAAATGGACCGGTTTGCCCATGGGGACCACTGGCTCCATTGGTAAGGTCTTAACGGACGTCCATGAGAAATTTTAGCAAAAATCACATCGAAACTTTGGATCACCAAAAAATTCATAGATTATAGCACACGAAAATTGACAAAATGTGGGGTTTACCTGCTTTGGAGTTCGTTTGACCTTGAAAATAGGCCGATTTGCCCGTGAAGACCAACTGGCTCCATTACTAAGTTCTTAAAGGACATCCATGAAAAATTTCAGTAAAAATCACGTCGAAATCCGAATCACCAAAAAACTCATGAACTATAGCACATTAAAATTGGCAAAATGGGGGGTTTACCTACTATAGGGATCATTTGACCTTGAAAATGGGCCGGTTTGGCCATGGGAAACAGCTGGCTCCATTGTTAAGGTCTTAACGGACGTACATGAAAAATTTCGGTAAAAATCACAACGGAATTTTGGATCACCAAAAATCCATGGACTATAGCACACGAAAATTGGCAAAATGGGGGGTTTACCTGCTCTAGGCCTCGTTTGGCCTTGAAAATGGGCCGGTTTATCTTTGGGGACCAACTGACTCCATTGCTAATGTTTTAACGGACGTCCATGAAAATTTTTGGTAAAAATTACGTCGGAATTTCGGATCACCCAAAAATCCATGGACTATAACATACAAAAATTGGCAAAATGGGGGGGGTTTACCTGCTCTGGGCTCGTTTGACCTTGAAAATGAGCCGATTTTCTCGTGGGGATCAACTAGCTTCATTGCTAAGGTCTTAACGGACGTCCATAAAAATTTTTGGCAAAAATCACATCAAAATTTCGGATCACCAAAAAATCCATGGATTATAGCACATGAAAATTGGTAATATAGGGGGTTTACCTGCTCTGGGGCTTGTTTGACCTTGAAAATTGGTTGGTTTGCCCATGGGGACCAATTGACTCCATTGTTAAGGTCTTAACGAAAGTCCATGAAAAGTTTTGGCAAAAATCAAATCGGAATTTTGGATCACCAAAAACAATGGACTAGAGCACATGAAAATTGGCAAAATGGGGGGTTTACTTGCTCTAGGGCTCGTTTGACCTCGAAAATGGACCGGTTTGCCCGTGGGGACCAACTGGCCCATTGCTAAGGTCTTAATAGACGTTCATAAAAAATTTTGGCAAAAATCACGTCGAAATTTTGGATCACCAAAAAATCCATGAACTATAGCACACGAAAATTGGCAAAATAGGGATTTACCTGCTTTAGGACTCGTTTGACCTTGAAAATGTGTAACCCCGGGAAACTAGTAGGTTAGACTAGAGCTTGACGTTAGGGTTAGAGCCTTGAATGTACCTCCCCGTACCTTAAAATAAATGTTTTCGTGTTAGAAACGTCAAGGTTCAAATCCCAAGGACCAACCATGGGTCCTTGAGGAAGACCATTAGAGGTTGCATGGGCAGTGTCCCACGAAGGACACCCATGCCTCGTAGGTGAGGGGCGTAGGTCAAGACCCTAAGAAGCCAGTCTCTGAACCTAGACCACGCCTCAACAGAACGGGTCGTGGGTCCAACCACTGTCCATCAGTGAGGGGTCGTGGGTTGAGCCTGCAAAACAGGCCCCAGAACTCCAGTCCATGGATAGACAGCACGCCACGTGAGTCCACCCACTGACCGTGGTCGTGTGTCGTGGGTGAGGCATGTAACTGCCAAAAGGTAGTTTTAGTTAGGGGCATTATAGGGTTTTCCTTTTTAAGTTAACTAGGTAAATAACTCGTGCTTCGCACGGGATTGAACTATTTTATTAAGCTTACATGTGATAATTTAGTAATATTCGTATTTTCGACACATACACTACATTGTCAAAAACATTTTATCTTAAGGCAAAGCGTTCCTCCGAAATCTTAAAGTTTTATATTTTTCTAATTTTCATTTTTGTTGCACAAAAATTATGAGTTATGGAAAGATTTTAAGTATAAGAAAGAAGTCTAAGAAAATATCCATGGAAATAGTTGGTAAGATGTAACGAAAATTTATAAATTCAAGGAAGTTATAAATAACAACATCAAACGTTAAAGAAGAGACCAAAAAGCCTAGAAAAACAATTAACATCAAACGTTAAAGAACAGACCAAAAAGCCTCGAACAACAACACTCCCCAATAAAGTAGAATATCACGTCCATACAAGAACCAAATTAACTAAATTCAAATAGAGGACCTTCGACTCCTTTCTTATGAACCTCCATCAATCTCTTTTTTTTATTATAGTATGTCCTATCATGCATATGTCAAAAATGACTCTAAAGTTGTTAACATCATAAAGGTTTTTCCTTATTGTCTCAGAACATTCATTACTATTGCTTAGGTTTCATATCACTGGTCCTAACTTATTTGGAATTGAACTATAATTATTGTTATGGTTATAATATGTAGTTACAAGGAATTAATGCAACGATCAACCAAATAATAGGAGACATCTGAATGGAATTGTTTACAACTGGATATTCTAAACAAAATATTGATACATAACATATTAAAATCTCACAACATAATGTTGGTGAGAACTTGAACTCACAAGTATCCACTAATAATAATAAAGACGATCTTACTTTCCTAACAATCAAGAAGAAAAAGACATGTTGCTTAACATATTTTTCAAAAAGATAGTTAGTCGAGCTGTATGCAAGTTTGCAGTTCACAAATTTAATTGAAAGAAGCCAAAAAAAGAGTTATCACTACACCAAAAATGATCTTTAACGGCAATTAATAGTTTAATTGCCACTAAATATGTATTTTCATAGGCAATTAACACTCTCTATAAATGTCCTTGAAACCTATAGCGACATTGAATCTAATGACAGTTAATTGATGTTGGTAAAGGCTCTAGAATTTTTTATTTAATGTGCATTGCTGATAGAAATTGTTTTTGTTATAGTGTAGTTTGGGCATCTGTTAGTTTCAAGAAAACTTAATCTCTAATTATTCCCAAAAAGAAGAGAGAAAGAAATATGACAAGTTAGTCAACTTGTGATAAACAAAAGTGGGCTAATTGTCTCTATACTAATATTCTAGGAAGAGTGCAATGGCCTACAAAATATTTGTACCTAAAATAAAACAATCAGAATAATATACTAACTGTGGCAAGCAAGAGAGCAATTTGTTTGGTTTTGTTTACAAACTTCACCATTGGTTCTGTGTTAGTTATAACATATTTGTTGTTGTGTGCAATCAAATATAACAAAACCCACGAGCAATTTTCTAAAAAATTATATGAAGAAACCTGTAGAAAGGGACAAAAGAGAAGATCAATTTTCAATCATCCTTATGGAATTCCAGAAGACAAACCAAATGTGTCATTTTTTTTACGAAGATGACCTAGTAGACAATAAAATTCACATCGAGAAAACAATAATCAAGAACGAAAAAATTATCGCAACAATCATTTTTATTATTTCAAAGTGTGAGTGTTACAATCTCTATGATTCCTCGGAATTCGCCTTTTCAAATATAAATTCAGGGGCTCTTGAGCTTAATCTTGAATTTGTCTTGAACTTGATCTTGGATTCAAGGGCTTTAAAGCTTGTTCTTGAATCTTTGATGAACTTTATCTTGATCTTAACTTTTACTTGAATTTAAGGGCTTCGAGCTTGTTCTTGAATCTGATGGTCTTGATCTTGATCGTTCTTGAACTTGAATTCTTAAACTTTTAGCTTATAGAGAATTTTATGGCGTTTGTACCACATACTTTCTCTAGCTTCTTGTTTAGAATTTTCAATCCCTTTTCTGAATTATGGGACCCTTATTTATAGTTTTAGAATAGAGGAGTTGTGATTGGAATATGATTCCCTTCAGCCAATCAGATTTAAGTGATATGACATATGAGCTTTATGGAGCGGGCTTGTCATTTTTTACACATGTCATGATCCTATTGGCATCTTTGTTTGACTTGGCATGCCACTTCATTTGCCAGGTGGCACCAAAATGGGCCTCTAGGATAAGATGACAATTAGCAAATTGGGCTCATATATTGTAGCCCAAATCAATTAATTTGGAATTTAAACAAATTCATATTTATTGGACTTAAATAATTAACCCACTTATATTAATTCATAATATTTATTTAGATTAATATATTTATGAATTTAATATAATCCGAATCATTTTATAAATGTATATTTAATAAATTTTAAATGATTACAAATCCAACATAGGTATTTGAGGTGATTTTGCATTAACTAACCTAGTATAACTCCACCTCTCAGTTCTCACTAGTAATCAAATAGTATAAAAGGAGTTTGAAAGTTTTTTTTATTTAAAGAGGTTTAAGTGGATTACTTTATAAAATAACTAAACTAACGTATTATAAACATTTTAAAAGAAGTTCGAAAGTTTTTTTAAAAAAAAATTGATTTTAAGTAAAAAATTTCATGTACGGAAATTTTAATGAAAAAAATAATTAAATAGATAGAGTTATTTTGTAAATAAAACATTTATAATTGAGTGATTTTTTAAATAAAAATCAAAGTTGAGTAACTTTGAAAATAAAATATTTATAGTTGAGTGACTTTTGAAGTAAGAATTAAAGTTGAATGAATTTATGTCATAAAACTCCTTAGTTGTGGAGTAATAACATCCCTAATTAACTTATTGTCTTTCTTTGTTTAAACTAGTATACATACCCGCGCGTTGCGCGGATATTTTAAAATATAATAATTTTTAAACTTAAAAATAATTAAGATGAATTATTATTATTGAGTAACAAAAGTACAGGTATAATATTAGGATATAATTTTAAAAATTTTAAGCTAATTTTATATAAATAATTAATATATTTTTTATAATATTAATTAGAAAAATTTTAGACATTATAAACGCCACCAACATGCTATTATGAATATAACGTGAAAACATATATGGTAATTCAATTATTATCTTTAAATTGAAATACATGTGGAGAGATTTTATATGATAGAATGAAAATTTTGAAATGATAAAATAAAGTTGATCAATATGAAAATCTAAAAATTACACTTTGCAAGTTATCATCCATTATATTGAAATCTTCCGAGCATATTAAATTGCTAAAGAAATAATAATTACACCACAAATTAAGCTTGACTATATAAGTTCTCACTAATCTAAATCCTAACTTTCATCAACGTGAATCTCATCCATTTATTCCATTTTCAAATGTAATTTCTAGTATAGTAAGGTAAGCCATTTATTTATAAAATTGTTCAAATGTCTTCTGCGTTAGCTTTAATTATTATTATTTTTATTTATAACGGATAAAAAGCTACAATAATATGATTTTATATAATGAAAATTTTGTTTACACGATTATTAAAAAATATAAAGGTAATACTTCTTATTCTAAGTTAGCCTATATATTAAAATTTAAAAATATAATCGGGTGTTTCTTATCCTAAGTTTGCAGTTAAATTGAAATTAAAAAATATAATATGGGATGCTTCTTATCCTAAATTTGCATATAAGTATTAAAATATATAATTTTTGAAATATACTCATAAAGAGTATTTTGAATTTATTCTTTTTTTAAAAAATGATAACTCGAATACATTTGATGACATTTTTAAAAAATATAATATAGATTTGAAATATCTAAATTTATTTTCTTCTGATTTTTATCTGCTTTATTTTTTAAAAAATTACCTACGTATTTTTAACCATCCTTATTAATGTTTTCTTCTTCTTCTTTTTTCGTTAATTGTTTTATTTTTTATTTTATTTTTTGTTATAATATTTTAAAATTTAATTTATTGTCATTGTTATTGTCAATTCCAACATCCAAAATTCAAGCACTACTAAAAATCTCATAATATGATTAGGAAAAAAAACAACTAACAAAATTAAAAATATTACACTAATAATATGAGATCTTTAGATATTGTGACTTTCGTTGTGAATGAAGATTTTATGAGTAAGGAAATAATTAGCCATAATGAAAAAGAGAAAGAGAAAAGTGGGAATAGTGATAATTTTTAAGTCTTCTCCTATCAGTTTCTTTTTTTCTTTTTTTTGAAAATGTTGACAAAATTTACTACTTATTAAATTACGTAAACAAAGCAATCAAACTGAAAATTTGAGAATTATTTTGATGATGAAATGAGATAGTATCAAATAAAATCAATAATTGAATATTATTAAAAAAAATATTAAAAAAGGCACATATCATTAACTAATAAAATAATACTTATCATCAACTTTAAAAATCTATATATACATGGGAACTAAGAAATTATTTGAATAAATCAATATGAAGTACAGATGACATATTTTGAGAAATTTTAGGTTATATTTTATTTTCTGATATTTATCTACTTTTAATTTAAAAAGTCTTACCTAATTTAATTGTTTTTTAAATTAAACAAAATCATAAATGCACCCACACAAACCATACTGTATGTGTATGTGTATGTGTATTTATTTAAAAGAGAAGAGAATATTGTGCAAGTAAATCAAATGTTAAATGATCATAATAATACTCAAAATGATTTAACCAAAGAATAATCAATTGTCAAATGATCATAATAATAATCAAAATGATCACGCTAAGGAATACTACTCTGCATATAAATTAACAAAAATGTAATTTGTGAACGAAGAATATGATAATTACGATGATATGTATTCATCATCATCCTCATAATATTTATATTGATTTTATTCTTACAAAATGAAACACTTATTGAAATCATTAAAAGAATATGAAAACAACATAAGTAAGAAACGTCAACCAAATTTAATTAGTGACTAACATACATGGTCCATTGATATGAAATTCTTCAGAATTCCTCTATTTATCTATCGTCGGTTTCTTCTTCTTCTTCTTTGTTGCATTGGAGAGTATGGTGGTCCTTCTCCTTCAATTATAACAACATAATTTCAGATTAAACAATTAAGAAAAATGACATTTATATACACAATACACTACTATACTTTTCCTCATTTTCTTTTATGATCTCACGTGAATGTAATACGTTTTGTGTTAGAATGTAATTTTTGTTTTAAAGATGTTTGGATTCGTTTATGAAGAGTTTGATTTAAAAAGATGTGAATGATGTTATTAAGAATAATAATCTTTTTTAAAGATGTGGGTTAGGAAGTTGAGATTCTTTTTAGGGATAAGGTTAGTTATTATTTGAAATTTAAATTTTAAATTAATTATTTAGGTATTTTTTGTGGCTAATTTTGAGATTTCTTTTTTTAAAAGACGTGATATCCTTTTTCTTTTCTTTTTTTGAATTGGAAGTCTTTTCTTTCTATTATTAAAAATAAGACATGTTATATGGATCGAATTTATAAAAAAAAAAAAAAAATTACAAAGAAAGGGAAAAAAAAACTACCCATTTCAACTAATACACCGTTTAACTTCTTTTCTTTTTTTTTTTACAATAAGTTTTTTAATTATTTTAATGGTAATTTTTTTTTTTCCTAAAATCAGTTTTTAAATTTATGTTTTTAATAATAATTTTTTTTTTTTTGTGGTGCTAACATGTGACACTTTTTACTTCTCCTATTATATATAGAGATATTAAGTGACGTCGTTTTGTATTAATTTCGACTAACTATATAATGTTTTAAGACCCCTAAATCTATTCGTCTCCCTCATAATTTCCAAATTCCCAAATCAAAACCAATTTCCCCCAAAATCTTGGTAGTCCTTCATCCATGGAGCCCTTAAACTCTCAATTTCAAAGTTA
The DNA here is from genome assembly GCA_035578085.1 of Solanum pinnatisectum. NCBI lineage: Eukaryota > Viridiplantae > Streptophyta > Magnoliopsida > Solanales > Solanaceae > Solanum > Solanum pinnatisectum. Next base: position 9,593,744 of record CM069087.1, read on the forward strand.
GAAATTCCCTAAAAGCTGGGGTTTTGACTCCAATTCATGGATTCTTTCTAAAAATGATTTTCATGATTTAATTACCTTATATTATGATTGAATTGTTGATTATTGTGGTTTTTATGATAAAATCTCCCACGAATCCATGATAATCCCCATATTCCCAATTTATGGTCTTGTGATATGGGTGAATTGATGAAAGATGACTCTTATGAGATTATGCTTGCAGAAGTTTAGTTATTTGAATCATGTTATTATCCTTATCTAATGTAGTAATTCTATATGTGGTTGATTGAATGTGATCCTTGATCCAAGAGGAATAAAACATGAGAATTATGCATATTATGGGTGTGTTGTATATGCTTTATGAACATGATTATGATCTAATTGTTGTGTTGTTGAAAGGTTATTCTCATATACACATTTATGCATGAACATGACACAATGTGAGAGGTTTTCTCACAATATGATGATTCTAAGATTGAAAGGTTATTCTCACCTATTTAATCTATGAGTTATCTTATGAATTGTGTTGGATTGAGTGTCAAGGCATTATTCCATGAATATGAACTTAAGTCAAGACTTAATATGTACTCCGTGGGAATTATACTTAGCACCGAGTGGATATTGAATATGAGATGGAATCTCCTCCGTCAGAAAGGGTGGGTTTTAGAAGCAATCTCATGAGATGGAAGCTCCTCCGTCAGAAAAGGCGGGTTTTAAGTAGCAATCTCCTTGTCCCATAAACTATGTACCCCCATAGTTCTTTAGCTAGTGGATCCACCTAAAAGCTAACAAGTTATGGTCTTACCTTAGGCAAGTAGGAAAACCCTTGTCGGTGTGGGCAACACCGGATTCCATGTTAAGCTCACATGGTCTATGTCGGTTAAGGCTTATTCCCACCATGACAAGGATATGAACAAGAACATGAGTTATGAATGATGGTTACTCAATAAGCTCTACTTAGCTTGGGTAGGATTATGGGATCTTATTCATACATTGCACAAGTAGACTTTGAGGGGATACTTATGGTATGTTTCTCATATGATATGATGATTTATGAAATGAATATGCTTATGACTTATGCTTTCCCTTTTCCTTCAAAATGATGCTTTAACTTAATAAATTGCATGCATTCAACTAAAATGTCCTTTTTGCATGTTTTCAAGGATTTTATGCATGACTATCATACTTAGTGCATTTTTGTTTTAACCCATATTTCTCTACATTTTCCCAAGTGTAGGGTCCGGTTCTTGAGGTGGTTATCATTAGGTTCAAGCTTGGATTCGACTATTCTCCTTGCTTGTGGTGAGTCCTCATGATTCGAGGATGGGAGATTCACTTTGAGTTTCATTTCTAGTAATTCATTTTCGAACGATGTTGTATGGGCTATGGCCCTTTTTCATTGGAACTATTGTTATAGATGGCTAATTGAGACAAGTCTAGACTTCCGCTTTGCTTTTATGAAAACTTCTTAAGACATGAAATGTGTTTTACTCTTATTGTTCTAATGCTTTATGTTATGATATGCTAAGTGACTTACATGGTGCCTTTAGGGGTATTATGTGCCTTGTTACGTCTAGGGAGTACCATTGGGTCGTGACAAACTTGGTAATCAAAGCACAAGGTTTAGAATGATTCTAGGATGATGTCTCATAAGCCACGTCTAGTAGAGTCTTGTTCATGAGTGTGAAGCGCGCCACATTTGTGAGTGAGAGGCTATAAGATGTTTAGGAAATTTCACTTCTTTCATTACTCTTAAGTTTTGCCTTAGAGTTTAACTCTATAAAAGTCCCTCTCCTAATCCTTCTTTTGTGTCTTCAGGATATGAATACACGAAGGGTTAACGCTAGAAGGGTGGAAGAGGAGAATGTGAATGAAGGAGCTCCTCCTCAAGGTAATCAAGCTCATATTGATCCCGTGGTTAAGAATGTGACCAAGATGGAGTTTAGGTCTACTATCCAAATATTGACCCAAGCCATGACGGCTCAAGATCAAGCTGTGACAACTCAAGCCTAAGCTATGACGACTCAGTCCAATAGAGATGTTGGGACTCATGCGAATCCTAATGTGAATTCGGCTGCTTCATGGGTTAGGAATTTTGCTAGAATGAACCCTCCCAACTTTCATGGCTCCAAAGTGGAAGGGGATCCCCAAAGGTTTATCGACGAGGTTTGCTAAGTGCTTGATCTTATGGGGGTGTCTTCGGAGGAGCAGGCAAAACTAGCCGCCTACCAACTAAAAGATGTGGCTCAAGTTTGGTATGATCAGTGGAAGGGTGAAAAACTTGTAGGAGCAGGCCCGGTAGGATGGGAATCATTTAAATCGAAGTTTCTTGATAGATTCTTTCCCCTAGAGTTAAGGGAATTAAAGATGCAAGAGTTCATAAACCTTCGTCAAGGAGGTATGAGTGTGAAAGAGTATGCTCTAAAGTTTACCCAACTATCCAAGTATGCTCCAACCATAGTGGCGGATTCGAGGGCTAAGATGAATAAATTTGTGATGGGAGTGTCCGACTTGGTAGTCAATGAATGTCGTTCGGCAATGCTTATCCCAAGTATAAATATTTCACGTCTCATGGTACATGCCGAAGAAATTGTGGAGTCAAAACTTAAGAAAATAAATAGGGAGGTGAAAAGAACTAGAACTGGTGATGGGAACTTCACCAATGCTAGGTCCAATGGATAAGGGCGACAAAGGTTTAAGCAAAGGTTTTCCAACCAAGGTTCATCTAGTGCTTCCCAATGGTTAACAAGGATAGGGTGTCTAACCTTAAACCTCAAAGAGGCAATAGTGGTGGATCTTCTATGACTACGCCTACTTGTGTTAACTGTGGTAAGAAACATGATAACAAGTGTCTAGCGGGTTCGGATGTGTGTTATGGTTGTGGAAAGAGTGATCATCAATTGAGAAATTGTCCAACACTTTTGGGTAAGAGAAAAGAGGACAAGTCAGCTCCTCCAAACGGTCCAAACTCCAATACCCAAAAGCAAAACCTCTTTTATGCTCTTCGATCCCGAGATGACCAAGAGAGCTCCTCGAATATAGTGACCAGTATGTTAAAAGTATTTTCTATTGATGTATATGCCTTGTTAGACCCCGGTGCTACTTTGTTCTTTGTGACACCTTTTGTGGCCATGAAGTTTGAAATACTCCCCAAAGTGTTAGTAGAACCTTTTTCGGCCTCTACCCCGGTTGGTGACTCGATGGTGGCTAGGAAAGTTTATAGAAGTTGTCCTATTTCCTTGTCCTATAAAGTTACTTTGGTGGATTTAGTAGAGTTAGACATGCTAGACTTTGATATGATTTTGGGTATGGATTGGTTGCATGCATGTTATGCCTCTATCGATTATCGGACTCAGGTTGTTAGATTCCAATTTCCAAATAAACCTATCTTAGAGTGGAAGGGGGCAAACTCAATACCTAGAGGTCGATTTGTTTCTTGCCTTAAAGCTAGGAAAATGATCTCCAAAGGGTGTATTTACCATCTTGTTAGGGTGAGGGATGTTGAATCCAAAACCCCTTCTCTAGAGTCGGTTCCAGTTGTGAATGAGTTCTCAGAAGTTTTCCTTGATGATTTGCCCGGTGTTCCTCCCGAGCGAGAAATAGATTTTGGTATTGACCTTTTACCAAATACGCAACCTATCTCCATTCCTCCTTATAGAATAGCTCCGGCCGAGTTGAAAGAGTTGAAAGAACAACTAAAGGACTTATTAGATAAGGGCTTCATCCGACCGAGTATCTCTCATTGGGGGTGCTCCGTTGTTGTTTCTTAGGAAGAAGGATGGGCCTCTTAGAATGTGCATCGACTATCGACAATTGAACAAAGTGACCATTAAGAATGAATATCCCCTTTCGAGAATCAATAATTTGTTTGATCAACTTCAAGGGGCTTGCTATTTCTCCAAAATTGACCTTCATTCGTGGTATCACCAATTAAGGGTGAGAGGGGATGATATACTCAAGACGGCTTTCCGAACTAGGTATGGGCATTATGAATTCCTTATGATGTCTTTTGGCTTAACTAATGCCCCGGCGGCATTTATGGGCCTAATGAATAGGGTGTTTAGACAATACCTTGATATGTTTATGACTGAGTTTATTGATGATATTTTGATCTATTCAAGGAGTGAAAATAATCATATGGACCATTTGAGAATTGTATTGCAAGTTCTTAATGACCAACAACTTTTTGCAAAATTTAGCAAGTGTGAATTTTGGTTGAGGTCCGTAGCTTTCCTTGGTCATATTGTGTCAAGCAAGGGTTTTGAGGTAGATCCTAAGAAGACGGATGCGGTCAAGAGTTGGCCTAGACTTCTAACTCCTTCCGACATTAGAAGCTTTTTGGGTTTGGCCAGTTACTATAGGAGGTTTGTTGAGGGTTTCCCTCCATTGCTTCTCCGTTGATGGCTTTGACTCAAAAGAAAGCTAAGTTTGAGTGGTCGGAGGCTTGTGAGAAAAGCTTCCAAGAGTTGAAAGATAAACTTACTTCTGCTCCGGTGTTAACCTTACCAAAAGGTACGGATGGCTTTGTGGTATATTGTGACGCCTCTAAAGTGGGGTTGGGATGTGTCCTCATGCAAAATGGTAAAGTGATTGCATATGCTTCAAGGCAACTTAAAGTTCATGAGAAGAATTATCCGACCCACGATCTTGAATTAGCGGCGGTAGTATTTGCCTTGAAAATATGAAGACATTACTTGTATAGAGTCCATGTGGATGTTTTCACCGATCATAAGAGTCTTCAATATGTGTTTAGTCAAAAGGACTGGAATCATCGACAAAGAAGATGGTTAGAACTCTTAAAGGACTATGATATGAGTGTTTTACCACCCCGACAAAGCTAATATTTTAACTGATGCACTTAGTAGATTGTCCATGGGTAGTGTGGCTCATGTAGAGGAAGAAAATAAAGAATTGGTTCGTGAGGTGCATAGGTTGGCCCGACTAGGTGTCCAACTAGTGGATTCCGCCAAGGGTGGTGTCATGGTCCATAATGATTCTGAATCGTCCTTTGTGATGGATGTGAAGTCTAAACAAAGCCTTGATCCTTTATTAGTTGAGTTGAAAGAGTCGGTACTCAAGAAGTCAATTGAGGCTTTCTCCCAAGGCGGAGATGGGGTACTTAGGTGCCAGGTTGATTATGTGTTCCAGATGTTGATGGTTTGAGGGAGAAAATTTTAGAGGAAGCTGATAGTTCTCGATATTCTATTCATTCGAGAGCCACCAAGATGTACCATGATTTACGGGAAGTCTATTGGTGGAATGGTATGAAGAGAGATATTGCGGGATTTGTAGCCAAATGTCCTAATTATCAACAAGTTAAGGTTGAGCACCAAAGGTCGGGGGGCTCATCACAAAATATTTCTATTCCTACTTGGAAGTGGGAAGATGTGAACATGGATTTTGTTGTGGGTTTGCCTCGCACTCGAAGGAAACATGATTCTGTTTGGGTCATTACAGATACGATGACGAAATCAGCCTACTTTATTCTCGTCAAGATGTCTCATTCGGCAGAAGACTATGACAAGTTATATATAAATGAGATAGTGAAGTTATATGGGGTTCCTTTATCTATATTTTGGATCGGGGTACTCAATTTACTTCACACTTTTGGAAGTCATTCCAAAAAGGGCTTGGTACTAAGGTGAAGCTTAGCATCGCTTTCCACCCCCAAACGGATGGTCAAGCGAAACGCACCATTCAGACCTTAGAGGACATGTTGAGATCATGCGTGATAGATTTTAAAGGTAATTGGGATGACTACTTGCCATTGATAGAGTTTGCCTATAATAGCAGTTATCACTCTAGTATCGATATGGCACCTTTTAAAGCCTTGTATGGTAGGAGATGTAGGTCTCTGATTGGTTGGTTTGAGGTAGGTGAAATTTCTCTTATTGGTCCTGAATCGGTTTATGAAGCCATTGTGAAAGTTCGGCTCATTAGAGAGAGGTTGAGAATGGCTCAAAGTAGACAAAAATCTTATGCCGATGAGAGAAGAAGGGATCAAGAATTTGAAGTTAATGATTGGCTCTATTTGAAAATCTCACCCATGAAAGGTGTGATGAGATTTGGAAAGAAAGGGAAACTTAGTCCCCGATATGTAGGCCCATATAAAATCTTGCAACGTAGTGGGAAGGTGACCTATGAGTTGGATTTGCCAAATGAGTTGGCTCCGGTTCATCCGATATTTCATGTTTCTATGCTTAAGAAGTGTATTGGAGATCTGACATCCATTATTCCCTTAGAAGGGTTGGGAGTTGATGAAAGTCTTTCATATGAAGAGGTTTAGGTAGAGATCTTAGATTGACAAGTCAAGAGATTGAGAAACAAGGAGATAACTTCCGTGAAGGTTTTATAGAGAAATCATTTAGTTGAGGGTGCTACTTGGGAGGCCGAGGCCGATATTAAGTACCGATATCCTCATCTCTTTCCTTCTACTCCTATTCAAGCTTGAGTTAATTATCTCCTCTTGAGTTTCTTTTTTAGTGTTTTGGGAGTCATGTGAGTGGTATGTGCTTTTCCATGATTTCTTTATGTTATGCATGTTCTTGATGAAATTCATGTTTAGTAAGAAAATGAGTTTTTATGATTGACTTTCCTCATGTTGTTGTGCATTTAGTATGAGTTGCCTATTTGACTTCATGAGATGAGTTGATGAACATGCTTTAGTATGCTTTTGAGAGAAATTGCATATTGGCTCCATGATATTGTGTTGAGCATGATTTTAGTTTGAGAAGTTCCTCCTATGAATATGAGAAATGTTGAATTTTCATGCATATTGGGTTGTTAGATGTAGTTCCTACTTTCTTGTATTGCATTGATTATGTTTTGAGATGGAGTTGATGTTTCCTCCTTTGAATGTGCATTATTTTGATGTTTCCGTAAGGTGTCTAGATCATCATTTGAGGACGAATGTTCCCAATATTATCACTGCAAATTGACTATTCATCATCTTATTAAAATGAAATTTCCTCGGATGAAAAGCATTCCACAACTCTGGCAAGGAATGTTTGATATGTTTAAGGGGTACATACCTAAGCTTTACTATTCACTAGTAAAATGGAATTATCTTGAGGATGGCTGGGTTAAATACAACATAGATAGTGCGAGTAAAGGAAACCCAGGGTAAGTTCCTACAGTTTCTGCATAAGAGACTATAGGGGTGACTTAATTTATGCAGAAGCACAGACTATTGGAATAGTTACAAACATGGGGGCGGAAGCTATGGCAATTTGGAAAGCGCTGAAGTATTGTCAAAATCATGACATATCTAATATTAAGTTGGAAACACATTCATTAAGTTTAAAACTTATTATTAGAAGGGATTGGCAAATCCCTTGGGATATAGTAGAGAAGATTGGGGAGATTGTTGAATTAATGGAGCAGTTAAACGTTCAAATTCAACACAATTTTAGAGAGGCAAATCAACTAGCTGACTACGTCGCTAACACAGCTATAAACCAAGAAGGCATACAACAATTTCACAATTTCAGTCAATTAGAAAGCATGGGAAGGAAGATATTAAACATGGATAAAATAGGATTGCCTAACATTAGAATAAAGACAAGGAAGATATTAACAGGTAATGCCAGGCATGAAGGATAAACACAGAAAAGCGATAGAATCTCATAACTATTACATATACAAAGCAAGTTGTGGCCAATTTGAAAGAAAAATAGTTGTGAGAATACTAACTAGCCTAGGCTATGTCAGCACACAAAAATGGACACCAGCAAAAAGCGAAGGTTGTGGAACCAGATCGGCAACATTGAATGAGTACACAACTGAGGAGTTGAGAATAAGAGGCCTGAGAGCATCCTGGTCATCTCCACGGTCAACTAAGCTGAACATCAAGATAGGATCAGTGATAGAGAGAAAGGAGGAACTAAAATGGGGAATAAGAACACACTTACACGAATTCTCGGAGCTGAAATACAAAGTCACAACCCTCTTTCGAGCTTCAACCAAGCTCAGCAACCTCCATCGTGATTCACACTTGAAAAGAACAAAGAGTGATGCTAGGAAAATAAGGAGAGACAAAGGGACAAGGAAATTACTTCTACATGCTGAGTAGGAGACAACACACCATAAGAAGATGAAGGTAGTTAGACACCCACAACGACAAGAGGCGAAAACTCAAGCTTGGAGAGAACTCAATAAACATGCTCAGCGGTGGAAACTAGGAGAGTGGAAGAGAGAAAGTGCTAAGGGGCAGATTAGGAAACCCTACATTTTAGGGATTTGTTTTGTTCTTTTATCAAATAGCCGATCATTTTGGGTTGGCTTATATGTTGTAATCCCTAACTGATTTGGGCTATCTCTATTATTAATAAATGGACCTTGAGTCCAAAAGTTAATTTTAAAAAAAAAGTAAAGTGGTGTATAAAACTGGAGTTTAATGAGGGTATTTTTGTTATTTTACCTACCTAATCACAGGATAAATTGTATTGAGATTATTATTCCATCCCCAGGGAGGGATAAGTTATTCCACCCTTGGCAACCAAACAACAGATTAAGACCACTTAAAAATTATCCCTGGATTAAATTCTCTTGTCCATCGCACCAAACGACCCCTAAGAGTCAAAGTGAGTTAGGATCATTTTATCCAATCCAATCCATATTTTACCCATATTTATGTATGTGGATTGTGATCCAATTCATTTTAGCTCAATTAATTTTCAATCCATCTAAATTTGATTCAATCCGCTCATTTGTCACCACTAGTAGAGGCATTAAAATAAAGGCATAATACATATATTGGACCCTAAACTTGGCTTCTAATTTTAACTTTGACCTCCAACTTACATAATGCACAAACGGACACTTTAACTATCCAACCTTTAAATAAATAAACACGTGATTTTGGAGCCAAAGAGCATGAAATGCAAACGCTCCCACATGTATTAGTGAGCCACTCAATGGCTGCCAACTAGTTAAATTTTTTACACGTCGATTTTAGAACTAAAAAAAATTAAAATTAATTTCAATTAATATACAAGGGTAAAGGGTAAAAACATTTTCATTTCACCCGATTGTGAATCAAAATCATCTCAAAGGTCAAAACCCTAGGTTATTTGGTGAATCAAAATCTGGGAATCAAAGGGAAAAATCATTCAAGATTTCTGCTGAAGTTGATGTGCATTTGTTCATCTTCCTCGATTTAGTTCAGGTATGCCTCAATTTTTCTCTTTTGAAAGTTTATCTATGATACAAGGTAGAATCTTTTTGTCATCATGAGTGTAAAATCATTATATTCTTACAGCTTTATACATATTATAGCTATTTTCACCATGGAGGTCGTTTTTATAAAGGTTAATGTGTCAAAATTGGGAAGCATCGTATTTAGCATAGATAAGGACCACTTCTCTTTGACAGAACTGAAATCGTATGCAAAAGACCTTGGGTATGATGAAGTTGATGCTTTTTTTACTGAATACCCTATTACCCATAATTTTGTCAAGTTAGAAAGTGACAGCCAACTACATAACTTTGTTAAAGATTTGTGGAGTGGGTCATCTTTTAAGTTGTTTTTGAAGCATATGACTGTTAAAGAAGGGGGGTCCATTGCTACAACTACTTTGGGACCATTTTCTGTTGAAAAATATAATCAAGAATTGAGAAATTTCTCTAGGGTTTCACACATTGAGCATGGTATAAATGGTGTAGGTGAAGCTGAGCCATTAGAGGAAGAAAATGGTAGTTCTCTTGACTTTGAAGAGGATGACTTAGATGATGTTCCTGATCAAGATGATAGTGAAGTTGATGAAGAATTGAGAGCTTTTAGAGAAAAACTTAAGGAAGAAAAAAAAATGAAACTTCAAAGCAAAAAAAAAGAACTAAAAAACCCTCAAAGGATCAAGATGTTGAGCTTGGAGAAGCTGGCATAAATAAGGGATTTGAGAATATCTTCACCAATAAGGTAGCCAAATATAATGAGAAATTGGGAGGTGATGAAGTGTTTATTGATTCATCAGATGAACCAAGTGAAGATAATGATGAGGTGCTAGATGTTTTAGCACAACCAGGTGTTGATTTACCTTTAAGAAGAAAAAGTAACAAACTAAGGTATGATTCTTCTTCTTCCATTTCTTTCTTTGAGTTGGGTATGATATTTGAGAGTGCAACTCAACTTAGAAAGGATGTTGTTGATTATGTTGTTCAACATAAGGTTTAGTTAAGGCTTAAACCCAATGAACCTCATAGAGTTAGGATAAAATGTGAAGGAAAGTGTAAATGGGAAATCTTTGCAAGCTTGGATAAAGATTCTGGAAATTTTTTTGTAAAGAAATATTATCTCGCTCATAGATGTATTTCAAAGAATAGGAACAGGTTGTGCTCAGCCAAATATGTAGAAATAAAGATGAGTGATAGAATAATATCTCAGCCTGACATGAGAGTTCATAAGCTTCAAGAGACACTAAGAAAAGAATGGGGATTAAAAGTGGGAAGATCAATATGTTACAGGGCAAAAATGAATGTTATTGCCAAGTTCTTGGGTGATTGGAAGCTTGAGTTTTCAAGGTTGTTAGACTATGCTGATATGATTAAGAGTACAAATCCTGGGAGTTCTTGTTGGGTGAGAATTGATAATGAAACAGTCCCTGGCTTACACTTGTTCAAATATTTCTATGTTTGTTTTGCTGCATTGAAAAATGGATAGCTAGAAGGTTGTAGGAAGATTATAGGATTGGATGGATGCTTTCTGAAGGGTGCTTGTAGAGGAGAATTATTAGTGGTTGTTGGAAAAACTGGAAACAATCAAATGTATCCAATAGCTTGGGCAGTGGTTGATCAAGAAACTAAACACTCTTGGAGTTGGTTCTTAAGCTATCTCATTGAAGATTTTCAACTTGGTTATGGAAGTGGCATAACAGTCATTTATGACATGCAAAAGGTATTTATTCTGCCTTTGTTTATTTATGTTAGTTACTGCCTTGTGTTACTGTCTTTTTGGTATTTACTGTCTTTGTTTATTAATGTTAGTTACTGCCTTGTGTGGATGTTGTTAGTGTGTGAAGTAAGTTAAGTTGTTGAAGACTGTCAAGTTTCATTTATACTTATGTTAAAGATGCATTTGTTTATTTATGTTAGTTACTGTCACTGCCTGTGGATGTTATGTTAGTGTGTGAAGTAAGTGATGTTGTTAGTGTGTGAAGTAAGTGAAGGGTGCTAATAGATGCCTTAAAATTGTTTATTTCTGTTAGTTATTGCCACTGTATGTGGATGTTGTTAGTGTATGAAGTAAGTGAAATGTGCTAATAGATGCCTTAAAATTGTTTGTGCTAATAGATATCTTAAAGATGCCTTAAAGTTATTGATTAAATATTTCTTGGGGTCTTGAGATAGCAGTTGAAGACTTACTTCCTAATGCTGAAAGAAGAATGTGTGCAAGACATATTTGGGCAAACTGGCAAAAAACATGAAGAGGTGAGGAAAGGAGAAAAGCATTTTGGAGGTGTTCCAAAGCTAGTTTTGAGGTTAAATTGAGAGATGAATTGGACTGTATGGCCAAATTGGGTGATAGAATATGTGAGTTAGTGCTTGGATATAACAAAGAATACTGGTGTAGAGCTTTATTTAGTGAAAGATCAAAGTGTGATGTGGTGGAAAATAATATGTGTGAAACATTCAATTCATGGATTATTGGTCCTAGACATAAATCTGTGATTAGTATGCTTGAAGATATTAGACATAAAATGATGGATAGGCATGGAGATATGATTAAGTTTGCAGATACTTGGATCAGTGACATTTCACCTATGGCAAGACTAATTTTAGAAGAAAACAAAGAGATTGGCAGGACACTAAGGGTGAATTGGAATCATGACATTGGATTTGAGATCCAAGAAGGAGAGTATAGACACATAATTGACATGACTAAAAAGACATGTAGTTGTAGGATGTGGCAGTTGAGGGGCATACCTTGCCAACATGTAGTTTGTGTCTTATATTGCATTGGGCAAGAACCAGAAGATTATGTGAAACATTGGTACAAAAAAAAAATATTCCTAAGTACTTTTTACAACTCATCTCCAATATGGTAATGTGGCCTGACACCAATAACCCAGCAGTTGAGCCTCCTGAAGTGAAGCCAATGCCTGAAAGACCAGGTAGATGTAGAAGAAAAGATAAAGATGAACCAAGAAAAAAGAAGTGGGGGAAAGCATCAAAGAATGGAGTGAAGATGTCATGTTTCAAATGCCATCAAGGTGGGCATAACAAAAGAAATTGTAAATCAGTGGTAAGCATTTTTGTCTTTCTTTTAAGTTTTAATCAGTTTTATACTTCTACTTTTGTGTCTTTACAGCCCTCTCAACACCCCACACAACAGCCTACAAGGCCCTTTCAACAACCACCAGTAAGGCAGCCTAGCACTGGACATGCCTCTTCTTTATGTGCAGATTCTTCTAAGGTTAAAGGAAGGAAAAAGCAACAGCCAACTGCAAGGGCAACATCTTCTTCAACTGCATGGGTATCATCTACTTCAACTGCAAGACCAACATCTTCTTCAATTGGAAGGCCACCAACTTCTTTAGTTGGAAGAAAAAGAACAAGAGATGTGGGATTTGGTGTTTACACAGATATACAATCTGAAAGACAATTGATTAACGTATGTATATTGTCTTCTTTAATAGATTTTCTTACATCTTTATTTAGGTATACTAAATAATGCCCTATGAATTATGCAGCCAGGAAGATCAAGTGAAAGAGTTATCTCAAGTGGGTCTGGGGTAGCATTTAAAGATGCATCACAAACAAATATTGATCTTGGATTCAAGCCACCTGGTTTGAAATGGAAAGGAAAAGATGCAATGACCGGAAACCAACTTCAACAATTGTCAAAGGAAAAGGTGCAAAGCAAATCCAAGGGAAAGTGGGTTCCATAAGAGTTTAAAGTGTCAGTGATGTGGACAAATGTTGATCTAGGAGGTCTTTGTTTTTGTTTATTTTGATAACTGTTTTATAAAGACATACTCCAATTACTGATCATTTTGATGTACTTTGGGTTATTTTGATGTATGTTTGCATAGACAAATCTTTGGATGCTATTTATGAAGCTAGTTGCACTAGTTTAATGGATGTTAAGTTATGTTTTGTGAAGTCTTTTGGTGTTTGTTATGATTGATGTTAGACTGCCTTGATGTTAGGTGCAAAGCATGTATGAAATAGTGCATTTTCTGTGTGTGAATCATACTAGTATATTGAAGTAATGTCCTTGTAAGTTGTAAAGTGATGAATATTGAAGCCAATATTGAAAGACACTCTTGCCAACTCTAAAATAGTGCATTTCAATGAATTACTTTGATTGCTTACAATAGATATGGGCAGCCACTAACCCATAAAGAAAACTACATTACGAACAAAACGATTCCGACATAACTTTTTCAACCAATCTACATAACATCTACTACATAAAGAACTCTATAAATCCAAGATAGTATCACAATGATCAACAAAACTCGATATTTCCTCCTAATCTTTTCCTTTTCTTCATCATGTTTTTTATCCTCTTTTGTAATCCCGAAATTGCAATTCTAGCGTGTTCAGTATAATCAAGTTCACACCACCTAAAAAACTTGCATCCCACCTGTTTAAGAAGAACAAATTCACTATCAAAATTGAATCTTGAGAACTAAAATTTAAACAAAAAAAACGATGTCTTAAGTTGAACCATACCCGACCATCTTCACATCCAAGAAACCAACGACCTGGATTGTTTGCGGACCAAGAAATCTTCATCATAGCTCTTTTTCCACAATGACAAAAAAAAAATTAGAAGCCATTTGCACAAAATATGAGCAGAAATCGTTCTAAAGAAAGGAAAAAAATCTCGGTTTGAAAGAGGAGGAACAAAAAATTGAGATTTTGATTTGGAAATATAAAGATATATATAAAAGGGATTCATTAAGGGTAGAGTTGTCATTTCAACCTTTTTTTACCATTGTGGGCCTCGAAAATTACTCCTAACTCACGCAGAATAAGTGCACATCACACGTTTTGCCAGGTAAGACTCGCGTGTTTATTTATTTAAAGGTTGGATAGTTAAAGTGCCTGTTTGTGCACTATGAAAGTTGGAGGTCAAAGTTAAAATTTGAAGCGAAGTTTAAGGTCCAATATATGTATTATGCCTAAAATAAACTATGTTAAGCATGACTAAAACCTCTTAGGATAGAGACTATAAGATAGTACAGAAAAGGCTGAGTTTGACAAAACAAAATTGATACATAGGCATCTATTCAACATTCTTGAAACAACTTGGAATTGACAGTATGACCCATCATCACTGCAGAAAAACAATATTTGTTTCATTATCAAGAGCAAACAGTCAGCATTTAAATGCTAGTCTTGAAGTTCTGCTGTTGGATGTGATATATTATTGCAAGAAATGACAAGATCATCATCATCCCCACATTCTCAAATTTTGACAAAAACTGGGAACTTACAGCACTGTCTTCAGTGTGAAAGTAGACACTGAAAACCGGATCTCTAAGGTAGTCGTAGCCACGAAGAACAAACCTAACAACTGTGAACCCAATGTAGTAAACTTTACCCAGAGGCTTAGTTTTGAACTTACATTCCATGAGACCAATTATTTGAGGAAGCAAAAAGCAATCTTGAATCATACCCCAATACTTGTTTAGTTGAGTAACTAACTCTGTTTCCCCTGCCAACATACTATGACACACATTAAACAGTGCAAAACCGGTCACATGGATCATCGAGGCAAACAAGAGAACCTTTTTATCATTTGGCGTACGATTCAAAGATAAGGACTTTGGAGTGATGTTTCGCGAATCCCATACCTTCTGAAAGAGTTTTAGAGTAAGCACAAAAATGATCAAGAGAAGAAGTTTCATCATGAATTGGAACTGATTATTAGTCGTTCCAGTATGCAATGATCGACTCTGTGGATAAAGATATTCCTTCCATGCAAAAAGAATGGGGGTATCCATGACCAAAGGGACACCATAACCAAGAAGTTGAATACCTAACATAACAGCAGAAATGAGAGGAGTGGCATCTATGTTTCGCTCAACGTAATAGAGTTGACTCAACAAACAAGCTGCAGAAGTTAAAAGAACAAATATACGGAAACAAGCCTCGAAGTTCAGGCGAAACTTGACCTCCTTGGAGTTGTCTCTATATGGAATCAGAACTGTTTTTAAGTTGATTGGACTGAAATAAAACAGATCTTCTGGATTCCGCAGACTAGTAATGGATACACTGGCAGTAGGATTTATCAACCACCTAGTAGTCTTGGAGGAATACTGCACCTTAACTTCGATCAAGCAATCCATAAACTTTTGGCTATGAGTTTCCCTGCAGCCTACTGTATGCATCAGCCCCCTGGATGCATCGTAAAGTCCCTCGAGGAAGACTTTTGCAACATGACTAAAGTACTTCGCAGTAACAGTCAGTTGTGCTGAGACATTTAAAAGTATATTTTGATCATCATAAGCAAGGAAAGATGGAACTTTACCCTCTTCTTGGCAAGTATGCTCCCTTAGAAATGGCCAATGACGTCCAAACAAATGACCTAATGAGAGGACTTCAAGTGAAAGAAATGTTTTGGAGATAGTCTTGTTCCGTATGGCATGTGGAAGAGCTTTAACCTGGAAAGAAAGCTCATCGGATAAAGAAGAAAGGAGTGTTAAGTTTCTATCGTCTTCAATGCCTGGAAATCTGTGGATTATTTTCGTAATCAGTATCCCCAAATTGTAACTGTTGTCTTTCTGCATAAAGGCCCTTAACATCTCAATTCTTGTAAACCTGTAGGATAAGTAGGATTTACTGTAATCATGATACGTGTTCAGGATGTCGAGAGGACGGAGTTCCTTTTTAAACCGTAAAGGAACGCAAGTCTCTTTTATGCAAGAGATGGTTCCAGAAAGAACATTTCGCTGAGTGATTGAAAATGTGCCTGGTAAGTACAAGCATATTCGTGAATCACATCCATCAGCATCATTCTCTAGGCCAATGCAACCAACCATGCAGAGGTTACCAGTGGAAGAATTCCATGTTCCTTCCGCAGATATTGTCATTCCAGAAAGACCGGTTCTTGATCCTGAATAGAAGCGATCTTCTGAAGGAGAGAGCGCTCTGAAGACAGCAGAAACTTTTGCAGTATTAGGGGAATTGGTTTCTGGTAAGCAATGCAAATTTGTAATTAAGAGCTTAAACTTGTTGGACATAGCATTCTTGCCTTCAATGATCTCCCAGTCATGCACAAATGGTCCTAGATTCTTGCAATGCTTCATGTCATGGCACTCTGAAGCCACATAAATGTCAAATGTTTCAGAACCAAATTTTTGAAGAACTTTGCAAAACTGTGACGCTTTGTGGACTCGAATTCTGTTATCAGGAAGTTCATGACATGAATATGGATTGCAAGCTCTAGATACAAGTTGCTCAGATACAAAATGATATTTCGAGTCATAGCTCAGCTGTGATGAAATTTGGACCTTGTCGAAATATTTAGGATCTGACTTCTTATTTAGACTTCTCAACTCACCAAGAATTGCTCTACTAGTCAAAGTGAAGATCTGAGGGTATCGAAGAATAAGCATTATCCTATCATCCTTCACGAATGAATACTGAAAACTTTTCTTGCAATTGTATTTTGAGGACCATATATAAGGGTCTACAGAACTTTTGGAAAAAGGGGACACTTAAGTCCCTAATAAACACATCAGGCGGTCTCCTCCATTGGCTTCCTCAACATAGAGTCCTTCAAAGATGATTGTCAAATCAGAGTAGCCAGGGCTTGTATGGAACCAAGGAGACCATCTTTGTGGCATGTATGAAAGAGTCCTGTTCCGCGTAATTGCGATGGATAAGATGCCACAGATACCCAATACATAATCTGCTTGCTGGTCAAAATCCATGCCCATTAACCAGAAAGAACCTAGTTTCAGAGTGGAACCAATGTCAGAAAAGTTCTTTGGCATATCACTCTCATCAAATGGCATCAACGGTGCACTGCCAGCCTCTTGTACCCAGTCTCCATTCTGAAAAGAGAGATCTTTAGCAATACCATATATTTTGTCATTTCCAAGCTTCATCTTTAGATGACACTGATAAAACAGGTTTGCACTCTCTTTCAACTTCTGCGAGGCGTTTAAATTTGCAAATGTTTTTGACCTCCTCATGCTCCTCTGAAGGTTCAAAAGCTGAAAATGATTGAGCAGAAATCAGCAAAACCATTAAGACAGCCAGAACTAGGAGGAAGCGGAATGAAAGAAGAATCGCCATGTTGAAGAAGGAAATCTTTTTCTTCAGGTGGAAAACAAAAGGATCACAGAAACCATCAATCATTTCTAACTGCCATTTGAATAACTAGTGCTTTGTCTGCAACCAAATAAAGTTGAGACTTGGAATCTGTCTTCATAATTACATTTATTTATGTAATTTTCCTTTGATAATGACAGATGAGAACCTTGTGTAGAACCAAGTAAACAATTATTACAAAGTTCCACAGCCTGCAGAGTAAAGAAAGACAATACCTAAAGCCAAATGAATCAACATCAAGAAAGCAGGCTGTTTTTCAATGTCTTTTTGACTCAAGGTTAACAATTCAGAATTCTGGGTGCGAATAAGTAGTATTTTCCAATCAACTTGCCTCGATTTCAACGGCAAAACATAGCTGAATATCACACAAATACATTGCATTGCATCTTGTTAATGACAAAGCGGCACAAGCAAACACCACAGTTCACACAAGATTCTTCCTTTATATTCACATCACTTGATGTCATTGCCAATTCTGTACCAGCAAGCAACCCCAAGTATTCATTAGAAATCAACATCCTCACAAACAAGTTAGAGAAAAACCACTGACTCGCCACTCCTCCCACCAAACTTTCCGACAAGTTCAGAAATCTCTAACCATTCAAATGGATGCTTTTGTTTGTGCAATGCCAAACTTCATGAGAATGTATAGTTATTCACAGAATCAAACAATTTTTCTTTAACCTGAACTTTTTCACCTTTTCTTTAATATTTTGAATTATTAAATTACTATGTTTCGAAAACAGCCTCTCTACCTCCGCGAGGTAGTGGTATGGTATGCATACACTCTACTCTCCCCCAGACCCACTTTGTGAAATTTCACTGGATATGTTGTTAGAATTATCTTGATTGTCAGATTGGAATGAAGATGCAAGAGCCAGAGAATATTTTACTCAAGTTTGTCATATGTTGCAGAACCAAAAAAAAAAAACTTCAGTAGTCTCATGCACAACCTCCTTGACAAAATCGTCATGAAACATTCTTGAACAAAGTTTCTGGAGAAACAACACATGCTTACATTGCCAAAAGAAAGTTGTTCAACTTGAATTCGGAGCGCTACAAAACTGAGAAAAAAATGTAACTACCAGGTAATAAAACAAATATTGGGATGGCAGGTTGGCTAATTTGGTGACATGCCTCTCTTGTATCTAAATTTATTTCTCTCGATTAAAAACGAATTCCTATAACCAACAAAGATTTGACAACATTAGTTCATAGTCGGACTGCAATCAAGATACCACCTGACGCATCTTCTGTTCGCTTTTTATTCCTCCTGTTCTGCAAGTGATCTTAATAATGATATTACAGGCTCCTTGGGGAGGAGGGTTCTGATGAAGCGTTGGTTGAGTCACCTTCAGCGGGATTCAGTGATGACCCACTTGAGAGAGGACCATTTCCATTTTCATTTTGAGACACGACAGGGATCTTCAACGATGCTCTCTCCATTTCCTTCTCAAGATCTTCTTCTTGGCGTAATTGAGTGAACTGTCCATCCAAAGACTTGGCTGCTCCCAACCATGCAAGAACAATTACTAAGAGCACACCGCCGAGGTAGGGTGTCGAGTTGGCAAGTGAACCAAAAGTCAAAATCATGAACTGTTGTATCAGAGCTCCTCCAGACTTTCCCAGTGGATTGCAGACAACATCGATTGCTGCCTTCCCTTTAACCTGATACAGGAAATTACTCCATATTAATTTTCAGAGAAAACAGTTGGCTTGTTAAGTGATACTATGACTTTTCTGGTCATACATAACTAAACAGATATTGTCATGTCAGTGACATACATCACCAAGCTTGTATATGTATCGCTATCATAAAGGCTTCAGCTACACATGTTTGAAATTTCATTTCTTACATGAAGGCATGATTGCACTGATGCGAATATAATTAGCATTCCCAAGAGCTCTTTCTAGAGCACTGATACCATAAAGTTAAAAAGTATATATCAAGTATATCATCATACCTTGGTGTCCTCATCCAAAGGAATGTAGGCCATTTCTTTGCAGGGGTCAAACAAACTATACTTTGCACTCTTACTGAAAATGTTCTGCATTGCACCCACATAGACAGCTGCTAGAAGAGGAGTCATTCCAAACTTCGCAAGAGTAGGTGCTAGAGGGGCACCAAACAAAAGCAGGGAGAAGAAACCAACTCCGGTTAGGAGCAAGACTGTAGGTGTTATCTTGGCTGCTGCTCCCCACCCATACTTGTCAAAAATCCATTGACTTAACAACATCATTGTGAAAGTTGCTATTCCAGTAGCAGTTGAGAAGTCACCCATGAATGAGGAGTATTCATTGGGGCTTGGGAACTGCGCATTAGTGATACAGAGAGAGAACGTATGAGATAGCATGTCAAAATGAGAAACAATCTAAATTCCAAACTTATAATGAAAAAAATAGCATTCAGTAATAATTCACCTGAGCTTTGAGCTTCGACTTCCATGTAACTTCAACAAGGTTGATACTAATGCCATATGCTACAACCAATGTGGCAAGATCCCTGATATATTTTGAAGAGACCAAGAACTTCAAGCTCTCCATTGTGGTCATGTTAGGTTTTACCTGACAAAAGACATCAGTCAGATAATGCAGATATGTAAACATGATTCTTTAATTTAAAACTCTAGGTATAAAATCTGAAGAGCACAATTGATAAATAATTTGAAAAGATTTAACCAGAAACAAATCTTCATTTTAGTAAAAGTGATAGACGAGGGACAAAGAGGTGTGCATCTGCTTCTCAGAAACAAATTAATGTCAGACAGAGCTTTATAAGAAAAACTAAAGGATAAGTAGTTTATTCTACCATCAACTAGTTGATTTGGAAGTAACTGCTGCCTATTGCAAAGCAATGACCTATGGTTTAGCGAATTTACCTTCTTCTTCTTGCTACGAGTTGGGAGAGCAACATTTCTATTCACCCACCAGTAAAAAAAACAGATTGCCCCACCCATCATCACAACAATGCTCATCATTCCTTTCAGGGAGATAGCCCAACCATCAACTCCAGGACCTAAAGAGCTTCTCAAGCTAGAAAAGTACTTCACTGTGCGACCAGAGAAAATAAGAGCAACATTCGCTCCAAGTCCAAACAAAGGATAGAATCTCTTAGCCTCATCGACAGTCGTAATCTGCAAAAAATCATCCAAAACAATCACTGGAACGTTCCATAACAGTTTCCCCCCGGCAAAAGCTCAAGGGTAGTGACTATAGACATGTAGCTATGTTGATGATCATAATATAAGTAGCCAGAACAATTGTTAGAATGGTAATAACAGCATGGGAACAGAATGAAAGGTTTACAAATTTGTATGACCAACTGCAACTAATGAAAACAGCAGACCAAGACATAAATGAATGATAAAATGATGCTGCCAATATTTTAAGACTCAGTGAGCACAAGTACACCACAAACAGAACTCTTAGCTAGGCCATCCACAATTAGAGCTATATTAGACAGAGCTGGTTAAACCATCCCGAATTTTACCCTTATGCTATACCGCCTTGCCTCCTCTCCCTACAAAAGAACACCAAGAAGGAAGAGTCTGGTAGCACATGTATATCAGACTGTTCCTGCTATAAAGAGATCACTTTTACCTCGCAAAATTGCAGCAGCAACCATCCAGAAACAAAGAGGTAATATGCAAATACTAGATAATATAAGATCTAACTAAACAGATTATCCACAGACTATACATCCTTAAAATAGTAACTAACACATAAATATATTCATGACACAAATTTACCTGATTAGCAAATCCCCAAAAGAGTACTGAAACCACCACACTTCCCCAAAGCTCAGCCATGACATAGAACAAGCAGAAACTCCAGATCCTCAGAATAGCAATTGGTCCAAGAAATCTTGGACCAAGGGTATTGAGAAGCTTATCAGCAAAAGCTGTAGGGTGAAAGTAATTGCTAAGAGGATACAAAACAAACCCAAACGCCCCAAAGAATGCAATAAAGGGAAGTATAACAGTATAAAAAAGAGCCTCTTTTGACAACACATTAGCCAACTTTGTGTACAAAAGCATGAATCCTATAGCCATAGGCAAATTCACCCAAGTTTTCAAGAAAGGGATAATCTCAGCACTGGACCCTTTAGCTGTTACAACCAATACATCCTTAGTATCCCTAAGGATTGTATAATTAAACAGAATACAAAAGAACATTGCCCCAAGTGGTATAATTTTCTTAAGGGTCACAAGTTCAATCCCCATGAACTTAGGTTGCCCCTTTTCAACAAAAAGTGGCTGTCCATCAGCAGCAGCAGCAGCAGCCTCAGCTTTGCATATTGGAAAACACCTCTTCTTTTGACCAAACAACTGAGGCTTTGTGTCAAAGCCTTGAACTTTTTGAAATCCATTTGAAGATAAAGAAACCCCATTAAAAGGATTAGGCTTTAAACTACTTAAAGAATTGAATCTGTTCCTTAAACCCCCTTGAGGCAATGGGTAAAAAGCCTTGATTTTTGGTTTAGAAGGCAAAGAAAGAAGCCCTCTTGTTTGTAAAACACCTTCCATTTAGACCTCTCTCTGTATCTCTCTCTCCCTCTTTCTCTGTAAAGTCCAAGAAAACTCAAAAGATTGGAACTTTAACAGATGAACATAAGAGAAAGAGATTAGAGGGATAAGGTATGGGGAAGAAGAATGATTTTTGTGAGAGAGGTAACCCAAAAAATCTCTTCTTTTCTATATATATGAATCAAGAACCAAAAACCCTGAAAAGGGTCAGAAAAGGACAACAAGAAATTAATATAGAATTTATTAAGCTTAATCTGTTTATCTAATCACTTAAGCCATTGTTTAAGAAAACTAATCTGAAAAATCAAGAAAAGTGAAAATCTTTGTGTCAGATTTGCAGTAAGAAGGATGATAAATACCCTAATTTAACACAAGAAAATAGTGTTAAATTATAATAATATAATACTAAGCCGCCCTAAAAGGAACGGATTAGGAGTAAACAAAGAAGGATCGTAGAAGTATACTAGTACTATATTTACGAGAGATCTCATCATATGAATAAATCTTCAAGGTTTTTTTCTTAAAAGAAATTAATTTCACATAACATTCAAAAGAGAAAAATATATGATTTTAAGTGTGTAATAAGTTTTGTGTTTAGATATTATATGATAGATAAAAAAAATTATTTATTGTATTGTTAAAATTTAAGAATAATAATTTATGTTTTCTCTAAAATTAACATGTGATATTTTTCTTAATATTTAGAAATTAGAACCTAGAATATTCTTGCCCGTGATCTACCCACAAAGTAATTTTTTCAGTATTTAAGATTGCTATTAGTTAGTACTAGTATATAATGGAAAACCTTATTTGATATTAAAATCATGCGAATCGGAAAAAATAATTAATTTAATTTGATCTTAAAAAAAGCAAATATTATAGCTAATTTCTCTTTTAATTAATTAAAATATTTAATCGAGATATAGTCGGAATAAACATTGACTCTGTAATATCAATTTAGATGCAAACATAATTAGACATTATGAAAACTATGAAAAAATAGATGCTAATAAGTAATATCAATTTAGATACAAACTCTATAGACATATTATGAAAACTTCTTCTATGAAAAAATAGATGCTAATATTTGTTCTAATTAATTGAAATATTTTTAAATCTTTACATATAAACACTAATTCCGCGAGATTATTTTAGGTGCACATATATTAGACATAATTAGATAGTATAATCAATTCTTGTACGATACTTTTTCTCCTTACTTTTAATTGTCATGATTTCCTTTGTTAGAGCCAAATAATAAACACGTTGACTAACATTTTATGATATATTTTTTTATCATATTGATATACAAAAAATTGCAGTCATAGTACTTTTCGTATAGTTTTTGAATATCTAAATTTTTTGTTTAAAATATCGAATTAGTGTAATCTAATTTAACTTTAAAAATTAAATTAATTAATTTTCGGAAACGCAACATCATAATTAAAATGGACGGATAGAGTAATAAATTTTGATATAAATATTGACATTATGATACTGATTAGATGCAAAAGTGTCATATTGCAACTTTCAGGTTGTGCTTTTCCATAACGTGGTAAATAAAATAAATAAATAAATAAAAGAACTAAAAATATTAAAGAAAAAGATTCACATTTCTTACATAATTTTTTAACCTTCATATGAAATTCTTTTCTTATCATTTAAATAGATGGCATTTATTTTAAACCAATTGCTATTTTAATTATTTTGTTCTTTGTATACTTCCTCCGTCCAATATTAGATGAGTATCAACTTGAATTTTTTTTTTTTATTAAAACCAAAAACAAACTAAATATGGTCTATTTTAAAATTTTAAACCAAATCCAAGAAAATAAAATTTTAATTTAATTTTTTATTTAAATTAATTTTTAATCAAATCATAATAGTGTCCACCTACCCCTACCCACTTCCGCTTTAAAACGAATATCTTGACCGAATAGTTAATAGTGGAAGAGCTCTAACAGTAGGCCACATTGGACTATAAGTATTAAGGAAAATGCTTCTCTTATAAGAAGTTTTATTATTTATACTTTTTTTATTATCACAGATATCAGCTGAACTCAAGTTAAAATATATATATATATTTATATATTATATCTTTTTAATATTATAAATTAAACATCTATTAAGAAATAAGTATACATTAAATAACATACAAGATTTATTAGTTTTTATATCAAAAAATAGTGTAAATAATCTCTGAATTAACTTATCTTCCACCCAAACCACCCCAAAATAAAATCATTTTTCGTCCAAATAAACTAATTTAAGTTAGTGAGACACATCACTTTAGACCACTGTAGATTCTTATGAAGTGAAGGAAAAGAAAAAGAGAAAAGGTCATGTGAACAAACAATATATATATATACACAATTTAAAATATCATAATCTCTAGAATTCTCTGCCATTTAAAAAAGTTACAAGAATTTCCTCTTAAATGCATCTCTATTTCCTCTAGGATACATCATTATCCCTTCGGATACATCCTATCTCATATAGGATACATCTCTATCTCATCTCGGATACATCCTCTCATTAAATAATGTATCATTTGCAATTTATGGGACAACCAAAAAATGTATCCAAAAGCAATGAAAAATTTGAAATTTTTATAATCACAGAAACTTCTGGGATAAAATGTAATTAGCCTTTAAATATATGGAATTTCTATACTTTATGTCAAAAAATTAAATTCTAAAGTCATAGTTAATTATCAAAATGCCCCTCCCAGTAGATATTTAATTAATTATCAAAGTGCCCTTCTTGAGTAGATATTTTTTCTATAGTGACTTGTTCATTTGGACACTAGTTTTGGCATATGAATAGGCGGCATACTATAGGGTAAACATGGAACACGAAGCAACACTTTCCGCCTTTAAATGAAGATAAAATTATTTTGTTTTTTAAAACTTGTGTGAACCTTTTCTATTCATTTTTAAAAAAAAAAACAATTTTTCTTTAATATCATGAGATATTTTATGAATCTAGTAGATCATGATATTTTTGTGGATAACATGTGGAAAGCTAATAAGTTTTGTTGGATTATTCATCTTGAATATAAATGGGTTAAAATTTTAGACAATGTGAGGTTTGAGACAAAAAAAAAAAAAGAAGTAAATTTTATATATATATATATATATTTTTCTCACATTCATACATATGGGATTTGATCCAAAAGGTTGAGTTACCATTAATGATTAATTGGCAGTAATTGTTGTAAAACAAGAATTGAAGAAGTTGAATACGAGAAAGAAGGAAGAATCAGAGATCGAGTATGAGAGAGTAGAATCTCAGAAAATCATACTCCTCAGTTTCACAAGGTCTAGTTTGTCTTGACACGGAGTTTAAGAAAATAAAAAAGACTTTTGAATTTTGTGATTCTAAATTAAAGTTATGTCAAATATATAAAATTGTCCTTTAATCTTGTGGCCTTAAACATGTCACGTGGAAAGTTGAAATTAAAATGTTACTAAAAAAAAAAAAGAGGTCATTCTTTTTGAAACAGACTAAAAAAAAAAAGGAGATCATTCTTTTTTAAACGAAGGGAGTATATTTATATAAAAGGAACCCTAGGCCCGCCTACGTGGTGCCACCACAAACCAGGATTCCCTTTTAATTTATTTTATTTCCAAAACTAGCCTTTTTCTTTCATGAAAAATTGTGACTTTTATGAACAGTTGTGGCTTTTATGAAAAGTTGCGACTTTTATGAAAATTTGTGACTTTTATGAAAAGTTGTGACGTTTATGAAAAATTGTGACATTTCCAAAGGGTTGTAACTTTTTCAAAGAGTTGTCATGACATTTTCGATAAGGCACAATAAACATGTGTTCACACTACCCTTTATTTTCTATAAATAAAGAAATTTCCTCTCATTTTAAAACAACGAAAATTCTGAATATCTTCTTCTTCTGGACAACTAAATATTTGTTGTACTTTGCTCCTAAAATGAAAAGTTGTGACTCTTTTTATGAAAAGTTGTGACTTTTACGAAAAGTTGCGACTTTAATGAAGAGTTTCGACTTTTATGAAAGGTTGTGACATTTTCGAAGGGTTGCAACTTTTCCAAATAGTTGTAACCTTTCCGATAAAACACAATAAACATTTGTTCACACTACCCTTTGTTGTCTATAAATAGAGGGATTTCCTCTCTTTTTAAAACAACGAAAATTTTCAACTTCTTCTTCTTCTTCTTCTACACAATTAAATATTCATGTATTTTGCTCCTGTTGAGTGGCTCACTTACGCCATTGCTTACGTTACATATCCTGATATGTATTTTTACAGTAATTAATTTATGCTTATGTTATTAAGGATAAATGATAAGATGTTATCATTTTCATTTTTCGTTATATTATTAATATAATGTTCGTTACTACGTAATCTTATATGTAAGATAATATAGTGTTTTAGTTTTAATGACTGATAGATTTTAAGTATTATTTTATAAATTTCATGATATTAAATTCCCGCATGAGGTGCTAATAATTTTACTAGTTTTTTTATATTTTCTCTTGTGTCCTTAATGTGTACAATGCACTGTCATTTATATAGAAGATAATAAAATATAGTTACCAACTAATTAACTAACTTATTGAACATTAACAAGTTAATCATTGTTTTAACTAATCTAACAAAATAGAGTAAGTTCATTGATTTTTTATTTTATTTTTGTGATAGGGATGAACAAGCTAAGGAAGAACAACATTATTGAAATGAATGAATTTTTGACATGTTAGACTGCCTAGATGGATTGTCATGTGAGCTCCAATGGCAAAGATTAGGGATGTACAAGTCAAATCGTAAAGTCAAACCGAACCGACGAACCAAATCAAACCGAAAAAAAAAACGATTTGTGGTTTGGTTTGGCTGGTTTGACGGTTGAAGAAAAAACCCGACCACTCTTGGTTTGGTTTGGTTTGGTATTAAAAGTAAAAAAGTCAAACCGAACTCAAACCAAACCGACATAATATATATATATATATATATATAATTTTATTTTATTTATAGATAAAAAAATATTATTTATAATCTATTTTGTTGATATATTTTTAGTTAGTTTATAGTTTTCAATGTTTATATATTTTAAAATTTTGTAATATATATAATTTTATTTTATTTATAGATAAAAAATATTATTTATAATCTACTTTGTTAATATAGTTTTAATTAGTTTATAGTTTTCAATGTTTATATATTTTATTTCAAATTTGGTCTTGTAAAATTTGTAAATATTTTATTTTGTATTAAGATCCAAAGTTACAATTATATTGTTATAGTTTTTCAAATTCGCAGTTAACAATTTACTTTGTAAATATTTTGTTTTGTATTCAGTTTGCCTCTAGCCTTTAATCTTATTAATTTAACATAATAAACGTTGATATTTAAAAAAAAATATTTTGTACTCATGTGAATTTTACCGTCTTTTTGAAAATTTCTATTCATTTAACATTTTTTAAGTTTAGCTTATCACACAGGTAAGTGAAAATATATTTGATCTTTTTCAAATACCGTATAGTCGTAAAAATCCGAAAAAACCGAAAAAAAGACTAAAACCGAAACCGAAAAAACCGACTTTATGTGGTTTGATTTGATTTTTAGATTTAATAAACCGACATAATTGGTTTAGGTTTTTTTTAATGAAAAACCAAACCAAACCGACCTATGTACACCCCTAGCAAAGATAATGTTTCAAGGGCATTGGCGGTCCAAAACATAGATCTACGACAAGGGTAATTTTGATCCCAAAAATAAATAAAGGATATATATGAATTATTTCAAATAGTTCAAAGATAATTTTGACCCTTTTTTTAAAAAAAAATGCTCTAAACTTTCTAAGAGTCACTGCTTAATTGTAACTGGATATTATGATTCAAATTAATTAAGGTATCAACAAGGCACTTTATATCATATTGTTCCACTGGCTTTACAGAATAAGGCTGTTTTCTTTGTGTACAAAAATATAATCGCTTTTTTAATTCTTTTTCTAATTAAAATTATTTTATCTCTATAAATTAGCTCTGATCCTGAGCAAATGAATAATAATATTGACAAAAAATTTCCTTTTTAAGTGAAAATGATTCTATTCTTTGAAGAGTATTGATAATAAAGAACACTAGTCTATTATATTTCATTATTACCTATTGGGAAAATGCTTAAATATGTCATCAATTTTTGAGAAAAAGTCTCATCTATATCATTCGTTAAAAGTTTGACTCATTTATGTCATTCTTCTTTGAGAAAAAGCCTCATCTATGCCGTTATTTGTTAACTAAAATAACATAGATGAGCCAAACTTTTTACAGATAACATAGAAAAGCATTTTCTCAATGTTTGATGGAATATTTGAGTCTTTTCTCTTCAAAATGAATAATTTAATTTATAAGGTGGTTGAATCATAATTGACCATGTGTAAGAAATGATTTTGCACAATTGAAACTATTTTCAGTTAACAGATAATGACATGAATAAATATTTTCTCACACAAAAATAATATAAATGAGCCAAACATTTAACGAATAATATAATTTTTTTTTAAAATGTTATATACCAAAAAGAAGATTCCTCCAATGGTGAGAACCATTTGCATTTCCAATCCGTGTATCTTGCATGTTTCATGATTTGGTAAAATTGATTGGTGATTTGAAGTGGTGGGTCTTTTGTTTGGTTTTTTGTTTTTGGAAAGAGGTAGTGATAACTGGGGTGTTAAAATCACCTTATAAAATCGTCTAATTTGTGTAAGTTTGGATGAGTTAATAATTCATTTAATTTATTAGTTGGACTCATTTTGATCCGATTAGTTTATATCATTTTAAAATTGGATTGATAGACAGTCTAGATTGACCAATGAGAATTTCGTTTAAATATTTTTAAAAGACATTTTTTTATTTGATGCGTTTTTTTATAGTCGTATACAATAAAATCTCAATAAATTAATTTAGGTGGGACCATGAAATATTATTATTTTATAGATCTATTATTTAATTGATAAATTAATATTAATTAATTAAAAGAGTGTTTTGAGATTCATGTTCAAAGGTCCAGAGTTAAGAATAAATTATAGATATCATTTGAAAAAACAATGTTGATGATGAAGTTGAAGATAATATAATACCTTTGGAATCAGTTACACGTAAGGGAACAATTATCACATCTCGAACTCTGCAATTTTATGGTGCGTAGTTCGAAAAGAAAACACCAAAACTTTAGGATGCAATAAGAAAAGTTAGGGATAAACTTCACCTAGATTTAGATTTTAACAAAAAAAACAAAAACAATAGAATCATATTTCACTAAATTGTCTTAGATATATTTGTAATTTTAAAGAATTATTAATTTATGATATTAATGAGACCATATATTTATATAGGGGTTTTCTGAAAATATATTTTCTTATTATCTTATCGAAATGAGTAATTTTTTCCATTGACCCAAGTTCATACTGGAAGAAAATATTATCTTAGAGATTATTAATTTACTGAATATTAATTTAGTAAGTTTTACTATATAAGGGGGAAGTTTTATTAGGTATTCAAACAAATTGATAAAAGTTAAACTGATTGGATTATGATCCAACCTTTAGCTCATTTAGCTCAAATAACATTTAACCGAGACAATAATTTACCTATTTATTCGTTTAATCTATTTTCATATTCTCAAATTTAATTCAACCCACATATTTAAGTAATGACCAAACATGAATAAAAGAAATAGACATGCTTATTACTTATTCCATCCCAAATTCAGTAGGTTGAACTTATTTCAAAATATTTTATGTTTCAAATAAACAAAAAATATACTAATTTAGCGAAACGTTTAAGATAGATTAATATGATTAGAAGTATTGAATATCTTTCTTAAAAGGGTCCATATATGAACGGTATGTAATAAATTACTATGTTTTGAATAAGCAATTGATTTGTCTCAATTTTGTTTTATTACTAGCATAATTGTGTGTAAGAGGTCACATGCTTAGACTAGACACTACAATAATGCATATTATCAAGTTGACGGTCCTTATGGCTCAACATATTTCGAGGGTTCTACATATTTTTGTTAGTTTATGTATTATTATTTTTTTGGTTTTTTGTCGGTGTTTGATATTTATATTGAAATCTGATTAAAATTAAATTTGCACATAAAAGTTTCACGTTGGGAGTAAAGCGCTCTATAACAAAGGCGACTCTATACCAAGGGGATTCGAACCCAAAACCTTTGATTAATGATGGAGAAGTATTCACGACTCTACCACAACCCTTATGAGTGTTTTCACTTGATATTTGATACTCGTTTAAAGACGATTTCAGAATTTAATTGAACTCCCATACGAAAGATAAGCTAGCTAAAATTAACTGGATTTCTTCACTATAGTAGGATCAAGTAATTGCTTATTATTGATATCCTAATGTGAATCTAGAATGGATGCGCATTTTTCGAAATCTAATAACTTTTCCGCAAGTTTTGTATTAATATTTAAAATAAATAAAAAAAAAAAAAAAACTTATTATTATTTATTTATTTTTAAATATTTATACAAATTTTGTGAAAAAGTTGCTAATTAAATTTCTAAAAATCCGCATCTATTCTAGATCCGTTCTCTACTCACATTAGGATTTCAATTAATTAGTGCCACAGAAGATCATCTAAAGGAGAAGCACTCGCTTTGTAAAAGATTTGTTTTTATTTTTAGATTTTAAAATTGAGAGGTCTGAGTAAGAAAACTTTATACTAATTGTATCTATAAAATTTCTTAGTATACTTAAAATATTGTATTTAATTTACCGACAAATATTTGTCGCATCCATAAGTAATTT
This sequence comes from Solanum pinnatisectum, assembly GCA_035578085.1. NCBI lineage: Eukaryota > Viridiplantae > Streptophyta > Magnoliopsida > Solanales > Solanaceae > Solanum > Solanum pinnatisectum. Next base: position 9,624,365 of record CM069087.1, read on the forward strand.
TCAATTAAAATTATGTGGAAAAATATAAAAGATGAGGATATATTGAAAAAAATTCTTACTATATTTCATGTCTTAAATATGATATTACAACAACAATATTATGAAAAGAGATTTAGAATGTGTTATAATTTGATTTCGTACTTTTTTTTTAACTGAGCAACATCTACTAAAGAATTATGAAGATTGTCTAACTAGAACTGTTTCATTATCGAAATCAAATATTATAGAAGCACATAATCATTTGAAATAACAGAAAATGATAACTGAAGTCATAATAATATGCGTAAGCATGATAAAGAATAAGAGACAATATAATAATCCTCATGGTAATAATCATCACCATCAAAGGGAGAATGAGAAAAGTTCTCAAAATAATTGTCATTATTGTGGCATAAAAAAATTATTAAAAAATGGATACCAAACATCTAAGCATTTGTCAAGCTTTATTAGAATTAATTCAAAAAAATAAAAATAAAGGTGATTTCTCTTCTTCTAATACTCGGATGGTGTCATACTTGACTTTTTAAAATTAATGCTAAGACATGATGATAATATTCTAGTAAATTTGATTTTAGAAGATTATAATTTTGATGACGTCTATGATATTATTCATTTAAAGTTAAAAACTTTTAAATAATTTTCATTTTCGCATACTTTCTTAAAATTTTAGAGGTCATCATCTTTATAGATAACAGAATTATTAATTTATATTAATAAATATATACTTATTGTAATGTCATTTAATTATGATATATATGATTACAATTGAGCGGAGCAGGGTGGGTTGAGCTTAACCCATAAAATTTTTTAATCCACTCCATATAATATAATACATATATTTGTTTCATCGCATAGACCCCCCCCCACCCCACCCCCTCCGCATGAACCCGTCTTGCATAATTTTTTTATTATTTTCAGTTAAGTTTGATACTAAAAATAAAATTCATAAAAATAATTTCATTTTTTCATTAATTTAATGGATAATGACTTAAAGTTTTATTTTCTAGAGGTCAATTTGGAAGTAGGTAAGAAATTGTATTAGTTTTGATTGAACCATTTTCATTTGTAATTTTTACACAAATCTCACAGTGTTAAGAGCTAATCACATTAATTACATTATATCCCTTTTTTTTTCTTTCTAAATTACAAAAATCCCTTAAATTTAGTGAAATTCAGATACATCCCAAAACGCCCCGATACATCACGTTCTAGTTTCGAATATACCCTTCAACGTCCTGATACATCGCGTCTCAATTTTGGATACATCGCCCAACGTCTCGATACATCGCGTAAAGTGATGTATTTGACTGATACATCGTGTAAAGTAACGTCCTGATACATCACTTACGTCCCAATACATTGTAAAGTGATGTATCCGACCGATACATTACGTAAAGTGATGTATTTGACAGATATATCGCGTAAATTGATGTATCCCTGATACATCACATAAAGTAGATATTTTTGTAATTTTTTCAAATGATAGGAAATTTTAGAGAAAATAGTAAAATAAATTGTGTATTTAGGTAATTTTTCCTTTTCATTTCTATCTTGAATATTTTAGTAACTTTAAAGAAACTATTTTAATAAATAATGCTCTATCACTACTATAACATATAAAAAGTTAAAATTAGATTTGAACTTGCATAAGCCTACTATCCGTCCCGCCCCACCCCACATTAGTTTTTAAAATAACCTCTTCAATCCATTCCACATCCTTAGGGGCGGCTCAACATAATTCGAGGCCTAAAGCAAAATTTTAATTAAAGGCCTAAAATCTAAATAAACTTTCTTTGTATTTATTTATTTTTCTAAATTTTTAGATGTAAATTACTACTTAATATCTTTTATATAAATAATTTTTTCAATTATTATTTTTAGGTAAGATTTTATCAATTCAGCATTGAAAAACATCCTTTTATTGAGATAATTATTATATGAATTATGAACATAATTCTATAAGTAATAAGTTGATAAACTTTAAAGATAAGAGTTAGAATCATAGAATCTGATTAAAAAAGTTGATAACTTTGTATACCTACTTTAATATGAAAATTTACGAAGAAATAATTTTTTTTTTGTAATTTACTATATTCAACACTTTTCGACTAATGATTCATATTTTTGAGAGTGTATTACTCTAACTATTAAAGATTTTAAAAAATAAAGTGCAAAAAAGAGTTAAAAAGGATAAATAATGTGAGTGTTAGCGAAGAAAATGTAAGAATCCAAAATAATAATTTCTTCTATTTTAATGGAATTAAAATACATAATTTTTTATTTGTAGAAATTTGAGGCCCCCAAAAACGGGGGGCCTAAGGCCAATGCCTTAAATTTTATAAGCAATAGCCGCCCCTGCACATCCTTCTCCACCCTGCACCACCTTAAATCTGCCCACTTCAGTAGCTTCAAATTTGTCTCGCTTTGCATTTGCTCCGCTCCATTGTTATCCCTAATGATATTTAAAACGTTTGAGCCATTTGGTGGAAACTAGCCAATTGGATAGTGGTTTCCAAGAACCAAGGGGTGAAGTTTAACCACGTGGAAAGAAAAAGGCATGGCCAACTTGCCTAAAATATCAAACAAAGGTATCAACTGGGGACTACACATTTTTACAACAAACGGCTCAAGATTATTGACGTGGATTGATTAAAAGTATGGGAATGCAAATAGGTCAAATATCAATCATGCTCCTTGAAACGTTCAAAAAGATATTATTAGTATACCAATAATAAATTTACTAGAAAATAATAATAATAAATTTACTAAATTTTATTTAAATAATATATTTGTGTTAATAAGATGAATTAATAAATAAATAGATTGATTATATAATATATCAAATAAAAAACAATGATAATTTCTTTGTAATATAAATTTATAATCATCTGATATTCATATTTTATTGAGTCAATTAATTTAAATTTCTGAAGGCCTTTCAACTAAAACTTCTTTCATTCAAAACGGTTGGACTTAAGACCTTTGGTAGAGTGATCATTCATCTTGCCATATGATAAAATAGTTGTTAGACTTCACATTACGATTGTAAAATGGGTATAACGTGTTTAAAATGCATAGAAACAAATTACAAAAATCTCAATATTTTATTCTCGTACTAATAGCAGGATTTGGGGTAAATTATTGATAAGTAAATGGATTATTTGTTGTTAAATTTCTACTTATATAAACTGCAATTCTTGCCAATTGAATCATTTTACAGTTTAGTTTACATTGAAAATACAAAATGTAAGTGTATTTAAATTGAAATTTATGACAAGATAAAAAGAAATGTGATTTTATAGACAAACAATTGTCCTGTTGAAACACTTTGAGGGTTTGTTTGGTAGACGGGATAAAGGATAATTAATTTGAGATTAATTTTAGAATGAATATTCTATATTTGGCTGAAATAAAATTATGGGATAATTTACCTCAAAATTAATTATCCTAAAACTGTAGTATTCTTCTTCTTTTTTTTTTTTAATCCCATATTAAAGTTTAGATAGCAATTCTAAAATAATTAATTTTTGAGATAATTAATTCAACAATAACTTATTCGACAAGCCTACTTCAGAATTTGCTTATCCAATTAATTGTGACCGTTCCTTCACCTCATATGCATTGTTATTGTCTGTAGTACTGACAGTTATATATTCCCTCATCTCCTTATTTTAAAAATAATTTAATCATTCAGTTTTATTTGTCTATTATTTTTAAAATAATTTTTATTTTTAATATATTAAAAAAATAATTTTTTAATTTTATTTTCAATATCAATTACTTATTTTCTAAATCATTTCAAAATCTAATCATTCAGTTTTATTTGTCTATTATTTTAAAAATATTTTTTATTTTTAACATATTAAAAAAAATTAAATACTTATTTTCTAAATCATTTCAAAATTTAAGACTATATATCAATTAATATGACATTATGATATAGTACTCAGGGGCGTAGCTACATTTTCTATTAAAATAATCTTAAATTAGAGACCTACCACTTAAAATTTTAAGGAAAAAAAAGTTTAGTAGCCACTTAAATTTGATTCTTTTTCTTTTCATTAAATTTTTAAATAAAATTTAAATGAATTATTTAGTTTAAAGTTGATTAGAAAATCCTTTTTTTTTTTTCTATAAAACTATTAAAAGGGAAAAAATGCTTCATATAAAATTTCTTAAAATATCTCGTTTGATTGTACTCTTTATTTTTGATTTTTCAGTGAAATCTTAAAGTATAAATGTGATTTCATTCTAAATTGATTTTTTTTTATCCGTTCACTTCCTATTAAATAAACATGAACATTCAAGCTAAACATTATGTAGTTTGATTTTAAAAAATTTGGTATATTTTTTAATTAAAATTAATAATTATTTATGTTACATAGCTTCATGATTTACAAAATTTTATAGAACCCATTCTTTAATTTTCTTTTTTTACCTATACAATTCTTGGATACCCTTGAAATTGCTGGATCTGCATAGTACTCATATTAATATTTGATTCTTAAGAATATTGACGGATCGAAAATTGTCAATTTGTGGGTGCTCACATCTTTTAATATAAAATTGCTACAGATTCCATAATATAAGTGTGCATTTATTTAGACGCGATAATTCAAAATATTGACGAAAAAATAAGATTAATACTATCATTACAAAAAGAAAAAAAAACTTTTTGGGAATTTTTTTAGCTTAAAGGATTTCTTAAACAAATAGCCAAAAAAAAAAGAAAAAAGCCAAAATTTCTCAAGAAAAATAAAAAAAAAGTGATTGGGACATGCTTTTTAAAATTCAATATGTCACAAGAAATTCATAAAACGTAAAAGAAATTTTGACTAAAACTTAGGTATAGTAAAAGAACATATAAGTTTATATTGAAAAAGAAGAGAAGAAAATTGAAAATTTATGAACAATTGTTAGTAAGGATCAAATCCTTGATATCTTCCAACAAACACACGGCCTTCAAACTAGCTTCTCCACCAAAGCACCCATTGAACTTTTTATTTATCGGGTGCTGAACGCTTAATATAGTCATGTTTTAAAGAAATTACTTTATATATAAATAATTTTTACATTAGAATTAATGAGTGTTTGAGCATCCGATATAAGGTAAGTATTAATTAGGATTATGTTATCAATGATAATAAAAACTATACCTCAATTTCAAATCCAAGTTATAGGAAACTAATATATTTGAGTTTAATTTTAGTTTGGACCTGCTAGGTAGGAAAAGCAACAAAGAGGTAAGCAGTGATGAATCTAACTAGTTAAATACAAATTCATGAGAATCTAGTAATCTTTGTTCATATCTTGTAAATATATACTAAAATATTTAGAAGTATTTAATTATTAATCCTGTTATTATTATATATTAATTTTATATTATTTTAAAAATTCATAAACTTTAAATTTTAGAATGAGAAAAATTAACATATACGTACAACTCCTACGTATATAGGATTGACATTCTATAATCCAAAAAGTGTGGCAAATTTTAAGCCTAAGATTTGGCACTACATAGGAATTAAATTCTTCTTTTTCCTTATTTCATGTTATTATATCCTTAAAATTAGGGATTAAATTATTTATATTATTACTTTTTATTATTTGGAATAAGTATTAGTTAAAAAAACTTTAATTTATTTTCCTTATTTTCACATAGATATTCCTAAAACCAGGGGTTCAACGGTTCAACTATCTGATTTCCTTGTTTCGAGTTGAATATCCCTAAAACTAGAGATCCAATTATTTTGTTTCCCTGAATTCATTTACTGAAAATTTTAAAAATGATTTAATTTATTTCATTTTGTCCCTTTTTATTTGGAGTAAGTATTAGTTAGATACTTTGTTTTTGCACTAACATTGATTTTGTTTTCATATATATACAATTTGTTAGGTGAATATCGATTAATGTATATCAATACAAATAAATATATACAAATTTGTTAGGTAGTTACATACTAATGTATATCAGTACAAAATTATAAAAATACAATGTGTGTGTGTATATATATATATATTCATTTATTAGGTGAATACGAGTTATTGTATATCAATACAATTATGTACCAATTTTTTAGGTAAATATAAATGAATATATTTGATCAAGTCAATCCAGTTATTCTTTAAAACCTTACGTCTAAATTTATTTATACTTTTTTTGAAGGTAAACAATTTAATGTCCACTGTATATGGTTAAATATATAATTGTGGTATTGTTTTAATTTCTCTAATTTTTTACTGACGAAGTCTTAGTGAAGCAAAATAATCGATTAACTCACTGACTAACAATAAAAATTCTGATTAAACCAATGACAAGGCCAACCCTATCTTGAAAAATTCCACAAGTAAATGAAGTTGATGAAAGCAACATTAATTAAGATACAAGTAAAATCACTAGATTTAACTCAACAAAAATCTTTACTATACTAAAAATCAACAAAATGCAACTTTAGACTTGCAAGAAAAGAAAAAAGATTATATTTGACCTTAAAGTACCACGAGAGGGAGTGTCATCACAGTATCAAGGCAGGGGACGACACAGAAAAGACTATCGTTGGCTATGATAATAGAGATTCAATCAAAAAAATGAAACGTCTATCGACTTTAACTAGATAGATGGATCAAAACAAAAAAGAGTTTCACATCCGAATGAATCAAATTCCATCGATCTTAAAACGAACTATTCAATTTCTTGAACACTTTGTTCAAGGAGATACGAAGATACAAACAACAAAAAATATAAATGAATGTATTCATTTGCTCTTTATCACTTGTACTCACACACACATTTAGGTTGTATCAACAAATAGAGTTTGAGTGTATACAAAGATACAAACAACATAAATGTATATGAGACAATATTCATTCGCTCTTGTATCACTAATATTTATTCGCTCTAATTACATCTATATCATTATCAATTTGTATCACTTAGCTTGTATTCATTTGCTTTAATTATTGTATCAACATATATTTGTTATCAGTGGCGAACTCAGGATTTTTGTTCAGGGGGTTCGAAAAATAAAAGTATAAATGTGTAAATAAGCCTTTAGAAATGGGACCCTTGATTTTTTTTGGGTTTAAAACCACACTTCTAGCACGTTTTTTAAAATTTTAAAAAACTAAAAAAACAAAATAAAACGTGAAAAACAGAATTGAAACTAAAAAAAAAATTGAAACTAAAAATTAAAAAAATAAAACGCTATCAAAGGGATTTGAACTGGTGACGTGAAACTAAATTTCAATGGAACTTGCCACTGTGCTATCAGTTTTTCCTTGTAATTGAAGGGGTTCAAACAATATATATATATATATATATATATATAGAAATATAGAAAAGTTACCTTATATATACAGTGTAATTTTTGACCGAGGGGGTGTGAACCCCTGGATCCCATGTGGGTCCACCCCTATTTGTTATGAATAGTTAATAATAACACAAGTTTACTATACCATGTTAATAATTGTGAAAATTTCGTAAAGAGAAAATAGATTAAACCGAATAAGCCTCTATAACTATAGTTTTCCTAATTACGCTCCATAGTTATAGTTCCATCTGCTATGATCACTTATGTTTGTATATATCACTTTAATTTTTACAAATTATATAAATTTGGTTTTTAAAATAAATGACTAAATGGGCGATAATTTCGACTACAAAAATGAAAAATAATCCCATAAATAACAATAATTGTATTTGAATAGAATTTGTTGCCTAGAATGATTTCTTCAGCAAGAAGAACACCATAATGTGCAAACGAAAAATAGATACAAATCTTATGTATATGTATGTATGTTCATTTGTATATATGTATAATAGAAAGACTTACATATGTATTATTGAAATAATGAAGTTCAAATAAATGTATATGTTCAGTAAATATATATATATATATATAACACAAATTTCAAATACCTTGAACTCTTCAATAAATCAAATTTTTATTTTTTTCGCTGACTCGCTTACCAATCTTATCCATTGACAAACAATCTATGATATTTTACTTTATACTCTAAACCAACATTTTTAGTGAAACCATTCCTTATGTCCTTTAACAATCAAATGTAACAAACTTTACGATCCAAACCATGCATAAGTCCTTCCAAATGCTCAATATTCGATGCAATCGATCATTTCTTACCTTATCAATTCATACCTTGACAAAACATACCACCATTAATGTAGAATTACGATGAAAAGAACTTGAATTCTGAATCCAACTATATAACCCAATCCCCTTATCTATCAACATTAGCTCATATCTTGAAGATTTTTATGAATTCACGTATCTTAGCCTATCATTGATTGCCTCTCCACCTACCTAACCGTATCCTTCGCTAAAAATACAACTGTACACGTTACCAAACTCGAGACCACCAAAGAACTTATGATCACACTCGAATCAAACATATGTAAACTCCTTTATCAAATCTTATACAACGATTTTGTAACACCCCGTAGCTTAGTAGGTTAATTACGGCTAAGTGAGAAGGCAACAAGTAAAGGGCAAGGGGCAAAAGCCAAGGGAAAGAGGCTAAGGGTGCCCCATCTTCCCAAGGCACTACCCATGACCATGTGAGCCTTCACGGCTCGTGGTGGTGAGGTAGTAGCCTCCTCGAGACTTCCCAACTTGACCTCCTTCATACGAGCCATTTCACGGCTTGTGAAGGCCTTGATGGGTCGTGGGAGGGGTCGTGAGGTTGGCTTAGTTTTTAGGGGTTAAGGGGAAGGTTTCCTAACTACTGGATCATGACCACGACAGACCACGACTTGTGGAGCCTCACGTGAAGGGCTTTTTAATAGACCTAGATTTTAGGGTCAACTTCAAATGATCATATATCTTTGCTCAAAATGAATTAGTTGGGCCATGAGCTATAAAATTAAAGGTCTACGAATCCTCTTTCCAACTCCACCGAGATTGCCCAATTCCCATCTCGGAGTAAAAAGTTATGCCTGAAATAGTGAAGCATTGTCAAGATAAAATTTTTCACGACCCGCTTGACGGGCCGTGGTGATGATGATCCATGAAGGCCTCCTTCATGCCATTTCAGCAGTTTCCAGTAAGGGGAGTTCTTGGGTCTTTTTCCAATTGTTTTAACTCAAAGCTATGTCATTTTGTCCAAGCCTAGGACCCTTATATAAGTCATTTTAATCCCAAAACTCACCCAATTAAGTCATTTATTCCAAAACCCAAATAATTCCCAAAGTTCATCCTCTCCAAAAATTCTCTCTCTATAAAACTCAAAGAAGAAGAAGAAGAAGGTCAAGTCAAGGCTCCATTGTTTCAATCTTGATAGGCTTTATAATCAAGGTATGATGTCTTATTCATTCATGGATTCCTTTCATCCATGAAGTCCCCGTGTTTCCCCAAATTGTGAAGATGAACCCCGAATTCTAGTTAGGGTTTCTTCCTATATTGGGGGTATTGTTGTATGTTGATCCAATTGAGTGGATAATCATTGTTTATGATTGAATTAGTAGTATATAATTTTTTAAAGATGAAATTACATGTTTGCATGCCTAACCCATGTCTAGAGAGATGAAATTGAAGTAAGTGGGTTTTATGCCATGAAAGGGAAAATTAAGTATTTAGATGTAATATTCTAGAATTGATGAAATATATTGTAGACTTTTTATAGTTAAGCATATATACATGAATTGATTGTGATTAATGTATGTATGATGAATCATGATTAGTAGTGCTTGAGATTGGGGGTAATATGATGAAGTATGAATAGATTTCTTAAGAGGAAAGCTTATAGACATGAATTGGCTAAGGTCAAGTATGTATGATGAATTATGACTAGTACGGCTTTGAGAGTAAGGCTAATATGAATGAACTAGGAATGTTAAGGCTTTGAGAGTGAAGCTATTATGTATATTGGTTTGTATATGGTATTATTATGGAAGAACTTTACCCACATGACCTATATTAAGAGTATATGAGATTATGCATATAGTGATTTGATTACTTGAATTGTGATTATATCCATGTCTAATGTAGTCATTTTATATGTGTTGATTTGATATGAGCTTTGACCCTTGAAAGGGCAAGATATGATATTAAGCATGTTTTATGAAGGTTATGTACATGCTTTAAGAACACTTGAGAGTAAAGTGATTATGATTATGATCTTGTTGTGTGTTGTTGAAATGATATTCTCATTTACACACCTATGTATGATTATGATATGATGTGAAAGGTTTTCTCACAATATGATGATTCTAAGGTCGAAAGACTTTCTCACTTATTGAATCTATTTGTAGACATGGACGGTGAAAGGTTATTCTCATGCATGATCTTGTGAGCTATCTTATGAATTATGTTGGACTGAGTGTCAAGAAATTCTTCCATAAATATGAACTTAGGCCAAGACTTAATATGAACTCCTTGAGAATTAATACTTAGCACTGAGTAGATATTGAATATGAAATGAAAGCTTTTACGCTAGTTGAGTCCGGCTTCCCAATGAAAGCTTCTACACTAGTTGAGTTCAGCTTTCCAAATGGGTTCCTTCTACGCTAGTTGAGTCCAGGTTCCCAAAGTATGTCTCATGAGATGGAAACCTTCTACCTTAGTTGAGTCAGGGTTTCTAGTAACAATCTCCTTATCCCATAAACTACTTGCCCCCATAGGTTACTTAGCTAATGGATTCACCTAAGCTAAGAATACGGTTCTACCTCAGGTAAGTAGGAAAACCCCTTTTCGGTGTGGGTTAGACACCGAATTCCATGTTAAGCTCACATGGTCTATGCCGGTTAAGGCTAATTCCCACAACAAGAACATTAATTATGAATTATGGTTACTCAAGAAGCTTTACTTAGCATGGGTGAGATTTATGGGGTCTTACTCATGCATTGCACAAGTATGCTTTGAGGGTAGTTATGATATGTTACTCTTATGTTATGATGACCTATGTAATGAATATGCTTATGACTTATGCTTTTCCACTATCACAATAAGTATATGAACATGAATAATGAACTAAGGATACTTCAAGGAAGTATTGTAAGTACGTTTTGATATGAGAACTACTTGGATGATGTATGCCTAGTTTGGTTGTTGCTATAGTTGCTTTCCTTGATTTGTGTGACTAAAGGTGAATGTTCCCTTGTCTACGAGAAATAAGCGTAGGATGAGATCAAAAGATGATAAATATGAATGAGGGCCTAAAGTGACTTGCTTAGCATGGGTGGGATTATGGAATCTTATCCATGCATTGCACAAGCTTGCCTTGAGGTGACTTATGAAGTGTTTCTCATATGTTATGTTAAACTAGATGCATTGATTATGCCTATGACTATGTTGTTATTTCTTATGCGTATAACCTATGTCTTATGATGATGTCTCTTATGCTTATGCCTTATGTTATTGTCTCTTATGATTTTGGTATATGTCTTATGTTGACTAATGCCTCTATTATGCTTATGCTGATGATTTATCCTAGCCATCATATTTAATACATTATTGTACTAACACATACTTTTGCCTACATTCTTATCAAATGTAGGGTTCATCGATATTGACTTTCATCCTCGTGGCTAGGTTCATAGTAGATCAAGAAAATAAGTTTTGGTGAGTCCTCATAGCATCGAGGACTTGATCACCCTTTCTTTTTATGTCTTTCTTTTATGTTTAGACTTTTGTATGGGATGTGTCCATAACTCTTTTCAAGTATAAGATGGTTTGAGACAAGTGTAGTTGTCACGACCCAAGAGTACCCCCTAGACGTGACACGGTGTATTTGACCCTGAAGGGGTCTCATACAAGCCCTTAGCATCATCATAACATAAAGACGTAGAATAATTGCAAAAAATTTAAAACTTTTACAATCAAAGTCAAACTCTTTTGCATATATGAAAATAGTGTCTAGACTTGTCTCAATCCTTATCTAGAAAATAAGAGTACAAATAGGGACAAAGCCCTTTACATCAACATAGTCTCAAAAGTAGACAAAACAATAAAAGCTAAGAAATGACATCATCTTGTCCTCAAACTTGAGGACTCACCAAGCTTAGGGAATAGTCGACCCAAGCTTCACTTGAAGAAATAATAGTAGTCTCAACGACCAGAACCTACACTCATAGTAAAGTATAAAATATGGGTTAGCACAATTAATTGTACTAAGTATGGAAGCCATGCACAAAAATCCTTAAAACATGCTCAAAAGGGACATTTAGTTGAAATCATGCCTTTTTATGTTTAAAAGCCATTATGCACATTTATGAAGAAACATAAGTCAAACCCACATATAAGCAACCCAAAGCCACACTAGTGCAATGCAAAGGTAAGATCCCATAAACCTACCAAATGCTAAGTACCACATTAGGTCACCAATAACATACATATCATACTTTATCATAGTCATAATCAACATACATAATAAAGGAGATGTTCATGTTCATAACTTATACAAATGAAGTCAACATTAACATTCATACATAATTCATAAGTCATCAAAACCATAAGAGAACCTTACCATAACCCCTCTTAAAGTCCACTTGTGCAATGCATGAGTGAAGTCCCATACCCCCACTCATGCTAAGCAGTACCCCTCAAGAAGTCACAATTAAAGTCCATTTTCTCACCATAGTTCATATTCATGTCATATAGGGAAGAATAACATTAACCGACATAGACCATGTGAGCTACATGGAATCCGGTGTCTTACCCCATACTGAAAGAGGTGTCCTACTTGCCTAAGGTAGAACTAACATATTTAGCTTTATAGGTGGATTAACTAGCTAAAGACCTATGTGGGCACATAGTTATAGGATAAGGAGATTGCTACTAGAAATCCAGACTTTCTAACGTAGAAGGTTTCCATCTCATGAGATCACTTACATTGGGAAGCCGGACTTTCTAACATAAAAGTTTCCATCTCATTGTTCATACCCGCTCGGTGCTAAGCATAATTCTCTTTAAGAGTTATGTTAAGTATTTATTTATATTCATATTCATAAGAGAATGTACTAGGCATTCAAGACAACATAATATCATACGAGCTCAAAGATTCTTTGGGTGAGAATGCCCTTTCACCCTTTGATCCATCACGTGTAAGTAAACCTTTCACACCTTACCAATAGTGTATTCATGAGCATGACCTTTCAATCAGCACCACAAGCTTACCATAAACATACATACATACTTCATGCATAATTCAAGTGTAAGAGTGTAGGGAAGAGGGATCTTGCATCAATACCACAAGTACATATTAGATATAGGATCATTACTATCTAGGTAAATCATACATTCATATCCAATCAATATCAACATATACCAACCCTAGCCAATTGCCCTTCAAGGCCAACATCAACCCTAACTTCTAGAATTATATCATTAGATAGTGAGATTTCATGATTCAACAACTTAATAACATAAACATAATCAATTATCAACTTCCATGACCAATCAAATCACACCTTAGTTCAGAATTTAGGAAGAAAGGGAAATCATGGGTCCAAGAGATATTTTCATCAAAATCCATCAATACTACAATAATCTAACCATAAATCATCATAATTAATCATATTAGATCATAATCAAACAATAGAAATCGTTTTGGAAGAAGACCCATGACTAGATTAAAACCATAGGTTTTAGAAGTCTTAAAAATACACTTTGAAGGGGCTCCTTGGGTGATAGCTTCCCAAGGATGAAAAGCATCCATACCTTGTCTAAGAATCTCCAAGATCTTTAGGGAAGAACCTTGAAAATCTAGCAACCCTAGCTCCAATGACTTCTTCTTTTTCTTGAGTCTAGAGAGAGAATTTTTGAGAGAGGAGAGAGGTTTTTGATTTCAATTGGGTGTTTGTGAATAATGGCGAAGTTTTATGAAATTTGACTTAAAAAACAATATATAAACTACCCCTAAAAATACCCAAAACACCCCAACTTAAATTGGACTAAAAAAGAAATGACCCTAGGGACCTTATTAATTGACCCCCGTCTAGGTCTCACGGCTCACTCCACGAGCTGTGGTGAGGACCACGACCCGTGGAGTTAAGGTAGTAGCTCCCATTTTGGAGCTTAAGGCTCCATCGCCTAAGGCACCCTCACGAGCACCTTCACGGTCCGTGGAGTAGACCACGCCCCGTGGTCATGCTCGTGGAGGGTGAGGCAGTAGCTAGGCTACTCCATGCCCTCATTCCCAAGTCTCCTTCACGAAGGGCTCTATGAGCCATGGTCCCTTCCGTGAAGTTTGAGGCAGTGGCTAGCATTTTGGGTGGCCATCTTTCCATGGCCAAGTGACCCTCACACCCATTTTCATGAGCCGTGGAGTGGGCCACGACTTGTGGTACCCCTCGTGAAGGTTGGGGCAGTGTCGAAGACACTTGGAAGCTTCCCTCCTTTGGCCAAGGCAGCTCCACGAAGCCTCCCACTGGCCGTGGTGGTGGCCGTGGAGTTTGAGGCAGTGTCTTCAAATTTGGGGCTGCCTTAGCTTGCCCCTTTTGCTTGGCACTTCTCCCTTAGGCCTTGACTCCTAAATCCCCATATCATGTTTAAATGGTCTACTAATCTAGGGGAGGTCATTTTATAGACTTTCACCTTACGTTTAGGCTCTAGTTCAACCTACTAATTTTTTGGGTCGTTACAGTAGTATTCTGCTTCGCTTTATGAAACCCTGATTGTATTGAAAAATGTTTTAAATTTTCGTACTTTTCTATTATCTTATGTTGTGATATGCTAAGTGGCTTACATGGGGTCCTTCGGGGTTCTATGTGTCATGTCACATCTAGGGGGTACCCTTGGATCGTGACAGGTATTTTAACCAATATGATGAACCCGAGAAACTATTACCATATAAAGAGAAAAACAGAAGAAATTGTGCATCTCTGAATCCAATTCTTAATCCTACGTCTTTGGTCCTTACAATGAGAGTAAATTTCTTCGCTTTCACTTCCTTCCAAAGGCTACACTACATCCCACTAATATTTTTCATTTATAACTTTAACTAAGATTCGAACGGTGTCTCAACACATCCTATAACTTTTCATACGATCACACTACTCACCAAATAGTAGCAAACCACAACTTTAGATATCCGCAAGTCACTATTACCATACCGAATCCATTTAACCGAAAATCCTTCTCATATGGTTGCATCAGGGTCATAATAGTAGCCATTGCCATCATCTATAAGTCAACCCTATCATAAACATAACACCTTAAACCCAGTTATACCAACCAAATCCAAAGGACTAACCAATTATAAATGCACTTTCGTACTAAAATTCTCAATTACCTTCACACAAGTATACTTGTTGGGACTTTCTTTACCCATAAGCTTGTCATTTGTATATTGATCTTAGCTGGAGCTTATGAGGAAATACCACTCCTTATTTAGAATCCTCGAGATACACTTCACAACCTAAACATATTAATACCGCACTAAAGATCCACCACTAAAACATTCCTTATAATAATGCTTAACCCAAACATGCATAGTAACAAACTAGTTGGTTTCTCAAATGTGAATGTAACATCAACTAGTTGGTTTCTCAAATGTGAATGTAACATCTAATTTTATTATACGAGCATGTGTTAAGACTAATAACTCTTGAAGTAGTTAGTTTCACACTTGACAATCGACGTATACATTTCTATATACCACTAGTACCACACCATGAAAGTTCATTAGATCTACCACTACAACACATCATATCTATCGAGAAGATCATACCCAAACAGCTCACACATTTATACCCATTGAATAGCTACAAAACATTACCAAATTCTTTTTTGTCTCTAGCCCAAGCGATATGCATTCTTTCATGGATCAGGTTGATAGCAAAAGTAACCCACTCTCTAACTTTAACCAAGTAAGCATCGGTACCATTGTAGTAGTCGTATCATGACCCACTTTATATACATTCAATCTATGAAACCACAATCAAGATTTTGATCTTAGTTTGCCGAAGATCATTCTCATCATTCGCTAAGCAACCTATACATGTTATGACAACTTTACTAATTGTAGTTTCCAAAGTTACAGTATTCATTATCTAGCTGTCTCTCTAATATTTTCACTTCTAATTTGTCGAGCCACTACAGATATCGTCTATACCACATAGTACTATTTCCGATGCTGGGTAACTAACTTGAAAAAAATAACATGTTCATGATGTCCATCAAATTATTTTTCAACCTCATCATTCAAATATCCTTAAGATGCATCGCTGAGTCATCACCTTACTTAACCTTTTCGAATCGTTGAACATTCTAACTTTGACTATGCATCATTTTCATAAGTCTATCAATTCAACCTTAGTACCGTATATAATATCCAAGTTATACATGACACACCGACTGCTCACATGAAGAACCACCCACGAGTCATCACTATAAGTGAGAGAGAATGAAATGAAGCGATAAGAATCAGACTGGACAAAGGACGCACAATAAAGATTCAAGAAGTGAAGATTTTTTCTAAAGTCACCATAACCTCTCGAAGATAAGAAACAAATGTCTCCACACTGATCATTGAGACTCTACTAGACTTTACTTGCGAGACCTATACATCTAGGGCTCTAATATCATTTGTCACGATTCAAAAATGGATGTGATGACAGTTTTTTTATCCAGCAATACAAGTCAGTTGAAAACCCAATCATTATGATTAAATACAGAAATAAAATATAGGATTTTAATGCTCAATTATGAATGCGGATAATAAGTCAACTTAACTAAATCCCCAAAACCCAGTTGTCACGTGTACAAACCTCTAATGTATTATCATAGATATGAAAGAAAAATAAAAGTCTAAAATAATGTTGTCTCTAAAATAAAACAAAATCATAAATAGGAGTGAGAGGGTCCGCTGAGATAACAAACAACTATCTCACAAATCTCTATAAGAAGCCTTGAACAAGAAGAGAAGAGGGAGTATCATAAAGATTCAGCTCAAAGCCTACACAAATGTGGAAGGAAGGGGTGTGTACCAAACCACACGGTAATCAAAAGTGAAATCCTAAACACAAGTTAAGAATATAGAATACATGTACTCCTACCACTTGAACTAAATCTCCACAACTACAACCTGCATAAAACCAGCCCAACCTAACAGTTCACAATTTAAATAACACGTAGCTCAATAACAACACTATAACAATTATAGATCCTCAACAACAAGCACAATATTCATCAATCACAAGTTCCACAGAAAGGCACTCAAGTCCACAACGAAAAAGGTATGCACTATAATGAAATCTACTTCTAAGTATGATGATGTATGTTTGACCTAGTGATACACACATAGTGTCTCTAAGTCCGGGAGCCTTGAGAGACATATCTGTCCATCCATCCGTCGCAGTGTGAGACACAACCCTTGATAATGGAATCAGTTGTGGCATACGACACGTTCCTCGAATCATAATATATGTCGTGACATGTTACACGTCCCTCGAAATAGTACATTATCTTGAATTTCTTATCCTTCCTCAATTCATATAACACTTGTCACAACCATGTATCAGAATAAATGCAAATGACATGTTCACAAATAATATGGGGATGACCATTTCCATATTAATGCAGAATTCACAACACAATCGTGATATAACATCAACAATGAATAAATAAACTTTTCATAGCATTCCCAACACATTCTTCATCAATATACGATCAAGTTGTCTTTTTATACCCCTTTTTCCTCATAAGGATCATTTACTATGAACAAGTCAACCCATCACCAAGTCACATTACTCAACAACACATACCACAAATAAAATACACGATTCTATATACTTAACAAAGGTCAAAAAATCTATTTGCTTCAAATAATGGAACAATCACTCTGGTACTTGAGCCTTCCCCTTTCGTTGGACTTTCAAATCAATGCAATCTATTCAAATAAATAATCACAATAAGATTTTGAAACTTATCACACCCATATTACTATATGTTTAGCCTATACCCAAAAGGATCACCCAAATTTGTTATCAAGTTCCTAATCTTGATGCCAATTAACATGTCAAATCTTATATTTCTTAGCCTAGAGTTAAATCTCAATTTCTTCAAATATCATATATCTAATGGTATTCACATAGTACAATACTCCTAATATTTACTTACATATATCTATATATCAAAACTTGAACCATAATATAACTACTAAAATCAATATTCTAAAATCATTCAACTAAATCTGAACTAGTGACATAAATCACGAAATCACGACCCAGACCGTCGTAATTGACACCCACACTAACCCTCTAGTGGGAGAACCATTAATACTAATCAGCCAACCCAAGAACTAAACATTTAAAGATACGAAAGCAGGTTTAAATACATAAATGAAATAAGGAGTTCCATGAACTCCAGGAATTTAACGACACCTATCAAAATATTGAGAAAATGTTCCCTAGAAACTGAAAGTCAGTGTACCAAATCTCTAACGAAACATAAGTCTAAAGAAAAAAGGGTACAACCCCAAAAGCTAAAACACCTAAACATCTAAAGTACTAATCTAAGTCCGAATAAGATGGACTGAGCAAAAGGAGAACTCATGGCAGCCTGGAAGAACTTGCTCACCCTTGAATTCGATTTGATCACTGATCTCCTAGATGAGGTCTGTGAGTAGAAGATGCCCTGCACTCAACAAAGAAAGAGCAAGTGCAGTATCAATACACAACCACAGTGTACTGGTAGGATCACGCGTCTATTCCTGAAACATATCAAAGCAGTCACAACATAGTAAACACGCATATACCGAACATATACAATATCAATTATCATTTAAGGATCAATGTACCATTTCACAATTTCAATAATACACATCTATGACAAGTCAATGGTCCTCTCATGGAACCCATACCCAAACTGTTAGTGTGTCGGATCGTGACAGCTGATCCAAGTTAGTGTGTCGGAACGCGACACCCGTTCCAATATGTATGTCGGTACGTGACATCCGATCCCAGTTAGTGTGTCAGAACTTGACACCCGCTCCATTCAACATGCCACAATCACAATCACAATGTACATTCTCAAAATCATACAATCAAGTGTGGATTCATGGATTACAAACATTCATTCATACTCATTTGCATTAAGTGTGATCAATAGTGCAACATTCGCATACATACATGCATTACAATGAAGCAAATACTAACATATATCACACAAACATGGAATCAAACCATCACATACCGCAAAATGAAGCTTGAATCCTCCTAAGATACTTGATTCTTCCCTTTTTGGATTCTTTCCGCTTGTTCTAGGTCTACAAATAATCAATTCAATGCGATCAATAATTAAGGTCTAATTTACCCAAATTATAACAAATATTTCTTTGAACTCCCTTTCTATTATTTTTGTCAAAATTTCTGAATATTGAGGGTTTATTCAAGAAATAGAAAGTGAGGATATATTTAAACACGGCTACAATACAAATTTTGTTTCATGGCACTATTATTTATTTCTCGGGGTAGTGTACAAATATGCATATTGAATTTTTATATTTCTTTTAAATTCCTAATTTTAATGTCATTCATATGGAGTAGATGGTCGCGAGACCTTCGGCAAAAAAAAATGGTATACTCTAGACTCTTTAATTACAATGATTCAAGATTTTATGGCAATTTTATTCTCTGCTCTACTTAAGTTCTTCTAAAAAAAACATTAATTTGAACATGTGATTGCACATACTTTTCATCTTTTTATTACAATGATTCAAGATTTCATGACAATTTACTTTCTGTTTTTCTTAAATTCATCTAAAAAGTTTTAACTTGAGTGTGTGAATGCATATATTTTAACTTTTTGAAACCATCTAAATTTATGTTGGTCTCACATTTTCCTATATAATGCATATTATGGTAAATGTTATAATAAGAAGCTTAAGTTAATTTCTTTATATTTTGTAAGGAGTTTTGTAATGCCTTTTAATATTATTATGTCACGACCCAGACCGTCTGGATTAGCACCCACACTAATCCTCCGGTGGGAGAACCATTAATACTAATAAACTAAACCAAGAACTAAACATTTAAAGATATGAAAGTAGGTTTAAATGCAAAAATAAAGTGGAGTTACCATTTACTCCGAAAGTTTAACAAATCGTTACTAAAACAATGCGGAAAACACCTCTAGCATCTGAAAGTCAATGTACCAACACATCTAAAGTTCAAAAAGTCTAAGAAAAATGGGTATAACCCAACTAAACATACGTGTAAGTCTAACTAGAAAGTCTGAGTCTGAAAATAATGGACTAAAACATAGAGGACCCATGGCAGCCTGAGAGAACTGGCTCAACCTTGAATCCGATGTTGCTCACTGATCTCTTAAACAAGGTCGGTCAGTAGCCGCCTGAAGATGCTCGAAAGAGCAAGTACAGTAACAGTACACAACCACAGTGTACTGGTAGTATCACGCGACTATTCTAGCAAATGAAACATATATAAGCAGTCACAACAAGGTAAACACGCATATACCGAATATATACAATATCAATTAACATTTTAGGAGCAATGTACCATTCCACATTTCCAATATCAAGTAAATACGCATATATGACAAGTTAATGGTCCTCTCATGGAATCCATAGCCAAACTGTTAGTGCGATGGATCGTGATATCCGATTCAAGTTAGTGTGTCAAAACGTGACGCCCGTTCCAATATGTATGTCGGTACGTGACATCTAATCCTAGTTGGTGTGTTGGAACGTAACACTTGATCCACTCAACAAGCCACAATCACAATCACCATATACATTCTCATAATCATACAATCAAGTGTTGATCCATGGCATACAATCATTTGTTCATACTCATTTGCATTAAATGTGATTAATAGTGCAACATTCACATACATACATATATTACAATGAAGCAAATACTAACATACAACACACAAACATGAAATCAAACAATCACCTACCTCGAAACCAAGCTTGAATCCTCCTAAAAAACTTGATTCTTCCTTTTCGGATACTTTCCGCTTGTTCTAGGTCTATGAACAAGTAATATAGCACAAGGATCAATAATTAAGGTCTAATTTACCCGGATTATAACAAACCCAATAACTCAAGACCAACCCATGATCCTAAGGTGCAGCTAGGGCTTTTTCCCACCACCTAATTCAGTCCAAAAACCCTCCCCCCATAATTAATAACCAAGAATCTAAGTTTTACGGATCGAAAAATGGATTAGGGGAGTAAGAACCTTACCTTTTGCACCAAAAGTAGTGGAGAACTATCAAGAAATCACATGGGATCATCTCCTAGCTCTTAAGAATGAAGTTTGCAGAATAATGACGTTTTTGGTGTTTATCTCTGACTTAAGTCGCGACTGACCCGTTGTGCTGCCCCGCCCTGGCGGTTTGCACGGAAATAGAGAGTCAAAAGTTGAGTTTCAAACCCCCAATTCACAACACACCTTCAACCCATGACACTCAGAAACTACACGTTCACGCTAATATCAGTTTTGGGAGTTCTACTCGCCTGAATTCGATTTCGTAAAGTCGTACGAGTTTCTAACGTCTTAGCTATCTACTCATGTGATCAAATTCATAATTAGATCTCTCATTCATTACCATATCTCCCTAGACCTCACTGACTCTGATTTTGTCCAAATCTGGACTAGACTAGGAATGTTACTACCAAAAAGTTTCGCCCAAAAATTTTCTCCATTGGCTTTTCTATAACAACGGGAGCAGGTTGTTACAGTAGATACCAATTTACCCATCACTCGTCCCCGAGTGACAAATTTGGAAAACAGACTAAAGCAAGAGGGGAGTAGTATCTAAATCGACAAACAACTGGAGATACTTGTCTCGCATGTTCTTCTCGGTTTTCCAAATGGCTTTCTCAACTGGACGATGATTCCATTGAACTTTCACGAGCTTAATCTATTTGGTCCTAGCTTCCGAACATCACGATCAAGAATTGCAACTGGTTCCTCCTCATATTGAAGGTCTTTGTCTAACAATACTGAGTCCCACTTTAAGATGTAATCCCGGTCCCCATGGTACTTCTTCAACATGGACACATAAAACACTGGATGAACTTCAGACAAGCTGGGTGGTAAAGCCAATCTATAAGCCACTGACCTTACACAGTCAAGAATCTGAAATGGACTAATGTACCGAGGACTAAACTTGCCCTTCTTGCCAAATCTCATCACCCCTTTCATGGGTGATACTTTTTGAAGAACTTTCTCACCAGTCTGAAATGCCATGTCTCTTACCTTATGGTCTGCATACTTTTTCTGTTGACTTTGGGCTGCTAGGAGCTTAGCTTGGATGATTCTTACCTTATCGTGAGCATCCTTCACCAAGTTAACCCCCAAAGGTTTCACATCTCCAACCTCAAACCATTTTATGGGTGATCTACATCCCCTCCCATAAAGTGCCTCAAACAGTGCCATATAAATACTGGAGTGATAGCTATTATTATAGGAGAACTCACACAATGGTAATAACTTATTCCAATCCCCTCCAAAGTCAACCACACATGCCCTCAACATATCTTCCAACACTTGAATAGTCCTCTCTGACTGTCGGTCTGTCTGTGGATGGAAAGTTGTACTAAAAGTGAGTTGTGTGCCCAATTCATCATGTAATTTCCTCTAAAACTTGGAGGTGAACTGCGTACACGGTCTAAGATGATAGAAAGGGGCACCCGTGCAACCTCACTATCTCTTTCACATAAACCTTAGGCAACTGCTGAGCATTATAATCTATTCTGACCGGAATAAAATGGGCTGACTTAGTTAATCTGTCAACCACTACCCAAATATAATCAAACTTCCCCAAAGTCTTGGGAAGACCAACTACGAAATCCATAGCTATCCTTTTCCACTTCCATTCCGGAATTGACATTCTCTGAAGAAAACCTGCAAGCCTTTGATGTTCTTACTTTACTTGTTGATAGTTTTGGCACTTAGCCACAAATTCAGCGATGTCCTTCTTCATGCCAGACCACCAATAGAGTTGCTTCAAATCTCGGTACATTTTAGTCACACCCAGATGAATAGAATACCGTGAACCATGAGATTCTGTCACCAATTTATGAATCAAGTCATCTACTCTAGAAACACATAACCTTTCTTTAAAGCTGAGCACACCCCCCGCATTTAAAGTCGTATCTTGTGTCTTACCATACACTGTTTTCTTTTTGAGCTCATTCAAATTCTCATCCTCAAACTGTTTGGCTTTGATCTCCTCAATGAACGTGGACCTTACCTCAATGATAGCTAACAACCCACCTTTCTCTGAGATGCCCAACTGCATGAACTTAGATTCCAAGGTTTGAATTTCCTTAGCCAAAGGTCGCTTGGATACACTCAAGCAAGCTAGACTATCCATACTCACCGCCTTCCGACTTAGTGCGTCTGCCACTACATTAGCCTTAACTGGATAATACTGGATGGTCACATCATAATCCTTGAGTAACTCCATCCACCTTCGCTGTCTCACATTAAGATCACTTTGAGTGAACACAAGTTGTAGATTATGATGATCAGTAAACACCTCACACTTGACACCATAGAGGTAATGCCACCAGATATTAAGAGCAAACACTACCGCTGCCAACTCTAAATCATGTGTTGGGTAATTCCTCTCATGTACTTTCAACTGCCGCGATGCATAAGCTATAACATTCTTATCCTGCATTAACACAACACCCAAACCCGAATGGGAAGCATCACAATAAACAATAAAATCTTTACCTTCCACCGGTAGTGTTAGAATAGGTGTTGTGGTCAAAAGAGTCTTAAGCTTTTGAAAGCTCTCATCACATTTTTTTGGCCCAAATTTTTTACCGTTGACTTTTCTATAACGACGGGAGCAGGTTGTTACATATTCAGGTCATGTTAGATGTTGGCTTATGTTGATGATAAATTGCTCTGTGCTTTCTACTATGTGCTACATGGAATTATAATTTAAATTATTTATTTAACATTTCGGAGAAATACCAAAAAAATAAAAATAATTTTGAGTTTAAATGTGAAAAGGAACTGTGACCCTTTTTAGTTTTGAATTCTACTTTTGAAAATTTCTAATTTTATTTTAGGGTAAATAAAGTAGTGTATGGAAAGAATATTGGTTTTTAAAACTAATGCACTATCCATTAATTTTTTCCTTTTAACCCATTATTGCGTTATATTCAATTAGTTTCAATTAATTGTATACGGAAAAAAAATTACACTGAACAACCAATTAACTAACGTAATTTCAATGAAAATATTTATATTTGTAAATTTAATCTAATTTATAATAATGATAATAAATACATATAAAAAAAATTCTATAAAGACTATATTTACTAAAATATATTTATCTAATCACTAATATCTTGATGACCGCGCGAAGCGCGGCTATGTTCGCTAGTATCCTAATAATATTTAAAAATACTATGATTATCTTTAAAATTACTCGGTGGTGTAAAGAAAGTCTACAATGATATATGTAGTCATAAATTATATATATATATGTAGTCATTGCTCAGTCTTCCATTTTTTTTTACGCTAATTGACTTTCTTATCATATCATCATATAATATATCATATCATATTAAAAGTGCGAAAGTTTTAAGTTCAAAGTTGGATTATGAAAATGTGTTTTTTTTAAATTAAAAAAATACCTTACTAACTTTTAAAATCAAATACATAATGACAATTAAACTAGTCAGAATACATGACTGGATGTTACAACTTATCATTATCAGCTTTTTAAGGAGGTTTAATTGTTAGTCCTTTTAACTTTAAAGCCTATGAAATATTGAATAATTTTTTTGTCTTTCAAGCAAATATTATATCAAGAATATCTAAGTGTAAAAATATAAATATATATTTTATAAACATGATAAATACAAAAAAGTAAATACAAACCAATAGAAAAATGAAAGTTGTATAGCCTCAATAGATGAAAAGACAAATCATTCTTTTACATTCATTTGAATTGATTTCCTCTTTTATTGCTTATGAAATAAATGTCTTTTCTTTTATGTTTTCTATAATAATCCTTACTTTCTTCTTTATTCATTCTTCATTCTTTATCTTTTAGCAAAAAATGCGAGGTAAACTTATTACCAATTTTTTATTTCATTTCGTCAATAAATCCACATCCATCTATAAAATCAACTAAATTTATCTTTTTTCTCTATCACTTTTGCATTCACTCACAACTTTTGATATACACAGTTTCTTCCTTAATAAATTGGACATAAAATTTTAGTCCACTACGCTTTTATATATTATCATCTTATAATTCTTATGTAATTTTTTATTTCTTGATTATTCTTTCTTATTTTGACTAATATATTGCTTTGTTTAACCGTTATCATTTTGTATGCATATGATGACATGTATATTTTATTATTTTTAAGTTAGTTGAGTTGATATTACAATTTATTTCTATACATGAGTTAGGCCTATATAAATATTATACCATAATAGAGGTCAAACGTGCAAGAAATGCTTTCAAAACTAGTTATGTTAATAAGTAAAACACGAGATGATGAATACAATATAATGTGAAAGAAGATATTAAACCTAGCATTAATTAAAAGTCAAAATATTTTTTGATAGCAAAACTTAAATGATTGACACTAAAAGTTATTTGGCAAAACAAAATTCACTAAGTAGGTTCAAATTGTGACCTTTTAACATTAAACTTAATGCGACAAAACTATGATAAATACTCAATGAATTTGTTGTTTCTTCTTCTTTTTTTACTTTTACAGATATACATTAGCTAAAAAAAATCGGATGGAACTTAAATATGAATTCCTAGATGATTATAGTTTAACTTAGTTACCGTAATGAAGAAGTCTCATCTGAGTAAAATATCTATTTCTTTTTAATGAAGATTTAGTAAGACAATCTGCAACTAACTATTCTTGTTTTGAGTACTTTCCTTAAATGAATAAAAAAAATACTTATCCACTATGCATCAACATATCATTTTGATTAATTTTTTGTAGAATCAATTGATATTGATTTGCCTCTAAATAATTTACCTTTTTTTTAATATAAATTGAGTGACTTCTTGATGAGTATCGTACCATTAAAAATATTTAACTTTTAATATACTGAAAAGCAATATAAAATGTCTATTAAATATGCATTTTCTCCAAAATAGAGAAAATTATAATGTACTTCTAAAATCGCTGCAATAACTATAATCTTACACAAATCATAATTTAACATTCAATAAATATTTAATTTTTTTCTATATAACAATTAAATTTATTGTTTTATGCACATTGAAATATTACTGAAATTGATATTTCAAAAGTCTCGGTCATTTAAAATGTTTGATTGTTTCAATCTTAAATTTTGTACATATATAAAAATTAAAATATTTTTTTTTCACTTCTAACTTAAATGAGTAAGCAAAAACATTTTCATTATTCTATGACCATATTTTGTGGATTCTACTTACTCAAAATTTAAGCCACACTAAATTATTCTCCTTTAAACAAGTTTGACGCATAAAGGTTGGTCAAGATAAGACCAGATCTATAAACTACACATATTTTAAAATCATAACATCAAACTTGGTATGTAATCAGGGGCGGATCTACATTGTAATGTGGGGGTGCCATGGTACCCAGTGATTTTGGTCGAAACTCTATATATACAGGTATATATGTATCAGGATTGATATAAATATAGTAGATGCCACCCCCATTAACAAATGATCATATAGCCTAATGGCATGTCGTCAAGTTAAGGTCCCTAAGGTTAGAGGTTTGAATCTTGGCTC
Organism: Solanum pinnatisectum; assembly: GCA_035578085.1. Classification (NCBI taxonomy): domain Eukaryota; kingdom Viridiplantae; phylum Streptophyta; class Magnoliopsida; order Solanales; family Solanaceae; genus Solanum; species Solanum pinnatisectum. The sequence continues at coordinate 9,651,076 of CM069087.1, forward strand.
ATACATTTTTTCTTACAAATGCGCCTTTTTGTTATTTGACAAAAAAAAATTAAGGTAGCCTAGATTCGAACCCATGACATCCTTTAATATTAAAACAACCAACATGCTAAATATGCTAATTTTCAAAAATAATGATAAAAATTTTATACTTTGTTTGATCAAGCTTTTAAAATGAAATTATTCTGAAATTTCTTTTCAATTAATTTTAAAAACACTTATGAATCACAATTAGTATTTGGCCATTTTAAAAAAAAATATATTTCTCAATTTCTATTGATAATGGTTTATTAATTTTTATCAACCAAATAAAAAAGTTAAAAAAAAAAATCAAAAGCACTTTTTCAAGGAAAATCTATTTCTTTTAGATTTTGAAAAATAGTTTTTGCTACTTGTCAAAAACACTCGTTTTCTCCTAAAAATATGATCAAATACCTCTTTTTTTTTTCTTTTTTTTTAAAAGAACAATAAGCACTTTTGGGGCCAAACGGGCTAGTAGAGTTCTCTTATGTAAATTTCAAAATCACTCTATTATTCATAAAATGTGGCACCCAGCACCTCAAAATCCTAGATCTGCCACTATATGTAATACACCCTTATTTAGTTTCAGTCAAAAATAATTACTAGAAACAACTAGGAATTCTCCAAGTCAAAATATTCAAACATTTATAGAATCTAAATTTTCCCTATAAAATGGAGTCTATCCTAGGCAAGGAAACAAATAGCAAAGTCTTTTGATACACATCCAAACAAACATAATTTTTCTCCTCTTTTTCCCCATTAGCAATGCCAAGAAGAAAAAGAAAGATTTTATATATTGAAAATGATACTCAAAGGAGAGTCACATATAAGAAGAGTCAAAAAATAGCCTTTAAAAAGGCTCAAGAAATTAGTACTCTCTGCGATTGTGAAGTAGCTGGCGTCAGATATAGTGAGTACCACACAGAACCTATGGTATATCCAAATTATCAAGATGCACTAGAAACTTTTAGGAAGTTTCAGGCACTTCCACCATCTGATCAGTCAAAAAACATGATGACGACAGAAGAGTTTATCAAGAAAATTATAAAAAAGAAGAAGGAACAATTATACAAGCTACAAAAGGAAAATGATATCAAAGAAAAGACAAATATGATGCATAAAAGTGGTAAATGGAAAAAAATATTTCCATTGAGATGAAAACTAATGATCTTAATGATCTAATGTATGTCATGAAACAAAATTTGAAAATGTTCTGCAAACTGAAAATTAAAGCCGATGAAGAGGGTTCTACTTCGAATACCTCTCAACTAATTTCTAGTGATGCTCTAATATTGATAGTTCCTTTGGTTTCTCCATCAATAGTTTCTAGTGGAACCAACTGCGAGGGTCCAAGATCTCCTCTAATGGTCCCTGAAGTGGCTCAAATAATAGAGGATACGATGGCTCCGCTAACAATTCCTTCATTTCCTTCTGCTGAAATGCTCCAAGAATTATTTTATCCAGTGACTTCTTTGAAGACTCCACCTCAAATGGTTTCTTGTGTGGACCCCTCATGGATTCCTCCTTATTCATAATTTTTTGCACAATTATTTCCTTCATTGGTTCCGGAGTATTCTTCTTCGCATCAACAAATGGATCTTAGAAGGGCCCCTATAATGGCTTCTCCAATACCTTCAATAACAACGATCTTTTCAATGCCTTCACTAATAATGGAATCTCCAATTGCTGCTTCAGTAATACCACAAATGGACTCTTCAATGAATATCTCCACTTTATGGGTTTGATGGTTATAGCAACTTTATGGGTTTGATGGTGATGGGTGGCGGGTGGCAAAAATTAAGATAGGTAATTGAGTGTGGTGAAGAAGAAAAAATTGTTATTGATAATGGTGGCGGTGATATTTGGTGTTGAGTGACAAAGAAGAAGAAGAATTGAAGGCGATATAGTGGTGATAAAGAACAAAATCTAGTGAAGGTGGGGCCGGATATGATTTTTCGATGAAATGCGAACTGAAAATAGGTGGGATTTAGTGATGAAGAAGATATAATTATTAAAGAATTAAAATAATTAATTAGTTGTAAATATAGTTAATAAAAGAAAAGTTAATTAATAAAGAAAACAAAATAAAAAATTATAATTTATGACATGGCGCTAATGTGGCAGAGAGTGTAATACACCACATAATGTGAGAGTGGTGTTACACGTCTCAGGGTGGTAATAAAATTCACTTTTGAATAGTAAAGGTGTGTAATAGGTCATCATGATAGTTTAAGCATGTAACTGACTTTTCGGGACATGTTCAAGGGGGAATCTATGCGTTTGCCCCACTCATAAATTATATATGTGTCATTGCTCATTCTTCTATTTTTTCTATACTAATTGACTTTCTTATCATATCATCATATCATATTAAAAGTGGAAAAATTTTAAGTTCAAAGTTGGATTATGAAAATGTGCTTTTTGTAATTGAAAAATACCTTACTAACTTTTAAAATCAAATAAATAATGACAATTAAACTAAACCAAATACATGTTTAGATGTTACAACTTTTCATTTTCCACTTTTTAATGAGGTTTAATTGTTAGTCCTTTTAACTTTAAAGCCTATAAATATTGAATAATTCTTTTGTCTTTCAAGAAAATATTGTATCAAGAATATTTAAGCGTAAAATTATAAAAATATTTTATAAACATGATAAATACAAAACAGCAAATACAGACCAATAGAAAATGGGAGTTGTATAGCCATAGTAGATGAAAAAGCAAATCATTCTTTTATATTCATTTGAATCGATTTCCTCTTTTATTTCTTATGAAATAAATGCTTTTTCTTTTATGTTTTCCAATACATTTCTATAATAATTCTTATGTTCTTCCTTATGCATTTTTCATTTTTCATAGTTTAGCAAAAAATAGGAGGTAAATTTATCACCAAAAAAATTCTCAGTCATTTAAAATGTTTGATTGTTTTAATCTTTAATTCTGTACATATATAAAAATTAAAATATTTTTTTTCACTTATGACTTAAATGAGTAAGCAAATACATTTTCATTACTCTATGACCATATTTGGTGGATTCTACTTACTCAAAATTTAAGCCACACTAAATTATTCTCATGTGAAAACATTTGACTCATAAAGGTTGGTCAAGATAAGACCAGATCCATAAACTACATATATTTTAATATCATAATATCTAACTTGGTATGTAATACACCCTTATTTAGTTTCAGTCAAAAATAATTACTAGAAACAACTAGGAACTCTCCAAGTCAAAATATTCAAAGATTTATAGAATCTAAATTTTTCCTATAAAATGGAGTCTATCCTAGACAAGGAAATAAACAACAAAGTCTTTCGATACACATCCAAACAACCACAATTTTTCTTCTCTTCCTCCTCATTACCAATGCCAAGAAAAAAGGGAAAGATCATATACATTGAAAATGATACTCAAAGGAGAGTCACATATAAGAAGAGACAAAAAGTAGCCTTTAAAAAGGCTCAAGAAATTAGTACTCTCTGTGAGTGTGAAGTAGTTGGCGTCAGATATAGTGAGTACCAAACAGAACCTATGGTATATCCAAATTATCAAGATGCACTAGAAACTTTTAGGAAGTTTCAGGCGCTTCCACCATCAGTTCAGACAAAAAACATGATGACGACAGAAGAGTTTATCAAGAAAATTATAAAAAAGAAGATGGAACAATTATACAAGCTACAAAAGGAAAATGATATCAAAGAAAAGACAAATATGATGCATGAAGTGGTAAATGGAAAAAAGATTTCCATTGACATGAAAACTAATGATCTTAATGATCTAATGTATGTCATGAAACAAAATTTGAAAATGTTCCGCAAACTGAAAATTAAAGCTGATGAAGAGGGTTCTACTTCGAATACCTCTCAACCAATTTCTAGTGATGCTCCAATATTGATAGTTCCTTTGGTTTCTCCATCAATAGTTTCTAGTGGAACCAACTGCGAGGGTCCAAGATCTCCTCTAATGGTCCCTGAAGTGGCTCAAATAATAGAGGATACGATGGCTCCACTAACAATTCCTTCATCTCCTTCTGCTGAAATGCTCCAAGAATTATTTTATCCAGTGACTTCTTTGAAGACTCCACCTCAAATGGTTCCTTTTGTGGACCCCTCATGGATTCCTCCTTATTCATTATTTTCTGCACAATTATTTCCTTCATTGGTTCCGGAGATGTATTCTTCTACGCATCAACAAATGGATCTTAGAAGGGCCCCTATAATGGCTTCTCCGATACCTTCAATAACAACGGTTTTTTCAATGCCTTCACTAATAATGGAATCTCCAATTGCTGCTTCAGTAATACCACAAATGGACTCTTCAATGAATATCTCCAGAATGGATGCACCAATGCCAATGAATAACTATCAGAATTATTCTGTTGAATTTTCACAAAGGTCAGGATCATCAGAGTGAATTGACTGGGATGATGATATTATTATGACTTTGTTTGATGATTCATATCTCAACAACATTAATGTTCAAGATCCAAATCATAAAAATAACATCTAAGAATCTTGGATCAAATATCTGTCTGTTTTAATTAGTAGAGATTTGTATGTCTATGTCTTTTACTATTTTAAATGCATAAGTTGTCTCATAGGATTCTTCATATATCTTTACTTTTTGTCCTTATTTTATGTGTTTTTCTGTTATGTTTCATTCTTTTTTAGTTTGTTATTTCATTCACTTATAATATGTATGCAATTAATTTTATGTTAATATTTGCCTGAGATTATTATATTTGTTTGTGACTTTATTACTTTTATTATTAATATTGTAGTTATTAAAAATATTTCTATTGTTAGTCTGATTTTAAAAAATGACATCATACACGTTTAAAAATCTAAAAAATCAATGTAAACTAATTACTTATCTAAAATTAAAATTAATTAAAGCAACAAGGAAGATTATCGAAAAGACCTATTGATCCGTTTATTGAAAAAATAAGGTTATATGACAAGATAAATAACTTTTCTAGCTTTATTAAGTTAAGAAATAAGATATTTTGATTTAAGTTAATTGTCTAAAACTATTTTTCCACTCCCAAAACATAAATTTGTCTTAATATATTTATATCCTGCTTTCATTTCTTTTTTTTTTTTTGTCATCCTCCTTTGAAAAATTGAGAATTCCATTCCATGTAGAAGGTTTGTTGGATAAAGTCGATATATTATTTGTATCTTTATAGGCTTTTGTCGTTTACATAGCATTTGAAAAGGATAAATATATAGAAAAAAAAATAAAAAATATGATAATATATTCTTAAGTGAATTTTGAACTATGATAATTAATAAGTCTAAATTTGAATACAAAATTGAATTTATATATATTCTAATATTACTAAGGCATGCCCATCGATCAAGGCTACAAACAGGTTGAATTCATTATTAATGCAGTGCGTGTATGACCCAAATATCTGAGGGTATTACAAATATGCTATTCCTTCAATTGTTTTGGTTTAAAAGGATGTGCAACTCTATTTTTGATTTCTTATTTGATGTTCAGTACCCGTATTGAATTAATACTAATCTTGATTTGTGCCACATAAGGATCTATTCAAGGGGTATTGCTCCCTATCAAGATTGAGTCCCTCTGTGTATACCTCCTCGTAACTTTGAAAAGACCAAATTGTTTAACATTAATTTTTAATGATTTCAATCGAAGAAAATGAACTCTCAAAACTTTCTTGTATTTCTTATGTATAAAATAAAGATTTGTTATGATATTTTTCATAAAAATAATTAAAATGTTAAACCACAAAACTGATTGACCCGATCAAATGGCTTCTTTTTTACAATTGTCATAAGGGTGTAATGGATAAAGACAATCAAGAACTTTTGGCCTAGAGACTTGGTTGATTCTCACTCATTTTGAACAAGAAAATGTATACATACTAATAAGTAGTACTTAATATACCAAAGTAGATTTAATCCAAACAAATGTTGCTTATACTTATGAATAACTGGAAATAAATGCATATTTGTTTTACTTTGTAGTGAATATGTTGATCAATTATCATCATATATACTATTTAATTAGTTTTAATGAGACCAAAATACCCTACCAAAATCCGATTTAGACTTTCTTTATTTGAACAACTTCAAATGGGCATATCTCACTCATACGAACTCGGAATCGCACAAATTCAGCGGCGTTGGAAAGATTATTCCAAGATCTTTCCTACAATATCTGGAAACACACCTAACTTATTTTGAGCTAGGAGTTATTGTCATTTGAAGTTGACCAAAAACTCAACTTAACACACTTAACAAATTTTCCAGATTTTTATATTCTTTCCAAAAATGACTTTCCAAATTTTAACTTCTTTCTAATTCCTTCGATTAGCTAGATGTTACAATAACTTAGCTCATATGTTTTAAACAAAAAATTTCCTCATCCTCAACTTTGAGATCATTACTCAAAAGATTTCTCTAAAAAGAGATAGTACTCAAAACTGCTCATGAACTCTTTTGGAAATCGGTGTTTCCTCTCATCTTAAATATAAAAAAATTTACTCTTGGAACTACTTAGTTCCCATATATCATTTCGAAAAAAATGAACTCAACTTTACTCATCCTCAAACTCAAGTACTCAAGTCTTAAAATAAGTTTAGAAAAAATTGTAAAAGACTTCTCAAAATGACTCGGAAGAACTCTCAAGACTTAACTCTTAACTCTACCTTGAATTCGAATTATGAATTCAAAGTTATGATTCATTTTGTGAATGATTTCTCAATGTTTAGATATAGTTTAGAGTAGTTAGAATCAATAGGGAGTAAAGGTACCCTTTGAAAGAACTCAGATGGACAAACCGACGGAAAAAGGGTGGGGGCAGGCGACCTTGGCACACTGAGTAGCGCAGGGCGCCAGCCCTTAAACTACAGGAACTTGTTCCTGGTGCACTGGTGGGGCAGCGCACCAGCCACTGTCCAGAAACTCCCCGACAAATTTTCTTTCTCGTTTTCTGATCCTAATTCGCCTAGAATCAAATGGTTCCTTCTCTACTCACTTAGATTCGAATACCCAACATAAGTACACGATAATCTACTCAAAACAACCCTTAAATCACTAAGATTCACCTCACAAATTCATCAAAACCCCAACAATCAAGATGTAGAATGAAACTCATCAAGAACTCAAATTTATCAATCTTTATGGATGGATTCGAATATGTAAATCATGATTGGCGTGTGGGTGAACGAACCAAACACAATGAAAGCTTACATACCTATTTAGGGATCTAATCCTTGGCGAAACAATCCTCAATTTGCAAGAAAATTTGATGAACGCCTTGAACCTTCCCTTTTTTCTCCTCTTTTCTCATCTTGAACTCTCTTCTAAAAACCTAAGCGTAAATTAGGATTGTAAAACTGACCCAAATCAGATTTGAACCCAAAATATTTACTAAAACCGTTTTAAGCTAATAGGGTAAGGAAAATACCAAAATACCCCTCATAATTTCGGGTAACTTTCCTTAACATGACAAACAGATTTCAAATGGACATATCTCCCTCATCCAAACTTCAAACTTAGCAAACTCGGTGGCATTGGAAAGAGGATTCCAAGACCTTTAATTTGATATCTTATGGGCCACGTAACTCATCCTGTACTGAAAGTTATGGTCATTTGAAGTTGACCCAAAATAGACAACTCAAGCATAACTTAGAAAAATTCTCAATTTAGCTATTTCCAATTTAACTCTTTCTAAATTTAGCTCTTTCTAAGGTGGGATGTTACAAGTTACGTGGCCCATAACCTATCAAATTTAAGGTATTTGAATCTTCTTTCCAACGCCACCAATTTTGCAACCATCCGAGTTTTGAGTAAAAAGTTATCACCATTGAATTAGCCGACGGAAAAATATTAAAAAGGGTTGTTTTTGTCTTTTTACCTCTAAGAAAACCTAAACGAATTTCTTGACTAATTAAAGGCCCAAAACAATCAAATTTTCATCTCTTAATACATCATTCTTGGCACGACCCAGAGGTACCCCCTAGATGCAACACGGCGTACTTGACCCCAAAGGGGTCTCATACAAGCCTTTAGAATACATAAACATAGGAAATGAAAATGATGCGGAATTTAAATTTTACAATCAAAGTCTTTCTTTCATAAAACCAAAAAGAATCTAGACATTGTCTCATAATCCATCTACTACAATAGAATGTCAATAGGGTCACAATCCTTTACAATCAGAAATGTCTCAAAAGTAGGATATAAGGAAGTAACTAGAAGTGAATGACATCTTGTCCTTGAACCATGAGGACTCACCACAAGTCTTGGAGATAAGCAATCCAAGCCTTTGTCAAGAAAGGAAGTATACGTCACCTAGCCAGAACCTACACTTATAAAAAATGTAGAAGAAATAGGGGTTAGCACAAAGATGTACTAAGTATGGACGCATGCATAAAAATCATTGAAAATATGCTAAAAAGGACAATTTATTTGAAAAGCATGCATTTGTCAAGTTTGAGAATCATTTATGCATTTTAATGAAAAATACAAGTCATAGCATAATCATCACATAAATCCTCATAACATAGTAGAACCATTACCTTAGCAACCTTAAGGTATACTTGTGCAATGTATGGTTGGCATCCCATAATACTAACCATACTAAGTACTCCTTTGAAGCCACCTTAGTCATACATATCATCTTTAGACCTCATCATAGTAAATAGTCATATATAAGGAAATAGTCATGTACATTACTTGAACATAAGGAAAGTCATTCATAGCAACAATCCATTCAACATATATGCATACATTCATATCATTTCATAGCATAAGAAACCATACCATAATCCTTTTCTAAGTCTACTTGTGCCATGTAAAAGTGAAGTCCCATACCCCCACTCCTACTAAGTAAAACTCATCAAGAAGTCATAAGTATAGTTCGTGTCATATTCATTATTTTGTCACGTAGGGAAAATAGCCATAGCCGATATAGACTATATGAGCTACATGGAATCCGGTGTCGTGTAATCCCACACCGAAAGAAGGTGTCCTACTTGCCTAAGGTAGGACTAAATGTATAGCTTTTAGGTGGATCTACTAGCTAAAGAACTATCCAGCACATAGTTATGGGATAGGGAAATTGCTTCTAGAAACCCAACCTATTGTAGTGGAGGAGGAGCTTCCATCTCATGAGAATAATCTAGATGACCCGACCTATTGTATTGAAGGGAGGGCCTCTACCTCATTTTTCATATCCACTCGGTGCTAAGCATTATTTTCCAAATTATGCATCATTAGTCATTGAATTGCATTTACATACGTGAAGGAATATCTTGCCCTTCGTTTAATACAACTCATAAAATAGCTCATAGATTCATTTAGGTGAGAATGAACTTTTAACCTTAGAATCAACATTTAACATATGATATAAACCTTTCACATCATGTTCATAGTGTTTCATGAGAATAGCCTTTCAATCAACACAACAACATTATCATCATCCTAGACAATTCATACATAGTCATGTGTAAGGGTAAGGGGAGAAATATCTTACAATAATATATCAATTTACACAATAGTCATAGGATCTTCACTTTCTAAGTGAATCATAAGTTCAAACACAACTTTCATCAACATGCATAAACCTTCATAATTTCACCCCTCAAGGGTCATGAATCATGTATCACAATCACACCTAGAAGTACTACATTAAACATGAATAAAACAAGATTCAATAACTACAATACCATAGAAACAATTCATAGTATCCACCATGCATCAATACACCCATCACAATTCATGAAATTGGGGTCATGGGGAAGTTCATGGGTTCATGAGGGATTTTACTATAAAAATCACCATTAAACAACAAATCAACCATAATATAAGACACTTGACACATTGAAATCATTTTTAGGAAGAACCCATGGCTAGATTGAAAACCCTAGTTTTTGAAGAATCTACCAAATTTGAAATTAAGAGTTGAAGGGCTTCATGGAAGAAAGCTTTCCATGAATCAAGACTCCCATACCTTTATTGAAGCTTGACCCATGAATTGTAGTTGAGAAGATGGATTCTTGAGCCCTATTCTTCAAGTTCTTGTTCTTCTTCAAAGGAGGAAATTCTAGAGAGAGAAATATTGTGAGGGAGAGGATTTTGGGAATTATTTGGGTGTGGTAAATTAATGACTAAAGTTGGGTGAATTTGACTTAAAATCAACTTATATAGTACCTCTAAAAATACCCAAAACGACCTCACTTTGATTGGACTTAAAAAGGAAAAGACTTAAATGACCCTCATTTAAGAACCATGCCCAGGTGTCACGTGCACCTTCATGAGCCGTGGTAAGGACCACGACTCGTGGTCCTACCTGTGAAGGTTGGGACAGTGGCTTGGAAGTTGGGGCATTTGGCTTATGAGCCCAAGACATTACCACGAGGGGCTCCATGAGCCGTGGTCCCTCTCATGGTCCTTGAGGCAGTGGCCTTGCCACTTGGGACCCTTAGCTCATTGCCTAAGGCAATTCCACAAGGCCTCCCACGAGCCTTAGAGATGGCCGTGGAAGTTGAGGTAGTAGCTAGAATTTTGGGTGGCCATTTTTCCATGGCCAAGTGGGCTTCACGAGCCGTGGTGAGGACCACGGTCCGTGGTCCCCATCGTGAAGGGTGAGGCAGTGTGCATAGGCTAGGGGCAGCCTTGACCCCTTTTTCCTTGGCACTTGCCTCTTGGCTTTAACCCTTCTAAACCTCATTTCATCCCTAGATGACTTATTAACATTAGAGGAGTCATTTTATGATCTTTACCCTTTTGTTTGGGCTCTAGTTTAACTTACCATTTTTCGGAGTGTTACATTATCTCCCCCTTGGGAACATTCGTCCTCAAATGAAGATTTAGACACCTAATGGAATATAAAGACTCAAGACTAGCAGCCCATCATGCAAGCAACATAATAAAAATGCACAATTCATAGGAGGAAACATCAACTCCATCTCAAGACATAAACAATGCAATTACAAGGAAGTAGGAGCTACATCCACAACCCAATATGCACAAAACTCATCATTTCATATCATCTTAGGAGGAACTACATTCTGCAACTCAAAACAAGCTCAACACAACAATATGGAGCCAATATGTCATTTCATCAAAAGCATAACTATGCATGTTCATCATAGACATAACTAAGCATGTTCAACAAATCATCTCATGAAGTCAAATATGCAATCATCATACTAAAGTGCAAATCAACATGAGGAACATATAAATCATTAAAACTCAATGTATGCTACATTATGAATTCTCACAAGAACATGCATATCATAAGGAAATCATAAATATCACTCATAGCACAAATGACTTCCAAAACACCAAACTCAAGAAAACTACTTACCTCAAGTTTGGATAGGAGTAGAAGGAAAAAGATGAGGATAACGGGACTTCATATCGGCCTCGACCTCCCATGTAGCACCCTCAACTAAATGATTCCTCAATAAAACCTTAACGGAAGTTATTTCCTTATTCCTCAACCTTTTGACTTGTCGGTCTAAGATCTCTACCGGAATCTCTTCATATGAAAGACTCTCATCAACTCCCAAACCTTCTAAAGAAATGATGGATATCAGATCACCAATGCACTTCTTAAGGATAGAAACATGAAATACCAGGTGAACTGGAGCCAACTCATTCGGCAAGTCTAATTCATAGGCAACTTTCCCAATACGCTTCAAAATTTGATAAGGGCCCACATACCGGGGACTAAGTTTCCCCTTCTTGTCAAACCTCATCATACCTTTCATAGGTGAGATTTTCAAGTAGACCTGATCATTAACTTGAAATTCTAGGTCCCTTCTTCTAATATCGGCATAAGACTTTTGCCGACTTTAGGCCATCTTCAACCTCTCTCGAATGATTCAAACTTTCTCAATGCCCTCATAAACTAGTTCGAGACCAATTAGAGAATTTCACCCACTTCAAACCACCCAACCAGAGATCTAAACCTCCTACCATGTAGTGCTTCAAATGGAGCCATGGCAATACTTGAGTGGTAACTATTGTTGTAGGCAAACTCAATCAGCGGTAGATGGTCATCCCAATTACCTTGAAAATCTATGACACACACTCTCAACATGTCCTCTAAGGTTTGAATGGTGCGTTCCGCTTGACCATATGTTTGAGGGTGAAAGGTCATGCTAAGCTTAACCTTAGTACCAAGCCCCTTTTGGAATGCCTTTCAAAAATATGGAGTAAATTGAGTACTCCGATCCGATATGATAGATAGAGGAACCCCATGCAACTTCACTATCTCCTTGATGTACAATTTAGCATAGTCTTCCGCCGAAAATGAAACCTTAATGGGAATAAAGTGGGCGAACTTTGTCATTATATCAACAATGACCCAAATAGAATCATGTTGCCTTCGAGTACGAGGCAACCCCACAATAAAATCCATATTCACATCCTCCCACTTCCAAGTGGGAATATCTATATCTTCAGACAAGCTTCCCGGTCTCAAGTGTTTGGCCTTTACTTATTGACAATTCGGACACTTGGCTACAAAACCCGCTATATCCTTCTTCATGCCATTCCACCAATAGACTTCCCGTAGGTCACGGTACATTTTGGTAGCTCCTAGATGAATTGAATACTGCAAACCATGAGCCTCTTCTAAAATTTTCTCTATTAAGCCATCAACATCCGAAACACATAATCTACCTTGGTACCTAAGCACCCCATCTCCCCCTTGGGAGAAAGCCTCAACGGACTTGTTGAGTACCGATTCTTTCAACTCCATTAATATGGGATCAAGGCCTTGTTTAGACTTCACATCAACCGCAAAGGAAGATTCGGAACCATGATTGACCATGACATCACCCTTGGTGGAATCCACTAGTTGGACACTTAACCGGGCCAACCTATGTATATCACGAACTAGCTCCTTCTTCCGATCCTCTATATGAGCTACACTACCCATGGACAATCGACCTAGGGCATCTGCAACTACATTGGCTTTCCTGGGGTGGTAAAGGACACTCATGTCATAATCCTTTAAAAACTCTAACCACCTTCTTTGTCAGAGATTCAAGTCATTTTGGCTAACAGATATTGAAGACTCTTATGATTGGTGAAAACATCCACATGGACCCCATATAGGTAATGTGTCCATATTTTCAAAGCAAACACTACCGCCTAGTTCAAGATCATGGGTTGGATAATTCTTTTCATGGATCTTGAGTTGCCTTGAAGCATAGGCAATCACTTTACCATGTTGCATAAGGACACATCCCAAACCTACTCGATAAACGTCACAGTACACCATGAACCCATCGGTAACCTCTGGTAAGGTCAACACCGGAGCGGAAGTAAGTCTATCTTTCAACTCTTCAAAGCTCTTCTCACAAGCCTCCAACCACTAAAATTTAGCTTTATTTTGAGTCAAAGCCATCAACGGAGAAGCAATAGAGGAAAAACCCTCAACAAACCTCCTATAGTAACCGGCTAAACCCAAAAAGCTTATAATATCGATCGGAGTTAAAGGTATAGGCCAACCTATGACTGCATGCGTCTTCTTAGGATCTACCTCTATACCCTTGCTTGACACAATATGACTAAGGAAAGCAACCGACCTTAGCCAAAACTCATGTTTACTAAACTTAGCATATAATTGTGGTCTTTAAGGACTTGCAATACGATTCTCAAATGGTTCATGTGCTCATTCTCACTCTTTGAATATATCAAAATATCATCAATAAACAGTATCACAAACATATCAAAATAGTGCCTAAAAACTCTATTCATTAGGTCCATGAATGCCGTCGGGGCATTGGTCAACTAAAATGACATCACCACAAATTTATAGTGACCACACCGGGTCCTAAAGGCCGTCTTAGGAATGTCAACCCCTCTTACCCTTAGTTGATGATAACCCGAACGAAGATCTATTTTGGAGAAATAGTTAGCCCCTTAGAGTTGATCAAACAAATCGTCAATCCTAGGGAGAGGATACTTATTCTTTATAGTGACCTTGTTCAATTGGTGGTAATCAATACACATCCTAAAGTACCCATCTTTCTTCTTTACAAACAATACCGGAGTACCCCATGGAGAGATGCTTGGTTGAATAAAGACTTTGTCTAATATATCTTTGAGTTGCTCTTTCAACTCTTTCGATTCGGCTGGAGCCATTCTATATGGAGGGATGTATATGGGTTGTGTATCTGGCATAAGATTAATGCCAAAGTTTATTTCCTATTTGGGAGGAGTGCCGGGTAAGTCATCAGGAAAGACTTCCAAAAACTCACTCACCATAGGGACCAACTCTAAAGAAGGGACCTTGGACTCAACATCCACAACCCTAACAATATGATACATGCACCTCTTGGAGATAATTTTCCTAGCTTTTAGACATGAAACAAATTGACCTCTAGGAATAGAATTCCCCCCTTTCCACTCTAAAATTGGCTCCTTAGGAAATTGATATTTCACAACCCTGGTCCTACAATCTATTGAAGCATAACATGCATGCAACCAATCTATGCCCAAAATCACATCAAAATCAAGCATGTCTAATTCTACAAAATCAACCAAAGTGACTTGATGGGACAAAGAAATAAGACAACTCCTATAGACTCTTTTTGCCACTACCGAGTCACCAATAGCGGTAGACACCGAAAAAGGTTCTTCTAATACATCGAGGAGTATTTCAAATTTCATTGCCACAAAAGGTGTAACAAATGATAAAGTGGCACCGGGGTCTAATAATGCATAAACATCAATGGAAAAGACTTGCAACATACCTGTTACCACGTCCAGGGATCTTTCTTGGTCACCTCGGGATTGAAGAGCATAGAAGCGATTCTTCTTGGGAGCATCAGAATTTGAGCCACTAGGGGGAATTTGCTTATCATCTCTCCCTTTGGCCGTACGGGTTGGGCAATCTTTCTATTGATGCCCACTCTTTCTACATCCATAGCACACACCCATGCCGGTAAGATATTTTCCATCATGCTTCTTATCGCACTTGGCACAAGTAGGCCTCACCATAGAAGATGCACCACTATTGCCTTCTTAAGGCTTAGGGTTAGGCACCTTATCTTTGTTGACCCTTGGAACACTTGAGGAGCCTTGGTTGGAAAACCTCTTCTTGAACTACCTTGACCCTCGAACTTACCCTTAGAAGAATTTTCATCATCGATCCTTGCCCTCTTTACCTCTCTATTCTTCTTCCTTAGCCTTGTCTTCTCAACTTGTTGAGCATACACCATTAGACGTGAGATATCCACATTATCATGGAACATTGCCGCACAACATTCTTCCTCAATTGAGTCGGACACACCCGTCATGAATCGACTCATTTGATCCCTCGAATTAGACACCAAAGACAGGGCATACTTTGACAACTTAGTGAATTTCAAGGAATATTCTTGGACACTCATACCTCCTTGACGAAGGTTAATAAATTCCTCCACCTTTGCTTCCCTCTTTTTTCATGGAAAGAACCTATCAAGAAATACTTTCTTGAACACTTCCCAATTTATGGGACCCGCTCTTATAGCCCTATCATCCTTCCATTGAGTATACCATACTTGGGCCACATCCTTCAATTGATAAGTGGTTTCAACTTTCTCAATAGAAGTCATTCTCATAGCATCAACTATCTTGTAGATCTTTTCCAAAAACTCTTGTGGATCTTCATCCACATTGGAACCAAAGAACATATGAGGGCTCATTATTGTGAGGTCACTCAACCTTGAAGCCATGGGCTCACATTAGGGTTTACATGGGGCCCAACTTTCCTATTTGCTTGTGTCGTCATGGCTTGGGCTTAAGTTGTCACGACTTGTGCTTGTGTCGTCATGGCTTGGGCTTGAGTTGTCACGACTTATGCTTGTGCCGTCATGACTTGAGTCAATGTTTGGAGAGCCGCCCTTATTTCTACATTTGTCATAACCCCCTTATCATTAGGAGCTTGAGGAGCTTGGGAAGGAACTCCCTCATTCACATTCTTCTCTTCTGTTCGCCTTGCATTCACCCTTCTTGTATTCATAGCCTACAAACACAAGAGAAGGGTTAGGAAAAAGGACTCATAGAGTTAGGACTCCAAAGCACGACCTAAGAGTAATGAATGAAGTGAACTTTCCTAAGCATCTTATAGCCTTTCATTCATAAGTGTGGCACGCTTCACACTCATGAACAAGACTCTACTAGACATGGTTTATGAGACATCAACCTAAAAATCATCCCAAAACCTTATACTCTGATACCAAGTTTGTCACGACCCAGAGGTACCCCCTAGATGCAACACGACGTACTTGACCCCGAAGGGGTCTCATACAAGCCCATAGCATACATAAACATAGGAAATAAAAATGATGCAGAATTTAAAATTTTACAATCTAATTCATTCTTTCATAAAATCGAAAAGAATCTAGACATTGTCTCATAATCCATCTACTACAGTAAAATGTCAATAGGGTCACCCTTTAAAATTGGAAATGTCTCAAAAGTAGGACATAAGGAAGTAACTAGAAGTGAATGACATCTTGTCCTCGAACCATGAGGACTCACCACAAGTCTTGGAGATAAGCAATCCAAGCCTTTGTCAAGAAAGGAAGTATACGCCACCTAGCCGGAACCTACACTTATCAAAAATGTAAAAGAAATAGGGGTTAGCACAAAGATGTACTAAGTATGGAAGCATGCATAAAAATCCTTGAAAATATGCTAAAAAGGACAATTTATTTGAAAAGCATGCATTTGTCAAGTTTGAGAATCATTTATGCATTTTAATGAAAAATACAAGTCATAGCATAATCATCACATAAATCCTCATAACATAGTAGAACCATTATCGTAGCAACCTTGAGGTATACTTGTGCAATGTATGGTTGGCATCCCATAATACAAACCATACTAAGTACTCCTTTGAAGCCACCTTAGTCATACCTATCATCTTTAGACCTCATCATAGTCAATAGTCATATATAAGGAAATAGTCATGTACATTACTTGAACATAAGGAAAGTCATTAATAGCAACAATCCATTCAACATACATGCATACATTCATATCTTTTCATAGCATAAGAAACCATACCATAATCATTTTCTAAGTCTACTTGTGCCATGTAAAAGTGAAGTCACATACCCCTACTCCTACTAAGTAAAACTCATCAAGAAGTCATAAGTATAGTTCGTGTTATATTCATTATCTTGTCATGTAGGGAAAATAGCCATAACCGACACAGGTCATGTGAGCTACATGGAATCTGGTGTTGTGAACCCCACACCGAAAAAAAGTGTCCTACTCACCTAAGGTAGAACTAAATGTATAGCTTTTAGGTGGATCCACTAGCTAAAGACCAATGTGGGCATATAGTTATGGAATAGGGAGATTGCTTCTAGAAACCTGACCTATTGTAGTGGCGGAGGAGCTTCCATCTCATGAGAATAGTCTAGATGACCCGACCTATTGTATTGACGGGAGGGACTCTACCTTATTTTCCAT
Organism: Solanum pinnatisectum; assembly: GCA_035578085.1. Lineage (NCBI taxonomy): Eukaryota > Viridiplantae > Streptophyta > Magnoliopsida > Solanales > Solanaceae > Solanum > Solanum pinnatisectum. Next base: position 9,668,558 of record CM069087.1, read on the forward strand.
ATCCAATCGGTGCTAAGCATTATTTCCCAAATTATGCATCATTAGTCTTTGAATTGCATTTACATGTGTGAAGGAATATCTTGCCCTTCATTCAATACAACTTATAAAATAGCTCATAGATTCATTTAGGTGAGAATGGACTTTCAACCTTAGAATCAACATTTAACATGTGAGTAAACCTTTCACATCATGTTCATAGTGTTTCATGAGAATAGCCTTTCAATCAACACAACAACATTATCATCATCCTAGACAATTCATACATAGTCATGTGTAAGGGTAAGGGGAGAAAGATCTTTCAATAATACCACAATTTACACAATAGTCATAGGATCTTCACTTTCTAAGTGAATTATAAGTTCATACACAACTTTCATCAACATGCATAAATCTTCATAATTTCACCCCTCAAGGGTCATGAATCATGTATCACAATCACACCTAGAAGTACTACATTAACCATGAATAAAACAAGATTCAATAACTACAATACCATAGATACAATTCATAGTATCCACCATGCATCAATCCACCCATCACAATTCATGAAATTGAGGTCATGGGGGAGGGGGGGGAGTTCATGGGTTCATGGGGGATTTTACTATAAAAATCACCATTAAACAACAAATCAACCATAATATAAGACAATTGACCAATTGAAATCGTTTTTATGAAGAACCCATGGCTAGATTGAAAACCCTAGTTTTTGAAGAATCTACCAAATTCGAAATTAAGAGTTGAAGGGCTTCATGGAAGAAAGCTTTCTATGAATCAAGACTCTCATACCTTGATTAAATCTTTACCCACGAATTGGAGTTGAGAAGATGGATTCTTGAGCCCTATTCTTCAAGTTCTTGTTCTTCTTCAATTGAGGAAATTCTAGAGAGAGAAATATTATGAGGGAGAGGATTTTGGGAATTATTTGGGTGTGGTGAATTAATGACTAAATTAGGGTGAATTTGATTTAAAATCAACTTATATAGTACCCTTAAAAATACCAAAAATGACCTCACTTTGATTGGACTTAAAAAGGAAAAGACTCAAACGACCCTCATTTAAGGACCACACCTCGGTGTCAGGTGCACCTTTACGAGCCCTGGTGAGGACCACGACTCATGGTCCTGCCCATGAAGGTTGGGACAGTGGCTTGGAAGTTAGGGCATTTGGCTCACGAGCCCAAGGCATTACCACAAGGGGCTCCACGTGTTGTGGTCAAGACCATGAGACGTGTTCCCTCTCATGGTCCTTGAGGCAGTGGCCTTGCCACTTGGGACCCTTATCTCATTGCCTAAGGCAACTCCACGAGGCCTTCCATGAGCCGTGGTAATGGCCATGGAAGTTGAGGCAGTAGCTAGAATTTTGGGTGGCCATTTTTCCATAGCCAATTGAGCTTCACGAACCCCCTTCACGAGTCGTGGTGAGGACCACGGTCCCTGGTTCCCCTTGTGAAGGGTGAGGCAGTGTGCATAAGCTAGGGGCAGCCTTAACCTTTGGCTTTGGCTTGGCCCCTTTTGCCTTGACCCTTGCCTCTTGGCTTTGACCCTTCTAAACCTCATTTCACCCCTAGATAACTTATTAACATTCGGGGAGTCATTTTATGATCTTTACCCTTTCGTTTATGGTCTAGTTTAACCTACTATTTTCCGGAGTGTTACAATTATCTTCTCTCTCAAACCCTAAGGCAAAACCCTAAGGAAAAATTAAAGTAGAAGACTTCATTCAAGATTCTTTCAATCCTTTTCAAGATTCTTCTTCAAGGTAAGTCCTTATCCAAGAATTCTATTCTTTCCAACTCAAATTCTTCCATACAATTATGAATCACTAATTAAAATCATAGTTCTTGGCCATAGAGATTTAAAGAAACTAATTCAAGAATCTCAAGAAGGATTTTCTTGATTTTTTTCCTTCAAGCTAGGGTTTCAAGGTTTCTAATCAAGTTCTTCTTCAAGATTCCTCAAGAACCTTGTTCTTTGAGGTATGTAAGGCTATCATAGTGTTGGAATAGTTCGTCATCACTCCCTACATCTATTTCAAATTAGTAAAAGAGTAATTTAGGTTTCTCTCCCTAGATTTAAGTATTCTTGAGATGAGTTGATTTTGAGTTCTTGAGTTCCTGATTTTTTTGAAATTTTATTCCTAATTATTGAAATTGCTATATGTTATACATTAAGATTCTTGAGTTGATTCGTTCATGTCTATATTTCAACATAAACCATATGAATCGAGTATTATTGAGATGAGTAGTATCGTTGAGTTTTGAGTTCCGAGTTCTTCAGTCCTTCAGTCCTTGAGTTCTTGAGTTATGAGTTTTGAGTTTTGAGTTTTCTATATTGTTATTGAGATCCTTGCGTTGAATTGTTCATGTAAAGATGAGTTTTGAGAAAGTTTTTAAAACATGATTAGTATGACAATCGAGTATGCCATCAATATTTAAGCAGTATGGTATCTAGATATACTATCAATGTTTATGCAGTATGACTTCCCAAGTCATCAATGATCATATCACAATATGATTTTGATATACTTTTTAGAAAGAGTTTTCAAGTATGAATTAAGTAAGAGTATAAGGGAACTAAGTATTCCCAAATGTATCAATTTTTACATTGATAAAAGAGAAATTTTGATTTCTAAATGAGTTATGAGTTCAAAGATATTTCAAGAGTAGTTACCTCTTTTAATAGGATAGTTTGAGCAATTATCACAAACCAAAGGAAGAGTATGTTTTTAAACATTGAGCATGAGTATATATTATTAGGAGTAATATTGAGTACTGATATGGGGATGAGTTCAGAAAACTCACATTCATCATAAACATATATGCCAACATAGGTACATGATCATACTTTTTAGATGAATCCTAAGTGCCTTTAAGCAGATCTTACTGGATCCACTTAGTTAAGGTGTCCTATATCCCGGCAAGGTAAAGGACAGTTCTGGCAGCTTGGGAGAGACGTAGTATCATCATGTAACTCACAGTGATGATTATCGGTTAGAGAATCTCCTAATAGAGTTAAAGTGTATTCATATATATCACTTATTATGTTGAGTTCAGAGATAATAAAGTATTTTGTAAAGCTTTAAATGATTTAACTCATTTATTTCTTTACATTCAGCTTGAGTACATTGTTATCTATTGTAATCCTTTCTTTCAGTTATTTTTTATTCAACTATATTACATATTCGTACATTTAATGTACTGATGTCATTCGACCTGTATCTTTTAATGATGCAGATACATGTTCTTAGGATCCTTAATAAGAATCTTTTGAGATCACTTAAAATTTGCTCGTCTGCTTATGAGTGAGACATCTTTGCTTTCGGAGTACTCCAGTTTTTATGAATTGTTACTAGTAGTTCTCTTGAGGAGTCACAGGTCTTGTCCTGACACTCATCCTTGTATACAATAGAGGCTTCATATATAGACAGTTTTGGAGAGTCTTTATGTGTCACGCCCTGAGCCTACACCCTGGGCGAGACTGGCACTCGAGAACCATTGCTGGCCCCAAGCGAGCCCTTGGCCTGACTTACTTACTCAGCAGAAGACTTTAAGCATTAAGAAAAGAACTCAAATACAAGATGACTCAACTATCTCAAACTAAACTCATAATGTTTTAGAAATAAACATTTAACTTAGCCAAAGTGGCAATTCAAATCTGAACATAAGCCAATAACAAGGTAAAGACAAATGAACTAACTGATTGTCTATCTATGAAGCCTTCTAAAACTGAGATGGATGTCGGGACAAGACCCATGATATCCTAATGAACTAAAATACTGAAAGCAATAAAAGGGATCCTCTGGAAGCAAGGAGGCTCACCAACAAACTCTGGAGCTCACTAAAATCAACGATGCACTGGATGCTGATCCTCGTTATCTATGTATGTATCATAAGGAGATTCAGGCCAAATGGTATCATTACATTGAATGTACGAGTATGCGAGGGGAATTCTAAAATAAGACATAAGCTTGAAAGGAACTGAAGAACATACCTAGTTTAAATCAACTCAACTCAACTGAATTGATATCAATATAAAGCAGTGTAAATAAATGCAGTATAAAGAAAAACTTTAAAACATGGTTTTCAACTCTGTGTATTAAGAAATACAATAATAACTCTATATGTATGCAAAGATACAATATGAACTTTGTTTGTATATGAAAATACAAATATTTCTGATGTATATAAAAATACAAAATATTATTGTGGGAGTTTCTCTAACCGACAACTATCACTTAAAAGCTATCGTGATGATACAACATTTTGCTTCAAGCTGCCAGGGCCGTCCTATACCTTGTCGGGGGTATAGAACCTAAACTACTAAGTAGATCCACTAGTCTATGCTAAAAAGCACTAAAGAATCATCTAAAAAGTATGACCCTTTTCTACCCATGGTGGCTACATGTTTTATGGGGGCTGTGAGTTGTCTGAACTCTCCCCTATATCAGGGCTCAATACTACTCCCAAAATATGATACTAGCTCTTATGTTTTAAAAAAAAATATATGCTTCTTTCCGTGATTTGAGATAATTGCTCAAAAACTTAGCTCAAAGGCTCTTCTTGGAAATCAAAGTTTCCTCTCTTGCTAAATTGTGAAAGCATTTACTCTTTTACTAAAAAACTAGCTAAAAGGCTCTTTACTGAAAAACTAGCTCAAAGGCTCTTTTGGAAATCATTGTTTCCTTTCTTCTTTAAATGTGAAAACATTTTACCCTTTGGGAATACATTTCCCGATATACTCTTTTGAAGAAATGAACTTCAAACTTTACTCTGTAATCAACTCAAAACTCAAGTCTTAAAACAAAGTTAAAACATTTGTAAAAGATTCTTGGAAGACTCTATGAACTTCTCTTGACTTAACTCTTAACTGATCCTTGAATTGAATTATGGATTCAATGATTGTGATTTGTGATAGGAAAGATCTCATGATGTTTAGGAGTGTTTTTAGATAGACCATGAGAAAAGATCAAGAAATCAATGTCTGGAAGCAAGTCCGCGACGCAGAGATGCATTTAAATATTTGGTCGCAAAATAAATTTTAAGGCAGAACGGTCCGTGACCGCTCCGCGATGCGAGGAAGATTTCCCAATCCTGAGGAACGGGTCCACGTAGCGGACCTAGTACCCAGATTCTGCCGCCTTTTTCCTTCTTCGTTTTCTGACCCCAATTCGCCTAAACTCGGTTTTTTTTTCTCAAATTCTCTTTAGATTCAAATACCCAGCAAATGTACCCAAGAACCTAACTCAAAACAATTCTAAAATTGACCTTAAACTCTCAAGAACTCCTCAATTTCATCCCAAATTCAAGAACGAAAGCAATTCAAGAATACAACTCAAGAACATCAAAGTCTCAATCTTTTAGGAAGAAAATCATACTAAAATAATCATGTTTGGCGCGTGGGTGAATGAACCCAACACTATGTGAACTCACATACCTCCTAGGGATCACCCCTTGACGAAATCCACGGTCAAACTTGAATGATCTTGACGAATCTTGCTTCTTCTCCTCTTTTCTCCTCATCTTTTCTCTTCTCTCAAAACCCTAACTCTTTTTGGAAAAGCGTAAGCTGACCATGTTCAGTTTAGACCCCAATTAAATGCCTAAAAATGAATTAAAATAATTGGGAAAGGAAAAGACTAAAATACCCTTCCAAAATCCGGATTAGACTTTCCTTATTTGAACAACCCAACTTCCAATGGGAATATCTCACTCATACGACCTCAGAATAGTACAAACTTGGTGGTGTTGGAAAGATTATTCCAAGATCATTCCTACGATAACTGGAAACACACCTAACTCATCCTGAGCTAGGAGTTATGGTCGTTTGAAGTTGACCAAAAATCCAACTTAACATACGTAACAAATTCTCCAAATTTTTATATTCTTTCCAAAAATGACTATTTCAAATTTTTTAACTTCTTTCTAGCTACGGGGTGTTACATATGTTTCAGATGTTTTATTTAAAATTTATGTTTCATACTTGGTATATCCAGTTCAGTTTTGAGACTTGGTAAATTGTTTTAAACGTTTTTTTCAATTTAATGCTTACGTATGTTTGAGTTAGTCTTCTGCTTGTAGTTATCCAGGATGAGGGTTCGCTTGGGGACCGGCAATGATTCTCGAGTGCTGGCCACGTCCATAGTGTAGGCTCGGCTAATATTACGTCGGTGGTAAATAATTTCGACAGGTAATTGGACCTCATGAGTCCCCCTGGATCCTGAATATCCAACAGAGAAAGCGGGTGTATACAGACTTTTGACTAGTGCATTGCACTACATTTCTTCTCTATTACATTTCATTTTGATTTGGTATTTCGTAGTTGAGATTATTGTGGTACTGATTTGACTTGATACATTTGAGACATCTTATGAAATCATTAGTGGTGTAATTAAAAGTTTTGAAAAAAGTATATTCTTATTTGTTATGTTGAGGTGAATTATTTTATAATGTAATTATTTTTGGAAAAGGGATTTTTAATATATACCTCATTATCGCTTTTTAGAAGGGTTAGTAATCAAAGTTTGATGAGTATAAGTGTTTTTCATACTCACTCTCTACTTGTTGCACCTTTTTTGTTTGCAGGGATTGAGCTAGGTAGAACACAAGGCGACAGAAACAAATATAATGTGAGTGAAGACATTAAACCTAACTTAAATTAAAAGTTCAGATTTTTTTTGATAGCATGCTTGAATGAGTGACACTAAAGATTATTTCTCAAAATAGAATTCACTAAGTAGGTTTAAATGGTGACATTTTAGCAATATACTTAATGTGACAAATTATAATAAAGCATCAATGAATTTGTTGTTTCTTTTTCTTTTTTGACTTTTACAGATATACATTAGTTAAAAAGAGATCGGATAAAACTTAAATATGAATCCCTAGTAGATTATAGTTTAACTTAGTTATTATAATGAAGAAGTTTTATTAGAGTAAAATATCTATTTTTATTTCATAATCATATAGTGAGACAATCTGCAATTAACTATTCTTATTATGAGTACATTCCTTAAATGAATTAAAAAAATTATTCCCCACTATATGTAAACGTATTATTTTGATTAGTTTTTTATGCAATCAATTTATATTAATTTTCCTCAAACATAATTTAGAATTACTTTAATATAAGTTAAGTGACATCTTCGTGAGTATCATACAGTAACAAAAACAAATTAAGCAATATTTAAATATTAATATACTCGAAAGCAACATAAAATTTCTACTAAATATGAATTTTGTCAAAATTCGAGAAAGCTATAATGTGCTTCTATTATCGCTACAATAGCTATAATCATACACATATCACCATTTAAAATTTAATAAATATTTGAATTTTTTTCATATATCCATTAAATTTATAGTTTTTACGCACATTGATATATTACTAAATTTTATATTTAAAATTTTTTAGTCACTTAAAATGTTCGATTGTTTTAATCTTTAATATTGTATATATAAATGTTAAAATACAATTTTTTCACTTATGACTTAAATGAGTAAGCAAATATATTTTCAGTACACTATGACCATATTTGGTGGATCATACTTACTCAAATATAAGCCACACTAAATTATTCTCTCATAAAAAAAATTGACTCGTAAAAATTGGTCAAGATAAGCAAATATCCATAAACTACACACATTTTAAGATCATAACATCAAATTTGGTATGTAATACACTCTTACTACCTCTCTCCACTTTTAATTGTCATAGTTTCCTTTTTTAGAGTCAAACGATAATAACTTTAACTAACATTTTACGATGTATTTTTTCATCATATTGAATATGCAAAAAATTGTAATTTATAGTACTTTTCGTATAGTTTTTGAATATCAAATTTTTTGTTTAAAATATTGAATTAATGTAATATAATTTAACTTTGAAAATTAGTCAAATTGACTTTCGAAAAGCGTAACATGACAATTAAAAGTAGAGTATTTAGTTTCACACCAAAATAATTACTATAGACAACTAGAAATTCTCCAACTCAAACTAGTCTATGATTTATAGAATCTAAATTTCCCTTATAAAATGGAGGGTATCCTAGACAAGGAAAAAATAACAACAACAACAACAAACTCTTTTGATACCCATCCAAACAAACACAATTTTTTCCTCTTCCTCCTCATTGGTCATGCCAAGAAGAAAATTGAAGCTTGTGTATATTGAAAATGATACTCAAAGGAGAGTCACACTGTCATGACCCAAACTAGCCCCTAGACATGATGTAGTGAATAGGACCTCGAGAGGCCCTAATTAAGCCACTTGACATAAGTGTGCCACAATGATAAGCAATAAGACAATATGAAATAAATAATAAAGCTAAGAGAAATCTCAAGATAAAGTCACAACATAAGAGAATCTTAACATAACCTAAAAGATAATGCAGAATACATGTTAAATCTAACAACAAGCCTCTATAGCATAGATGTGACTAGAAAAAACCTCTAGCTCATGAAAAAAGTCTGAAACTAAGTGTCTGAAAAGTAATGAAAGACTAATAATGGATGTTCCCTTGAATCATGAGAACTCACCAATTCCAAAAGCAAAGCGGAGCAATCCAACTAGCCACGGTCGGACGGAGGAAGATCGAATCCTATATTATGAGACAACATAGGTACAATAGATATATGTGTCAATACTTTGAATGTATTGAGTATGAGGAACATGCATAAACATAAACATGATAATTTCAAAACGTGGTAATGCATGGCCAAGTTTAACACCTTGGAATTTGGGAAAATAAAAAGTTTCACCTTTTTAGATGCTGGTGGTGTTCTATGGAATCATTCTATGGCCGTAGATGCTTCTACGGATCGGGAATCATTCTATGGGTCGTAGATGCTTCTACGGATCGTAGAGTGCATCTATAGGAAGTGGGTCAAGTTTTGCAAATATTTTAAGTCCCAGTAACTCATTTGACAATTGGCCAGGATGGTCCGTTGAATGTTCTACGGGTAGGAAGGTACCCTTAGAAAGGTTCTAGACTTAGAGAAATTTTGGGGTTAAAGTTGAGTTCTACGGTTTGAATCTACGGATCGTAGGAATTCCTACGGGTCATATAAAGGTCTTGTCAGAGTTGGATGATTTTTAAGGTTCCAGTACTTGGTCTACATTTGACTAGTACGGTCCGTAGGAAATTCTACGGATCATAGGTCTGTTCCATCGACTGGTCTGGCAGTTATTTTAAAGGGCATTTGGGTCTTTTTCCTATGAGCTTAAGGCCTAAATTGTGTAGTTTTGATCCTCATTCCTATTCTTATATAAGGTTCTTAATTTCTATAACTACTCATTCTAAATTCATTCCCCTAATTCCCAAACGCCAACCAAGTTAATCTCTCCCAATTCTCTCCATAGCTCACAAGGGATTCTATGGTTCTTCAAATTCAAATTTTCTTTCTTCATCTATTTCTTAAGGCTTCAAGATCAAGGTATGAAGAACGTTCATCAATGAGTTCCATCCACCCATTGAGTCTCAAGTTTTCTCCAAATTTTCCAATTCGATTTCCATAAATTGGTTAGGTTTTCATTCAATTCCACATGGATTATATTTGTATGGATTTAATTATTTAATTTTGATCATATTGTATAACTAACTTACATGATTTCCAATCAACTTCATATGAACCCATGCATTGATCATGATTTTGACTATGAACCCTAATTTGCATAAATTTATGTAGAAGCAATGAAGCTATGAATGATGTTTTTATGAACTTATGCATAATTTATGAAAGGAAAGGCTTTATGATCCAGGTTGCTTTAAGATTGACATCAATTCAATTGTGAAAGGTTTTCTCACATTAAGAGATCATAGTTTGGTTAAAGGTTTTCTCACTTAGACTTGATTCAAGATTTAATGAGCTACTCTATGATGTTTAAGCTTGGATTAGTATTTGAATTGTATTTTTTTCATGTATAATGATAACTTTATGAAATTGACTATTTCATTGGGATTTAACTTAGCACCGAGAGAACTTTGAGGTGGAGGCTCAAATAGGAGTCTCTAATAGCAACCTCTAGTTCCAAACTAGTGCCCCCATAATATTGCCTTAAATGGTCTAAATAGTGGATCCACCTATACAATATGACATGATACGGAGTTATACCTTGGCAAGTAGACTCTCCTTTATCAATGTGGGAGTTACATCGGATTCCATATATAGATCGCACAGTCTATTGTCGGTTAAAGTTAATATCCCACAAAATGAACTAAGTTACTTTCAAAAAATTTATGAAGCTTTCCTTATGATATAAAATTCATTGACCATGTTCATGATTATGATTCTTCTAAAAAGGTTTTACTATGTTTAGCTTGGTCATTCATATCATGTTTTTTATTATATCCCCTTATTATCATGTTTTTTAATTATGTCCCCTTATTATCATGTTTTACATTTTCATGCATAGCCCCATACTTAGTACATTTCATGTACTAATGCATATTTGTGCCTAAATTATTCACTAATATAGGGCTTGACAACTCATCTACCTATGTTTATGTCTAGTGAGCACCTAGAGATTTGAAAACTTGGTGAGTCATCATACTCCGAAGACCATATCACCTTTATTGATTTCCTCATGTCTTTTATGTTTTTGGATATTGTATGTGATTTACGGCTTACGTTCTGAACACTACTTTGATGTAATAAATGGTTTGTCAATACTATGTTAGACTTCCATTCTAAATGGCAAACTTTTGTATTGATAAGAAATGCTTTGCTCTTGTCTATTACTATGAGTATATATATGTCAAGTGGCTTGTGTAGGTCCTCTCGGGGTCTTATACATCATGTCACGTCTAGGGTGTACTTTGTATCGTGACACCAAGTAAAACATATAAGTTAAAGTCATAAAACATGGAACAAAGTCAATGTCTTACAAGAATCATGGCATACGTATAAAACAAAAGCTAAGTAGAAACATATATTTTGTGGGATGTTTACGGTTAACCGTCTAAGACCGTATGAGCTATAACATGAAATGTGGTGTCTTGTTCCCACACCAAAAAGATATTGTCCTACTTGCCAAGGTAAGGACCATGATCTAAAGATTAGGTGGATCCACTAGCTAGTTTCTTCTAATTGGGACATCCTATAAGGCACGTAGTTCAAGGACTTTGAGAATTGCACAATTTCACTCGGTACTAAGTAAACTCCCAACGAAAATCATAAAGTCATAATATCATATGCATATTTCTTTAGTCTTGAAATGGTGAGAATCTAGTAACACCAACTCAATTTTAAGACTCAAAATCATAAGAATAGCTCCTTTTAAATACCATGATTTCATAACATAATCGATGTTTAAAAGACACTTAATCTAAAGCATCTAAATTATGATAATCATTTTCATCATAAAATCACATGTCAATCGAAGTAGATAAATCATTGAAATCCTTCATAATGAGAATACTTCAATCGGAAGTAAACCTAATTTCATAAAAATATGAGATACTTTATTCAAGAGTAACCTATAATCATAGTCACTACTTTTCCTTTATGCATGCATAATTTCAAAACTCAATTCATGATCAAAGTAGACAATTAGCATGGGTTCATATGAAAGACATTGAAAACATGAAATATGAATCCAATCATACATAATAAGATTAAATATAATCAATTAAATCAGAATTAATTAAACACATGAAGAATCATATAGGAACCCTAGAAATTGTGTGAAATCATAACGGAAAAATTGAGAAATCTTGGGACTCAATGGATAAAAAGGGATCCATTGATGATGTTTCCACATACCTTGGGTAATCGAAGCCCTAGCAATTGAGTAAGAGACCTTGGAGCTTGAAGAACCCTAGAAATCCTTGAGAACTTTGGGAGAGAATTTGGAGAAGATGATTTGAGGGATTTGAGTGGATGAGAGGGAATGGGGGGATTTCGAAGGGTAAAATCAACGACGTAGTTTAAGAGTTAAAAGGATAGGAAAAGACCCAAGTAACCCTGAACTTAAAAGTGCCAAACAAACCTACAACTCGACCTATGGTCTGTAGGAACTTTTACAGACCATCCTAGTCACTTGTAGAACATGTTACTAGGACCAATATTTTGGTCAATTTCCACGGAACCCTTCCTACAGGTCGTCATAACTTCTATGGCTCGTATGCCTCAGTTATATAACCCAAAATCCCAGAATTACCTTCAAGTCACATCATTTTCCATGAACACTATTCTACGACTCGTCAAATCTTCTACGTACCATCTCGCTAATCAATAGAAACTTATCAGATACTTGAAATTTTTCAAAATCTTAACTCAGACCCTATGGATGTGTTTCTACGGACCGTAGGACCTTGTATCATCCGTAGGGGACTTCCATAAAACCTGCACCTAGTGTCAAAAATGCAACATTCTTTTCTAATCCAGCTTACCAATTTCTGAGATGTTACAATATCTCACCCTTGGAAACATTCATCCTCGAATGGGAATCAAACTAGCATGAATAGAATAGGAAAAAAATAATTGGTTGTAGCAATCCATCATGAATGCAAATTATATCAAAACGCATATAAACAAGGAGTAATCGACCCTAACCTAAAGCATAAACTCAAAATCAAGTTTTCATGAACATGCATCATATGGAAACATGAGAACATCTAAAACGTATGAATCTAAAAGAGTAAACATGAGGAACTAATAGCTCAAGCTAGAACGGGAACAAAGGGAAAGAGATGAGGAAACTTGGACATCATATCGACTTTGGCCTCCCAAGTAGAAACGTCAACTAATTGATTTCTCCATAGCACTTTTACGGAAGTAACTTTTTTATTTCTCAACTTTCGGACTTGACGATCCAAGATTTCAACCGAAACTTCTTCACATGAAAGACTTGCCTTAACTCCTTCACTCTCTAATGGCACAATAGAGGTAGGATTGCTAACACACTTCAACAAAGAAACATGGAACACCATATGTACCAATGCCAAACCGGAAGGCAATTCTAATTCATAGCTTACCTTTCCAAAATGCCTCAAAATCTGATATAGGCCTACATAATGGGGACTAAGCTTCCCTTTATTTCAAAACCTCATCACACCCTTCATGGTGAGATTTTCAAGTAAACCTGATCATCAACATCTAATTTAAGCTCTCTTCTTCTAACATCGGCATAAGACTTTTGTCGACTTTGAGCCATTTTCAACCTTTTTTCTAATATGTAAAACTTTTTCCATAACCTCAAATTGTGTTGACTTTGAGCCATTTTCAATCTTTTTTTTTAATAAGTCAAACTTTTTTCATAGCTTCATGAATAAAAGCAGGCCCTATCAAAGAGACCTCACCAACTTCGAACCAACCAATAGGAGACCTACACATTCTACCATAAAGAGCCTCAAATAGAGCCATTTGGATATTTAACTGATAACTATTATTATAAGCAGACTTAATCAAAGGCATTTTCCTCACGATTACCCTTAAAGTCAATCACACAAACTTCAACACATCCTTTAAGTTTAAATAGTATGTTCGGCTTGACCATTAGTCTAAGGATGAAAAGTCCTACTAAGTTTCACTTGAACACCAAGACCTTTCTGAAATGACCTCCAAAATTGAGAAGTAAATTAAGTACCCCTGCCGTAGATAATGGATAAAGGCATTCCATGCAACTTCACTATTTCCCAAATATAAAGTCTAGCGTAGTCTTAGACTGAAAATGAAGTCTTCACAAGAAGAAAATAAATCGACTTATCATTCGATCCACAATAAGTCAAATAGAATCAAACTGTCAATGAGTATGAGGTAAACCCGTAGTGAAATCCATAATCAAATCTTCCCAATTCCAAGTAGGAATGCTAATGTCTTGAGTCAAACCTCACCGTTTTTTATGCTCAACTTTAACGTATTGACAATCAGGACTCTTAGCCATAAATTCCATAATATTCTTCTTCATCTCATTACACCAATAGATTTCCCACAAATCGTGGTACATCTTGGTGGCTCCCAGGTGATAGAATACCACGAACCGTGCACTTCTGATAAAATTTGTTGCCTTATCTCATCAATATTTGGATCACCTAGGTAACGAAACACCCCCATCTCCCATTTGGGAGAAAGCCTCAATGATTTTTTTAGAAATCTCTTTATTCAACTCAACCATAGTTGGAACAAGATCCTGCTTAGCCTTCACATCTGAATAAAGAGATGATTTTGAGCCATTTTGAATAGTGATACCACCATCCTCAGAATCAACCAAGCGAACACCAAATCAAGATAGTTTATAAACATCCTGGATTAATTTTTTTTTACCATCCACAATATGAGAAACACTACACATTGGCAATCGACAAAAGCATCAACAACCACATTTGCCCTACCCAGATGATAACAAACACTCATATCATAATCCTTCAACACTTCAAGTCACCTTTTTTGGCGAAGATTCAAATTATTTTTCTTAAACACATATTGAAAACTCTTATGATCAAAGAATACATCCACATGGACATCATAAAGATAATGTCTCCAAATCTTTAAAGAAAAAACCATTGTCGGTAAATCCAAATTGTGAGTCGGATAATTCTTTTCATGCACCTTCAATTACCTTAAAGCATAAGAAATTACCTTACCATATTGCATCAAAACACCACCAAGACCAATTTGTGAAGCATCACAATAAACCACAAAATCATTAGGTCCTTTCGGTAATGTCAAAATTGGGACTCAAGTTAGTATATTGTTCAACTCTTGAAAAATCTTCTCATAAGTTTTCGATCATTAAAATTTCAACTTATTTTGAGTCAACGCAGTCAAAGTAAAAGCAATAGAGGAAAATTACTCAAAAGGTTTCTCTTAAAAGAGATAGTACTCAAGACTCCTCATAACTCATGTGGAAATCAAAGTTTCCTCCTCATTTTAAATTAAAAAAAAATCATTTAGTCTGGGGAATACTTAGTTCTCATATATTCATTTTGAAAAATGAAACTAAAACTCTACTCATCCTCATACTCAAGTACTCAAGTCTTAAAAAAAGTTTTAAAAGATTGTAAAAGACTCCTCAAAATGACTCGAAAGAACTCTCAAGACTTAACTCTTAACTCTACCTTGAATTTGAATTATGAATTCAAGGTTATGATTCATCTTATGAATGATCTCTCGATGTTTATATGTAGTTTAGAGTAGTTATAATCAGAAAGGAGTGAAGGTATCCTTTAAAAGAACTCAGACGGGCCAAACGACAGAGGAAGGGGTGGAGGCAGGCATCCCTAGCGCACTGAGTGGCGAGGGGAGCCAGCCCTAAACTACAGAACCTTATCTGTGGCGCACTGCTCGTGCAGCGCGCCAGTCTCCTGCCCAGAAAACCCAACGAATTTTCTTTCTCGTTTTCTGACCTTAATTCGCCTAGAATCGAATGGTTTCTTCCAAACTCACTTAGATTCGAATACTCAACATAAGTACACGAAAATCTACTCAAAACAACCGTCAAATTCCACACATTCATCTCAAGAATTCATCAAAACCTCAATAATCAAGATTAACGAATGAATCTTCAAGAAAACTCATCAAGAACGCAAATCCTTCAACCTCAAGAACAAAATTGCAATTAAAATCACATGATTGACGTGTGGGTGAACGAACCCAACACTATGAGAACTCACATACCTCTACTTATAATAAATATTACCTTACTAATTATGTTTGAAATTAAGAAATAAAAATTAACTAACTAATGTATTGTAATCTCTACATAACAAAACTCTGCATAACTAATACATGTATAACTAAACTCTCCATACTAATACATGTATAACCAAACTTTGCATAACTTATACATATATAACTAAACTCTGCATAACAAAATCTTGTATACATGTATAACTAATCCCTACATAACTAATATCCACATTACTAATACATGCATAACTCTATTCAACTACCAAACGACCCTTATGTTAGTATTCAACTATTAGTTAAAATTTCACATTGGACAAACTTTATGGAATTATACGATGACTTGAATTCAAATTATTAAGAAGTACTCATTCATTCCTTTGATATGAATGTATTATTAAGATAAATTTTAGGTTTAGAAAACATAAAAATCATATGTGTATGTTATAACTATAGTTTGCATAATTGCACTCCAAAGCAAATTTTATGTTTGTTGTGGCTATTAATCTGTATATTTCGGTATACTTATACATAAAAAAAAATCAATTGTATAAGTATATATTTGAAATCTGTATACAAATAAGAAACTGACTTGGTTGTAAATTGTATAAGTATATGTTTTTTTTGTTGTAATTTTCAGTCGTATATGTATATGTATATTATATGTACTTAAATATAAATCTTTATATGTATGTAATTGTATTTTTGTATACAAATATTGTTTCTCACTTTATACAAAACACAAATTATACATTGTAATTTGTAAAATTTGTGTTTGTATAAAGCGAAAAAGAGAGAAAGGCAAAAGAGAACTGGTAGGGGAAGATCTGTATTTGTATAATTATAAGTGTATAGGACGAAAATATATGTATTTGTATTTGTATATACAGTTTTCTCTCGCTTTCTACAAACACAAACGCAATTTATACATTTGTGTATGTATAAAGTGAGAGAGGCGAGGGAGAGTGGCGAGCGAGATCAGGGAGAGTGGAGATCGAGATTTCTGAGAGAGAGGTGAATGGCAAAGTGTCTGCTACGGATTAGAATTAAATGATGGTTATAGCATTTAATTTGAATTAATAGTTTTTATTTATACAATTTTCCCTATTGTTAAAGAGTTAAATAATTTTTTTCTTTGATTATAATTTTTTTTAAAATTAAAATATTTATAATTATTAGTTATATTGATTTATAATACTTTTTTGTGTAGATTGTAAATATACAAATTTTATTTAAAAATTTACTATTCAAAATTTATGTATTTCAATTTCCGCGAATCTCTTCACATAAATTGAAACATGGTGTATATATTAACACCAATAACATGAACTTATTCATAGTGAGATAAAGATAAATCTATCTGGTTAAGTGATAAAATGATTAACTAGTCTGATAGTTAGGAAAAAAAAAACATTGATAATAAAATTGACAAGTATGTTGGTACAAATAAACGTAGAAGCACATACTTTTTTTCATTCACTTTCACTTATCATATTTTAATTTGTGTATACTCTTTAAAAAATAATAATTCATATGAAAAATTTATCATAATATCAATATTGATTGATAAATGATTTCAGAAATAAACAATGAATTTCAAAGTAAAATATGAAGAAAAAATTGTATTTTCTTAGTATATTAAAACTAACAAAAAAATGAGAATTTATTTTTTAAATAGTAAATAAATATAAGTAAACCGAGAGTATTTATTGATTCAATGTAAATATTTGTATTCTCAAACACAATAATACGCCTCAAATGCATTAAAAAAAGAGTGCAAATGACAATATTACCCTTAGGTTGACCTAAGGAAGAACATAAAGGAGACATTATAAAAGAGAAAAGTATTTTATTGATTTGACGTAAATACTTATATTTCCGAACACAATAATTTGCGTAACATGTGCGAAAAAAGGAGTGTAAATGACACTATTCCCCTTAGGTTTGACCTAAAGAAGAACATAAAGGAGACATTATAATTAGTACACATGGCTAGAAGTCAAACAACCTACACCATATAAGACCTTTTATTGACTTCTCTGTTTATATTTTAAAATGGTAATTAGGAATTAAAAACCACTCAACATTAATACAAGTAATTAATATAACTTAAAATAATTCCATATTGATCGGATCATGTTACCCAACAAGGCAATTATAGATGCTTAATACTTAACTAAGAGAGAAACGAACACCGACCAGCACAGAACAATTCAATTTATTTATTACAAACTAATTTATAGTTCTACTTAATGATAATTTAGGTTTTTTTTATTAAGCCGGAGGTTCGATTCAACCGGATAAATGAGAATACTATTAATTCTCTTATGTAGAGTTGGTTTACAAAAATCCAAAGCTTAAGTTTTTTTTTTTTTTTTTTTTCAGACAAAACTGACCATGAATATCACTCCCACTTAATTCACAAAACCTTCAAGAGAAACTGGGACTGACCATGGAAAAACTGATAATGACAAAGAAAAGTGGCACGCCTCTTGTGCATAGAGTCTCGTGAGATAACCATGGTTGCTGAAAGCTTAGCCGCGAAGAGGATCCAAAGCTTAAGTTA
Organism: Solanum pinnatisectum; assembly: GCA_035578085.1. Lineage (NCBI taxonomy): Eukaryota > Viridiplantae > Streptophyta > Magnoliopsida > Solanales > Solanaceae > Solanum > Solanum pinnatisectum. The sequence continues at coordinate 9,686,746 of CM069087.1, forward strand.
AATATTTTGATTTGCGTGATTTAATTCATCTAAAAGTTAGACTGATATGTAGCTTAAATTTATTCATGAAAATTTTATTAAAATATTTTAGAAAGATAACTTTTTTTTTTTAATTTTGATAAGTTATATATAGTCATAAAAAATATATATTAGATACTTATATAAGTTATTTAAAAAGAAAAAAAAATTAAAGCTTAGTAAGATTCCAATAGGTTAGGTTAGGTTATGATTCATTTCAATTCAAATAACTTTAAGTAGACATTATTAAGTAAGGTCATTTTGATGTCCAATTTCGAGCTCATCATTTGACACCCCTATACTAATAACTAGCGTATAATATATCGTTTAGTAGAGTGCATTAAAAAATATATATGTATTATTTTTGTGTATTATCAATATCTTGTTTGATATATTTTTTTAGTTTATGTACAACTAATGCAAGCAATATTTAGATTGAGGTATGTATAATAACTAATACATGAAAATCTATTATATGAGAATGTATGGGGTTTTAATGTAGGAATTAGCATGGTCAAAGACACAATTGCCGCTCAAAACTTTTTTTACATTCTTTCCACTATATTTGTCGAGGATATTTCTATAAATAAATATTCTATTTTAGAAATGTTATTTTCAATACATCAAATCAAACAATGCATGAAATATAATCACTACTAAAAAAATTGGAATTAGCTAAGAAGTTTGTCGCTAATCGGTTGTTATTTTGCTCGTAGCTAACATAAATTTGTCCTAATTCATCGCTAAATAAGATTAGCAACGAATTTTATTGTTTAGCTACAAAATTTGTTCGTCGCTAAATTCTATAATATCAGCATTATTGATATACTTTATTCAGCATTATTCTTATGCATTCTACCTAACGACCCCTTGATAAATATCATTAAAAATGTGTGTTTGTTGAGTAGCTCCTCAACATGACAATTGCACGTGCAGACTATGTTCCCTTGTAGCTGCTGAGAAAGAGCAAGTTGTGGTAATCACCTGTAATTTACTTAATCTATAAGGGCATTTTCAGCAACAGATATTTATAAAAACCCTTAGAGAGTTTGCCAATTTTCATTGTGCACATATCTCTCTCATACATATAATTAATTTGGATAATATATATGGAAGAAGCTATGAAAATGAAGAAGGTAGTTTTAGTGTTGATGATACTATGTGCAAGTCTCCAAATTGGTTCATCTCTAATTGATGGTAATTAATCAATCCTTAATTATCCTTTTTATTATCATTTATGCATACTTTGTACATGTTGTTTTAATTAATTCAATGCTAATAAGTAATATATACCTACACTACTACTAGAAATAAAGGTTTTTTCAATCGCGAATTCATGAAAAATTTATGCTACGGAATGTGATTTTCTCATTTATTTTTCACCGAATCAGCTCACTCAGAAAATATATGGTGGAATAGATTCTCACTGAAATGGTGAAAAAATTCCTCCTTTTTCGTAGGAAAATATTACTTACTATTTTTTCTTTTCATATCATCAAATTCATTTTCATAAGGCGAGCTAGGTCTTTTTCCTCTTTAATTTGTTTTAAGAAGGATGTGGGAATTTTTTAAATTTAAATTTTTTATTTTACGTGTCTAATGTCAAGCCCTTACGATTATAAAAATGTCATGACATATTTAAAAGTATTTGTTTTTTTTTTCTTTTGGGTATATATAACCTATTGGAGTTGCAAGTGTTTAGAACTTGGGAGTTGTGACAATAAATTAACTTAATTACTCCTTGTTAGAGTACCATTTTGCATGAGTTATTATTAGTTGTCAGCAATCTTTGGGCACCAAGTTCGCAAATGTCATTCAATGCTCCAACTCACAATTAATAGTTTTAGTTTGGGTTAGCCGATTAAAAATAGTTGATAAATATCGATAGCTAAAATTAATTTTATAAATAAATAATTACGTATTGTTTTTTATATAGAAATGTTGAAATTAATTAAGTAGTTAGTGTTTTTGGTATAAACATGTTTATAAGCACTTTTTTCTGTAAAAATGACTGAAATGTCCTTGAATCTATTTACAAATAATCTAAATTTGAAAGTATTTTTTATATTAATAAGGACGAATAATGAAAATATTATATAAGCATTTTTGTTGTTACCAAATGCATACACACAAGAGTGATGATGGATCCTCACTTCGGGGCGGAACTAGTAAGGATGTAGGGTTCATCTGAACCTCTTATATAATGCTGAACCTATTTGACTTCTTCGTATGTTCACTTTTTCATATTTTAAACCCTTTAATGAAAATCCCGATCCCGTCACTGCTCTCACTATGTGGTTTTCTAACTTATACCAGGATTATTACCAAACGGCAACTTCGAGCAAGGTCCAAAACCATCACAAATGAAGAACACAAGAGTAATAGACCCTCATGGTATACCTCATTGGGAACTCTCAGGTTATGTAGAGTACATAAAATCAGGACAAATGCAAGGTGACATGATACTTCCAGTACCACAAGGGGATTATGCTGTTAGGCTAGGTGAAGGTGCATCACTCAAAACCAAAGTCACAAATGTCACAAAAGAGACATTTTACTCCCTATCTTTTGTGTTTGCTAGGACTTGTGCTCAAGAAGAGAGACTTAATGTGTCAGTGTCACCTAATAGTGAACCAAAAGATTGGGGAATGTTGCCATTACAAACAATGTATAGTAGTGATGGATGGGATACTTATTCATGGGGTTTTTTGGCTGAGGCTAATGAGATTGATATTGTGCTACATAATCCTATTGCTCATGAGAAGGACCCTGCTTGTGGACCACTTATTGATTTTGTTGCTCTCAAGGCTTTGAAAACAACACATAGACCAAAAGGTATAACTCCTCCCATTCATTACATTGTCAATTTTACTATGCGTCTTAATCTATGTGACATTATTCGAGTTTAAAGAATCAAACAGATTTTTCCTTTAATCATGAATTTTCATATACTCTATCCGTTTTATTTGGCGTGGAGTTTAAGAAAGAAAAACTTTTGAAACTTGTGGTTTAAAATAAGTGACATGTGTTTGTGTGGCTATAAATCATTTCATTAATGATAAAATAGACATTTTAAAGTTAAATTATTGTATTTAATATAGAAATGTATCATTATTTTTGGGACTGACTAAAAAGGAAAGTGAGTTGTCATATAAACTAGGATAGAAGGAGTACTACTTTTTCATATTTTGAATGTTAATTATTGTAACTTATAATTCTTTTTGTGTAATTCTTAAATATGTGAATTTTATTTCAAAAACTTATATTATGTATCTACATTTACGGTCAAAATAAAAAATTTAGACTCACCAAAATATTCAACTTGCTTTAGACACATGTATAGGTCAAGTTCTTTTGAAACTTGTGGTTCTAAATCTGTTATAGCATTTACATCGGTTATAATTAAATATTTTTCATTAATTAAGGATAAATTGAAAGTTTAAATTAAATTATTTTCAAATTTAGAAAGATGCCAGTCTTTAATTTGGACGAAAACTAAATAGTACCATGGTATGCACATGCACTTATTATTTAATCTACATTATCTTTCAATACCTATTAAATAAAGTTACCCGTAACTACTGCCTTTTAAATGATCAGATTGAGTAAATACTTTCCATACGTCAGTGTACAAAATTTAAACTCTAGTTACATAAATGTATGCAGACAACATGTTGAAGAATGGAAACTTTGAGGAGGGTCCATACATCTTCCCTAACACAACTTGGGGAGTCCTAATTCCTCCCAACATAGAAGATGATCATTGTCCATTGCCTGGATGGATAGTTGAATCTATCAAGGCCGTAAAATACGTCGACGCCGATCACTTCACGGTGCCCGAGGGAAAGCGAGCCATCGAGCTAGTCGCGGGACGAGAAAGTGCAATAGCACAACAAGTGCTCACCAAAGCTGGAAGAATTTATGATCTCACATTCTCAGTTGGAGATGCTAACAATTCTTGTGAAGGGTCTATGGTTGTTGAGGCATTTGCTGGCAATGTTGCATTACAATTTAAATATGTGTCTAAAGGCAAAGGTGGGTTCAAACGTGCTAAGCTTAGGTTTACAGCAATGTCTCAACGCACTAGGGTTAGGTTCCTGAGCTCGTATTATCATATGAAGAGTGACAACTCTGGCTCCTTGTGTGGTCCTGTGGTCGATGATGTTAGGTTAGTCAGCGTTCGCAATCCACGTATCCCATAGGTCAATTAACTACGTTATGTGTATCTCTTTTTTAATTTGGTTTGTGATCTGTTCACATCGTTATACGAAATCATGAGCTATATTATATATTCAATGTAATATTATTATAGTGCAATTGTTACTTTTACATGTTACACACGCAAGAGATTTAAATTATTTGGTGTTTCAGTGTCACGTCTTACATGTACTTATCAAAATTTCAAGAAATCAAATGAAGTTATGTTAGTCTATTTATTCCACGAGATACCTGTCACCTCCCACCAGCAACAGGTACCAGGTAACTCTATCCACTCTATTAACTAATTAATCTTGTGAAGTGGAATAAGGATAAGAAATAGATACACAGATAGGTGAAAGAATCTGAGCATATATAACTCAACATTCTAATACCATTGGTAAAAATTTGAGCATCCTGCATTGTGTACCTCCAGCTACATTAGAATTAGATAGTATAACACAGATGATCTGTAAGGAATTTGAGCATCAAATCTAAAACTTCAAGAAAACTAGTGTGGAGAAATTATATTAATGACAAACAGAAACCTTCATTTTATAGTTAAAAGTCCTTGTGAAAAGACACTTATAATATCCAACCATGGTTCCTCCAGAAGTTAAAATTGACTTTGCTGCACTTTATATGATGTTTTTCTCTTTATCAATGAGAGGAAAAGAGTTCATCCAAGTCACAAACACAATCTTTCTGGGGAGAATTGTCGATGGCGATTCTAACAGTAGACAGAACCTTCAAGGTACTTGTAAGATCATTACAGTTGGAATGCATTGGACAAATTGCATATGCCAGGCAACGTTATAAGTTTTCCTAGAGAGCAGATGGAGTAACATATTTATATCTACTGACATGCAGAGTATACCTTTCCCTTAGTGTTTTCGTCCACATCCCTTAGCTTTTCTGTCCACATGATAATCAAGTGATTCTGGAAAGGTAACGACAATTTCTGAGTGCCTAGTTCATTAAGGAATGTGGCTTCAGAAATAACTTGGACAAAAGTTTGAATCTGCTTCCATTTTGCCCTTATTATTTCCACCTTGTTGCTTCGGATGGGATGAGGGAGGCCATCAGAAGGAAGAGGATGTGAAGCAAAGCTTCCATCCAAAACAGGCAAAAAGTCTATCGCCTGGTAACTTTAGAAAAAGAAGGGAGCTCGCACTTGGAATTGCAATAACAAAGATTTATTATAGACGATACTGTGAATAGTACAGCGGTTATTCATTTTCCCCTCAAAAGAATAGCTCCAAGTGGCTGATCTATTGTCTAGAGTCTACATTGTATATAACACTGATAATTCAAATCATTGGGCAATAATATCATTATTCCTTGTGCCCCCATCACATACAGTACACAAAAGGAAATGCTCACGATCAGTTCACGTAGTGTGATTTGAATGAAATCAGTTGACAACATCGAGGACCAATTTGCGAGATTTCAGGACAGACCATCTCAGGCGGCGGTAGTAAGCTGCTTGGAGAAGTGCAAGTGATAAGACGAATATCCATTTGAAACCCATCTGTAGGAATTACAATAATACCCAAGAGGTCAGAAAAATCATTTAATGGCACATTCAACTGTCAATGAGGATCCAATATCAGTTCAACATGCAAAATGCAGAGGTTGAATATAGTGACTATCATACTGCAAGAGAAGGACCAAATGGAAGATTGCGACTTACCAGCTTTCTCTCTTCCATTTCTGGCTCAGCAGCCCATGACAAGAACGACACAACATCTTTTCCCATCTGCACAGTGAGAGAGAAATTACTTCCACCTCTTTATAATGGATCAACAAATAAAGCAGAAAGAGAGCAAGACATATTACTTGTGCCTCAGTTGCGGGTACACCATCTTCATACTCAACAGCACCATCATTAAGCATTTTAGGCATCGCTATAGCTCCACCAGGGAAGTAAGGGTTATAGTGAAGACCTTCCCTAATCTACAATAAGCGTTGAGAAGTTATTATGGTTCTCAGACTTCGAAAATTGTGATAACAATAAGTTAGTATCGAACAGTGTCACTATTAGGTAACAACCAATTAAAAATGGAGCATATCTCTTCACAATTACATCTTCAGATGTACACTATTTGTCTGTTTGATGCTTCCCCTATTCTAAACAAACAAAAGATGGTCACAAACCAAAAGAAGTCTGAGGGGAAGAGATTACTGAGACACCAGCAGGAGGGTCCCGGTAGCCAGTTAGAAGAGCGAAAACATAGTTTTGACCATTATGCCGGGCCTGAAAGAAGAAAGAAAATCAGGCAATGCAGATAAAACATAGCTGAAAGAAGAGGACCAAGGCAATACCTTAGTGATAAGACTTAGATCAGGAGGATAAGCCCCACCATTTGCAAACCTTGCAGCTGCTTCATTTGCGTAAGGCTGTGGAAAACGATCACTCAACTTCCCAGGGCGGGTGAACATCTCACCCTCATCATTAGGGCCATCAACCACCTCAATTTCTGCTGCCATGGCCTTAGTTTCTTCTTCAGTGTATGCAACACCAACAAGATCACGGTAAGAAATTAGCGACATTGAGTGGCAGGATGCACACACTTGCTGGTAAACCTGATGACCTCGACGTATCCTATCAGGCAAATAAAGGCGTTAAACTAAATGGGGTATCCATTTCATTACTCATGCTAAAATTTAGTTTTGAATAAACAAAAGGTTGAAATGTTATTCTGTAGCCTCCAACGAACTTTAATAATCATGTGGCAGCATAGCATATACTCACGAAGCATGATCATAAGAGCTGAGAATGCCTTCGTGAGGCCAAGGATAGCTCGGACACTCTAAGCCATGTTCGGCCTCATCAGAATAAGCAACTCCTGCAAAGCTAAGTAGCCCAGAGACTCCAGCACCAACCACTGCAAATGCTCTGAAAGACTTTAACCCAGCAGATCCAAAACCATCTGAGTCATGCTTTGAAACAAATAACAAAGTAATTTAATCAGCTGTAAATTATTCCATGATCATATAATTTATAGACCATTCAATGCCTAATGTAATGGATTCAACAGAACACACTTAATGATAAAAACTTTAATGGCTCAGAGTCATTAGCATATGTGAATATAACACCAAAAAGAAAGAAAAAAGGCAATTAAAGGGTACATTACAATTGTTTATACCCTGCACCACTAGGAAACACATTATTTTGCTCAGTATTAGAGCTTCACATGTATGATGGCTCTCCCAATAAGCAATTTTGCTTGTGGGATGAAAACCATAACAAATGGCATGAGAAACTAACTTTGCATAGTTTACATCCTCATAGATATATGAATGACACTCTCAATTATATTCACCAAAGAAATATGGGATCTGAAGAATCAAATCATGTAAACCAAACTGGGCAAAAATCAGTCTGCCAAGGGATTCACAAAACTGATAGTGAAATTTTACGATGTTTACTGACACGGTTGAACCATCTACTGCTCTGCATTGTTTTTTACTCTTTCTGAAATGGATAGGATTGTATTCAAAACAGCACAAAGAGTGTGCTGGGAACTCTGCACAATGTGGCAAAGTATAATGATACAAAAGTACATCACATCCTTAAATATGTAGGGATTCCAGTAGCTCTATTAAAACAAAAGGTTGCTAGCCTTTATCTTCTGGATGGAACTGTATTTGTCTTCGAAACATCTCAAGTTCCTCTTCACCACTCTTATTTAATATTTTCTTGTGAAAGTAATGATGTCCAGATTGTAAGACAAATAGGTACTAGTCTCTGCCAGGGGTTAAATGCAGCGCTGACTTCACGTTTATTCTTATGGCAGAACCACCAACAAGAAAATGGAAATCAAGTTCTTTAGTTTCAGTTTGAGATATTGAAACATGGTCAAGTAGCTCTTCTACCATGCATCGAGATCCATCATTGCTTTCTCTAGCTAACTATAGGAATACATGAAATATCTTGTAGTATCAGTAGTGTTAGTTTGGCTGCATATTAAGCACTCAAAGAACCAGGTTCTTTGAACAACTATGCGAGAAGGTAATTTGCAACAAGTATTTAACGTGGAAAACTCACTTCCCTTAGGAGTCAAAAATCATGATTCAACTCTCCACTATCGTTTCAGGTTTGCAACTACCCTTCTAGCCTAAGCTTCTTTTATGATACCAGCAGTATCTAAGTAATATTTGATAGTACAAAATTAATAATCAAGGACGACAGAAGAGCTAACTATTTGTACTACAAATATAAGCATGATGAAATCACATGGCACAGTAAACTAGAAGTTTATTAATATGAAATTCATGTCATAGTAAACCTGAAGCTTACTAAAAGAAATAGCACATATAATGGTACACTTTCACTAGAACCTTTCTTTTACCTGGACATTCAAGGGGGAGTGTTGTAAAATAAGGGTGGATGCCCATGTATGAGACCCACCCAATTATGGGCTATTTTCACTTACCCAATCATTCTCCTTCTTTGTGGCCAAGAAGCAAGTTTGTTTCTTTAACTTTGGCTATAAATAGCCTTTTCAAACGAACAAAAGAAATACAAGAACAGATTGATCTCTTCCTCTCTCAACTTTTTGTTAATTTAGTTTATCACTATCATTTGTTGGTTATAAAATAAATATAGAAGTGATAAACTAAATTAACAAGAAGAAGGAGAGAGGGAGAGAGCTATTCCTAACAAAAGGGAGAGAGAGTAAAAGAAAAGTTTGTTCTTGTATTTCTTTTGTTCAATTGAAAAGGCTATTTATAGCCAAAGTGAACCAAGAAGTAAACATTAGTGGGTCCCACGATCATTCCTATCCTTTACAACACTCTCCCTTGGATGTTCATGTAAAAGAAAAGTTATAGTGAAAGGACAAGTACATATAGTTATACTTAATACGCATTGTTTGTTGCCTCACTAAATATCTTACCAAGAAAACCCAGAGGGATAAAACCTTGGTTAAGAAAATATGAGTACAACGCGTATTTTACTACCCCGAATAAAGACCACGATTCAGATGGTTAAGTCTTCGCATCCCAATCTTGTGTACCATCTTCTCAAAAGTTAAAGTTGGTAAGGATTTGGTGAATAAATCCACTGGATTATTGCTTGAACGGAAATGTTGCACATCAATATCACTGTTCTTCTGGAGACCATGTCTAAGAATAATTTTGGTGAAATGTGTTTCGTTCTATCTCCTTTTATGAACCCTCATTTTAATTGGGTTATGTCTACAGCATTGTCTTCTAGTAAGATTGTGGACATCTTAATATCATACTTCATACTACATTTTTCTTTGATGAAATGTATCACTAATCTCAACCATACACATTCTCTGCTTGTTTTATGTATAGCTATTATCTCAGCAAGATTTAGAGAAGTGGCAACAATAGACTGCTTCGTGGATCACCATAATATAGCAGTTCCCCTATATGTGAACATAAGGTCCAGAAGACCATCCATTTACAGAAAATAGCAAATCAAATGCCAGATGTGTTTACTAATTTGAAAAGGATAACTAAGTCACATATTCGAGTAGAGAATTGCCTATCCAAATTGATGTTCCAACAGGACCATCTACTAGTGTCATAGCTTCTGAATCTCAAACACATCTAAAGCGTGGTAGACCATTGGGTTCAAAGGATACAAATCCTAGAAAAAGAAGTGTGAAAAATGATCATATGACACCATAAAAGAATCTCATAAAGAGATTCAAGATTTATGGTATTCCTAAAGAAATCAATGAACTCGAGACTGAAGTGAATAAAGAACTATCAATAAGTTTTATTGGTGATAGGATAAAACTGAATCAATCAAAAATTATGGTGGATAATGTTTTTGCATATAATGTTGCACTAAACATTATGCAAGACATTGAGGATCTTGAACCTCTATATGTCGAAGAATGCCTACATAGATGTGATTGGCCAAAATGGCAAGAGGTAATTCAATTAGAATTGAACTCACTTGCTATATGTAAGGTTTTGGGACCAGTAGTCCAAACGCCTAATGATGTAAAATTAGTTGGCTATAAACGGGTCTTTGTGTGAAAAAGAAATAAGAGAAATATAATTGTAAGATACAAGACATGCCTTGTTGCACAAGGATTCTCTCAAAGACCCGATGTCGACTATAAAGAAACATATTCACTGGTTATGGATGCGATAACTTTTTGATATCTCATCAATTTAGTTATACATGAAATACACCTAATGGATGTGGTTACAACTTGATAATGAAATTTATATTAAAATCCCAAAAGGATTTAAAATCCCTAAAGCATATAGTTAAAAGTCTCGAGAAATGTACTCAAACAGATTACAAATCATTAAACAGTTTAGAACAATTTGGGTGCGGTGCATATGGTATAATCGCCTCAGTCCGTAATTGATAAAAGAAAGTTATATAAATGATGTCATTTGTCCTTGTATTTTTATTAAGAAAACAACATTAGAGTTTGTTATACTTGTCGTTTATGTTGATGACATAAATCTCATAGGAACTCCAAAAGAGGTCAAAAAAGTAATTGAGTATCTAAAGAAAGAATTTGATATGAAATATCTTGGAAAGAAAAAACTTAGTCTTGGTCTGCAAATTGAACATTTAGCGGACGGGGTCTTCATCCATCAATCTGCCTATACTAAGAAAATTTTGAAACGATTTTACATGGACAAGACACATCCATTAAGTACTCCAATTGTTGTCCGTAGTTCGATCACTTGAAGTAAGTTAAAGATCTGTTCCAATCTCAAGAAGAGATTAAGGAACCTCTTGGTCCTTTAGTACCATATCATAGTGCAATTGGTGCACTTACGTATCTTGCTAATGCTACAAGACTTGACATAGTGTTTTTGTTAACCTATTAACAAAATATAGTACTTCCCATACACAGAGACACTGGAACAAAATTATGGGCGGGAGGAGCGTTTGGGAAAGAAGGGAAGGGGGGCCACCAATAAGGTGTAAAGTGTAAGGGCCCCAATGCCTTATAAGGCGTGTAGGGCCATGCGCCTTCCTTTTGACATTTATTTCACATCCATTAAGGGAAAAAAGCTAAGCTTGTTGGGGGGGGGGGGGGGGGGGGCTGCACCTTTGCCCCTTTTAGTTTCTTCCACAATTTATTTGCCCTTTAGGCTCTAGACTCATCAATCAGCTACATCCACAAACTACTTGGGTTGTCTATATGAATCCTCTATATACATTGCACCCTATTCCCAACACTAACTAATGGACGTATATGGCAAATTCCCCAAATCTCTACTGTATTCCTATACTAGTATACAAGCTTGTAACAACAAATACCTAGTGTAATCCCACAAGTGGGGTCTGGGGAGGATAGAGTATATGGAGACCTTACCCCTACTTCATACGGATAGAGAGGTTGTTCTTGATAAACCTTCGACTTGGATAAAGCATTTCTAATGTAGGTGCTACAACAACAAATCTTAATCCCACCTAATTGAAATCCCCAAAATGATCCTTTGTTTCCACTGAGTTTTAGCATTCAACTGTGGGACATATATAAAAATACCTTAAAGGTGGAAGTCTTAAGCACATTGCTGGCATCTGAAAGCTTGCTTTCGTCTCTATGAGCTGCTCTCGTGATGAAACGATTAATTCTTCCAAACCCTGAATTTAGAAACAAATAAAGCAACGAACTTTACAGTTTCAGGGTAAATGATGAGCAAAATTTGACGAAACTAATAAAATGTAAGGAAATCCATGAATAGTGATGAGTTTATACCATCGAACCCTATCCTGATCTTCTTTCCGAAACCTGTTTAAAAAAATCATAAGATTTAGCTCATTTTCTACTCAATCAATCAATCAACAAAAATTTAATACCAAACTAGTTGAGATCTCTATGAATAAAATCCAAATCCAGATATGATAAAAAGGACGTACTCATTATTTAACGAGACAGAGAGAGAGGACACTATGCAGAGGGAAATGGTGTAGCGTTGCAACGGCTGCACTGTGTTTAGGAGAAGAAATTGTGGTGTGGGAGGGAGAAGCGCGTGTGGCTCAGAACATCTTGAGAATAAAAAAATCAGGAATTTGTCCAGTCATCGTCCTGGGTGGCCTAGCTCCAGTCAAATTCGGGTTTGCTAATTTTAGCTGGATATACTTTTTGACACCAATTTATTTTTTAGATAATGATCTAAAAAACTTTATTAGAAAATGTTAGATTATGAGCAAGTTATTATTATGTAAGACAAGAGACTAATATTTTATCTCTAAGGTTAAAAAATATATGAGCAAATATTTGATTTGAGTCTAACGTAATTTATAAAGGTAATTTTTTCATACAACATTAGATGAGATTTTGGTAGAGTTTTAGAAAAACATACGCAGGGCAGATTTGGAGTGGCTGACTTATCGTTTTAATGTCATCTTTAAGATAACGAAGATGTGTGAAGAACAAAGGTAGAGTAGGATGATTTTGTTGTACAAGAACAATGATGATATTCAAAATTGCAACAACTGTAGGGAAATAAAAATGCTAAGTTATACTATGAAAGTGTGGGATGGGAGTGGGGGAGATGAGGGTAAGGATAGGTGTGTTAATTCTTGAGAATCAGTTTGGATTCTTATCGGGGTCGATCTACAACGTTAGAAGCCATCCACTTTGTGCGGTGAATCGTGGAGCAATATAAGGAGAGAAGGAGAGATTTGCATATGATATTCATTAACCTTAGAGAAGACTTACAATAAAGTTCAGAGAGAGATTCTATGAAGATGGTAAGAGGTTAGAGGTATAGATATGACTTACACGTGGACAGGCGATGACATATATGATTAAGTCAAAACTAGTGATGGGAACAACGGAAAGAGACTCAAAGCACTTCTAGTCATGATGGGGATGCACCATGAATCGACTTATACTCCATTTCTTTTCACAATGATTATAGATGAACTCTGAATTATTGTGTGATAGAAAGGTACCGTAATAAATTAAAAGGTAAATTCTATATAATGGTGACTAGACTGACTATGTTGTATGGGGCAAAGCATTGACCATTCAAGAACTCTCATGTTCAGAAGATGAAAGTCGTGGTTATGAGGATGTTGAGGTAATATGTGGGCATACTATGAGAAATAAGATTAGGAATGAAGATATTCGAGACAAGGTAGGAGTGACCTCCATAGTGCACAAAATGAGGAAATTGAGATTGAGATAGTTTGTGTAACATCCCAAAAATTTCTAAGCTAACCCGAACCATTCTTTAATTGCATGTAAAATCGTATCTAGTGATTCTTAAATCGCTCATATGTGTAAAGTTCAATTCTTTAGTGTTCGAATAGATTTGGATATGACTTAAGGTCACAAGAATCCCCTAACACAAAGTTGAGTTGAAAGCTTCATTACCGATTAAGTTTTGACATAAGATTCTACTTAGGTCAATTTCAAACAATCATATCTCCTAGCACATAATGAAGTAGGTGGCTGATCAAATATCACTATCAAAGACACTTAATCCAGTTCTAAGAGTCAACGATCGTTAGTCAGTATATAACCCAACCAATTGGGTTGGGATCGTTCCCACAGGGAGTGGTTTGAGAATCAAGAGTCAAGCACAAATATGTTCTAAGTCAATCATAGGTAAAAATATTTATGAATAAAAGCATATTTCAAATTTAGGGTGACACAAGTGTCAAATAGCAGCGGGGGTTTTGATTGTAATTATCAACTGCAACAGTAAATAACACAAAAATAACAAGTAAGGAGACGGGTTCTTGGGATGTGATCGGATTATGGGCTAAGGTAGACAAATGAATAATTGCAATTGATAGTAAATAGCTGTAAATCAGTGACTAAGCTAGACTTTAGTGGGGATAAATTTTCTTTCGAACAATTTACCCAGAATCAAATTGGTTTCTCTCGAACACCAATAAGCAGCAATTAAGCACTACCTTCGCTTTAGTCCATTCACTCTCTCGAGCTGAATGTGTGGAAAAGTGTTTAGGGTTCACTCTCTCAAGTTGAACCCATGACAACTCAATTCCCATAAACCATCAAATTAGTAATCTTGGTTTTAAAATCTCTCTCGAGCAAGCCAAAAACACGAAGGTAGAGTTGCATTTGCAACTACAACCCTTTAGATTAAGCCACAATTACTGAATGAAATCACTTTTAAACAGCATTTACACTATCAAATAACAATACCCAACAGCTAAATCAACCCATAATCACATAATCACACCCCAAGAATTGGGGTTTTAGCTATACATCACAAAAAGATAGAAATCGTCACCAAATTGTGTTTCCATCAACTGGGTACAATTAATTTCATCTTTACAAAGGTCTAAGATCAAGAATCTTCAATACCCACTTCCAATTTATCAGAAATGGAAATCTTCAAAACATCAAAGCTAAGGAAAATATTGTCTCCCAACTCAGAGTTCTAACTCAAAATTACTCTCATAAAAATAAAATATAGATACAAGATTGATAGATAAAAATGATGATAATGCTAAAATAAATATTCAATAGTGTATTTATAGTCACCAAAAATGTGCTGTGAAGGACCATTCGGCTCAATAAGTCGGGATCGCCAATCCACTCGCCGATCCGCCCTTTGGTCAATTTCATCGCCTTTTTGCTTTGGCATTCAGCAACTTCAAGCTCTGTAACTTTGGGTGATAAGGCACTGCATCGCGAAACCATTCGGTGACTCGCCGACAGCTCCTTTCTATCGCCGACTTGATTTTCTCCTTCAGGGCTTGGCACATTGGAACATTAGGCGAGACCATGGACATTCAGCGACTCGCCCAATGGTTTAGGCGATCCTCAAGCCTTCTTTTCTTCATTCTTTCAGCTGCTTTGTTCCTTTTTGCTCATTAGTGTCCATCATTTGTCCCTCAATCCAAATACCTGAAAATCAAGGATTTACATCAGTTATTAACATAAAATATGCAATTGAGGACACTAAATCTATTAAAATAAAGCCCTAAATGAGTCCAAATTGTGGACTCATCAACACCCCTAACTTAAACTTTTGTTTGTCCTCAAGTAAAACTTAAGTTCAGCAATTCAAAAAGGATATCTCAAATAGTGCTACACAAGATTCAATCATGAATGCACACAAAAAGACTCAACTTACTCATGCAAGGATCAATTATGCACTTAAAGCTTCAAGTTGTGACTCGCCATTATCAAAGAATCTCAAGCTCACAATACTTGCTTCAAATGCAAGTTCAAGCTCAACAAATGTGTTCAAATGCCCTCAGACAAAGGATGATTCCATATTCACACACAATGGTTTATAAATTTAAAGCTCCGAAATCAAATGCAACACTCACACTCACAAAGATGAACACAGTGCATGATTTCACCCATAGTTTGCCCTTATTTTCCAGTCAACAATTGCTTCAGCTCACTCAAGATCAAAAAGGTCTTTTCAAGGCTTGTAACGGGGCTGAGTGTAAAGGTATAGTCATTTAGGCTCAATGGTTGTAATCCTCATGAAATGTGGTGTGAACAACACTTTCTTTCCTTTTCTTTATCATTCTCATTCGTGCTCAAAAGTCACTCCATTATTCATCTTCCATGGAATGCCGGATACCCCATTTTCATTGCAATTTCACAACTTTATTCCACAACTTTTTCTTTCTTTTTTTTAATTTTTTTCTTCTTTTTCTTTTTCTTTTTTTTTTTATATGGAGGGGTTCCATTTTTCTCCAACCATGGTACAAAGGGCACTTTCTTTCACTTCTTGATTTACCTTCTCTTTTCACCACACCCTCAACTTCGGCTTTTGGCCTAAGTTGGTTATTCACACAAACCACGAATCATGAGGAGTATGGGTAATGGATAAAGAAAGGTCACAATTTCATCAAGTTTCTTCCAAGGAAAGGATAAGGCTCAAAGGGTGTTCAAACAACGATCACGCACTCACAAGGTAGGCCACAAAAAGAAGTATAATGTCAAATTGTTTCACAGTCTTCAAAGTTGCCTAAGATCATGTCAAGAGATTTCATCACTTAGTCAACCAGACCAACGGGAAAAATTCTAGGTGTCATCATGCATGGTTCACGGTAATCTCATCACACAAGACATTGACACCAATGACAAACAAGACTCCGCACTTTCGCTAGTGTGCAAAGTTCATCACAAGAGACTCAATTTGATACTTGGCTAGTCACAACGAGATGCAAAGAATTAACATATTGCCTATGCAACTTCATTTGGCCTCATCGTAGCCGCGCGTTCATTTTTGTTCGATTATGAGCACTATTCTTGTCATCGATATTGATCAAGACCAATACTCAAATTTGCAACAGAACAGCCACATTCAAACACAATCAAAAGGTGGCATAATTTTTTTCGGAAGGGTCCAAAAATCATTTGCAATTTAAAAACAGGGAGCCACAAGCTCAATCATCCACAAGATGTAGTAAAAAAACAATTTATAGCTCAAAACCCAAATATATACACAAAATCAATCACACAAGGTGGGCCTCACCCCACCACAAATGAAAAATCATTTGTCCTCAAATGCAATAAACAAAATATCCAAAAGTCAAAATAAAAGTAAGATAGAGAGGGAGGTAAAAAAGAAATCATGTCTAATCAGTCGCTCCATCTGTCTGGCATCAATGCCCGGTGCATGTAACACCCCTAAATGCTAACAAAGAGTCGCATGTCGATACACCAGTGCTTAATTACTACAATATGTTTTATTCACATTTTGGGAACTTGAAATTTTGTGATATTTGCAAACTTGCTTGACATAAATTGTAATCTTAATTTAAGGGATTGTATTGGGGTATTTACGTAATATTCTAATTATAATTATGTATAACTTTAAAAGGAGGTGAAGGATATATATATATAGGTGTATATATATGCATTTTGGGCAACACAGAACTATTTGGGCAGCACCTTGAGGGACAGTTGTACAAGTGATAAACATCACTTGTGTGACTATATATTTTCACACCTCCTTAAGTTAAATTCGTTTCCTTCAAGTCTAAGAACCTTATAACCTTATTTAATCAGTTGTTCTTGAAAATCACAAGAGAAAAACTTTGTGCTTTTGGCTGGGATTCGAGACACACCCTTCTCTTTGGTAAGTGGTAAAATTTGTTTCTGAGCTGGGTAATGTTTAGTATTTTAAGCATAAGTTGTTTTATAGAACTTCGTTTACAATGAATAAATATGATTTGGAAAGCTAAATCGTATATGTACAACTCTTATGTGTATGTAAAACTCTAATTTATCTATTATAGATTCGAAATATGGGACGCAACATAGGACATGTTTTGTCCAGAGTTCGAAATTAGAAATTCTGTATGGACAACTGTTAGTGTTTTGAATATATCTTTTTGTACAAAATATATTTTGCGGTGATTCTTATTTGTTTGCAACCTTAAGAAATGTACCTACATCTTTCATGAAGGTTACAAAGTCTAGTTTTGCCGTTTTCCTTTCCAAATCTAAGTTGCGACATGAGGTACTAGGCTGGCCAGAATCAGTGTTTCGGGAGCATAGTCGTATTTGTACAGGCTAAACTTACTTGTGATGATAATCCTATTTTACTTTGACATTATTGAGATACTAGGAATTAAAGAAGTTATTTAATTGTATTTTTAAGGTTGTATATACTCGTGAACAAGCTGAGGACATTGATACGTTGGTTGGTCTACGGTTTAAACTCACGAAGTTGTGTTGGACTATTTCTATGCTAAAGTATTGAGGTTTGTGTATAAACTTGTACTTGTAATCTTTTTACCTGCTGGTATATCTGAAAGCTTATCTTGGTACCTTGGTTACCTCTTGTTACTTTGCATTGTCGCGTTGGTACACTTTAAGATATTAAAGACACTTGTGTAACTCGCCCACTTGTACGGATTGTTTGATCACTTGGCACTCTTGTTGGGACCTTGTCCTTCTTGTGGCTGTGACTTTGTCACTATTGGCATGCCTATTGATTCGGATCATTTGCCATCTTGACTCTGGAATTTTAGTCCGTCTTAAGAATGGAAGTTGTCCATTTTAAGTACGAACTAGAAAGCCAATTTTAATATGATTCTTGGTTCTCTTGATTATTGGGCCTTAACCCTTCTTGATACAGGGCATCGGCCCTTCTTGATACCTGTTTGTGCTTGGTGTGACGACATGATGTATATATTGGGCAAGCCTTGTTATTGAATCTCTTGGAAAATGGTGCTATGAGCATTCTTGACATTTGGATCTTTAAATATCGAACTTGATACTCTTTCTATATTGTTACTTGATTTATTTATTATGTTTCAATTGTGCTACTCATGACTTGAGAAAGGTAGCTTGGTGAATCTGAGGGCTCCAAACCTATAGTTTTTACACCACTAAGCTATATGCTTAGCGATAGTTGTTTCTATAGTAGGGAATGATCAAGAGGAGGCGTGAAGTGGGCCATTGGAGATGGAGATTTTGAGAGCTATAAGGAAGATCACATTTGCATATAGGCATCTATATTTTGTATAAACCTTGGGACTTATACATGATCTATGTATTGTATATTTACATGAAATTTTGAGGGCTAATCTGATCATGTCACTATGGGTTGTAATATAAGTATGGCTATATGTTTTGTTCTTTTGGGGTATGTATGCCCAAGTCTTGTAATATATTAAATTTACCACTAATTTTGAATGATTGTGTGAAGCATGAACGACCTAGTTTGGGTACTCGAAAGTTGGTAATATTCTTTTTATGTCATTTTTACTAGTGTGAGGACAATATATGCATAAAAATCTCGTGAGTTATTGGCTTATATTATTTCGAAAGGGTCGCTACAGTGCATCACTCTGAACTTGGGCATTAGTTCCCGGAGTCGCCTCAGAAGTACCAGCTCCACTAGGCTCACCCATGGCAGCGAGATCATCATACACCTCTATCTGCTCCTCATCGATATCTGCCTCCGAGTGCTCAGCTGTTGTACTATCCCTATGTGCATCTCCGGTGGTAGCCGGAGGAATCTCTGAAGTCTCAAGAGCGACCAAATCATCTGCAGCCTCCAGTAATGAAGTGAAGTCAGTAGACTTCAGATAGTCTACGTCCTTCCTTAAATCTACTACTTCGACTTTCAAAGCCGTCACCTCGGAAGTCTCCCCTTACCTGCTCTTACAAGCCTCAACTCTCGTGGTGAGAGTGTCAATCGAAGTCTGGAGGGGGGTCAGTGCAACAAGAATAACATCCTCAATCATCCATGGGACTGATCTCTCTAGTCGGGTCGCCCTCACATCAGCTGAATGGGCCAGGTGCCCCATCTTCAGGATCATCGCCTCAGTAATCTTGGTTGGCTGGGAGAAGGTAGAGGTACTCGGGACTTGTAAAGAAGAAGAAGGTGCAGATGTACCTGAAGGCCCAGAGGCCGGAGTAGGTAAAGATGCCTCTGCAGGTATCGAATCAATATCCACCTCTGGGGATGTGTCCACCGGAGCTGCCCTCCTTTTGTCAGCCTCCTCTAGGGTGTGCTCAGCCTCAATGCGCCGGATATTAGTGGAGGAAGATGGGGTAACCTCAATATCTCTCGTGTCATCCTGGGGCACTCCTGTCCGCCGGCACAACTCTGTGATCAGGACCGGGAATGGCAAGGAGGTCTGCCTCAGCTTGGCCTTTATGGACATCTTTTGCTCAATAATGAGCCCCATATCGATTCTCCTCCTAGAAATAATTGACCCAAGGCAAGCATCCTTAGGATGTCGGAGAACGGACTCATTCTGGGAAGGCATAATAGAGATGCTGATGAATCCAAACCAAAAGTGTGCAGCTACACTCAAGTCCCTCTTCTCATCGGGACTCCTGCCTCTATCTACCTCGGGGTGGAATCAGAAATCAGAGGTGCCAGCCAGCCCTTTAACTTATCTAGTGACTGAGCGACAAGTAATCCCTCGTCGAGACATGAAGAATGTAGAGCTTTGTCCAAAACAATGTTAATGTACTCACTGCTACAACCAACTTCTTTACCTCGGACCATGACCAACTTAATCGGTCTGAACTCGCTTGCATTCTTCTTTCTCTTTAGAACCTGGTCACCATACACTGTATAGAACTCCCTGACCCATGAAGGAATGTAGGGGCCTCTAGGCCTGGTGAATTGCTCAAATCTGTGGTAATTTAGGCACATCAGAGTATTTGCCCTCCAGGCCCTCTGTAGATAGTAACTTCTCCTTGAGGATGGTACGCAATCCTTCCCCTTTCAACCTATTGAGAAGCCTAGAATGAGGGATGACTGGTGGCATTGGAGCCACAGGAGGTGCCAGAGTGGGCACTAAGTCTACTGGTGTGGGAATTGAAGGGACTCTAGCTGAGTTGGGGTGAGATCTAACTTGAGCTCAACTCGCGTATTTGTAAAAATTTGGTCATCCTCGAGCTCGAGATAAAGCGGCACAGAGTCGTGATTGCCCTATCAGATGTGGGCCTTTTTCCTCTGCCTTTGTCTCTCAGTGGAAGCTCTTGTCTTCCCTTCTTCGGAGGATTTGACCCCTCTTCGTTGATTGTGATACCCCGTGCTCTTTTTCGGGGTGGCATGTCAATGTTGGTCCTTACCATGTCTGCAAAACATCAGGAAAAGTGTTAGACACAATTTAAACATAAGCATAGAAAAGCAGTTGTAGACAGACTCGCTGAACCACTCAGCGAGTCACCGAATCTCTTTGGCAAGCTAGATCAGGCTCGCCTAAAGGATTGGCTCAAAATTCTCATAAAAATTTGGCACGTCGGCAATGGAAAGGCCTTTCAGCGAGCCAAGGTTAGCCTGCCAAAAGTTACAGTGCAAAAAGGGTTCAGGAGTGCAAACAAAGGGAGATGAAAAGGCCTTTTAGCGACCTCAAGCTTCTCGCCGTCAGTTATAGAACCCAACTACTCATTTAGCATGAAATTAAAGGCGAGATATGGACTTTTGGCAAACCGCCGAGTGGTTCGGCGAGATCAGCCCAACTCGCCAAACGACCCAACGTGCCTAATTACAACCCAACTTCTCAAATTCGACCCCACAACCCCCAAAAACAAAATCAAAACATACACTAATCAAATTAAAGCAAGACCCATTACACCCATTACCCCGAGATACTCAAACTTCTCCCGATTTTGCCAAATTTGGCCATTTGATGACTTTTTCCCTTAAGAATGACGTCACTCGCTTTATCATTGGGTAAATTCTGTCATTTGGTACAAACACGGGTTACTTAGAGTTCACCCGACTAGACTTAACAACATGCAAGCACAACCCCACAAGATTTAACCAATTTTAAGGCGCAAAAAAAACATGAATTCAACATTATAAACATTACGGGCAAGAATTTCGAACTAATACAGGCATAAGCAAAACAATTAAGATCAGAGAGGCCCCACACATATCACTAAGATAAGATAATTGCAAATGAGTACAAATTCTCTAAAAAAAAAATAGATTCGAGGTTCAGAAAACCAACCTTAGATGCCGAATAATCAAGATTGAAATACTAGGAGGCAAAGTAATCCACTCCGAACACAAATCCAACGACTAAATCACTCCAAAATGCAAGAAATATATAAAACTAAAGTGTGGGTGTGAGTTTGAGAAGATGAAAAGTGAGGGAAAATAAAAGAGCTGGAAGTTTAAACCTTTGGCCTTTTAAAAACCATCCAGTTCTTGCCCATTCGGCGACATTAGTCATGCTCGACGACACGCCGAGTGGTTACTTACCTCGCCTAGTTTTACAGGACCTCCAATTAATATGGGGGTCCATACGGTGGACTAGATCGCGATCGTCGACTGGTCGGCAATTCGCCAAGTTGCTCCTGGGATCATCGAGTTTTACAGACTCCAATTTAAAATTGTCTTGAGTCTAACAACAGTCTTAGTCGGGCTCGCCGATCTCTTCGGCGATACGCCGACTGGACTATTGGCTCGCGAACCTGCACTTTTCAAACACCTTTCACACTTTAACCTGCACAATCAACACACCATTATTTCTAAAATAAAAATAAAGCATTAAACGGGTCTTGGGTTGCCTTCCAAGCAGCGCCTTAGTTAACATCGCGGCATGATGCAAGTCCCCACTTAAGTTTGGGTTGGGGGATAGAGATGGGGCAACACATGACCCAGGAGGGTCTCAAGTAACTGGATAGATCAGGAGTGAGATGCAGTCATCTGATTTAGCATTTCGACATTCTCCTTCATATCTTCCAGCACTCTATCATGCTCATTTACCTTTTGGAGAATGATTGAGAGCATTTTGTCGACACGTCTACCCTCATCGTTCTTAGGCCTTCTCCGCTCATTAGGAGGGATGTATCGATCCTTCTTTTTACACTAGACTTCAAGTTCCATAATGTTTTTTGGTTAACTTATCCATTTGAGTTAGCAATGTGGCTAGGTTGAAGTCCCTCTCTACTTCTTGGTTGGTCTCATTCATGTGATCAAGCAGTTTGGCTACTATCACATAAGGCTGTTGAACAATACCACTCGGGATGAGTTGATCAGCCAACACTTTGTTCCCAAGACCAATACTTCTATAAAAATATTCCAGTAGGACTACATCTGGAATCCCATGAGTTGGGCATTGAATCAGTAGTGCTTTAAACCTTAGCCATGACTCATGAATTCGTTCACCTTCCAATTGCGTGAAGGTTAGGATGTAATCCCCGAACATCATCACTTCTAACGGACGAAAATCCATTTGTTCGCAACTACTGCACGACATACTCACCTACTCTGTTTTAAAGCACAAACACGCAAAACAAAACTAAAAATTAAGTAATTATAACTAACAAGAACAAAATTCAACTTAACTAAAGATTCTCAAATAACACCAATCCCCGACAGCGGCACCATTTTGATCGAATAGCGCTATCAAAGACACTAAATCCAATTCTAAGAGTCAACAATCGTTAGTCAGTATATAACCCAACCAATTGGGTTGGGATCTTTCCCACAAGGAGTGGTTTGAGAATCAAGAGTCAAGCACAAATATGTTCAAGTCAATCATAGGTAAAAACATTTACAAATAAAAGCATATTTCAAATTTAGGGTGACACAAATGTCAAATAACAGGGTTTTTTTTATTCTAATTATCAACTGCAACAGCAAATAAC